>JAAGEH010000038.1:5770823-5792846 GCA_011751065.1 Lasiurus cinereus
TGGGATGGATGGGATGGGGTGGGATGGGATGGGATGGGATGGGATGGATGGGATGGGATGGGGTGGGATGGGGTGGGATGGGATGGGGTGGGATGGGATGAGATGGGATGGGATGGGATGGGGTAGAATGGTAAGATGGGATGGGATGGGAGGTGATGGGGTGAAAAGGAATGACAGGGGAAGAGGCAGATCAACGCCATCAGTAAAGTGCACTCTTTCAGGGCATTTCTCTCCTTTGTGCGCCTGTGGAAGGTGGAACATTTGAAATGGGAGGGCCTGGGATGCCTGCACACTTGACATGGGACCACACCCCAGGAGGAAGAGCGCCTTCTGGTGTGCCCAGAGATGCCCTCCTGCGTGCCAGCTCCGTGCTGACCAGGCTCCATGCTGACCGGGCTCTATGCTGACCGGGCTGTGTCTCACCAGGGGGCTCTATCCCCTGCTCACAAGGGTGCCCCTAGGGCTAATGGCTCTGTATGCACAGCTGGTCCCCACCGAGTTTCCCACACCCCAGTCCCTGTCCCTTCCCCGCCCTCCCTCTCTGCTCTGGGCCCGGAGGGCTGACCTGTATGTGCATCTCCTGAGCTTCTTATTGCGTTAGGCCACAGGGAGCCCAGTCTGAGAACACGGGCTGGAGGGTCACGGTGAGAACTGAGAGTGACTCTGCTTCCTATGAGTAGCATACTGAGTACCTAAAAGACATGCTCCATGTTGGTTATGAATTGTTTAGACCTGCAGGTGTGGGAGGGAAACCGCCTATAGTCATATCTCGACTCTGTCCTTTACTAGCCCTAGGACTTGAGCAAGCTGGGAATCTTGCTGAGCCTTCAGTGTCTCGTCTTTAAAATGAGGGGAAATACAATGTCATTTGTCTGAAGAAATAGCACAAGAAATCACCAGACTTGTATAGAACCACAAAAGACGCCGAAGAGCCAAAGCGATTTTGAGAAAAAAGAATGAAGTTGGAGAGATCACGCTACTGACTTCAAATTATACTACAGAGCTACTATCATCCAAACAGCATGGTGTTGGTAGAGGGAACAGGTACACAGATCAATGGAACAGAAGAGAGAGCCCAGCTCTAAAAGGACAAGTAAACAGACAGATAATTTTTGTCAAAGGAGCCAGAAACACACAATGGAGTAAAGATAGTCCCTTCAAAACACGGTGCTGGGAAAACTGGAAAGCCACATGCAAATGAATGGAACTGGATTACAGTTTGCCCCCATGTACAAAAAGTGATTCAAAATGGATCAAAGATCTAAATATCAGACCTGAAACAATAGGCTATATAGGAGAAAATATAGATGCCAAACTTATGGACCTTGGTCATAGAGAACATTTTATGAACTTGACCCCAAAGGCAAAGGATATAAAGGCAAAAATAAATGAATGGGACTATACCAAACCAAAAAAGCTTCTGCACAGCAAAAGAAACTGACAACAAAACAAACAGCAGCCAACCAGATGGGAGACGATATTTGCAAACAGCAGCTCCGACAAAGGTTTAATTTCCAAAATATATAAAGAACTCACAAAACTCAACCCCAAACAAACAACCCAACAAAAAGTGGGCAGAGCACCTGAAAACATACCTCTCCCGAGAAAACATACAACCAGCCAGTAGATAGATGAAGAGATGTTCAACCTCACTGGCAATCAGGGAAATGCAAATCAATAACAATGAGACACCACTCACACCTGTTGGGGCGGCCATTATCAACAAGACAAGCAATTACACATGTTGGAGAGGTTGTAGGGGAGAGGGACCCTCATCCACTGCTGGTGGGAATGTAGACTGGTACACCCGCTATGGAAAGCAGTCTGGCGATTCCTCAAAAAAATTAAAAATAGAGCTACCACAGGACCCAGCAATCCCTCTCCTGCGTATAGACCTGAAAACCTCAAGAGCATGTGCTCCCAAGGACATATGCCCCGTATGTTCATTGCAGCATTATTCACGGTGGCCAAGACGCAGAAACAACTCGAGTCCCCTGCGATAGAGGATGGATAAAGAAGATGTGGTCCATGTACACAATGGGGTATTACATGGCCATAAGAAAGGATGAAATAGCGTCATTTACAACATGGATGGACCTTGAGAACATCATGCGAAGTGAAATAAGTCAGCAGCTGAGGACCATATGATTTCACTCACTTATGGGACATAAAACTGAAATCCGTGAACTCAGGCAGTGTGGGGTTGCCCGAGAGAAGAGGGTCGGGGAAGAATGGGGTTCTAATAAAGGCGACAGAAGATTTGACTTTGGGTGGTGGGCACACGGTACAATATACACATCTTATAACATAGAAATCCACACCGGAAACGTACATGTTCATGTTGACCAATGTCACCCCAATAATTTTGTTTAAAAAATAAAAGTTTTTTAAAAAAAGAAAATAAATAATCGTAAAAAAATAATTAAATTTTTTAAATGGTGGAAACAATAGCAAGTGACCTTGAGGAATAAATTAATTAAATGAGATAAGTTAATAAAAGAAGTTACGTGGTAGAATATGGCTCATGCATTTTTTTAAAAAACATTTTTTAATTCCTTTTTCTGGGATAATTTCAGACTTACCAAAAGTTTCCAAAGTAATATAATGAATTCCCTTTACCCAGTGTTCCCCACATGTCAACATTTTCCTAACTTGCTTTATCATTCTCTCTCTTGTTTTCTCTCTCATCTACACAAACTTACGTGTAAATTTAATGTTTTTTCTTTGAAACTTTTGAGAGTAAGGTGTTGCCATAGTGCCCTTCTATCTCTAAACACTTCAGTGTATATTTCCTTTACTAATGATTTTTGTAAAAGGACATTCTCCTGGATAGCCACAGCGCAATGGTCAAAATCAGGAAACTGACATTGACAAAGAGCAGTATCTACTCTGCGGGCTTGACTGTGATTTCACCAACTGTCACCCTGCTGTACTCTCCCCGGTCCAGACCCCAATCCAGGACAGCACGCTCCATTTACTTGTCATGTCTCTTCAGATTCCTTGGATCTAGAACAGTCTTTGGTTTTCATCTTTCCCGGGCGCGGCCATTTGGAAGAGTTAAAGCGGTGATTTTGCGCAATGTCTCCCCATTTGAGTGTCTCATGTTGCTTCGTGATGAGGTTCGCATTCTGCATGTTGAGGAGGGATACACGTTTAGCAGTCGGGGTGCCAGGCCTTCTCGGAGCATCCTCGTGGGGAATCCACAATGCTAACTGGCTCTGTCCCTGTCCTGTTAAGCTTGGTCCTCAGTCCCTGTGATGTCTGCCAGATTTTGCTACCTCTACCACAGAGTTCCCATTTTTCCCTCGGTAATAGTAAGCATCTTGTGGACAGAGACTGAAACTATGTAAGTATTCTGTCTCCCATCCTAATTTCAACCCATCATTTCAGCATTCATTGCCGCTGCCTGAAACAATTCTAATGAGAGTGGACATCCAATGTCCATTTTCAACTCCACCCTTTCCCTACACCTATTCTTTAAAACTCGCTGTGATGAAACGCTTCCTTCCCTTTCGCTTGTTCATTTCCTTACTATATTTTCCAGGGTATAAGACAACTTTTTAACCCAGGAAAATCTTCTCAAAAGTCGGAGGTTGTCTTATACTCTGAGTGTCATCTTATAGGGCGAGTATATCCCAAACTGTATATTTTAACTGGAAAAGTTGGGGGTCATCTTATATGCCCAGTCATCTTATACGCCGAAAAATACGGGTACTTATATCATGAGAAAGAGTTCACAGATCCTTATTTCACTTAGCGTTATGTCTGCGAGGTTCATCCATGCTGTAACATGTAATTCTTAGAAAGAATTTCCGTTCTTTCTAAGGCTGGATAAGTTTTCAGTATGGCTACACACATGTGGCTTATCCATTCATTCATCCATGGACATTTGGTTGCTTTGGCACCTTTTGGCTATTGGGAATAGAGCGACTATGAACATGGGTGTCTGAATCCCTGTTTTCAATTCGTCGGGGTGCATGCCCAGTAGTGGAACTGCTGGGTCCCACGCTCATTCTGTTTAACCTGTGAGAGACTGCCATGTTGTTTTCCAAGGACCGAATGGCTCTTGGCACACCAGCGCCCAAGAACACGGCCCCTCCCCTCAGGCCTCCTTTCTGAGTGTTTCAGACCCAGAGCCATGGACTGGATGATGATAATGAGCTTCCCTCGTGCCTCGAGGGACTGAGAGCCACTGAAAACACCTCTCTGCTGGAAAGGCCGCCTCATGAGGGTCCCCGCGGCCCCACATCTGGGGGGATGGAACTTGGGCTCAATCACACCCAATGACTATGTCCCTCATGAGCCAGCGGAGGATGCAGACCTTCACCCGAACAAGGATGCAGACCAAAGGGGCTCCAGCTCTGCCCACCTGGAAAGGGGGGGGCGGGCGCGGGGAGCAGGTCCACAAAAGCACAAGTGTCTGCTCTGTCCCTCCATCTAATTATGATCCAGCATCTCCCCGCCCCCCGGGGACCGGGGGCTTGTTTGTTCAAGCTGACATATCTATTATTACTCTTTAGGTAGTTAGGAGAATCATTTGCAGCGTTCATTAACAAGTATCACCTTGCGGATTACTAAACAGCAACTCTGCTCGAGCTAATGAGCCCCAGCAGTGCACTACTTTACATATTTCATCGCAAGACAATTACGCGGCGCCTCGCTTTTAGAGCAGACCTTAAAATAAACCAGGCAGGATGCAAAGAGGAGACGGAGGTCATCGTACCTACGGTATGTTTGCGGTTAGAACTGGGGAAGTTAGACTCTCCTCCACCCACTCTCTTGTCTCTCTCTCTCTCTCTCTCTCTCTCTCTCTCTCTCTCTCTCTCACACACACACACACACACACAATCTACAGAGAAATAACAGGTTTGCAGAGCTTTTCTGCCCAATTTCCCAGCTATATGTGCATGGCTCACATGCAGACCAGGGAAGAAGAGAGGGAGAGAGAGAAGCACTGGGCTGGATTGTGTCTTTACAAGCAGGGAGAGATGGAAAAATGCAAGGATGCATTGGCTGTCTGCCCATGCCAGGCATTCGGGTCACCCCTTGAGTAAGTTGCGTGAAACCCTGCATGGTCGGTATTAGTGTCCCCGTTGTACAGATGAAGAAACTGAGGCTTGGAGAGGTTGTGGCTTACTCGAGGCCACGCACCTTGGGAGTGGCTGCAGTAGGAATCACAACGAGGTCTGCTCGATCCTGAAGACCTGGTCTTTCCAGGACTCCGGGTCGAGGGTAGAGGCTGAATCCCCATTCTCGCCACTTGTCTGCCGTGTTGTGAATGCACCTGCCTTCCCGGAGCGTGGGGTGATGTCCACGGTACACTTTTCTCCCGCATTGTGTTGACTTGGATACAAAGACAGAGAGCCTCCTTCTTGTACCCCAGGCCACTCTTTAGCAAGACCCCCTACTCTGTCCAGGGTTATACTCATTATCTTGCTGTCCTGGTTAAGAAGCAAGAGTTTCCTGTCTCGCCCTAAATGGTTTGGCTCAGTGGATGGAGCGTCAGCCAGCGGACTGAAGGGTCCCGGGTTCACTTCCGGTCAAGGGCACGTGCCCAGGTTGCAAAAGGCTCTATCCCCAGGAGGCAGCTGATCAATGATTCTTTCTCATCATTGATGGTTCTCTCTCCCTCTCCCTTCCTCTCTGAAATCAATAAAAATATCTTCTTAAAAGGAGGATGCAAGCTCAATGCATATGCATGTCTTAAGATTCTGCTGGCACCACAACTGCTAACGTCTTCTGGCCAAGTCACACAGCCACGCCTGGAGTCGTTCTGAGAAGGGACCACACAGGCGCATTGAAGGAGCGAGATGCATTGGGAGCATTGCTGCGACAGTTATCTCACTGGTAATTCAGAGCAGACTTGACTGAGCCCACCCTCTCTAGAACCTTCTCTGGGAAGGAGAGCATGGAAGGCCGAGCCTGGGGGAGTCGGAGATCAAGCAGCAGCTAGCTGAGAGCTGCCAGGCCTAGCTGGAATACTGAAAAAGGAACTGGAACTTTCTACCAACGTGAGCCCTCCCCCGCACACACCAGCTTTCACCTCTGCATGAGTCAGCTGTTGACACACAGTTCTGCCTGACAAACAACCTCCAAACATTAGTGACTTACAGCAAAGACGCATTTTTCTGTGACTCAGCTGGGGTTGCTCTCTCCCATGACACCTTCTGGGTTTTAGACGGAAAGGGCAGTGGCTGACCAGGACACACACTTCTCAGAGCAATAGCAGGAGCAGAGAGAGAGAGGGAGAGAGAGAGAGAGAGAGAGAGAGAGAGAGAGAGAGAGAGAGAGAGAACTCAACTGCACATTCACAATTCAGTTCTCTCTTGCATCCCATCTGCAAGCATCCCATTGGCCAAAACAAGTCCCCTGACTGCGCCCAAAGTCCAAGGGCAGCCGTGGAGAATAACCCCAGGTGGACGTGAAGGACTGCGTTCAATTTTTCAATCTACCCCGCCATCCCGCCCCACCCCGCCTTACCTGCACCCCTTTATCACCAGAAAGCTGGAGGTCACTCTCAGGTCAGCCAGCCTTGTCCCTCCAGGTGACAGCACGTTCCCTGACGTCCCCCTATGCTCAGGTCCACGGTAGATGGCACTCGGGTGAGGTTGACAAAACTGGAAAGATGACGTGGGGACAAGTTCCATCTTCCCACAGCGAAGAGAGCCCTGACTGAAGTCAGGGAGCTACCTACGTCCGAGCAGCCTGACAAACAACCGACGTTGCCTATGGGACACTTCTCCGCATTTCCGGTATTCCAAGCCCAGCGCCTTCCCGTCAGGGCTGAGAACCGGGCAATTGGCTGAGCTCCATATCTGACAGAGACTCGTGTCCAGGGCATATTTTTATCATTAAACCCCTTCTAACAGTTGAAACAGAACACTTTTGAGGTGACTGGGCAAAACTTCCTCAGGAAACATGCTGATTTCAACCACCTGGCTGGAGCAGATGCTCTGATCTTCCTTTTATCTTGATGAACACCTTTATTGATTTATTACCTTCTCCGAACATGTGTAAAGGAGATCCCCCCTCGTCTGCTCAAGGAGCTTCCCCGAGCCCCAGGAATGGAGGTCAAGGGGATGTCAGAAAACAAGCCTGTTTTTAAGGGTGCACCTGTTGCGTGGCAGGGACTGCACAGGAGCTTCAGGCAGGCAAGCCACCACAAGGCACCGTCCTTGTCCACAGAGAGCACACGCGGGGAGAATCCCCAGGAAGAGGAGACCATCGTGGGTGCGGGAGATAAATCTCAGTTCTGAGGGAGGAGAAGCTGCCCCTGGCTGCTGGAGCAGGGATGACACACCTGGAGATCCTCACCGTTTGGTACGAAAGGGACCGAGAAGGAGGAAGATGAAACGACGTGGCGCCATGAGAATGGTGGAACCGGAATTAGAACTCAGTTCTCCCGGACTTCCGTTCCAGGTAGCTCCATGCTGAACTTTGCACAGATGTCTTGCTTCGCCTTGTCCAAGGCTACAAAGCGGGGGATGGATTTGAGTCAACTCCACGTTGGCTTTCAAAACCTGGGTTCTAGTTGGTCAGACGGTTGTGGGTTATCGTTAAGCTGATTAACAAAACCTGGGTCCTGGACCTGACTGGACCACTTTTCAGTCATGGAAACCATCCCCTCCACCCCCCAGCACATCATTCCGTTAGAGCAGAGGTGGGGAACCAAGGGCCATTTGGATATTTACAACATCATTCCCGGGCCATGCAACATTATCAACTGAAAATCAGCCTGCTGTCTTCGGTCAAACATGTAATTAACTCGCCCCTAATGCCTTAACAGGACCAGACCACATGGTTTTGTATAGGCTGGGCGTTCCCCACCCCGGTATCAGAGCCGGATTTTCTTCCTCAGCACCAAGGGTGTAAGGAGATCAGAGAAGACCAGAATCGTAAGCGATCTCACAGGCCATCTAATCCAGCCAGCCACAGGATACTCGACTCCCTTCCCAGCGGAGGAGCTGTAGCCTGTATTTGAATGCCTCTGATGACAGAGAACTCACCACTCGACGGGGAAGCATTTATCATCCTGGGAGCGTTCACTTGGAAAGTCCTTCCTGAGAGCGAGCTGAAATGCATCTCCCCGCTTACTCTCCCGGAGGATCTTTGATCTCCTCCTTTGAAAGAGGCAGAACCTGTCGGCTTGCCCTTCCATAGGCCGCATCTTCCTTAATCTGAGGACTTGATTCATGGGCCCTGAGCCCTCTCATCTGCCTGACAGACACCCCCAGTTCCCTCTGCCCCCCTTACATGACCTGGTTGCAAGTCCCTTAAGCAATGTGATCTCTCTTCTCACCAGAGGTTTCCACTTCCGCTCATACCAGCCCAGAGCAGGGAGATACCCCTGCTCCCTCCCCCCGCCGCCCCCCCACTTCCAGCAACAGCACTGCTGTCCTCACAGATAGGAACTGGAGCAGCGTTTCCTCCCAGACACTCGGCTCAGGCCGCACTTCCTCTCAGACCACGAGGCCTGGTTCACACATGTTAATAAGCCACACTCCCTCGCTCTCTCATTAGGTGGCTGCATCTGGAGGAAGCCAAACCCCAAGCCTTCCACGTATCTTCGCTCCACTTCCAACTTCCTTGGTTTTAACTCTCTGCTCTGCATGTCAAGATCCATGTGTATCTTTTGGAGTTTATTTGTTTTTGTTTTTTTTTTTATTTGACTGACACTGGAGTGGTTTTCCTTTAAAATTTTAGAACCTGCTGAGACCTAAAAGAACCACTCTCATTTATTTATATGTATTTACTTGTACACATTTTATATTATATATATATAATATATATATATATATATTATATATATATATTTCAGAAAAGAAAGAGAGAAAGAGAGAGAGAGAGAGAAACATCAATGATGAGAGAGAATCGTTGATCAGCTGTCTCCTGCACACTCCACCACGGGGATGGAGAACGCAGTCATGTCATATACCCTGACCCAGAATCAAACCATGGCCCCCTGGTTCATAGGTCACTCAACCCCTGAGCCACGCCGGCTGGGTCTTCGTGTGACATTTTTTATTATTATTATAAAAAGTAGAGCAAAAGTTATGAATAAACATTTCACAGAAAAGGACCCGCTGGTGAGTTTTAAATATACGAAAAGACAGCTCCCCTGATGAAGATGATCCACCAAATATATAAAGATCAAAACGTTGCCAGGAGAGTAGGAAAGAGGCAGGCTCTTACATTGTTGGCGAAAATGTAAATAGAAAATTCTGTGCGAGCATGCGAAGATGTCTACCAACTTTCAAAGGTAAAAGAAACATATGCATATATTAAAGATGGCATGTCAGTGATTGGCACTTTTAGGAATTTATTCTACAGAGATACTCAGACATACGTGAAATTAATTAGGTCTGTGACATGCTACACCATTGTTTGCAACATGGAAAGATTGAAAGCTACCTAAGTGCCTGCCAGGAGAGAACTGGTCAAATAAATGATGGCGCCATGCACAATGGGATGTTATACAGACGTTTTGATACAGAGGGCATTTCCACCAATGACTCTCAGGAAAAACTAGTCCTCTCTTCCTAAACAACGAAAAGGTGAGTTGAAATGATCATTTTATGACATTTAAAGGAAGGAGATGTAGGACTCTGATCCCTGAAAGAAAGACGATACAAGTGATAAGTCCTTCCAGAAAGCCAACATTTCCCCGGGACGGGGCACTCTCATCCTGTGACACAGAGAAAAGGAGCCCCAGCGGGACTGGTGAACTTGCTGAGATAAGAAGCAAAAGACTGGAGTTCGGAGAAGTGAAAAGAGCTGAAATGAGGGGAGCACAATACTAGAAAAGAGGGGCCGTGTAGAAAAAAGTTCCCCAAAACCTTCATGGGGACCCCTTGAGTCTTTGTTTATCAAGCAGTGCAATGAAAAGAAGTGAAGGCATAAGAAAGGAAGCAAGATGGTATCTATTTACAGATAATGGTGTTGCTTAGGTAGAAAACCTTAATAAATAAATGAAACAATTATGAAAACTAATAAATCACTTCTCAAAATCACAAGATACAAAGTTAATGTACAGAAATCAATTATATGAGCCAGAAACAGAAAATTACATTTAAAAATAATTTAGAGGGCATGTGCTGGGGGTGGGGGTGGCTGGGGAGAGGTCAATGGGGGAAAAAGAAGACATGTACTACTTCAAACAATAAAGAATTTAAAAAATAAACATAATTCAATTTGCAATCCCATCAAAAAGAATCAGAGAACTCTTAAGAATAAAAGTTTTGCCAAAGCCGGTTTGGCTCAGTGGATAGAGCGCCAGCCTGTGGACTCAGGTTCGATTCCAGTCAGGGGCACGTACCAATGTTTCTCTCTCATCGATGTTTCTAGCTCTCTATCTCTCTCCCTTACCCCTCTGTAAAAAATCAATAAAATATATTTTTTAAAAGAATAAAAGTTTTAATATGTGTAAGACCTCTATACTGAAACCTATCAAACATTGCTGACAGAAATTAATAACTTCCAACAAATAAAATAAATGGAGGCATGTACCGTGTTCACGGGCTGAAAACTCACATTGTTACAATGCTGCGTCATCCCAAATTAATCTATAGGTTTAATGCAATCCCAATAAAACAGGTCTATTTTGTAGAAATTCACTTGCTGGTGATTACAATTTACATGGAAATTCAAAGAACATGGAGAATAAAGCTGGAGGAACTGCATTACTTGATTACAATCATTAAAACAGTGTGGTATGAGAGTAAGAACAGACAGATGGAGTCCAGAGTTAGACCTGCACATAATGGTAAGTTGACTTTCACAAACATCCCCCCCCCCTTCCGGGGGGGGGGGGGGGGCAGATAGTCTTTCCAACAAACACTGCTGAAATGAGTGCATATCCATTTGGAAAAATTAACAAATAACTCTTGACCTTGAGGTCACACTATGCACACACACACAAAAAAAGAAGTTTAAAAATGGATCATAGGCCGGGACAGAAAAGCTAAAATTATAAATTTTCTAAAGAAAAAATAGAATCGCGTCAAATTTAAACAGGTCTGTTCTTCAAAAGACACTCTGAAGCAAAGAACAGGCAAGCAACAAACAATCAGACCCGCAATACATATGGATCACTAAAAACATGTGTCTAAAATAAAGACCCTGTACAACTCAGAAGACCAACAACCCCAGGAGGGTGGGAAAAACACAAGAGAATGATTTGAACTCTTTTTTTTTAATTAAATCTTTATTATTCAGATTATTACATTTGTGTCTTTTTTTTCCCCTCCATAGCACCGCTCCACCCAATTCCCACCCCTCCCTCTGCCCTTAGCTCCCTCCCATTGACCTCATCCATAGGTGTATGATTTTTGTCCAGTCTCTCCCTGTACACCCCTCACCTCTTTCCCCCTGAGAATTATCAGTCCACTCTCTTTCTGTGCTCCTGATTCTATTCTATTCACCAGTTTATTCTGTTGGTCAAATTTTTAATTCACTTAATTTTTAGATTCCCTTGTTGACAGATATGTAATTGTTGTTCATAATTTTTTATTTTTTACCTTTTTCTTCTTCCTCTTCTAAAAGAGTACCTTTCAGCATTTCATAGAATACTGGTCTGGAGTTGATGAACTCCTTTAGCTTTTTCTTATCTGTGAAGCTCTTTATCTGCCCTTCAATTCTGAACGATAGCTTTGCTGGATAGATTATTCTTGGTTGTAGGTTCTTGCTATTCATCACGTTGAATATTTCTTGCCACTCCTGTCTGGCCTGCATCGTTTCTATTGAGAAATCAGCTGAC
Organism: Lasiurus cinereus; assembly: GCA_011751065.1. Taxonomy (NCBI): domain Eukaryota; kingdom Metazoa; phylum Chordata; class Mammalia; order Chiroptera; family Vespertilionidae; genus Lasiurus; species Lasiurus cinereus. The sequence continues at coordinate 5,782,579 of JAAGEH010000038.1, forward strand.
AGTTGTATGGGTGCTCCCTTGTAGGTAATGAACTGTTTTTCTCGTGCTGCTTTTAATATTCTCTCTTTGTCTTTTGCTCTTGGCATTTTAATTATGATGTGTTTTGGTGTAGTCCTCTTTGGATTCCTTTTATATGGGGTTCTGTGTGCTTCCTGGACTTGTAAGTCTATTTCTTTTACCAGATGTGGGAAGTTTTCAGTCATTATTTCTTTAAATAGGTTTTCAGTATCTTGCTCTCTCTCTTCTTCTGGCACCCCCACAATTCTGATGTTGGTAGGCTTGAAGCTGTCCCAGAGGCTCCTTACATTATCTTCACATTTTTGGATTCTTTTCTCTTCTTGCTTTTCCAGTTGAGTGTTTTCTGCTTCTTTATATTTCAAATTTTTTACTTGATTCTTGCCTTTCTCTAGTCTGCTGTTAGGACTCTGTATAATATTTTTTATTTCAGTCAGTGTATGTTTAATTTCTAGTTGGTCCTTTTCCATCTCTAGCTGGTCCTTTTTCATCTCTAGTTGGATCTTTTGCATCTCTAGTTGGTCCTTTTTCATCTCCTCTTGGCTCTCGCTAACTTTATCCACCTTTTCTAGAATATTCTTGAAAAACCTTTTAAGTGTGGTTTTGAACTCTATATCCAGTCATTTGTTTTCCTCCATTTCTTTTGTTTGTGATCCCTTCCCTTGTCTCAGCATTTTCCCTATGCCGGGAGAACTTCTGTGTTGGATTCAGCCTTATGACAGCAGACTTGCAAAACCACAGAAGCCTCTGTTGAGCTTGGGATGGGTGGAGTCTCAGGGCTTAAGGGACCACCTTGCCTTCCAGTCAGCCCCGCCCGCCATGGCCCCTGAGTCTCACGTGACTGGGTAGTTGCTGGAGTGGTCCTTGTGCGCGCACAGTGACCCTAGACCAGTGGTTCTCAACCTGTGGGTCGCGACCCTTTTTGGAGGTCGAATGACATTTTCACAGGGGTCGCCTAAGACCATCGGAAAACACAGGTATTTACATTATAATTCAGAACAATAGCAAAATGACAGTTATGAAGTATGGTTGGGGGTCACCACCACATGAGGAACTGTATTAAAGGGTTGCGGCATTAGAAAGTTTGAGAACCACTGCTCTAGACCGCTGCCTTTCCAGCTCCCCTGTGCTCCAGGACCACACAAGTCTGGGTCCCCAGGGTTTCCCCCAAAACTGGGGCTTAGTGGAGTCAGAAGTGGCGCAGTTGGGAGGGTCTGTCTCCCGCCCACTCACGAAAGCCAGCGGCACAATCAGCAATCTGTCCTCCACGCAGCGCCGTGCACGCCACTAGGCCTCTGATCTTCTGCGACTCCCCTAAATTTCCGTGCACCTCTCCCTTTTCACAGTCCAAACTCCCCCCATATGAGTTTTGGCTGGACCTGGGGTTTAGTGTCGTAAGATAAGGGGTTCAATGCCTTTGAGAGTCTCCGTCCCCCTCCCGCCAGAGAAAACCAACCAGATTCACCATCACCCGCTCTCTCCATGCAGCACGCGTCTCCGCACCTCAGCTTTTTGCAGCTCCTCTGGGTCTCCGTGAGCCCCTCTCTTTCCCTCTAGTTGTAGAATTTCCACTCAGCCAGCCTTCCTGTGGTTCTGGATGACGTCCGTTCTGTCTTTTGGTTGTAGTTTTGAAATTGTTGTGCGAGGCAGCAGTGTAGGTGTTTACCTATGCCGCCATCTTGGATTCTCCTGAACTCTTGACAGATGACCCAACAGGCTGCAATCTCCAGACTTAGCCAGTGGGAGGCACTGGTGAGAGATTGGGGGGCGGGGCAGGGAGAAGCCAGGGCATTTCTCCTCCTGCCTCTGGGCCTGGGGGTGTCTCCTCCAGCAGCTGGCTCATGGGCAGCTCCAGCTTTCACTGGCCAGGCCTCCCTCATCCCGGGTCACTGGGGGCTCCCATAACACTACCCCTTCCCTTTGTTCTCCACCTTCCAGGGGAAGTGGCTTCCTGCCCTGACTAAGCTCTGAGTAGCTTCATGGATCTCTGTCTTTGGGGCTCCTCCACATCACTCCGTGTGACAGGTCCCCGGTATTCCATTCCCTCTGTTACAAACAAATGCCTGGGTTTCTGTTTTCCTGGTCAGCTCCCGCCTGTACAGATGGCTGGTCACCTGGTCCGAGGACCCGGGGGACCCGCGGAACATTAATTGTCCCTGCCTGTGCACCGGTTCCGAATCCCTACGAGTGGCAGTTCTCCGTCAATGGCTTTGCCGAGGAAGCTTTGCGTCCCTCCAATCCTTTTAGCGAAATACCTGCTGTTAATCACTGATTACCCAGGGGGCCGGCTTCTCTCTGTGTTCAAGGTTTTATGGCCAGATGTCTCCTTCTCTGTGTTTGTTTCGGGGGTTGGTCTCTGGTGCCGGAATGAGGGGGAAATGTCTCCCTGTCCTCTAGTGGAGAAGAATAACTCTGACTGAGATCCCAGTCAACAGTGGGTTTCTTCTTGCCTTTGGGCAGAACTCTAGACACCAGGTCTCTTCCTGAGTAACCCATACCCACCTCCCCCTCCCCCGATGCCCACTCCCCAGCTTCCCACCGACCATGCGCAGCGCAGGCCTGTGCAACAGGGTTCGGGCTGCATTTGCATAGCGCTGGGCACTGGGGGAGACACACGAGTGTGTCAGACCAAGGTGCTCCCCTCCAGAATCAGCGACATCCTTTTGAGGGCTCAGTGCAAAATGACCACACAGGGCGCCTTATTCAAAGAAGGTCAAGATGCAACCGCAGAGCCTTAAACCGAAAGGGAGGATCGGGCCACATGTGAGAGCCTTCGACTCCAGGCATGTCCCCTCCTAGTCACGTGGTTTCTCCCTCAGACACCCCTGACTCCTGAGACTGTGACCAGGCAGTTATAGGAAGGGGGTATCTGTGAGTTATTTCCAGCAATTCTGGAAGCTGAGCAGGAATCACATATTTACCCAAAGTCAATCTGTATAGCTCAGTAGCAGTGAAGCCAAAATGTCGTTAGCACTTCTTACCTCCTGCGAATCAATGATTCTGATTGGCCTCCACGTGGTTTGGGTTATTTGTAAATGGAGACCCGGATTCATTCGTAAGTCATAAAGTTTGGTCTCTCCATGGTCCAAAGAAGAAAGTACTAGAAGAGAGTGCCGTGGGAGAGGTTTGAAGCAGGAGAGTGAGCAGAAGGGACCTGGGTTTGGGAACCATCGCTGCAGCTGCTACTGGGGGAGAGGTTGAAGGGCCAGGAGTAGAGGGAGGAACGTATGTCCAGAAACTTCTGTGGCCCAGGCTCCATCTGTGTCTATCTGTCCATCATCCGTCTCTCATCCATCCATTCGCACATTCAATGAACAACTACAACGTGCCCAGCATCTGAACCAGCTGGGGACCGGGTCGGGACCAGGCACCAATTTTCATCCTCGAGGAAGCAGCAGCTAATCCGTTACACGAACGGATGTGTGGTTCACACTCAGGATGGGTCTGTGCAGGCAAAGTCCAGGGTGCTCGGCCAGGAGGCCCGGGTCCTGCTGGTGATCATCTCACTGTGTCTTTCAGATCTGGGGAGACAAATGGGCTCCCCAGAATGACATACCTGAATTATGCACGGCCATCGCCACTCCTCCGGGTGAAAGTCTGCCTCTGTCGCTGTCTCTCGGAAGAGCAGAGACCGCCCTTGCCAGGGGGTTCCTGTAATAAATACCTCGTTGTCTGGACTAAGGAAGCTGTGGGCTGAACGCCTGGGGCTGAGCTATTCCTCTGCCCGCCTCTCCGTGGTCACCTGGGTGGTGAAGGTGTGGGTTTGGGGGAGGCTAGGGAGAGAATGAGCAGGCCAGGGAGGGACCGAATCTCCCATGAGGGGTCCTTTCCCCGCTCCCCTCCAACCTCCTGCTTTTCCCCTACTACTCAAAACAAAAAGAGGAATGAAGTTTTCAATGGTGGCTATAAGCTGGCAGGACTTTTAAGGTTTATATGTCTGCATTAAAAAGCTCAATCCAGCCTGGCCAGTGGGGCCAGTGGTTGAGTGTCAACCCAGCCCCCAAGAGGCCATGAGTTCAATTCCCCATCAAGGCACATTCCCAGGTTGCCAACTCCATCCCCAATAGGCGGTGTGCAGGAGGCTGCCAATTGATGTTTCTCTTTCATCCATGTTTCTCTCTCCCACTCCCTTCCTTTCTCTCTCTAAAAAAAAATCAATAACAATGTATATACAGTGGTACCTCGAGATACGAGTTTAATTCGTTCTGTAATCTTGAGGCGTGGGAAACTATGAGATGCTTGAGACTCGGTGAACTGGTGGGTTGTGTGCAGCCGGCCGATCCACGCAATTACTCGTATCTCAACTGTTGCTCATATTTCAAAGCAAAAATCGCTCGCTCGATGGCTCGTATCTCAAAAATCTCATATGTTAGGGCACTCGTATCTCGAGGTACCACTGTATTTTGTTTCAAAGGATAAAACTCAGGCATGTGACCCAGCTTCGGATTTATTATGCACATGGGAATGTTCATGATGCCCAATCTGCCCGAAACAGATAAATACGTGTAGCCTGCTGGGTCTCCAGGTCTGCTCGGCCACCACTGGTCAGTCAGCGTGGCCTTGAGCTTGTCTGTAGACTTCGCAGAGCGCTGGGTTATCATCTGGAAAGCGGTGGTGAGCACGCACACCCCAGCCCACCTCATGGAGCTGTCGGGAGGAGTATAGGCCAAGGCTCGTCCTTCTGCCCTCAGAGCCCACGCTGTGACCATTCTTTCCCCAGGCATGCTGGGGGACTCTGACCAAACCCCTCCCCTCCCTGGGCCTCAGTTTCCCCACAGGTTGGAGTAGAACTGAGATCGCTTCCAACTGGGACCATCCAGTCTTGACCTGGGAGGTGGACGGGGGAGGGTGGCCCAAGGCTGATCTTCAAGATCCCCAAAGGACCTTCTCTCTGGAGAAGGGGACTCGGAGCCCAGCTAGGTGGCCACTGAGCAGAAGGGGGAGCCTCGAGGTGGGGAGCCGGCCTGTCCGTCCCCCCTCAGGCCGCAGAGATCCAGGCGGTGGGATGGTCACTGGGGGAGGAGGCAGGGTGATCTCACCTCTTTCTGTTTTGTTTTGTTTTGTTTTTCAGGAACATTTGTCACTGCTGCACATGAGAATGAAACCCAGAGGGCATCCCTGCGACAGGAGAGGTCTTCTCTGTCCGTGTGTGGCAGGACTAAGCCCACGGTGGCACCTAGAGTCCCGTGGGCAGAAAGGGGCAGCCTCCTAGCCAGGCCCCAGGATGGCCAACCCTGGGTCTGACCTGTCTCCCTCTGCTGGGCTGAGGAGGTCCAGAGCAGATGAAGATCTGAGGGTTCCCCAGCTCCTCCAAACTCTGGCCGTGGACGCTCGCTTCTTCTTCTTCTTCTGCCCAGGAGCCTCTGTCCTGAGCACATGGCCGGGGTCCCTCACAGAGAGCACCCTCCTGGGAGGTGCGCCTTCAAGCACAGGGCGCTGCCCAGGCCACGCTGGACCAGGAGCCAGCCAGGACCAAAGCCTGAACCACACCTCCTGCAGGAAGCCTTCCCTGACCACCACACCCTTCTCTGCGAAGGTCATCACACACTTGAAGACCAAGCCACGTGACTTGCACTTACCAGCAACTTGCCTTGCTCACTCGTGGTTGTGTGTGGCCTGCTTCAGTCCTCACCCCGCCTGTCAGCAGCTCCAAGGGAACCAGAAGCATGCAACGCTTGCTGGGCATCCATCAGCAAGGGAGAAAGGCAGATCGGCTGTCCCCCAACAAAGCCAGAAGCCCTGCTTGGACCCCTTCCTTTACTTTCTCCCCTTTCCCCACACCCCTGACCTGAGAGCAGTCCAGGGGAACTGCTTGTCGCCCAGCCAGGAAGTTTTCCATAGTTCCAGGCCAACTCCTTGCAGACTTGGGGGCCTATAGGAGAGGGTTGCCAGCATCCTGTATACATAAGACACATCCTGTATTTGCTGAATATGTCTCGCATCCTGTATGGTCTGGCAGGATGTCCTCAAAGCCCGATATTCCGTTTCTGTCAACAAGTTACAAACCTCCAGCCAATGGGCTCTTTTGCTAATGTGCCTGGGCATCCTGCGTTTCTCTTTGCTCTCTCTGGCCACCCAGAGTCTCTGTGGGCAACCTAGGGGCATCCAGGGCCCAGCTGTTCTGAAACCACCCACTACACCACATCTGGGTGGGGGGCAGGGGTGTGGTTTCCACACGGATCATGGGAGCAGCTGTGTGTGTGTGTTATGTGTGTGTGTGTGTGTGTGTGTGTGTGTGTGTGTGCGCGCGCGCGCATGTCCCCATGCTCACTGGGAGCGTGCTCTGTGTGTGTGCACAGGTTCCACCTGTTCAGGGCAGGACCATGAGCCATCCCCACCCAACCTGAAACAAAGCATGTGGGGTGGGCAAGGACTCATCAGGGGTCTGGTTATGTTAAGAGGAAAGATTTTACAATTGCTTTTCCCGTTGGAACTCTTCCTATTGGATCCCTCCTGCAGGCCAACCTCTGAGGGCCTCTCTACAGGTGGTGTTCGGAGAACATCCCAGACCTATCAGGTTAAGAAGATCCTTTGGTCCAACTCCTTCCCTGCTCCTGCCCCCCCCATACATACACTCTCACCCCCCAAATGAGAAAACTGAAGCCCAGAGAGGGAAAGGGACTTACCAGATCACACAGCCATTGGAGAAGGAGCTTGTAGAGGGCTCCCTGGGAAAGCACATGGGCATGCTTTAATTATTATCAGCTGAACCTAGTGGCATTGGCAAAGCCGTGCCCTAGGAACACACCTTGCCAAAAGGGCAAGGGTGTTGTCAGCTTGACCTTCATTTCAGCCCATGGTGTGGGAAGTGGGTTTTGATATCTAAATCCAGCCTAGCACCAGAAATGCTCAGGGCCTACTCAAGAATGCAAATAATCTCCTTTGTCTTGACCTTTTGGTGAAACTTCCTGGTATTTGGGGTATAAAATAAACACGCTGCATCGGCTCTGGGTCACTGTCTCTCCATCAAAAGAGGACAGCAGTCCACCCGGCCCCAGCTTTTCTTTCTATCTCTATTTTGTCTCTTCTTTTATTTCTCAATCCCCAGCTGCCTCTACTAAGGAATTGGACCCATTCTCTAGCTGTGCTGTACGTGGAAAAGAGAGAAAATAGTTACAGAGCTGGGCCTGGAACCAGGGTCTCCTGGCTCGATAGCCCCAGGCTCATCCCACCCGCTAAATGGACTCTCTCTGACCACAGGGCACAGGCCAGACCAAGCTGAACTCTTGAGAATGCAATGGCAGCCTTTTGCTCCCAAATGGCCAGCATACCTGTTACAGCAGCTAGCACTCACCGAGCCCTCACTGCAGGCCGGCTCATTTCATTTCCGGGGCAACTCCCGTCGTAAGTTTGATGAGCGCCTTCATTTAACGATGAAGCAGCGGAGGCCGAGAGACTTGCCCACGTTACAGGCAGCTGAGTGAGTGGTCACTTTAAGCAGACAGACACTTGGGACCACGGGAGGAAACGGGATTCCTCTCACTAAATGAACGGGGTTCTTCGGAGGCTGGAGTGAGTGAGGGTCCGTAAGACTGACCATCATGTGATCACCAGGGTCTGAACCCTTTCTCTCCCAGCCAAGGGCATCTCTCTCTCTCTCCCGGCCACTTCCCCTCCAGCCCACTTCATTCAGTCATTTATTTCAGCTTCGGTTTCCAAACCCGCCTCCCCGAGAGATTTTTCCAAGACCCGGGGGTGAAGTGATCCTGTTTCTGCCTTGTAAACACTGCCTTTCAGCTCTCCCCTGGAGACAAGACACTTTCTCTGCTTTCTCCCCGGATGCACCCCTGCCTCCCGCCATCAGGGGCTCCTTGAGGCTACTTCATTCAGGCCCGGGCGCCTCCACACGGCGCAGGTGTGCGGTGTGCTCGCTGGCTTTCAGAAGAGTAAGTAGCTTTTTGGTGGGCAGCCAGTAAAGGGGCCGGGATACAGGCAGAGAGGGGTGCACAGCCCCCCTCCCCCGGGGACTGCCCGGAGCATGTTATCGAGTGCTCCTGAAACCCGACGCCCAGCACCCCCGCACGGTGGGCCAGCCAGGTGTGCCCCAAGACAAGGCTCTTTTTCCTCTCCTGAAAGAGGCCTTCCCCCCCACCCCCGCCCTGCAGGGAGGGGGAGTGGCTAAGGGGCTCTGCTTCCTGCAGTCAGGGCTGCTGGGGCCACTCTCCTGGGGGGGGATCTCACTCACCCCTGAGGACCCTCTGCCTGGGTCTGCTTGCTCTCCCTGCTCCCTTCTTCTGAGAACCTAGATCTACTGCCTGCCCTTGCCCCCTGCCCTCCATTATGCCCCGCCCCCATCACTTTTCATCTACCCCCTGACGTTCCTGGGTCAGGCCAGGTTAAAGTGGTACCTCGAGATACGAGTGCCCTAACATATGAGATTTTTGAGATACGAGCCGTCGAGCAAGCGATTTGTGCTTTGAAATACGAGCAGCAGTTGAGATACAAGTAATCACGCCGATCAACCGGCTGCACACGACCCCCCAGTTTACCGAACTCGAGCGTCTCATAGTTACCCATGCCTCAAGGTTACAGAACGAATTAAACTCGTATCTCGAGGTACCACTGTACTTCTCTCTCCATCCTTCCCAGCATCCCACTCCCCCAAAACCTTCCCTGGATGCTGCTGCCCCAGTGCGCTCCCCCTCCTCTCTAGGCCGAGCCTGTCACTCCTGGGGCCAGGCTGCAGATGTGCTTGCCTGAGGCTGGATAACGCCTCAGCTCAAATGCCAGCTCCATCAGGTACAGTACTGGCTGTGGGACCTTGACTCTGAACTCTCTGAGCCCAGTGTCCTCACCTATGAAATGGGGGTATGAGAGGCCCCAGCACTGGGGTTACTCTTGAGAGGGTGAAATGAAGTTCCGAGGCCTGCACCTCGCACTGACACTGCTAACAGAAGCCTTAATAGACCTTATAACCCATCCACATTCCAAATCTCCTCCAGGCCAGCTAGCTTCTTAATTTATGGTTCCCCTGGTATTGATTTTTTTACTGTCTTATTTTTACACTAGTGGCCTGGTGCACAGATTCATGCACATTGAAAGGAAATTAATTAGAAGCAGTATTTTGATATCACTATTCGCCCTTTCTCTGTAATACAAGGGTCAGAGATGAAAGGAAATTAGTAAAATGTTTATGAAATTCATATATAAATGGATTAATAAGCAAACAATAACAGCATGATATAACAACACCAAAGACATGATATAAAAACAACAAAAACATGATGTAGCCGAGGCCAGTTTGGCTCAGTGGATAGAGCATCGGCCTGTGGACTGAAGGGTCCCAGGTTCCGTTCTGGTCAGGGGCATGTGCCTTGGTTGCGGGCACATCCCCAGTGGGGGGTGTGCAGGAGGCAGCTGATTGGTGTCTCTCTCTCTCATCGGTGTTCTAGCTGTCTAACCCTCTCCTTTCCTCTCTGTGAAAGATTAATAAAATATACTTTTAAAAAACATGATATAAAAACAGTGACTGATAAATTGATTAAACCCATCCTACTCTCTCCCTGTAGGACACATTAAGAGTAAAAACGCTTTCAGAGTGCTTAATTTCCCTTGTGATGAAGTATTTACAACTTTAGCGTCACATGCTCTGCAAACTAGAGAGAAAGCAACCTATAACTGACCATGTCCGAAAACGGGTTCAGATAGGAATATCCCTACTCTGTCTAGAGTTTGTCCTTGTGATTTATTAATAGTCATCCCAAATGCTGGCATCACGGGAAACTGTCTTCGAATTAATTTACATGGGAGGCTAGTGTCATCCAGAGACAAATCAATTCTTGTAATCAGAATAACCTCTCCCTCTGCAGATCCTATTCATATTTCAGCTCCGATTATGTTAGGTTGCAATCTTTTGATAATAAGTCTAGTACCGATACAAAGACACCATTTACTATTAAGATTTCTCAGTAGCATGATAATTGCACCCCACTTTCAATTTTAATTTATGACATGGCATTCCCAAAGGAGTAATCCTATTAAGAAATTCGATGGGAAAATTTTCCTTTTCAGCATCATCTATTGAGTCGATGGAATCATCATTAAAATAGGTGTGAAAATCTCCATTAAGTATATCCAAAATTTCTTTGTTTAATTTATGAATGTGCTCATTTTTTTGGACAAATAAATTCATGATCAACCATGACAGATCAAAATACACCCGTGTGATTGGTGCCAGCAGGAGCTTTATATGTATCATGCATGTGTGAGTCAATGTTTATTTTTAAATCGCCAGTGCGGGTCATATATACCGG
>JAAGEH010000038.1:5797899-5810302 GCA_011751065.1 Lasiurus cinereus
CATCCACACACACAAACCACATCCACAGTCACTCCTTCTCAAACATCACACACACACACACACACACACACACACACACACGTGCCTGGCCAAACTCTGGCACAAAGCTCTCTGCCTTTCCAGGCTCCCTCTTGGGGCCCCGGCACAGGTTCTCTTGGCTGGTCCTGGGTCTAGCCCCTGAACCCCAAAAAATCCTGCCTGAAGAACAGGACCCCAGGACCAGGTCGGTCCCCCCAACATGACTCCACCTGTTCCCTCTTGCCTGGCACCAGGATGAGGCAACTGCCCCAACAGTCCCCGCTGAGGGGAGAGGACGGGCCCCCCACCTCTCGCATCTGCAGTGGGTGTGTGGGTGTCTGGGGGAGAAAGCAAAGGCCGGCCTCGGGGAGCCCCACAGGGGAGAGGCCACCACTCCCATGATGTTTCAGTCAGCCAGACCCCGAAATGAGCTGCAGGGTTCAGCCACCCACACCCCAGGAAGGCCACAGGCCCCAGTGACTCCTCAAACTCTCATCTTGTCTGGGTCTCCCCACAAAAAGAGGCTCCCAAGCCTACAGAGTCCTGGGTCGTCGGGGAAAGGAGGGGCCAAGACCACCCACCTTTGCTCCAGTGACTCCCTGAAAGGGGGGAGGGGCGGACAGAAGCTCCAGCCCACACCTTCCTGGGAGTCGCCCCCACCCACGCACAGAGCAGGGTTCCGCCCCAGGGGCACCCCTGCCCTAGGGTTGGGGTGATCAGGCCCTGGCACCTCCCTGCCACACACACACACACACACACCACCCCCTCCCCAGCTCCATGCTGCCTCCTCCTCCTCGTTTAAGGGAGAGGGGGAGGGCCATCCGCGTCCTCTGGGGAGTAGAGGGAAACCCCGAGAAGTGACCCCGTTTCTGCACGAAATTGAGCTGCCATTTCCATCTTCTTCCCAAATGTCAGCGGCGTTAGAGCAGATTAGGAGCTAATCTCTTGCCAAAATTCATTTCGGAACCGGAGAGGGGGCGCAGGGTGGGGTGGAGGCTTGTTGTTTGTTGGGGTATTACCCCCGCTTCCCGAGCGCGCACACTTCCCTGGTACCTGGGCGGGATGAGGTGGGGGGGGGCAAAAATCGGAAGAGACCGTCCTGGGGCCCGGAGGAGGCTTGGGGGACAGGAAGGTGGGTACCGGCCCTGCGTCCCCCCCACCCCCACTTCTCCGAATGCTCCAATGACTCCCAGGCCCCAGGGCATCCGGCTCCCCCGAGAGGAAGAGAACCCTTGGCCTGAGCACCCCCACCCTCACCCCCCCACACACACACCCTGAGGGACAGGCCCTGGGGAGGGTTTCCATGCCCGAAGCGCCCTCCCGGCCAGAGGTGCCGCCCCCTCCCCTCCACCTCTCCCCTGGGGGGCAGGCAGGGCACTCGGGCGAGGGTGGTGAGCAGGAGAGGAAAAGCCATTGAGTTCGCATCTCGGCCAAAGAGAGGGGAGGAAGGAGGGACATCAACGCCCCCAGCGAACTGGTCAGTCCCGCGCCGGAGGCCTCCTCCTCCGACGAATGACCAGAACACAGCCGCTGGCCTGAATGCGTAATGACCCTCCGGCGACCATCCCCCCGTCTCATGTGATAGTTGGTTCTTTGCCGGAGCTCTGGCCTTCGTAAATAATATACAAAGTACGAAACCTAATCCCGCCCGCTCGAATGTTTAATTCATCACTATGCGAGCTAATTGGAAGGTGATTATATGGTAATTGCTCATTAGTGGTGTATATTTATCGCTGTACCTTATGTCGAGGCCCTGGGAATTGTGTAGAGTCTGTTCTCTCGTTTCAAGGATCAATTTCAGAAGCAGGAGCAAAGCAGGCGAGATCAAGTTCTTCCTGACGTCAGGGTCCAGCCAGGGCTGCGGAGACCCGAGCTATATATAGGGATGGGCCGGGCCGGGCGCGGGCTGGGGACCTGGCTGGCACGGGGCTGGGCTGAGCCGAGAGCCTGGAGGTGCAGGTTGGCCAGCGCCCTGCCAGGCAAAGCTGGTCCTCCCTTAGAGAGAGAGGCGAGGTGGGGGGCTGGGGAACCCGGAGATTTCCCAGGGACCCCATCCCGGGCACCTCCCAGGCCCTCCGGGTGCTATCTGGGCCTCAGGCCTCTTCCGAGAGAAAGATCTCCCCCCGCCCCTGCGCTTTCTTTCTCTGGGGCTCCTCCAGCCAGAGCGGAGGGGCAGTCGCTGTAGGGTAGGAGGGGAGACTAAAGCGGGTAGGTGAGGTTTGGCTTGAAGGGAAAGATCGAATTCAGAGTGTTAGGGAGACTTGGGGTTTCTCCCCCTGCACCCCATCAGACCCCTGATGACTCTGGCAACTCCCAACTCCTCCCAGAATGAGCTCAGTTTCCCCACCCAGCGAACTGGGGTGCTTGGCCGGGGGAGGGGCAGCCTGGTTCATGCCAAGGGAGTTGGGACGCGGGGTCTCTCCGGGGTCGATGGAGAGACCAGGGCGAATGAACTCAAAGCACCAGGAAAGGCAGGACAGAAGCCCAGCCCGGCTCCCAGGCCAGCGCCTGGGCCGGGGCAGTGAGCGTGGGGGAGGCGGGGGAAACAGATCTGAAGCCCCCAGGGTGCCCCCAGGAAAGAGGTGGGCTCTAGGTCTGCAGGTGGGAGGGCGTGGGGCAGACACCAGGCCTGGGGCCTCCGAGGCTTGCTGGCTGCAGCCCGCACCCTCGCACGTGGGCACGATCTTTGGCGCGCTCTGGCGCCCCCTCCGAGTTGTGCGAGGCGCCTCTGCCCTCCCTGGACCCCGGCCCGTGGCTCCCGGACCCTCGCTAGCAGCCCCGGGGCCCTTCCAATAGCCCCCCGCCCGCCCCCCACTCTCCACCTCGGGCAACAGGCACTAATGAACAAAAGGCCAATTAGAGGCCGGGGCACGGCTGATGAATGGGCCTTTGGCTCTCCAGTGTGGCACGGCCTGGGCTTCCCGGGGCGCAGGGTCTCCTCCCCCCCGGAGAAGCCGCCTCCCCTCCCGGGTCACCGCTGGGGTCAGCCCGATCTCTAGGCTCCCCCTTCCCCCAGCTCCGGGGCGGGTTTGGGCCAGCGAACCGGGCGGCGAAGGGAGCCTCGTACAAGGCGCGCCCGTGGCCCGCCGCTGGGCCTCCATCGGGCCCGTCCACCCCAAGCCGTGGGCCCGGTCCCCCTCCCGCCCGGCCCGGGGCCGCTGGGAACGGGCAGCGAGTAAACCACACGCGGTGGCTGGAGTAGCAGAGGCCCCGCCGCCGAGGAAAACGGGGTCACAGAGAACCACCGCCGTTTGCCGGAGCCTGAGCTGGAGCCGGGGTGCGCTGGGGGAGTGAGACCCCCACGCGGGCCTCCTCTCCACACACACACACACACACCTAGATCCCGGGAAACACGCAAATGCCACCGGGGCGCTGGGCAGAGGCACCGTCACCCCCAGGCAAACACGAAGTGTCCCTGAGAGGGAGGCAGGCTGGGCCCTCCCATCGCCTGATGGGCAACCTCGGCCGGACCCCCGATGGGCACCGGGCCACCGACAGGCGCGCAGGTCCCAGACACCACCGTGTTCCCCCGGACGGGCGCTCTGGTGGCGGCTGCACGGCTGCCCCCTCCTGCCCAGCTCCGGGCCGCCTGGGTGCCTGCCTGCCTGCCTGCCTGCGGGGAGCCGGACAGACAGCCAGACGGCGTGGCGCTCACCACCACGAAGGCCGCCGGTCTCTGCAGCCTCTCCCGCAGCCTGCACGCTCCGCCGGCAGCTACACCTCCTCCTGCCTCGCGTCCTGGCTCAGACCCACAGTCACATCTCCACACACACACACAGCAGCCCCAACTCACACTCGGCCTCTGCAGACACGCTCACCCGCTCTCAGCACCCACACCCTCCTCTCCACCGGCCATGGCTCGAGGGCGGGAGCCAGCCCGCAGGTCCCCGCCACCACCGCCGCCGCCGATCGGGTCCAGGCCTCCCCGCGGCCAGAGGCGCTCCCCGCGGCCCCGGAGCCCGGACTTGGTTTCGGCTCCTCCGGGCGGGGACGGGGAGGAGCCGCGGTTCCCACGGCTGCGCGCAGGCCCGAGCCCCGTTCTGCCCGGCCCGCTCGGCGGCGCGGCTCTCTGCCTGCCACCGCCGCCCGGCATTGAAGTGGCCCGGCAGGTTCCCGGCCTCCCTCCAACGATGAGCGGCGTCGCTGCCAAAAGCAGAGTCAGAGGGAGCCAGGGACACCGGACACTCAGGACGAGAAGCAGAAAGGGGTCATGCCCCCGGTGGTGGGGGGGTCCAAGGTTTCTCCCACCTCCAGAGTGGCTGGTGCCTTGAACCACCCCCCAACCCCCACCTCCTGTCCCGCAGCCGGGCCCCAGCCTCTTCCCCAGCTCAAAGCGATCGCTGAACCCACGTGTGCCTGCCGGCAGGGGAAGGTAGTTGGGGCCCACAGGCAATAGACATCCCTTTGGACTCTCTCTGGGATATGCCAACTGGCCTGCGCCTCTCGTCTCCCCAAATCCACTGGGCACAGTGAGGGGGGACTTCAGGAATGACCCACGGGTAACCAGCAAGGGAGCCGGACATGGATGAAACGTGTAAATGCACTCCGATGTTGGGAAGCAGGCAGGACACCAGGCCACACGCGTGCGGTTTGCCATGTTCAGCAGGGAGGAACACAGAATCTGGCCCTCGATGCCCACAGAACTCTGCCGGGGCATCCAGGGCTGGCACCCATAAAACACACAGCCCCCACAGCACCCCCGCCCCTGGTCCGGAAGCCTGCAGCCCAGCCCAGCCCTCGCTCGCGTGCACAGCCAGCGGAAGGGGACGCAGCCATAAGGCATGCGCGCCCGCACCCTGCCCTGCGCCCCGTGCCCAGATAGCCATCGTGGGATGGCATCTCGCAAATATTTATATTCCTCGGCGCCACGGCAGCCCGCGTCCACATTAGACGTTCTAATCCTGCCACTTTAAATAGATGAATTAATAAAGCAAACGAGCAGCTAATAAGCTGACTGGCTGTCCTGCCTTCTGGAGGTGGGGGAAGGCCTCGAAAGTGCGCCAAATTTGTTTGCAGTGGATCAAGGCGAGCCGCCTCTGCTTCACTTTCTTTATCTTAATTCCGACTTGAAAAGATATAATTATCTAGTTTGAACAGAGCTGCTATCAAATCCTTCTCCGGGCCGGGAAGGGGGGCGTTGGAGTGGCTGGCGGGCCGCTGAGCCGCTCGGTGCAGCCGGAGATAGCGGTAATGAAGATGTGGAGGCCCGAGATACAAAGGGCATTAACCTCATTAGCATGAAACCTTTTCTTCTTACCATTGTGGGACCCTTTCAGCCGCCTAATCCCCCCTATTTTCAAAGCTTGGTTTGTAATAAAGCTTTTAGGTGGGTTTTTTTTTTTCAAAGCTAATGGTATTCTCTGATGATTTTATTGCTGTTACACTCCCTAGGACGTTGATCAAAAAAAAAAATCTTTGTCACCCCTCCCCACCCCTTTTTCTTGTACTTAAAAAAAAAGAAAAAAAAGTATAAGGTTCTGCAGAAATCAGCCTGGTCTGAAATGGGGAAATGTCCTTCGGGAAAGGCCGGTCTGCGTGGGAAAGGTAACTTGTCCAGACCAAAGCATGGCGTGATGGAGCAGTGACCGAGAGAACTCCGGACAGCCCGCGTCACTTAAGCTTCTGTAATTCCCAGGGTAGCACCTGTCCCTTCCCTTCCAGAGACAAGCCTGGGTCTCCTGAGGCAGCCCCTCTCCCCTCCTCTTCCTGCCCCCCAACCTCCTGCACCCAAGTCTCCCCACACTAACCCTATACCCCTTCCCAGCCAAGGGTTCTGGAGAGGAAGGGACATGGGGGAAAAAAGGAGAGACAGGCAGAAATAAAGGAAAAAGAGGGAAAAAGATCAAGAATACATTCCACTTTAACAGAGAGGAGGAGATGGGGGGGAGAGAAAGAAAAATTTCCACAGTGCCCTAAAGTCCCCACACGTGCACAGAATGTCTAATCTTAACTTTTCAAGGCAGGATGTTAACAAAGCTCGTATTTTTGCCCCGCATTGTAACTTGGCCTTATCACAGTGTAAAGGGTGGGGAGATTGTCCCAAATTATGTCCAGGCAGCCCCCCTGGATCCGTGGATTAAGAGATTAAAGGAGACCACTGGGCTGGGCCTCCTCTCTCCCCTTCATATTCCCGGTATGATAATTGCTTAAACTGATTTGCACTTTCACAAAAGCGCGCAGGACGCTTTGTAGCTCGAACAGAGCAGACGAGGTTTCTCTATCAATGGAAATAAAACTGATTAATGCAGCCTATCAGGATAAGAAGCAAATGAAGCATGCAAAAACAACCCCGTACCCCAGAAGCGGGGGGGGGGGGAGGACGGAGAACGGTGGAGGGAGGGGAGCTAAGTTTCCTCCAAGACTGGTTACAACTTTTAACGTTAAAATCCAGAGGTGGAGGTTTCTCAGGACGATGCTGAGGACCGGGGCCCTGCCTTAGCATCTTGGTCAGACTGGGGGACCGGGGCCCTGCCTTAGCATCTTCGTCAGACTGGGGGCCGAGGGAGAGAGGGAAGAAAGAAAGCAGGACGGGAGAGAGAGAGAGACAGAGACAGAGAGATGGAGAGAGAGATTTGCACTTTAGGGTTTCAAGTCAAAAACAGTTTAAAAAGTCGCAGGATTCCGATGCTGCCAGGTGCTTCCCCCACAATCCTGGCGGAATATTCTCCAATCCAGAACGAGGTGCTCAGAGTTGTAAAAACTGGCCAGAGGTGGACAGAAAGAGGCGCGTTTAACCCGTCACCGAAACTACACTCCCTCTCTGGAGGCCGTGCAGTGGGCGAAGGTCTGGTTGGAAAAACTTTGTCTCCCATCCCTTTTCTGAAGGACTTAAGTTTTCCTAATCCTCTCCCCTCGGCACCCTCATCTCTCTTTTTAAAATGCCCCCAGAATCCATCGGTCTGGCCCTTTTGAAGGTGAGGAGGTCGGGAAGGACCACACTCCAATTAGGGGACATGTACTTCTTTTTACAGGGGGAGAGAGAAAAAAAATCAATCGAGTTGGGTTTCCCAAGACAACTACTCTGAGGGCATATTGATAAATCTTTATTGACAAAATATTGACATTGACATACTTCTTGGAAGTATATAGTGTGTTAGAATTCTAACAAATTAACACAAAACACAAAAATATTTACATTCTGGTATAGAAGACATTAAGGAAGCGTTTGTCACTCTCTTCAGTAAGTCTAAGATCTTGGAACAGAAACTCAGTGCTTGAAAACTTGTGCCAGGTCTTTGGCCACACTTAGCATCCTCCCCCCGCTACCTACAGTCCTTCGGGTTTGTTTTCTTTTTTTCAATCAATCGATCGATCGCCTTCAAGTTTGGAATGGCCTGGGCAGTCCACGGTGGAACTCAGCCAATCTTTCCAACCACTCAAAGGAGTTTTTGCTTCGTGATTTTTTTAAGCCTTGGGATGTTCGGAAAAGGGAATGTCCAAGAAATAGAATTTAATTTAGGTTGTTTTTTTTTTTCTTTCCCCAACACAATGCCTGACTTCCTCTGGTGGGCACCCTCCCCGGCTCCCCCACCCCAGCCCAGCCCCCGCCCCCCACTGATCCGGCTCCCCATTTCTCTGTAAGAGGACCACTATCGCGGAGCCTACTAATTTAG
This sequence comes from Lasiurus cinereus, assembly GCA_011751065.1. Lineage (NCBI taxonomy): Eukaryota > Metazoa > Chordata > Mammalia > Chiroptera > Vespertilionidae > Lasiurus > Lasiurus cinereus. The sequence goes on from JAAGEH010000038.1 coordinate 5,805,531, forward strand.
CTTTCACAACCACTTTGACATCAGAAGGTATCAAAACGTGTTTACAGACGGCACATTTCTCCGGAAAAAAAAAATAATCAAAAACTCAAAACCAAAAAAAAAGCACACAGAACCTGTCTTTTCAGAGGAAAAGAAAAAAAAAATCACAATTCATTTTCTGTCTTGAGACGCCATTCGCCCGACTACTGCTACATGCAATTCAAGTTTTGTGGACACGTGAGGGACGGGGCTTGGGTGTGAAATTTCGACCACCGTTAGGATGACTCCTTACTGTTTAAAAGGTTGGGGCAGGGGGAAGGGAGAAACACTGTGAAGTGCAAAATAAAAAGTCCTGTGCCTGGTTGGGTTTGTTTGTTTGTTTGTTTTTCCTTTTATCATCATCATCATCATCATCATCATGACCATCTTTTTCTTTTTTTTTTACAAAGAAAATAAAGTCGGACTTCGATCAACGGAATACCTGCCAATCATCTCGTCTCGCTGGTTTGGCGTTTGACATGACGGCTCCCCTCGTCGGAGCGCCGGCCGCTTTGCCACCTGGAGACCTCTCGCTCTCTCTCTTTCTCTCTCTCTCTCTCGTTCTCTCTCTTCCTCTCGGCTGCCTCTTTAGACCAGGGTTGCGTGTGTGGATCCAGGAGCCTCCATCCTCCGCGGGCTCCCCTGGGGACGGTGCGCCCTCGCCGGCCCGAGTCCGCGGCGCGCGCTCTGCGCTCCCTCCGGCTCCCTGCGCTCCCCTCCTCGGCGAGATGCGTGCGCGCGCGCGCGGTTGGTTTTTGTTTTGTTTGGGGTGTTTTTTTTGTTTGTTTTGTTTTTCCTTTCTCTTCGTCCCCTCCTCCTCTCCCTGTCTCTGTTTCGCTCCGCTTTGTCCGTTTCCGTGGGGTTCGGGGTTCGCGTTTTTGTTTGTTTTTTTTGTGGGTGTTTTTTTGTGTGTTTTAATCGTCTGAGGTCACGTCTATTTCCTCGGGGCTGGCCTGCTTGGTGGCGATCCTCCACCGGTTAATGTGATGCGTCCCTTTTTTCTTTTGCTGCGAGTCTGAGCCCTCCTCCTCCAGCTTCTGCCTTTTGAACTTCGTCCTCCGGTTCTGAAACCATACTTTTACCTGCGGGCCAGAGGCACAAGGGGCGCGTTAGTTCCTTCCTCCTCCGCGGCGCCCCGCGGCCTCTGGCTCCGCCCGGCAGCAGCCCCCCGCGCGGGCGTCCTGCGGGGGCCTGGGCTCCGCCGCCCTCCCTCCGGGGAGCAGAGCTGCGAGAGCCAGAGCCGGCGGCGCGGGCCAGCCTGGCTCTCTGCCCTGCGTCTCCCGAGCCACTTTCCTGGGCTAGGGGACCCCCCCCTCCAGGGCACAGTCCTTCTCACCTGGAAGGGGACACCCTCAGTGCGCCGAGAACAAACGCCAGGGCAACCCCTATAAAAACCCGAAGGGAAGCAAAAAAGCGACCTGTCCCGAACCCCCTCTCTCTAGCAGCGGCCCCGGTTCCCTGCAGGCGTCCTGCGCTTTCTCTTTGGCCTGGCCTCCACACACACAGCGCTTCCCCGGGCCTGGGGAGGCCCTCAGGGTCTGTCTGAGCCCCCTCCTCCCGGCCCGGGTTCCTGCAGGTGAGCAGGAGTGGGTGCTAAGGGGGATGCCAGGAGGGACCAACCCCGCTCTTCCCCTGCTATTAGGCCAAGAGGCTCAAAAGTGAAAGCTTCTGGAAGACTTCAGGACAGAGGGGAAGAAAGAAACGGAGAAAGAGGGGAGAGGGGCGCACGAGAGCGCGCGCGCCTTCCTGTGCCCCCTCCTGACCGGCCCCCAGACAGGGCAGGGCCAGGCTGCCACCCCGGTCACATCACGAACCCCCAAGGGCTCCCCCCCTCTGGCAGCCCGGCCTCCTCGGAGCTGCTGCTAGAGAGAGGTCCGGGGAGCCACCAGGAAAGCGCTTCCTGGGGGTGCAATCCCCATCGCCTCCCACCCCCAACCCCCCAGGAGCCTGGGCCGGGGGCCTCTCTCCGGTGACCAGAGCGCGGGCAGGCGGGCCATCCCTAACTTTCCACCTGGCGGCGCGGGGCAGGTAAGGAAAATGGAGGCGGCTGCACCTCCCCTTTCCTGATCATCCCCGCCACAGGCCGCCGGAGAGTCCCTCCTCGGAGAGTCCAGCCCGGTCCCAGCTCCTTCTCCCCCCGCCCCCCCCAAGGCCCCAGGCCCCCCGGGGGCCCCCCGGAAAAAAGCAAAAAAGAAGAAAAAAAAGCGGAGCTGGAACCGGGCTGCTGACTTCAATTTGCTTTGAGTTTGCTAATTGAGGGGAAGAAGGACGGTTCCTTTCTCTCCCCCCACCACCACCCCCTCCCCGGCGCGCGTCCGTGCGCTCCGGGCTTGACACGCACACAAAGAGCGCAGGCGGCGTGGGCAGCGAGGCGGACAAAGACCCCCGCCGCCTCCGCTCCCCGCCCTGAACCAGCCGGGCCGGCCCGCACCTACCCCGCCAGGCCCTCTGCCTGCGGGGTTGTCCCGGGGAAACGTTTTCAAACAAAAGCCTCGCGACCTCTGTGCGCGCCGCCGCCCGGGGAAACTGTTACCGCTTAATCCGCGCGAAGACGTTACTGTGGGCCGCGAACTCCGACCCTGCCCTGCGGCTCCGCGCGTACAGTAGCGCCTACTGTAGAGCCCTCACCCCCCTCCTCCTCCTCCCGCCCCCCGCGGCCGGGCCAGAGCGGGGACCCCACGGCGGCGCAGGAAGGGTCTGTCCCCCTTTCCCCGCAGCCTTCCAGCTCGCATTCTCTGGTGTAGGGGACGCGCCCACGGTGCGCGGCCTCCGCCTGCCCACTCCCCGATCCCTTCCTGGGGAGTCACCGGGGTGAGCGTGGGTCTGTGTTCGCACAGAGCCTGCCTCGAACCCCTTCCCGGGCTCCTCCAGCTTCGACACCCCACACTCCGACACCCCCTCACTGCTCTCTCCCTCTTCCTGGACCCCAGCCGGGTCCTCGGACTCTCTGGCCAAAAGTTTCACCCAAAGTGCAACTGTTGCAGCCGGGAGCGAAGCCCAGCGCACAGAAGGAGCGACCCAGGCCGCCCCCCAAGAGCCGGGGGCAGGTAGACCCCTGTGGTCCCTTCTGGAGGCCCAGGAAGCCAGGCACCTGGAAGCTTCTACACCCGGAGCGGGGAGGGGCGTGCAACCGACTCCCGGGGCCCTTTGGCGACGGCCCCCCGCTCGGAGCGCCGGCCCTGGGTGCGCCAGCTGCGCGGGGTCCCCCAGATCGGGTTGGGGGGTCGCCGCTCACCTGAGTTTCCGTGAGGCTGAGGCTGTGCGCCAGCTGCTTCCTCTCGGCGCCCACCACGTAGTGGTTCTTCTCGAAGGCGTGTTCCAGCCGAAGAAGCTGGGACGGGGAGAAGGCGGTTCGGATCCGCTTGGGCTTGCGGGCCAGCGCGTTGTGCAAAAGGAAGCTCTCGGGGCTGGTGTCGTTCCCTGCGGGGGTGTGGGGGGACACCACAGAAGTCCCATTAGGTGGGTGGGGTGGGGCCGGCCTGGCCGGGGCCCGCGCGCGCTTCTCAGGAGACGGGCTGGCGGGACACCGCGCTCGGGCCTGTGCGCAGCCCTGGCGGCTGGGCGGGTGGGGGTAGGGGTGGGGGGGTCCGGGCACCCTCCGGAGGAGGCACTGGCCCGGCTGCACCGCCCCCGGCCGCCGGGCTCTCCCTGGGCGGCACCCACCCCGCAGCTGCCCCTGCTGGCCAGTCCCCCCGGCTCCTGACCCTCCGCGGGCGCCGCAGCCGCCGGGGCGCGCGGGCCTCTCGCCACCTCGGAGCCGGGCGCCCGGGGCACCAGGGACAGGCCCGGGAACGGGAGCCCACGACCCGCAGGAACGGGGGGCTTTCTCCTCTTGCTCACTCCTCAGGGTGCTCTGCGCCAGGGTGGGCGAGGCAGCGGGCCAATCTGCGGAGTTTTCTCGGGGATTTAGTTTGTAAATTCTACGCGTTAAGTCGTTCCCCTCCGGAGAAGCGCAGAGGCCCCGGCCTGTCTATGCAGCCGCCCGGGGACCGCAATGTCACCGGCCGGTGCGCTCCGCTTCTGCCGCTTCTGCCTCCCGAGGACCCGGCTCCCCCGCTGCCCGGCTCCGGAGAACGGGGAGACCCGGGCGAAGGGATCGAAACCCGGGAGTTGGTGAGCTAAGGGAAGCGGGGGGAGCCCGAGGGGACCCTCCGGGCCCGGGGGCGAGGACCAGGGAGCCCTCAACTTTGCGAGCAGCGCCCCGGAGTTGAGGGTTCCCCATTCGGGCGGGGGAAACAGACCCACTGAACGCCCCGAGGAAGGAAAACGAACCCCACGCTCAGGCCGGAGGGAGAAGGGCGAACGGCTGGTTCTGTTCGGGGGGCTTAAAGGAGGGGCGGGGTGGCCCGGACCCGCGTCCCAACTGCGGCGGGGACGCCAAGGGTTAACGCGCGGACCGGCCGGCGGGTATCGATCGATCGGCGGCCGCGGGGGGTCGGTCTTTCCGGGTTCCCTTCGCGAACGACTCGCCTCTTTCCCCCCCGAGTTTTCACTTTGCTTCCTCCCACCCCCACCCGGCGGAGGAAAAAACAAACCAGCCAACACACAAACAGCGAGGCAGGGAGACCCCCCACCAGAATTTCCTCCAGCCCTGGCGGGCCTCGGCTCATTTCTCTTAACATAAAATAAAATTTAAAAAAAGAAATAAGCAAAGAAAGAAACAAAACCCAGACCGAACCTGCCTTCCCGACGCGGCCGCTCGGCGCCCGGGATGCAAAGGGCCGGGGCCTCGGCCCGTTTCCCTCCGCGCGAGT
>JAAGEH010000038.1:5810702-5832680 GCA_011751065.1 Lasiurus cinereus
CCACCACCACTCCCTCCGGGGCACCCGGGTCCCTGCAGAGTCCCCGGCCGGCGCAGCCTCCGCAGCGGCCTCCTAGAGCCCGAGCCTGTGGAGCCCGAGCGGGGAGGACGGACGGACAGACAGGCACTCGGATTTCCTGCCCCCAGCGCTCCGCTCCTCCTGCTGCTGCTGCTGCTGCTGCTGCTGCTGCTGCCGCCCCCGCGGCCCCGCATCCGGGGAGCCCGGATCGCCCCGGGAGCACCTCGAGGGTAAGCGGGCGGGCGGGGATGGGTCCTGGGCGAGGGCTACCAGAACCACTGGGTCATTTCCACCCGCACCCACCACGGCCACATGGCGGGCCGGGCTTCCTAGGGGAGGAGGGAGGGCGGGAAGCTGGGAGTGGGGGTCCACGCGCGGCCTAGCGGTCTGCGGGGGTTGGGGGGGTGGGCGCGTTGGCGATCCCGTTTGCTTCCCTGTTTGCAAGTTAAGACGGAGGGGACGACTCTGCTGGGGCCGTGGGCTTCCCGTTCGCGCCCTGCGAGGCTCCTTCTCCCGGGACTGGCGCTCGCCTCCTTCCCCCAAAACAACTCCTTCGGGGGGTATCTGGGGCCGAGGTCTCTCCCGGGGTCAGGGGAGAGGCTGGGAGGTGCTACTGTGATCGGTTGTGGCTATGATTTTGTTAGTGTTGCCATTATTGTTGCTGTTGTTGTTGTTGTTACTATCTGCGATCATTTTGCCCTCTGCGGTCCCCCGGGCGGGTTGCCGCGCAAACCTCGGGCTTGGACTTGGGGACTGCAGATCGCATCTCCGGTCCCGGGCCGGGTCCGCATTTTCCAGCTCGCCTTGGGTTTTGGGATGATTTTTAGGGCCGCGTTCCCTCATCCCCATTGGCTCTCGCAGTGGCATAATTATGATCACATCCCCCAGGCCGCTGGCTCTGCTCTCTGTTTATTGGTGGTTAAAGATCTATTATCTATTCATCAGCCGCCTCTTTTTTTTTTTTTTGCCAATTACATTTCTTCTTCTTCTTCTTAAAAAAAAAAATGAAGTACCAGCAGGTATTTTGCACGTTGACAATTAATGATAAAAAGAAATCTGGCATCCTTTCAATAATGACTTGGAAGCCCCTGTCATTTCGGTTAAGAATGAAGACATGCCTGCGTTTGGTGACGAGGGTTGCCGTGAGACCCAGAAAAAGTCGATCGGGAAAGGCGGGGAGGGGGGTGGGAGGGGGAAGGAGGGAGAAGAGCGAAGTCATGTGATCGAGGCAGAACCGCCACCAGATTTATCCAGGGAGGGTCCCAGGTCTTGGGCCTGGCTCTCTCCTCTCCCCCCACTGCCTCCCGCCCCACCCTGGGTCTGCCTTGTCCCTCTCTGGTTTTACCTGCTGAGTATTTCTTCACTTTGGTGCAGGCATGGTTGGTTGAGGGGAGGGGGATCCAAAAAGCCCTTCTAGAATTCTCTCCAGGCAAGAGGGGCGCTTTCTAGGCGCCTGACCTTAGCGAGGGGCTGGCAGAGACCATGTGTGCTGACCCCTCCCCTCCTCCTGCCTTCCCTGGGAAATTCACACACACACACACACACACACACACACACGTTCACACACACACAGGTGTGGGTTTCAGCTCTGCCCTCACACAGAAAGCCTGCCCCTGCCTCAGGGGGCAGACCTCTGACACCCGCCCTGGACAGGGGTCCTGGCAGGGTCTTCAGCCTGATTGGATACTCCCGGCCTGGCTTTGCAGCCCTCTCACCCCATCCTTTCCCCAGACTCGGGGAGGTCAGATGTGCGATCCAGCCTCTTGGGGTGCAGTGCATGTAAACATAGACTTCTCGGGGGCCTGTACCACCACCACCCTTCAAAACTATTTTCTCTAGCTCAGAACCCCCCTCCTTCCATTCGGCTCTAGGGACAGACACCCCACCAGGCGGAGATCCCTCAGCTGCCGGGAGAGGTGGAGGTCTTTCTGCCGGGCCAGCCAGCCAGCCAGCCTGGAGTGGGGGCAGAGGCCAGCCCTCCATTTCCAATGCCAGGAAGAAACACCCAGCTGAGGCCGGCTGTGAGATCCTGGGGTGAAGGGGAGAGAGCCCCCTTCTCCTTCTCTGTGATGGCTCTTCTCTGTGGGTCAGGCTCACCCTCAGGCCCTCCAAACTGGGCCTTAGGTTCCACGTTGAAAACTGGGGGGGCACTAAAAGCCTGGCTGCAGGGCTGGCCGTAACCATGGCACAGTGAGTGATAGTGACCTTGGTGGGGATAGAAGAGCAGATGACCTTGAGGGCATCCCTCAGTGTCTCCACCGTGTGTGATGCCTAAGGATGTCTCCCCTCTTGGAAAACTCTCAGGCTGAGCTCGAAGGGGTAGTGGGCACCCCCTTAAACCCTTAGCCCCCTTTGACCAGAATGTGTCTGGAGTCCCCCCTTTGGAGGCCAGACCCCCCAGCCTCTCTCTCAGAGAGTACAGGCAGCTCACAGCCAGGTCTCTGTTAGTAACACCCATTGCTGACCGCCCGCTGACCACTGACCGCTGACCTGACAGGGCCTCACAAAACCTGCCGAGAGGGTCAGGTTTGCCCCCAGGGACTCTAGTTGTGGGGCAGGTGGGCACGGATGTGGCAGCTCCTGTGCTCACTGTCCGCTGGCCCCAAGCCTCGCTGGGGCCCCCAAGAGGGGAAAGTGGCTTTCCAGGGAGTCTTTGGCCTGGGTAATCTATGCTAATTCATGCGCCCCGCCTGGAGATGCTTGGGAAGGTCTATGCAGCCCCCCTCCTGGGCTCCTTCGAGGTGGCAGGTGTGGGGGAGGGGGAGTGTGCGGGAAGGAGCTAGGAAAGGAGGAGAGTCACTCCTTAACCCGACCAGCGGGTGGAAGGCGGAGGGCCCAGGACACGCTGGCCTCCCCTGGCCTCCAGACTGGGTGGCTGCGTTCACGTTCCTGGTGGCCGAGGCCTCTCAGAATCCAGCCCCTCTTTGTTCCTCAGCGGCCCTCGAAAGGTGAGGGCCTGCACAGGCAGCAGGTAGTGGGAGAGGGGATTTCTGGGGCTCCCCTTCCCCACGTCCGGAGCCCAGGGGTGGGCTCTGTAGACTGGGGAATCGATGCTCTGCGGGCAGCCAGACTAGCAGACGCATAACGAAGGTTCTCATCTTGGATCTGGCTCTTACCGACCAACCAAGAGATCGTGGGCAACGTGGCCACCCCTCCCCGGACCCCCACTTCGTCCTCTGTAAAAACACAGCCCTCGGGGCCTTTGGGGGCGGTGGAGGGTCGGAGTCAGGCCTGTTTGGGGGAGTGATCGATCCCTCTACTTCCTCGCGGTAATTACATGTCTGTAGTCGTTTTTCAAAACTCGGAGAACTAACTGTACAGGACAAAGGGTGACTTTTAGCCTATGGAAGTTAAAAACCTCATTATCCTGCCTCCCCCAACTCTCCCCCCCCCAAAAAAAAAGTCAGGCAGGGGAGAACTGGGGCGAGTTACCTAACCTTTCTGGGCCTCTGTTCCCGCTTCTGTGGAATGGGAGTCAGAAAGAGCCTCTTGGCCCTGAGGCTGCAGTGACACTGGCTACCAGAGTGGGCAGGCCGTGCCCGGCACACCGTGAGCTGCCGTGAAAGGCACCCCTTGTCCCTCCCTGATGTCGCCGTTGTTACTGTCCCCTGCCCACCTCCCGGGCTCGTGGCTGGACTTCAAGGCCGAACAAGAATCGGGTTGCACAAACATAGCCCCCTGCTGGCCTCCCGCTCCTGCCAGGAGCGTCTCCCTGCTCCCTGAAAGCCAGGACTCCCCTAGGGAGGTGTGGGGGTGAGCGAGGCCTGGATTCCTGCTTCGTGGGAGGCACAGACCGGCAAAGATTTTTGGGGATCGCCCCGAAACTTCTGCTCTGGGTGGCTGCTTTGGAGGAGCAAACAGTAGGGCTCTGGGGCCTGCTAGGCCTGGGGTAGAGTGTGGGGTCTGGGGTGGGTGCGTGCTCAGGTGCTACTGGGGTCCCTGCAGGTGTACCTTCGCGTTCTCGAGCCGCGATGGTTTTCTCACCCGTGAAAAGGAAATGCCAGTATCTTAACAATCGCTGGGAGTGGTGCGTGAGCTAGTGCGTGGCGTGCTCACTGTGCCTCCAAGGTGATTGTGAGGCCCTGGCCGGTGCTGTAAGCCCCCTCAGCGCACCCTGCCCATCCAGCTCCCAGCGGCTGGCACCCTGTGGGTGAGCCGGTGCTGAGAGCCCCCACGGGGGTGGGGATCGCGCCAGGTGGCAGGAGCGAGACGTTAGGGAAGGCTGAGCCCCTTCCCAGGCCCTAAGCTCAAAGGTGTCCTGGGATGGGGAGGCGGGGAGAGGGGAGGGACCGTGAAGCATTCCCTCTTCCCACTCTGATGCCCAGCCACGGGGCCTCTCCGGACGCGTAGGGCGGCGCAGGGACCATGTAAAGAGAGAAAAAAAAAGAAAGAAAGCCTTAAAATGTTTGGAAATTGTTCTGTCACATCCCGATCGGGCCTCCTCCCTCGAGGCCGGTCCTAGGCGGGCGCGGCGGCCTGGGACCCGGATCCGCGAGCGCGCAGCGGCGCCTAGTGGCGAGGCCCGGGCGCGGGCAGGGCGCCCGCCGAGATCCTGCGTTCCGTGCGCGCGCGCGCGCGGCGGGGGCTGGGGCTGCGCACCCCCGGGTTGCGCTCTGGGCAGGACCGCAGGGCGAGCCAGGAGAGGAGGTCTGGGGCGGCTCCCCGGCCACAGCGCGGAGGGGACACCTGGAGACGTGTCCCCCGTCCCCCTGCAGCAGCCCCAGCCGTCCGTCCACGCAGGAATGCCAGCTCCACGCACCGTCGGGCTTCCTGCCGAGGGGCGCAAAGAACGGGGACAGGTTCGGCTCCAAGAAAAAAAGGACGAAGCGGGCAGGATGCCCTTGTGCCCGGCGATGGCTAGTTACCCCGCACACCTGGGCCGCAGCTCCGAGCCCGAGGTCCCGGGCCACACCGCCCAGCTGTGGTGGCTCAGAAAACGGGCCCCTTCGTGGCCGGCGCGGGAGTGGGGTCTGAAGGGCTGGGGTGTGCGGGGCGACTCCCCCAGCTTCGCGCCCCCTCGTGGCCGGCGAGGGCGCCCTGAGATGGGTCCTGGTAGTAGCTGCGGAGGTGGTTAGATCGCCCACCTGGGAGGCCATGATCGCCCCGGACTGGCCCAGGTGCACCTCCCTCCCCTTCCTCCTCCTGGAGTGTGGACCCGGCCAGTCCGGAGCCACCTGGCTTCTTCGGGGAGGTGAGGCCGTGGAAGAGGCTCATGGTGACATCAATCGCCTGATGGTGCAGTCAGTGTTCATTTTGGGGGCTGAGCCCTCCTCGCAGGAGAGTCTGCGCCCCGAGCCCCGCCTCTGATGCCCGGGCGCAGGCAGCAGGCGCCTCTGAGCCCCGGGGTCTCTGCAGGTCTATGGGGTTGAAGAGCCAGGAGCTCCGCACGCAGGATCTGACCAGCATCCCTCCTTCATCCCCTGGGAATTCATCCACCCTCAACCCCTGCCCCGTCTGAGGATTCACCGGGTCCAGGGCTCTCTCTGCCTCGCCGGCCTTCAAATGCAGGCCAAGGAAGGACAGAGGGACAGACAGACACAGACAGGCAGGGATTCGCCACCGTGGGTGCTCCGGCTCAGGCTGCTGCCAGGGCCAGGGTGCAGACAGCTCCAGTTCCCCCCGGCACCCCTCCCCTGCCCCACCACCCCGATGTGGGCCGTCCAGTTCCCCTCTGGAGCCCCAGAAGCAGCCGAGCCATTGGGCCACACGGGCACTGGCTGCTCCCAGAGACAGACGGGTGGCTTCCCACAGACAGACAGGTGGCTCCCACAGACAGACAGGTGGCTTCCCACCAGCCTCAGCCACAGGTGGAGCCGGGAGGCAAGGGATGCATCTCCCAAATCTTTCCACCCCAAACAGCTCTCACCGCCAGTTGCCGGCGGCTTTGTAGCCCGGGGTCCAGGCCTTTCAGGAGCTCCTTGGGGTTCCAAGCGGCAATCCACCTGGGACGCCAGGGGTGACTCCTGCAGTGCTGGCTCCCATCAGCCCCTCTTTGGGGGAAATGGTCCCTTCTTTTAGAGCCTCCCCATTTTCTTAGGAAGGGGGCTGTGGCCCCGAGAGGGAAGAGGGAGACGGCCCGTCTTTCCTCGTGGCCTGAAGTGGGGAGGATGTGGGGGAGACTTGAAAGAACAAGCCCACTCGCCTGTGCCCGGTTGTAGCGTTTAAAAGCAGGTTTGCTCGTTCACGTGATCGCAGGGAACCACACAGTCTGGTGTGCAAGGGGCCAGCATACCCATTCTCAGGATGAGAAAACTGAGTCTCAGGTTACACAAAGCACCTTCACCTCTTGGCCAGGCATGCAGTGGTCGCTCCAGGCCGGATCCTAGGACAGCCCCTCTGCCACCCCCCCCTCCCCAGTCGCCAGACGCCTGCATTTTAGCCAATAAGAAAAGAGGGGGAAGAGCCGCTACAGGCAGAGCGGGCACCCAAAGCGTCTAGGCGGGGAGGCTCTGGCAGGCCAGCCCTTCGGGGCAACTCCCAGGCTTGCTGGAGCCCACTTGCCCCCCACTGCCCCCCAGGCCCCTTTTCCCAGGCTCAGCCTCTCTGCCGTCACCTCCTGGGGCCTCGAGCCCGGTGTGGGACTAGAGGACCCGAAGTGACCACTTGGGGGGCATGAAGGAGGGGGGATGGCCCTGCACTCCAAGGCCAGGACTAAGGCTCCCTGCACGCCCCACCCTCGCATTGTTCTTGTGGGTGATTCAAAGCAGCCCCGAAACCTCCCTGGTGCCCAGGAAGGGTGCCTGCCCCCCCCACCCACCCTGACCCCTCACCCCTGTGGACAGAAAAGCAGGAGCAGGCCCTGAGCTCCCTGGAAGCCAGGACAGGCAGGAGAGCCCCTCAGCCACCGGCCTGTCCCCCCAGCTCTGCCCTGCCTTCTCTGAGCTAGGGAGACAGAAGCCTGGGGCAGGGGTGGGGGTGAGGGCGCCCCCTTTTATGGGCAGCTGCAAGCCTCCGTGGCCCGGAGGCCTGTCTGACAGGGGCCCCCCTCCCAGGAGGAGCAGCAGAGTCCTCTAGCTCCGGCCCCCAGCTGCCCCTCTCCCCTGCCGCCCTCCCATCCCGGCCCCTGGCTCCCGGGGTGTGCACACCGGGCCCCACTCCCTCATTGGCGGCCGATCTCCGGGCCGCACCGCGCGCTTCCTCCCCGGAGCCCTGGGCGGCGCGGCCAGCCTCTGGCGCTGGAGGGGAGGCCCAGCGAGGCCCGGGGGACTTCCAGGCGTCTGCCGGCCATCGAAGCCAGGCTGGGCCTCTGAGGCCGCCCGGCTGGCTCTGGGGTGTCCCCCCCAAATCCCCACCACTGGCGGGGACCCGGCGAGGCCCGACCTCAGGCGCCCCGCGCTTAGCCGGCCGCCAGCGGCTCGCCGGGGGCTGCGCACCAAGGCTGGCACCGCGGCGGCGCGGGCAGGGACCGCCCTGGTTCAATATTAGCTTTTCATTCCGGCTGCGCGGCCGGTGAGATAATATTGACTCGGAGGTGAGAGCCCGCGGCCGCCGGGGCTCGGCCACACTCCGCCGCGGGGCGCCCGCCGGAGAGAGCCGCAGCGGGGCTCGGGAGAGCCGGCAAGGAGCGGTGGCCCGCGCCCCAGCTCCCCGCCGCGTGCGCCCGGCCTCTCGCCGGGGAAGCGCGGGTCCGCAGCGGGGCTGGGGTCCGCGGGCCGCCCGGAGTTGGGGCGCTGAGCACGCCCAGGGGAAAGGGCCCTGGTGGAACACGCACCCCGTTTTCCGGTGCGCGGCGCGGCTGCTAGGGAGCGCTTGGGGAAGGAGGAGTCCCCACGCGCGCTGGCTGAGTTGCCCCCACGCCAGCGGCGGCCGCGGGGAGCTCCCCCCGCCAGCGATGCCCTTCTGAGGGTCACTGCCCCGCCGACGCGGGTTCCCGCTCCGCAGCGCGGGGAGAGGAGCGGGCGCGCAGCAGCGCTGGGGCGGCGGGGCGGGTGCGCGGGGCGGGCGGGGAGCCGGGCTGTCCCCCCGGAGCCTGTGCTTCTGCTCTGGGTCCCCCGCAACCCTCCGCGGGTCCCGGCACGGCCGCGCTCCAGGCGCCTCGCACTGAAAGGTTCGTTTCCATCTGCCAAGGGCCTCTCGGTGCTGCGCTGGAGACGCGCTCTGGGCCTCGGAGACGGACCCCCTCGGCTTTGGGCTCCAAGGATGCAGCGGCAGCTCCGAGCTGGGGGTGCGGGTGAGCGCGGGGGCCCTCCCCCCCACCACCTGGAGCTGACCCCAGTAAGGAAGATCCTCTGCCAGGCCTTTAACCATCTTTACATCCACCCCCGACACGTGGGGGCATGGGGGCACCCGGGAAGGGGCCGGGGCCGGGCTGGCAGGCAACAGCCTTGAGGGAACCCTCCTGCGCCCACCCTCACCCCCCTTCTTCTTCCCAGGGGCCCGGTGCTGAGCTTAGGCTGGGGGATACCGACCTCCAGCACCTGGACCATTTCAAAGGAGACATTGTGTTCACTGTACCTGCGACCCGAACACAGACACACACACAGCCCACGGGCGTCTGTTATCTGACCTGATAGGCATTACAGGGTCTCATCATGCGTGGTGTTTGACAGGCACTGAGCAGCGAGTCCCTCTGTTACATTAGGATTGTATTGCGTTACATTAGGATTGTTACATTAGGATTGTAGTTAACGTTTTGTGTGTGGTATCTGCTTCTGGGTCTGTATTTCCGTCTGTTTCATTATATACATATATATGTATATGTGTGTATGTATATGTGTGTGAGTGTGTATGTATATGTGTGTGTGTGTGTGAAAATATTCGGGGCGCCTTTAATCTCCCTGCAAGTACACACTCGATCCTTTGAGGGCAACGTTATAAAGTCCTAATCGAAACCACTTTGACGCGGGCGATGTCTTTACAACCAATACCCCGCAGACGCATTGGGGCTCCGGGGGAAGGCGGGGGCGAGGTTCCCCGCGCGGAAAGGGAGAGCAGGTCCCCCTGAAACCCGGGTCCCCCAAGGCCCGGTCCTCGGGGGACCAAGGAGACGGCGCTCCGGCCCGCGCCGCTGCCTCCCCTCCTCCTGGCGCAGCGCGGGGTTGGTTTGGTTTGGTTTGGTTTGGAGAGAGGCTGCTCAGAGCCTCGGACGGTCCCCAAACGGGTGTCGGGAATTAGAAGTGGATCTGGGGGGGCGGCATCTGCTCCGCCGAGGCGGCCGGGAGCGCGGCGAGGCCTCTCACCCCGGCTTCTGGGCTCGGACGCGGGTCGCGCTCCGCGCTCCGGTCTCCGCGGGCGCAGCAGCGCTGCGGGCTCCGGGCTGCGGGCTCGGCGGGTCCCCGCTCCAGCTGCCCGCCCTCCTGACCCTGGGGGCCGGGGCGGGGGCTACACGGGGCTCGGAGCGCCTGCCGCTCAGGGGGTCCCCACTCCCAGCCGCTCCTCGGAGGGACTCGGAGCTCCAGGGCGCAGGGGGCGGGCGCTCCGGGGCCGGGGCACTGGGAGGGAGGAGGTGGGGTGTCAGAGGTCCCGAGGTTTCCGCTGCTTTAAAAGGCGGGGGGGCCTCTGAGGGGTCCAGCGCTTGGAGGGGAAAAGGGAAAGGGAAGAAGAAGAAGAAGAAGGAAAAAAAATCGGTGTCAGGTGTGGCCCGAGAAAGGGTCAGAAAGGAGAAGTAACAACTTTACAAACAGAGGCTGGGGAGGCGCTACTTCGGAGGCCTGGGAGTCAGGACGGGAACTGAGGGGATGGGAGGGGCGCGAGGAAGACCTGGGGGAGGGGAAGGAGGGGCCCGAGGCCGCCTGGGTGCTGCTGGGGGCTGTGCATTCCCTGAAGCGCCCCCTCCCAGCGGCCACCTGGGGAACAGCACAGTGACATCTGGCTAAAACCTCACCAAGAGGCCTGGGCTCCCCACTTGCAGCAAAACCCCAGGGTCCAGGAGACCCCAGGCCTGCCTCTCATCTAGTGGGGTCCTGGGCCTTGGCTAAAGGTTTTGGTGGACTTGGAGGAAGAATGCAAGTTGTGCACCCCACTTCCCACCCCTACCCTGTCCAGTGTTGGGGCTCCCAGACTCGGCTAAGACGAACTAAGTGGGACACCTCCCTCTCTTGTCAAAATAAAACAACCGACCCTTCCCCTGCCCCTGCCCCAGTGGCAGCGGCCTCCTGGCCTGGCTGCAAGGGAGGCCGATCGGAACACACCCAGGGTGCCAAGCCCTCCAGACGCAGAGCCGATGGATCCCAGTGCCAACCCTGTGGGTGTGCATCGCCCCCAGATGGGCTTGGCACCTCTGGCCCGTCTGCACCGCTTTTTCCATCCAGGTGATCCATCTCGCCCCTGCCCAGGGGGTGAACACTGTATTCTAATGGCGTTAGCATTGTTAGCATCAGAGCTCCGTCGTCCTGCCCCTGCTCTGAGCCCCCAGGATCCCCGTTTTAAGGGGCAGCGGCTCAGGGTTCCTGGGAACAAGGTGCTCATTCGTCCCCAGGGCCTCTTGCAGGAGTGACAGGCCTTTTCTATCACGGATGGCACCTGTCCCAGGTTACTGTGCTCCGTGCCTGTTCCAGGATCTATCTCATCCTGTCAGCAACCCATTAAGGTATGTTCATTCCCACTTTCCAGATTAAAAAAAAAAAAAAGCAAGGCCCTGACATGTTAAGGGGTTCACCCAAGGTCACACACACACAGCTAGTCAGTGTGGGAATCTGGATTCCAATACCCCCTCCCCATGCCCCTATCTCTTATTTCCTTTAGAATAACCTCCTTTGCTCCCTTAAGGAAGTTGGAGTCCCTAAGGTGAAGAAGCAAGCGATAAAACTTTGCTAAGTCCCCCCACAAGTCAAAAACCATAGGCATCGAGCCTGGGTCCCGCATTCTTTCTGGGCATTGATTTCCACCCAGAAGTGAGCATGCTCCGTTGGAATCGGGGAGTGTATATCGTTTACAAAGGCCCTGCTTACACTGCACTTTAGTCACCGCTCGGAACAACCCGGCGAGATGGAGATGGCCGCTCATGCCCAGATCAGAGAGGCAGACGTGGGCTCCGTGAGGTTAAACAATGTGCTCGCTGCCCAGCCAGCTCACCCAGGGCCCTGGCACCCGCCCCGGGCCGGCCCATTCTCGGCCTCGGGGCTCGGCAGACACCACATATGGGACCATTTAACCAAGGGAGTTAGGCTTTGCCTTCTGTTGTGAAATTGCTCGGTTGTTTTCTCTTTGTTTAAAGTGTTTCTGCAAATATTATTTCAGGATTCCAAACTTTCGCTTGACGCCTCTTCTTGTACCCATTCTTTCTCCATGTGGGCGCCCAGCTGTGTGACAGAGCCAGAAAGGAAAGAGAACAAGAAAGTGCCCCTTATGTGTGTTCTCGGGAGAGTCAGAGACCCTAGAGGATAGGTCGGTTTTATCAGCAATTATATATTCTGCCCTCTAACCCTTTGCCTTACACCCCTCGCTAAAACTTAAATGTGGCATCAGTAGTTTCAAGTTTAATCGTGTGTGTTTTCTGGTGATTTTCATCGAATTTTGAGCCCTGGCTTTAGATGAGGTTTCTTCTATTTTTTATAGTAGACCAGATATGAAAAAAACAACAACAAAGTAGTGATCACTTAAATTCTCACATCATGGAAAAGAAATGAGAGGATATCTATACCTTTGTGTTATCATTGTCCTAGTAAGTAAAGGAAGGGAAGCAGGCTGTGTGTGATTCCGTTGCTCTGAAGTCTGTCACTGAATTCAGAACTGTGCTTGTTCTGGGCGAGGATTGACTGGGAAGAGGGCTCTCGGTGAGCCAGGGAATTTGGAGCGAAGGGGGCGGTAAAAACGCTCTATATCTTGACTCGGGCGATGGTAACGCAGATGAATACAACTGCCACAACTCATCGGACTTAAGACCGAGGCGTTTTCCTATAAAATGTTAGATCTAAATAAAGGAAAAAAAATAAAGCATCTTAGACAAATATTATAGCAAAAGCCCAAAGAAAAGGGAGAAGAAAAAAAGATAAGCCACACACAATACTTAGAATTTTACAGAAAGGGATACCAGTCTTCCCTCCATCCAGCCCCACCCCCAGTACACCAGCTCCCCCCAGCCCCGAACACCCTCTGCAGGCCTGCAGTTAAGTCCAAGAGGGCTGGTCCTGAGGAGGGCAGTGCCATCTTACGACCCTGCTGGGGCTCACCATCTGCCAGTCTCATTTTTTTTTTTTCCCAATGCACTGCGTTTTCTGACGGGGTGGGGTCCCTGACAGGAATCTGAGCTGGAGTCAGCAAGGATGAGCAAAGGTCGTAACTTCCGTAAAGATGATGCTATCCCCAAAGTTCCTTCCTTAATCGCCATCTAGGATTCAGCATGTTGCACTTCCTAGGAACAATGTTAGAAATAATGGCCAAGGTTCCAGATTTGTCCTCCCCCCCAAAAAAATCTATTACACGCCTACTCATAAAATACAGAATGTTAAGCTTGGTAGAAACATCAGTGTATTGAATTCTTGTGGTTGCGTGCCATGGAAAAATGGGAGGAAACGAAATCTCCCCCCTCCCTCTTCCCCCCTCCAAAAAAAAGACTGTACGCAGAGTATCTATCCCAACAAACTGCCGGGCATTATATTGGCATTTGGGATTTAGAAATGAAAAATACCTCGTGATCTTTTTGCTCAAGCAGCTCACCGTTCAAAAGACTATCTTGTAAAATTGCCGAGACCGGTTTGGCTCAGTGGATAGAGCGTCAGCCTGCGGACTGAGAGGTCCCGGGTTCGATTCCAGTCAGGGGCATGTACCTTGCTTGTGGGCACATCCCCAATAGGGGGCGTGCAGGAGGCGGCTGATCGATGTCTCTCGCTCATCGATGTTTCTGACTTTCTATCCCTCTCCCTTCCTCTCTGTGAAAAATCAATAAAATATATTTAAAAAAATAAAAATAAAAATAAAAAATAAAAGACTATCTTGTAAATAAATAAGGACCCTAAAGTGATACCGGTGCTGTGATCGAGGTTGTTGTAATAAAACAGAAAAATAGAGTGAATGCTTGCTGGCAAAGGAAAACAAACATGTTCTTGAAGCCACGAGAGTCGACGGGCTAAGGAATCGGATTAAGACCTAGAGAGACCTCTCCCTTCCTCGCTGAAACCAGTGTGGCTCAGTGGATAGAGCATCAGCCTTCGGACTGAAGGGTTCCAGGTTCGATTCCAGTCAAGGGCATGTACCTTAGTTGCAGGCACATCCCCAGGAGGGGACGTGCAGGAGGCAGCTGATCGATGTTTCTCTCTCACTGATGTTTCCGACTCTCTATTTCTCTCCCTTCCACTCTGTAAAAAAAAAAAATCAATAAAATATATTAAAAAAAAAAAAAGACCTACAGAGAGACCCTGAGGGGACACGGGGCCTGTGGCAGGGGAAGGGCCCTCGATCCGTTTCCCCTGGGAATTGCACGTCTTCCCTCGTCACTGCGATCAGGGCCTGCGTTGGACTTCTCCGTCATGCTTGGGGCTGGTTGTTTGTTTTTGACTTTTCGGCTTATCTGAAGGGAGCAGAGGCGGACACGACTCGCAATTCCAAGGAGAACAGGAGAGAGATTTTAGAAGGTGCATACACGTAGGAGAAGGAATGTCACGGGTGGTTTGGCCCAGCAGTGAGAGCGGAAAACACATAGCCCACACCCTGGGGAAGGAAGAAAAGCCGTTCTCCACGCCAGTCACCAGAGGGTGGAGTTGACCAGGGACCCCTCGGTGGCCATCCTGAAAGCCGAGGGGGTGGGGAGGCCTGTTCCCCAGAAGTATCGGACCTCCTCAAGCCACCTAGTCCCTCATTCAGCCCGTTCTGTGCATTTACCGTTCGTAAGGAAATTTGCAATTGACCTGCAATTAACAGGGTTAAAGAGCTAGTGAATTACGGCCCTGGCCTGGGAGGACTAGTTGGGAAACTAGACAACCATTACTTAAAGTGCCCGGACGTCACTCTCCGGCTTCCCCTCCTGCTGCTGTTTTCATCAGGGAGTCGGGGGGCAATCTCGACGCAGGATCTAATGCCCTCGCACCGTTGTTCTGAGGGCAGAATGCGGTCAGGGTGCAGAAAGTCCCCTGTGAGATGCAGGCTGCAGACAAGCATTTAGCGTCAGGAGGCTTTCCAGCTATGTTCTCTCCTGGCTGATCAAGAAGTCATTCAGCCGATATTGACTGTGCACTTAGGCTGAGCAGGCGCTGTTCCGGCACGGAGAGGTGATGGGGACTCACACAACCTCTGTCCTACAGAGGGGACCTTCCCCAGGAGGATGTCTGCTGACATAAATAAGATGCAGCAGGCCCGGCAGGCGTGGCCAGGAGGTCATGGTTTGAGTCCCAATCAGGGCACATGCCAGGGTTTCGGGCTTGATCCCCAGTGTGGGGCGTGCAGGGGCAGCCAATGATTTTCTGTTGTCATGGATGCTTCTATTTCTCTCCTTCTGCCTTCCTCTCTGAAATCAATCAATATATATATATATATATATTTTTTTTTTTAAAGACTCATCAGCCAGTTAAGAAAGGCAGGAAGCTTAAGGTCTTGTGTGTGTGTGTGTGTGTGTGTGTGTCCACTATTTGTAATACTGAAAAATCGGAAGTGATTGGAGGGTCCCTTAATGGGAGACTAATATAAAATCATTACGATGCTATACAGAAAACTGCACAGCTATTTAAAAAACGAAGGTGGCTCCGTTTTTAATATCATGGAAAGGTCTTTAAGATCTGTTCAAAGGAGAGAGAGAAAAAAAACAAATTCTGGAGTCATACATAACATGACCCCATTCGTGTTTAAAATAAACACTGCCTGCCCCTGTGTTTATTCACACACTGATATACTATAGTTCCACGTGAATGCTTCGATCTAAACCAGAGAGGAGTCCTGGGAAGATACACCCTGTTGGGGGGAAGACAGAAGAACCCCGAGGGATGGTGTGAGCCTCGCACACTCTCTGACCACGATGTTCATCTCTGACCGCGAGAGCGCACTTACCGCCTTGCGTGTGCCATGCAACTAGGAGACGCACACACATGTGCGAACCCAGGTGCCATCCCCAGTCCTTCTAGAGCTCACCCTAGAAGGACTGGGGGTCACTCTGCGTATGGCTGAGTCGCTACCCTTCTCGGCCCCTTTCATGTTGTTTTAATGTCCACAGAGAGAGAGGTGTACACACCGCGGAGATGCTGCCAGCAATAAAAGGTGGAATTCCAACACGGTGTCCTGGCTGGGAAAGCTGGCCCCTCCCCACCCCACCTGCAGTTTATAGTGAAACCCACTTTTAAGAGCATCACGGGATGGTGGGTAGGGATCCTTGATCTCCCAGTTCTGAGGCGCATGTAATTACTTCGCGGTTCAGTCGCTGCGGGACCTTGGCGAGAGATATGACTTCATGACAAGAGCATCACGCCTCTCCCGGCAGGAATGGGGCTCCGGCCGAGCCAAATGCGGGGGTTTGGTATGGGAGGGGTGCCTCCCAGCAGGGTCCCTCCGGTTCCCAAGCCGAGTTGCTGGGAGCTGGCCCTGGCTGTGGCTGGCCTCTGCACCCCAGCTCCTGCCCCCCACCTTGTCTCTCTGGGTGACCTTGGGCGAGTCCGCTCAGCCTCCGGGTCTCCAGCGGAGGAACTTTATGGCCTGTCACATCATTATCAACCCCAAACTCTGCTTTTTACGGGGGCAAGCCGTTACAGGAGGAAACCACGTTTGTTCGCATGCTTCCTGCCGCGTGCTGGGACCAAGAGGCCGAGAAGCAAGGTCCTTGGCCTTCGGAGCCAGGGCCGAGTCCACTGCCTGGGGATGTTGAAGCTGGAAAGGTGGCCCGAAGAAAAAAGTGTGGGGACTCCCCCCGCCCCCGCCCTGCACATCTCTGCAGCCACTCGCTCTGCATCTCTCAGATCAGCGGTTCTCAACCTGTGGGTCGCGACCCCTTTGGGGATCGAACGACCCTTTCACAGGGGTCGCCTAAGACTATTGGAAAACACCTATTTCTCATGGTCTTAAGAACCAACACACCGCTCCTCGGTGTAGCAAAGTGTAGCCATGTAGTTTACTGTTGTCCTATGAAGACGGTTACCCATGCGACACCACGATTCAAGACACCACTTCATTTATTTGTCATTAGAAATAAATAGTTCACAATATATAATTACATATTGGTTTTGTGATTAATCCCTATGCTTTAATTATGTTCCATTTGTAACAATGAAAATACATCCTGCCTATCAGATATTTACATTACAGTTCATAACAGTAGCAAGATTACAGTGATGAAGTAGCCATGGAAATAATTTTATGGGTGGGGGTCACCACCACATGAGGAGCTGTCTTAAAGGGTCGCGGCCTGAGGAAGGTTGAGAACCACTGTCTCAGATAAAGCTGGCCTCTGTTATCCCAGCACCTTGTTCTGGAAATAAGGCTGGTGGTCCCTCAGGGGCTGGGTCACTGCAGGTCCTAGAGACGGACGTGCATCATGTTACAGAAGGACAGCAGTCTCAGGGGTGGACACAGGGACAGCCTCGGGTCAGGGTGAGCTCTAGAAGGACTGGGGATGGCACCTGGCTTCTCACAGCCCCTCCACGGACCCAGCAAGCTTTTATTGAGCAAGTGCTATGTGCCGGGCACTTAGCTAGACGGTGGGAGCGCCGTGTGAACCAGACAAACGTCTGCCTTGCATGGCTCCGGAGCTGAGAAGACTTTGCTGGGCAGGATGATACCCTCTGAGAAGGCTCAGCCCTGTGCCCTTCCCCGGGGGCCCCCGAGAATCAGCCCAACCAGTCTTAGCTGCCAAGGAGCAAAAGCTGCCGGAGGAGCCAGGCATGCCAGACACCACGGCAGGAGCCAGGGGTTGGAGGTCATCCTGGTGATGCCAAAAGTTCCACAGTGCCCTTGGCCCAGGCCCATCTCCAGCAAGGGACGCTGGCTCCCGTGGACTGAGTGGGGGGGTGTGAATTCCCTCCCAAGATCCCCTCCCCATCCCCAGGCAAGCAGGCAGGCTGGCACAGGCCCTGGCCAGCAGCCCCTGGAGATGGGACTGGGGCGGCCCCACCACCGCTCTGGGTTCAGGCCCCACCCTGAAACCCATTAAAACCAATGCCTTGTATGTGGGCCCCTCCCAGCCAAGAGTGGGGTGGGGGCGGGGGGTGGAGGTCACAACATGCCAGGTGGCAGCAAGGGGCATGCTCAGGGCTTCTTTGGAGGAGGGGCTCTTTGGGGGCAGCGGGGGCCTTGGCATCAGCAAACCCAGCGCCTCTGTCAACTGCCTCCCCCAGGCACACCCGTCCGATGGGCACTGTTTTTATTATACAAATTACCCGTGATCAGCAAAGACGCAAATGTGACAGAAGAACAAAAAGTCAGCGAAGGTGCCCCCCCACCCTACCACCATGGACAGCCCATGTGACATGCTTTTTTTTTTTAAAATACATTTTATTGATTTTTTACAGAGAGAAAGGGAGAGAGATCGAGAGCTAGAAACATCGATGAGAAAGAAACATCCATCGGCTGCCTCCTGCACGCCTCCTACTGGGGATGTGCCCGCTACCAAGGTACATGCCCTTGACCGGAATCGAACCTGGGACCTTTCAGTCCGAAGGCCTACGCTCTATCCACTGAGCCAAACCAGTCTTGGCATCATGCTTTTCCATATACAAGCAGCCCCCCACTTCTGATGTCTCTGAGGGTACATTGTTGCCCAGACTTCCCCCTATTGGGGTAGACATCTGCCTCCTCCAACCCACTGTACAGTATCCCAGCAGCCAGCGGGACATCTTGTGACTACTTCCATTGAGGAAATGCCTGAACTGGAATGGCTGAACCAAAAATACGCCTTCACACCCTCAATACGTGGATCTTATCATTCCTTTCAAAAATGCTGATGGCCGAAACCGGTTTGGCTCAGTGGATAGAGCATCGGCCTGCGGACTGAAAAATTCCAGGTTCCATTCCGGTTAAGGGCATGTACTTTGGTTGCGGGCACATCCCCAGTAGGGGGCGTGCAGGAGGCAGCTGATCGATGTTTCTCTCCGGTGTTTCTAACTCTCTATCCCTCTCCCTTCCTCTCTGTGAAAAATCAATAAAATATATTAAAAAACAAAAATAAATAAAAATGCTGATGACGAGGAGTGAAAATATTTTGTTCTGGTTTTAAACTGATAATTACTGAGGCTGAGCATCTCTTGTGGGTAGGCGTGTGGCTCGTGGCTAGTGGTAGTTTTTCTGTGTGAAACTTGCTCGTGTCTTCCCAATTTTTCTATGGAACAATGATGGCCTTTTCCTTATTTTAAAATCACGTGTTAGATAGAAAGCTCTTGGCGGAACGCTTGTCATACACGTTACCTCTTCCCCGAGTTTGCCATCTGTGGAGGGCATGTGTTTCCCATCTCCACAGTTTAAATACTTAGGCAGGTAAAATTGATCAACTCTTCCTTTATGGACTTAGGTTTTTATCTCTTTTTTTAAGAAAGGCCTTTCTCTTTCCCCAGGTTATAAAATTATTCTTCTTCAGGTGTTTTGGCAACTTTTATCATTTTTTAAATGTGTGCATCTTTAATAAATTTGAAATTTTTTCTGTGAATGTGGCCTGAGGTGGAAATCCACTCTTCCCTCCCCTCTCCAAATGGATAATAAATTATTCCAACACTGTTTATGGAACAACGTAGCTTTTCTCTATGAATGAGAGTCTAGCCTTTATCCAGTACTTGATCCCGTGTATACATCTTATTCCCCATTAACCTATTTTATCCTATCTTACATTCTGTTTTATTCATTAATTTATCTGGTATTCCTACAACATTATCATCGTGATTCATTGCTCTGACATTGTAATATCTTTTAAAAGCCAGTCTGGCAAGTGCCCTTTCATTTTAGTTATTTGTTTTGTCTTATAAAAATTGCCAGTTCTGATGTACCTATTTTCTTAGCTAATATTGAGAATCAACTTGCCAGTGTGTGTGTGTGTGTGTGTGTGTGTGTGTGTGTGTGTGTATGTTGCATGTGTGTATGCATGTGTGCGTGTGCGTGTGCGTGTGTGGCTCAGCCCTCCCCTGATGAGCTCGCAGGTTGGCCCCGTGTCCACGCTGTCCCTGGCGAGGTCTGTCCTCAGCACTGCCTGGTGCTTGCTGGGCCCGACCTCACCTCAGCAGGGTCTGGACTCCAGGGCTGAGGATTCGGAGTGGGACGTTCTGGGGGGAAAGTGGAAGGCCCCCAGTGGGAGAACTGACACGGGGAAGCTTAGCGAGGCCCTTCAACCTGCCAGTGTTGCTCCCCAGAAGATGAATTGGAATTGCAGGAACCTTATCAACGAATTTGGGGGAGAACTGAAATCTTCCCAATATGGACTCATCCCAAGCAACAAATGCGAGAATTCACTTTGTTTCAGTTTTCTTTAATATGCTGCAAGATTCACTTCTGCGCAAGGTTCAGCTATTTCTTGCACGAATTAGTCATCGTGTTTTCAGTGTTGTGAGTGATTTATGCTTTGTTTTGTTTTTGCTATAGTGAATGCAATAATTTTTCACTTTATATTTTCAACTTGTTTTTACTGTTAGACGAGAAAACTATTTAGCTTGCATCTGGGAATCCTTGTGAACTCTCTTCTTGTTTCTATTAGGTCACTAGTTGAGTCTCTTGCATTTTCCAGTTAAAAAACTGCTTTACTTACTACCGAAGTAAACAGTGTCTATTGTAGAAAACGAAGACACACAAAAGGAAAAAAACAGTATTCGTGAAATCTACTCTTTAGAAATAGTCATTCTTAGAATTTTGGGGGGAAAATATATATAATATGCATACTTATAAATATTTAAGAAGAGTGTCATTGTATATAACAATATCTACTGAAGTGCACTATATGTATCTATGGCATCATCATATACATGTTTTCTAACTCACTTTTCCTACTTAATAAACCACATATCATTTCCGCATTATGAGTTTATGCTGTCATTCTAACAACTGTATTAAACAAATGAATTCATTCAAGCAATCCCTAACTTCAGGCATTTAGGTTGAGTCCACTCTTCAATATTATAAATCTATAATGAGGTAAAAATCTATAATTGGGGTAAAAATCTTATCACCGAAATCTTTGCAAATACCCGTGGCTATTTCTTTAGGAGAAATTGCTAGATGTGGAATGTCGGGGTCCAGAGGCATGCAGAAATCTAAGGCTTTGGGAACAAGTGGACATGTCTCCCTCCAGAAAACCTATCCCAATTTATTCTGCCACCTCCACTTTCTAATACATATTTCTTCTTCACATTCTACTTTCCTCAGTAAACATCGCCCTAGGCGTTTCTTGAGTTTCTAAACTCACTGGCCACGTCCTTCTCGTGGTAACAGAATATTTGGTCAGGCACCCACCCTCTGCAGGAGCCTCCGCGGTTTCTTCTGCTTCCTGGGATGAACCCCAGAGTTCCCGGCTTCCAGATGGTTACCTTGGCCTCCATCGTTTGCTTGCTGTGGCCTAAAGGTGCCCCAGGGGTAGGGGGTGGGGGGGAGCCTCCATGAAATGTGAATCATTCTTAGAGAGTGATACCTCCAAGTAGCAGAAGATCTACTTGTGCTTTAAAAACAAACAAACAGCCGGAACCGGTTTGGCTCAGTGGATAGAACGTCGGCCTGCAGACTGAAAGGTCCCAGGTTCCATTCCGGTCAAGGGCACGTACCCGGGTTGTGGGCACATCCCTAGTGGGAGGCGTGCAGAAGGCAGCTGATGGATGTTTCTCTCTCATCGATGTTTCTAGCTCTCTATCCCTCTCCCTTCCTCGCTGTAAAAAAATCAATAAAATATTAAACAAACAAACAAACAAACAAACAACACACACACACACACACACACACACACACGCCCTCCCCAGTCACTTTTTATCAGCGAAAAGGGTGTCATATTGCTCCGGGTCAGGTGTTTCCCTGGCAAGAAACTCCCGGTCCAGGAGCCCTTCCCACCGGGGGGTGGTGGTGGTGGGGTGGGGACGTGCTTCCGAGCAGCGAATGACGGCGGCGAGCACATCTGCATTGACAAGTCCCGGCCCAGATCCTTCTATGGCGTTTCTGCCCTTTTGAAAAACGTTAATAAAAACTTAATGTGGAAAAAAAACAACTTTTTCCAAATATGTGTGTACCCACGAGAGCCCG
Organism: Lasiurus cinereus; assembly: GCA_011751065.1. NCBI lineage: Eukaryota > Metazoa > Chordata > Mammalia > Chiroptera > Vespertilionidae > Lasiurus > Lasiurus cinereus. Next base: position 5,831,775 of record JAAGEH010000038.1, read on the forward strand.
AGGCAAACTCATACTTTCCTATAAAATAAAGTAGGTCACTCCCATCCATCATGTCGGCCTTTGCACATTTTTTCCAAATTAGGAATTCCCCAATCCATCACGCCCCGTGACGGCATCCCCTTCTCCAAACATTTCCTTTTAATACGCTCTTTAACATGATAAGAAAATCTAATAGAATACATTAGTGTCACTCCGCCGTGATGGAGTGTTTCCTCCTGTTGCAATTCACCACGAGTTGCGGGGGGAAGCGCTTTTACGGTCCGCCCGAGAACAGCGATCGCCAGCTGCCAAGGCCACACTTGGGTGTGAGCCTCGGAAAGATCACAGCCACCTCCTCCCCTCCTTTCCCCCCCCACTGCACCTCTCCGTGTGTCGTGTGTGAGGAAACCCCACAGACGCGTGTGTGCGTCCCACAGCAGCATCGTAAATCCCGGCCCGGGACGTGAGGGGCGTGTGGCAGCTCAGCCCGCGGTGCAGGAGGATCGCACATGCGTGTGCAGCAGCGCCCCATCCGGATCAAACGCCGGCGCGGGGCTGCCTTTGAAAGCCACGTTGCGCCCAGAATGCTTCCCGTTCCCCTGGACCCCGCAGAAAGGGAGGATCCCTGGCTTTCCTAGGAAGGAGATCCTCCGAAACCGGTTACCCGTCTTTGAAAGGCGAATGGAGGGACCCGCGTGCCTGCAGGCGCTGCTCACAGCCGGCCCGAGCTAGCTAGCTGCGTGTGCACGGGGACCTGTGTACATGCAGGCACTACTCACAGCCGGCCTGAGCTGGCTAGCTGCGTGTGCACGGGGACCTGTGTACATGCAGGCGCTGCTCACAGCCGGCCTGAGCTAGCTAACTAGCTGTGTGTGCACAGGGCCCGTGTGCATGCAGGCTCTGCTCACAGCCGGCCTGAGCTAGCTA
>JAAGEH010000038.1:5843600-5873111 GCA_011751065.1 Lasiurus cinereus
GTGTGTGTGTGTGTGTGTTGTGTGTGAAGCACCCTGGTTGCTGGGTGCATGTGTGTAAGGAGCTTTGGTTCAGCCCAGCCAGTGTGGCTCAGTGGTCGAGCATTGACCTATGAACCAGGAGGTCCCGGTTCGATCAGAATAAAGGAGGGAGGGGGTCACATTAAAAGTTACACTAGGAGGAAAGGTTGCCCCTAACCTGACGCCCTCCAGTGCTGAATCTGATCGAAGGCAGGTCCCCTGGCCTCGGGGCGAAGGGTTTGGTAAGCTGTACCTCGATATCCCGCGTGCACGGGTTCCGGAAGCGCCGGGAGAGGGCGGCCTGGCAGGGCCCAGACACCCGTGTCGCAGAGCATCCTCTGGCGTGTTCAGAGGAAGCCGGGAAGCGTCCACCCCAGACACCGTGTCCGTTCCTAGTGTGACTTCTTTCCCACGGTCACAGTGGTCCAATGTCGCTGCTGCACCCTGTGGAGGAGATCCACAGCCTTCTTCACCCCTTTCCCACCGACGGGAGACTCTGACCTTGGTTCTCCTGAGCAGCTGTTTTCGTTTTTTCTCCCCCGAATTGTGGGTAAACGGCCTCCCGTGTTAGATAAAGGCTCGAGCAGCTCGGCAGTTCGCCTCCCACACACAGGCTCTCTCTCACCAGCACAAGCCTGCCAACAGCGGAGGCTGAACTTGATTTTGTCTCCTGGGTTTATCTTAGACTTAATTGGGAGGAACCTTGAGTTCAAAGCACAGGCTCGTGGATATCTCTGGCGTTCCTCGGCTGCCATCTGCTGGGCGGTCCTGGTATGGCACGGTCTCCGTGGCAGGCAGGCTATTTCACTGGGGGTGAAGAGGTTCATCCGTTCCATCAAAAAATATTTACTGAGCGGGAACTGCGTGCCGGGCACGGTTCTGGGCAGTGGGGATTCACCAGCAAACAAACCAGACAAACACCTCTCTTCTTCTGGAGCTTACATTCTCACGGGGCATCCCAGGCAGTCGACAATGAACCTAATAAATAAAGAATACCGAAATGTTAGAGTGTTAAATTCATGGTGGGGTTGGAGATTAAAAAGTAGAAGTTGTAAGAGGAATGGAAAATTCTGAGGGGTGGGGAAGCGAGTCCCATTTTATTTATTTATTTTTTATTTTATTTTTTTAAATATTTTATTGATTTTTTACAGAGAGGAAGGGAGAGAGATAGAAAGTCAGAAACATCGATGAGAGACATCGATCAGCCGCCTCCTGCATGCCCCACAGTGGAGATGTGCCCGCAAGCAAGGTACATGCCCCCGACCGGAATCGAACCTGGGACCTTTCAGTCCACAAGGCAACGCTCTATCCACTGAGCCAAACCGGTCTCAGCGCGAGTCCCATTTGAAATAGTTTTCAGGGTCAGACTCATTGAGGAGACTTTTGAATAAAGGCTTGAAGGAAAGGAAGGTCTCTGCCATGGTGGAGGAGGATACCTGGCAGAACGGGTGGAAGTGCAAAGGTCCTGGGGCGGGAATGGACTCTGTGCATTCAGGAAAGACCAAGGAGGCCAGGGTGGCTGGAGAAAGCCAGCCAGGGAAGAGAGATCGGAGAGGTGACCACAAAGAGGGGGCGGGGCTGGACAGTACAGGGTCTTGTGAACCATTGTCTAAGGATCTTGGCTGTCTTGGTTGGCGTGGGCTGCTATAACAATTTATCATGGACTGGGTGGCTTACACAACAGACATCTATTTCTCAAAGCTCTGGAGGCTGGGAAGTCCAAGGTTAAGGGGCCAGCCTGTTCACTTTCAGGTGACATAACTTCTAAGGAGTATTTTTTTAAATAAATATTTTATTGATTTTTTACAGAGAGGGAGGAAGAGGGATAAAGAGTTAGAAACATCGATGAGAGAGAGAGACATCGATCAGCTGCCTCCTGCATGCCCACACTGGAGATGTGCCCACAACCAAGGTACATGCCCTTGACCAGAATCGAACCTGGGACCTTTCAGTCCACAGGCCGACGCTCTATCCACTGAGCCAAACCGGTTTCGGCTCAAAGGAATATTTTTAGGTCTATTTCCTTCACTAAGTACAAATACTAATCCTAAGTTATGTGGATTTTTTTCCCCCCTATATTGCAGATCAGTAAACTGAGGATTCGGGCGTTATCGCACCAAACAGAAAGCTGATTATTGAAACTAACTATGCATCCTTCACTTTGAAGCCTTAACTCATTAGAGCATACAATGTCCTAAATGTCTGTCAATACATAACAGATCCTATTGGCTAATGTTTTGTTGAGAATTTATGCATCTAAATTCGTGAAAGATGCTAGACTGTAGATGTATCTATTTATGATCCAATTTTTTTTACAGCAGAGTGGAGTTCACAGTAAAATTCTGCAGACAGCACAGAGAGTTCCTGTATACCAGTGGTTCTCAACCTTCCTAATGCCGCGACCCTTTAAGACAGCTCCTCATGGGGTGGTGACCCCCAACCATAAAATTATTTCCGTTGCTACTTCATCACTGTCATTCTGCTACTGTTATGAACTGTAATGTAAATATCTGATGTGCAGGATGTATTTTCATTGTTACAAATTGAACATAAATAAAGCAGAGTGGTTAATCACAAAAACAATATGTAATTATATATTGTGAAATATTTATTTCTAGTTACAAATAAGTAAAATTTTATCTTGAATTGTGGTATAGCATGGGCAACAGTCTTCATAGGACAACAGTAAACTACATTGCTACATTTTGCTACACCGAGGAGCGGTGTGTTGGTTCCTAAGACCATGGGAAATAGGTATTTTCTGATGGTCTTAGGTGACCCCTGTGAAAGGGTCGTTCGACCCCCAAAGGGGTCGCGACCCACAGGTTGAGAACCGCTGCTGTATACCCTTGTCCCTAAAGCTCCCCATCATCAGCAACCCCACCAGAGCAGTGCATTGTCACAATGAGGAGCCTTCATGGACGCATGGCGATGGCCAAGTGCATCGTGCCCGTTAGAGCTCCCGGACGGTGTTGTACACTCTAGGGATTTGGACTAATGGATGGAGACATGTGTTCACCATCGTAGTATCACACCGAAGAGTGTCATTGCCCTACACATCCTCCGAGCTCCTAATGATCCGCCCCTCTGGCCACCACCCATCTTCTCACTCTTCATCTTCATCGTGTTGCCTTTTCCAGAATGTCATCGAGCTGGCATCATCCACCCTGCAGTCTTTTCCATGTTGGCTCCACTCACTCACTGAGAGGCATTTCGCTTTCCTCCACATTTTTTCATGGTTTGATCGTGCGTTTCCTTTTCAACACTGAGTAACATTTCACTGGCTGCACGAACCACGGTTTACTTATTCATTCATGTACTGAAAGATATCTTGGTGGCTTCCAAGTTTGGGCAATGGTGAATCGAGCCACTATCAATATCTGTGTGTAAGTTTCTGTGCAGACATCAATTCATTGGGGTGAATACCAAGAAATGCAATCTCTGGACCGGATGGTAAGACCGCATTTCGTTTAAGATGCTGCCAAATTGTCTTCCAAAGTGGCTGTGGCCCTCTGCGTTCCCACCCGCCGGTGAATCCGAGACTCCGTTGCGCCACCTCCTCGCCAGCATTGGGTGGCGTCAGTGCGTTGGACGTTGGCCATTCCAATAGGTGTGCCATGGTCTCTGGCCGTCGTTTTAATTTGCATTTCTGTGAAGACATAGGCTGCGAGGCACGGTTTCATAAGCTGTTTCGCCATCTGTATGTCTTCTTTGGTGAATGTTGTTCAGATCTTTTGCCAACTTTTAAATCAGGTTATTGTGTGTGTGTGTGTTTATTGTTGAGTGTTAAAAGTTCTTTGTCTGTTTTGGACACCAGTCCTTTATCAAACGCATCTTTTTGCAAATATTTTTATCTCATTCTGTAGCTTGTCATTGTCTTCCACGGAGCAGAAGTGTCTTTCATTTGAATGATGTCTAATTAAGTCTATCAATTGCTTCTTTGGTGGGTGGCGCTGCTGATGGTGTAGCTCAAAGTCAGTGCCAAGATCATCTCGCTTTTCTCCCGCGTTAATTTTCTCTCATCTTCCCACTTTCCTGCTGCGGAAGCTTAGATCACTGACGTTAGACAATTCTCCTTTTCTAATCTCTGCATTCAACGCTATAAAACCCCCTCTCCGCCCTGCTGTCCTGTGTCCCACCAGTTTTGAAAAACTGCATTTTCATTTTCACTTCCTTCAAAATATTTTTAAATTTCTCTCGAGATTTCTTACTTGACCCATGTGTTATTTACAAGTGTGTTGTTTCATCTCTCCCCGTTTGGGGATTTTCCAGCTATCTGTCTGTGATTGATTTCTCGTTTAATTCCACTGTTGTCTGTAAACAGACACTGTGTGATTTCTGGTTTGTACTTTAATTTGTTAAAGTGTGTTTTATGGCCCAAAATATGGTCTATCTTGGTGAGTGTTTCCTGGGAGCTTGAGGAGAATGTGTTGATGGATGAGCCCGTCTATCAACGTCAATCAGATGCAGCTGGTTGATGGTGCTGTCTTCTTCAACTCTGAGCTCACTGCCGAAACCGGTTTGGCTCAGTGGATAGAGCATCTGCCTGCGGACTGGAAAGTCCCAGGTTCTATTTCGGTCAAGGGCATATACCTTGGTTGCGGGCACATCCCCAGTCAGGGGTGTGCAGGAGGCAGCTGATTGATGTTTCTCTCTCATCGATGTTTCTAGCTCTCTGTCCCTCTCTTTCTCTCTGTGAAAAATCAATAAATTATATTAAAACAAACTAACAAACAAAATACTCTGAGCTCACTGATTTCCCACCTGCTGGATCTTTCTGCTGGTTCCTAACAGAGCGTGTCAAAGTCTCCATCTCTAATCTTGGGTTATTCCCTTTCTCCTGACAGCCCTATCCTTTCTTGTCTCCTGTGTCCTGGCCCCCTGTGGTTAGGCACAGACACATTAAGAACTGTCGTGCTTTCTCGGAGCATCACCCCTGTTATGTAATGTCCCTCTTCACAGCTGTCCTTGCTCTGGAGTCTGCTCTGTCTGAAACGGGGGTCACTGCTCCTGCTTTCTTTTGATCAATGTTTGCAGGTACATCCCCCCTTCTGTTGTGATCGTGGATACATTCATCGAGACAAAGCCATGCTGGGTCCCAAAGCAACTGGCAGGCAGAGCCGCCTCGTTAACCTGCAGTGGACAGGTGGTGTGAACAGGAGAAATCGCTTCTTGTGGAAAGCTGCTAAGATCTGGTGGTGGTGACTGCAACAGAACCTGGCCTGTGGGTATGTGTGGGGTAAGGGGAGGGAGCCTGGCGCGCGCACGCACACACACACACACACACACACACACACACACACACAGTACCTTTATGTGTGGGATGTGGGGTGACCCAGGGCCAAGGGGGGATGCAGGTTCTTTCCCTGAAGAGCTGACAATCTGGCTTGGCAGATAAGAAATCCAGATGAGCTGAAACCGGTTTGGCTCAGTGGATAGAGCATCAGCCTTCGGACTGAAGGGTCCTAGGTTCAATTCCGGTCAAAAACGTGTATCCTGGTTGTGGGCACATCCCCAATAGGGGGCGTGCAAGAGGCAGCTGATTGATGTCTCTCTCTCATCGATGTTTCTAACTCTCTATCCCTCTCCTTTTCTCTCTGTAAAAAAATCAATAAAATATATTTTTTTAAAAAGATATCCAGATGATGTATAATGATAACAGCACCAGAGTGGGCAAAATATTTGCCAGCAAAATGCCAAGATGCGTGTGTGCTGCAGCCTTAAGAGGGAGGGGGTCAGGCGGGGTCCCGATGTGTGTAAGAAAGGCTCACAGGCCAGGTGAGCCCCCCAGATTCACTCCTTAGTCTTCCCCTCCTTGCCCTCTGCCCCCTGGGCTGACCTGTCTGTTCTACATGCACAGGCTCCCTTCCCTCCAGTTCCGGTCTGCCTGAGTCCATGGGAGTGGGGGGAGGGCGGATGGCAGGAGATTTGGGGGAAGGAGGAAATGAAGCTAGAAGGTTTAACTGCTGGCTCGCTCCCATCCCACAGCGTCTCAGGCTGGCTGTGCCCCTCAGCTGAAGGCCCCAGCCCCTCCCCAAATGAGCGTCTTCATCTAATTAGCTCCTTCCAGGTTCCCGTTGGCTCTCTTCCCTCCCCCTCAGGCCCAGGGCTGGTCAGAGCCCCCCTGCACTCTGCCTTTTGGTGGCCCCATATCTGCTCACTTCTCTTGGCCAGGCCTGCTTCAGCTGCCCTATTGGAGTGTGCCCGATGGCCCGGCCTGAGAGAGCTCTCCCCCAAGAACTGGTGCAGGGAAGGAGATGGTCTGCGCTGTCTAATTATAGGGTCGGCCGGTGCAAGAGGCAGGCGGCTGTGGCAGCGGATGAATTCTTCATGAAGAAATGAATTATTCAATGGCTCTGCTTCTCCCACCCAGCCTGGAAGATAATGCTCTCAACGGGGGCAGCGGTTCTCAACCTTTTTTTAATGCTGTGACCTTTTCATACAGCTCCTCATGTGGTGGTGACCCCCAATCTTAAAATCATTTTCGTTGCTACTTCATCACTGTCATTTTGCTACTGTTATGACTCGTCATGTAAATATCTGTGTTTTCTGATGGTCTTGGGCTCTACAGCAGCGGTTCTCAACTTGTGGGTCGCAACCCACAGGTTGAAAACTGCTAGCAAGGTCGCCTAAGACCATCGGAAAACAGATATTTACATTATGATTCATTAACAGTAGCAACATTACAGTTATGAAGTAGCAACGAAAATAATTTTAAGATTGGGGGTCACCACCACATGAGGAGCTGTATTAAAAGGTCACAGCATTAAAAAAGGTTGAGAACCACTGGTAGAGGCAAAGGGCTGGATAGAGCCACCATCTGACAAAGCCCTCTGCAAAGTCTGGGGCCACCAGAGCCACCCAGGTCACCTCCAGGTCACCTCCAAGAAGCTGCCCCAAACCGCATACTCTGGCCAAGTTGACCCTAGAATTCCAGCCACTGTTTTCAACTCGGTGACAGACGTCTGATTTCTAGGTGCTCAAGGAAAGTTCTAGACCTTTCTTTTTTTGAGTTCCCATGTAGATATAGGATAGAGCTGACATATATACATACACTGAGTGCCCAGATTATGATGACCTCTGAACACATAATAATCTGGCCGCTCAGTGTATATCCTATATGATAAAAGGCTAATATGCAAATTGTCCCCTTGACCAAGAATTAGACCAGCAGGCAGACCAGCCAACCGTCCATGTCTCCTCCCCCTGGCCAGGTTGGCCAGACCTCACCCATACATGAATTCATCCACCCGGCCTCCAATATATACATACACACACACACACACACACACACACACACACATATACACATACATATATACTGAATGGCCAGATTATCATGTGTTTAGAGATCACCCAGTCTATATATAGCCATAAAATCTTTGCCACAACCCTAACCACTGGCAGTTCTTTGTCCTGCCTTGGGACCCCTATGGCAAACTCACCAGATGTATTCATTGGTTGGTTGGGTTGGTTTTCCGATGTAGAAAGCCAAAGGGATTCATGAAGAAGTTGGATTCGGCAGAGTTTTGGGCCCTGTTCTCCCTTGCCCACCGCCCCCCCCCCGGTTCCTTAGGGGAACCCCCTCTGGGAAGAGGCTGGCACCTGGAGCCCCAGCATTTCCCAAGCAGCTGGAACGAGAGGCGCTTGCTTGCTGCTGCAGGGGCTGGATCCGGGGCGGGTCTGCTCGGGCACGCCGCGATGCAAAGTCAGAGGAAGCGCAGGCCCTTTGGAAGGTTCCGGAGCTCTTGGCTGTCACTGGCTTTTCCTGGGTTGTCACTGACGTCTGTCTGTGTGTCTCCTGAGCAGGTAGGAGATGGGGAGGATGGTGGAGGGTGCTCCTAGGTGCCTGGGCTGCACAGCTATGCAGACGGGGAGAGGCCCAGCGGAGGGGGTGGGATCTGTTGGAAGTCGAAGGTTCTAAAGGGCGCATGCCAGGGCCCGGGTGATAAAAGTCCCAGCACTATGGGTGCATGAACAACTCCCTTGAATTATAAATAAAAAACTGCTTCTCAGGAAACACACACCAATCCAATCAGCAAGCAGCAGTGGCCTCTCATCGGGAGGCTGAAGGAAGGCAGTGTTAGAGAGGGTGCAAGAGGTTCAGGAAAGGAGAGGGGTGATGGGGAGGCGGGGACGGCCAGAGTGCAGCTAGGCCACCTGGTCCTTTGGGCCAGATGCTGGATGCCCATTCCAGACGGGAGAGAGCTGGGAAGGAGGCTCCCTCTCAGGGGGCAGGGAGAAGGCAGAGGGAAGGCCACCCCCCTGCTAAGGCCTCAATTTCGAACCCCTGGCTTCCAGAACGCTGAGACAATCCACGGCGGTGGTTTCAGGGAGTGAGACACAGTCCCCGTCCTCACACTGTCCGCCTTAGGAAGGACGTTGACTATAGAACCCTAGCCGGCAATCAGCAGAGCGCCCCCAGGAGCAAGGTCTGTGGTCCCTTTTTACAAACCAGGAACCGGGGCTCCGCCAGGTGACCGAGGCCAGGCCTGCAGCTGCCAGTGAAACAGCAGCTCTCGCTCTGCGTGCGAAGAGGGAGCTGAGTGACCCCCCAGAGCGGTGCCGGGGCGAGGCACAGCGTCAGAGCGGCTGCAGGGAGGACTCCGAGCAGGGCCAGCGGGAGGGGAGAAGGGGCGCGGTTCCTGGAGCGCGTGCAACGAAAGCCTGCAGTGAGGGGCCTGCGACCTTGACCTCTGCTTCATGCTGGAATGGAAGGGGCTGTCCGAGCAGGAGAGGCAGGGCGAGATTGCCAAGAGCTTGGAGTGGCCGCCTCGACAGTGGAACTTCTGGAGCAACCGGGAGCCACTGCAGGTTGTGAGGTGGGAGAGAGCACCTGAAAGGTCACAGCCAGCAGGGAGCCCGCGGGCTGGTGCCCGGGGTGGAGCGAGCCTGAGCCAGGAGGTTCCTGCAGGCAGTGCCCCCTGTCGGGAAGGAGGAGCGGACTAGGCCCAGCCCCCGGGGAAGGCAGTTGTCGAAGGAAGCCGTGGACAGAGAACGTGAACGCTAAAGGGTTTTGGACTTGGCGCAGGTTTCCCCTGCGGCCAGCGCAGCGTGGGGAGCCGAGGCAGAGAGCGAGGAGAGGGCAGAGGCACCGGCAGAGTCTGCTGGGGGTGGGGGTGGGGGACCCCTCTGGCCCTGACTGCCCTGCTGAACTTGTCACTTAATCCTCACTGAGGCTATTTTTCCACTGATGCTTAGAGAGAGTGGAGGAGAGAGGGAAGGACAGAGAAATATCGATGTAAGAGAAACATGGATTGGTGGCCTCCTGCACACGCCCCGACCAGGGCCCAGGCCAGGGAGGAGCCTGCATCTGCGGTACATGCCCTTGACCAGAATCGAACCCAGAACCCTTCAGTCGGAAAGGCCAACGCTCTATCCACTGAGCCAAACCGGCCAGGGCCTCCCAGCTCTGCCTGGATGCTCCAGACCTCGCCTCTGCGTAGGCCTCGTCACCCCCCCAGCCATTGCCATCCCTCTCAGCTTCCTGTCCCACCCGCAGACCCAGACAGGAGTCTGGGGGACCCCAAGTGTCACGGCCCCATCTCCTCTCTGGATCAAGATCCCACCGAGAACCACCCTGAACCTGTGTTCTTCCCGAGGGGAGGAAGGAGAGCCGCATTCTTCCGTTGGCCGGGGTTTTCGCCGGGACTGGTTTTCATTAGCTTTTCGAGTGGAAAACAGACGCGGCCGGTGGAAAGCTGCCACTCTGCGCAGAGAGCCATTGTTCACTTCACATGTGTGTGCAGAGGGACCCACGTCCCAGTCTGCGGGGGCCCCGGCCAGGCCCAGGGAGGGGGTTTAGCCACAACCTTCCTGGCAGGCGTGGTTGGACGAGGCACGGCCCGGTGGCCCCTTGTGAAACTGGGGGCCTGGGAGACCTGAGCCCCCTGCTCTGCACTGCCCGAACCCCCTTCCTGGTCTCCTCCTTCCAGTCCAAGTGTCAGCTCACCTGGCCAGAAGCTGCCCACAGCCGCCTCTGGCTGCTAGCCTGACCTCACCCTGGGAAGGCGGGGCGAGAGGGGGATGTGGGGGGGGGGGGGAGGAAGGAGGAGGAATAGAAAACTAAACCGGGAGAGGAATCCAGCGAATAAAATGCCAAGCCACGCTGCTTTGTGGGCTCAGAGGGGGCCCTCCCTCCAGGTGCCAACTCTGTGGGGGCTCAGACCATGAGGGGGTCTAGCTCCCGGGGACCTGGAGCAGCGGGCTAAGCGGCCGGTTAGATGAGGACAGAAAGGGGGTGGAGACGGAGGAAGGAAGTGGGAGACGGGGAGTGGGAGATAGCAGGGCCCAGAGAGACAGGAAGCAGAGGGAGAGAGACAGGAAGCGGAGCGTCTTGGCCCGTGGAGGTGGAAATGGGCAGCAGGGGCCAAGGTTCCCGAGCGCCCCTTTGCCAGCTGGAGGCGCATGCAAGGGGACGGGGAGATGGTGAGTTTCTACCAGGAACACCGGAGCCTGGAGATCACGCAAGCTTTCCCTGGGCCTCTGCCAGCGTCTCCGGGGTCCTGTCAAATTTTCCGCCCTCTCCCTCGGCGAGTGGAAACTCGGCCTTCATCACGGAGCCCCGGTCCTCAACACCAGCTCTCTGCAGCTCTTCGTGATGCGGGAGGGTTTGGGATGTCCAGGGACTGGCTGGGCGACACGCTTCTCCCTGCCCCCTCCCGCCCCTCCACATACAAACACTCTTGTTCAGAAGGCACTTCCTGGATCAGGGACAAAAATTAGGGGTTGGGATGTCCTGCTTTGACCCCCCCAGGAAAAACCAGGCATCGAGGAGCCCGGGACGCGTTCCCCAGTCCTTAGCATGCAGCTCCTCCTCAGAGGAAGGTAGGACTTTCCCTCCTTCATTGTGTAAACATAGAACCAAAGCGCACACTATGTGCTTGGACCATTGACTTGCCCTGTCGCTGCTAACCCTTCTGAGGATTTTATGGCAATGTGTACAGCTGATTTTTAAAAAATATATATTTTATTGATTTTTTTACAGAGAGAAAAGGAGAGGGACAGAGAGATAGAAACATCGATGAGAGAAAGACATCGATCAGCCGCCTCCTGCACGTCCCCCCACTGGAGATGTGCCCGCAACCAAGGTACATGCTCTTGACCAGAATCAAACCTGGGACCTTTCAGTCCACAGGTCAATGCTCTATCCACTGAGCCAAACTGGCTGTGGCTGATTTTTTTTTTTTTAATGCTTATAAAAACACAATGACCTACTGGCTCCTTTTCCCCCAGACAAAACTGGGACCTTATTATTCCTAAACTAGCTTTTTGAAAAAGTTAGCAATATCCCTGGGTATGGCTCCAGCTCATGAGATGTGGATCTGACTTGTTCTTTTTTTTTTTTTTAATATACTTTATTGATTTTTTACAGAGAGGAAGGGAGAGAGATAGAGTTAGAAACATCGATGAGAGAGACATCGATCAGCCGCCTCCTGTACGCCCCCCACTGGAGATGTGCCCGCAAACAAGGTACATGCCCTTGACCGGAATCGAACCTGGAACCTTTCAGTACACAGGCCAACGCTCTATCCACTGAGCCAAACCAGTTTTGGCTGACTTGTTCTTTTTGAAGAGCTACATTGCTTCCCAGGTGTGGACGTACCAGTGTCTTTGTCCGGGTGGGCTGTTATAACCAAAATATTGGGCAGGGTCCCTTATGACCAACAATAATTAACATAAATAACAGCTCTGGAGCTGGGAGTTCAAGACCCTGGTGTTGACAGGTTTGGTGTCTGCTGCGAGCCAGCCCCTTCTCACCGTGTCCTCAGAGGGCAGAGGGCAAGGGAGCTTCCTGGAGCACAATGATACATGACACCTGGCGTAAAAAAATATGACAATAGCCCTAGCCAGTTTGGCTTAGTGGGCAGAGCGTCGGCCTGCAGACAGAAGGGTCCCAGGTTCGACTCCAGTCAAGGGCATGTGCCTGAGTTTCGGGTTCAGTCCAATGTGCAGGAGGCAGCCAATCCACGATTCTCTCTCGTCATTGATGTTTCTCTCTCTCCCTTCCTCTTTGAAATCAATAAAAACATATTTTAAAAAATACTACAGTAAACAGAGAACCTCACTTGGAAGAAAACCATAGAGCCCAGCCGGTGTGGGTCAGTGGTTGAGTCTCCACCCAGGAACCAAGAGGTCGCTGGTTCCATTCCCAGTCAGGGTGCATGCCTGGGTTTGGGGCTTGATCCCCAGAGCGAGGCAGGCAGGAGGCAGCTGTCAATGATTCTCTCTCATCATTGATGTTTCTCTCTCTCCCTTCTTCTGCCATCAATAAAAATATATTTTAAAAAAATAAAATAAAGCCGAAACTGCTTTGGCTCAGTGGAGAGAATGTCGGCCTGCAGACTGAAGGGTCCCAGGTTCAATTCCAGTCAAGGTCATGTATCCTGGTTGCGGGCACATCCCCTGTGGGGGTGCACAGGGGGCGACTGATCCATGTCTCTCTCTCATTGATGTTTCCAACTCTCTATCCCTCTCCCTTCCTCTCTGTAAAAAATCAATAAAATATATTTTAAAAATAAATAAATAAAAATATAAAATAAAACAGAAGCTACAGAAAGGCCCATGGATGCAGCAAAAACAGCAGAGAGACCCGGCCACTACCCACCCCCCTCCTCCAAGACCTGGGCACCGTGTCCCAGGGCTGCCCGCGCTCCACAGCTCCTGGCAGGACCCTGCCGGACCAGGACGGTCCCGGGCCGGACGCAGCGGCTCTCCGGGCTCGCTGCAGGAAGAAGTTGCTCTGAAGTCTCGCCCGGTGGTGCTCCCGTAGGCCCACAGCGACCGCAGCCGGTCCGCGTCAGGTTTATTGGAAAACAAAAACAAATCCGCTTATGCTCGGCGAGAAATGCGTCGTGTTTGGCCTCAATCCCCCGTGGCCGGCGGCTCGACCTGCTGCCCATCCCCGCCGCCCGTCTCAGCGAAGGTTAAGTCCCCTCCCGCCGGACGCCAGCAGAAATCCCGTAATGCATTCAGCGCCGTGAAAACTTAATCCCAAACACCGTTTCTCTTCCGCGGGGAAGGTTAGCCACGCAAGATTCAATTCCACAAACACCGTCTCCGAATGGAGGTCATCGTCTCCTTGATTGTAACGTGGCCGCTTCTCACCCCGGCTTGGGGCCCACGCCCGGGCCGGCTCTCGGCGGCGGGGTTTCTTCCCCGGTTTCCTGCTTCCCGCCTGGCCAGGGCGGTCAGGGCGCAGTGGGGGCCGGCAGGCCTGCCACCTGCAGCTCCCTGGTCCCAGGCTTTTATGGGTCAGGAGGGGTCTCCGGCCCTGGGGGTGCTGGATCCTGGGGGAGCCGGGTGTGCAGGTGGCCCTGGGCCTTGTGGGGGGAATGGTGGGAGGAGGGCCCTGGACAGCCGGAGTGGGCCCCGGGCTAGCCGCGCTCCCCCAGAAACAGGCCCATTGGGAAGGACAGAGGCTGAACTCAGGAACTGGCTCACATGGGGGCGCAGGCTGACATGTCCCAGGATCTGCAGGGCGAGTGGGTGAGCTGGGGCCTCGGAGAAGCCAGACCCAGCACCCGAGGAGCAGAAGAGTGGACAGGAGTGGGGGGAGGGTGTCCAGTCCAAGCGCCAATGCTCCGTTCCAGGGCGAAGGCACCAGAGAAAGAGACATTCTCTCCAACTCAGAGCAGGGTCTGCCTCTTCTTCCTCTCAGCCTTCCGCAGCCTGGACGAGACTCCCTCCTCCCTCCCTCCCCCACCCCACACTCCCCCTCCCGCCCGTCAGGAGGCAAGTTTTTCTTTGCTGGGCTCGGCTACCATGTCACTGTCACTCTCACCCAGACACAGCCCCACTGCACCCAGCGTGCTGGACCGTCTATGGCCAGGCCAGCTGCCGGCACATAAAGTTAACCCCAGGCGCCCAGGGGAAAGGGAGACAGTGTCTCTCAAAGGGGAAGGGAACGGCGGTGCCCCTGTGAAGCTGAAACTGGGTGCCCACCTCAGCCTGGGGGTGGTGTGGGGGCTGGGGGTGGTATCTGGAGCTGGGGGTGGTGTCTTGGCTGGGGGTGGTGTCTTGGCTGGGGGTGTTGTTAGGGCTGGGGGTGGTGTTGGGCTGGGGATGGTATCGGGCTGGGGGTGGTATCTAAGGCTGGGGATGGTGAATGGGGCTGGGGGTGGTGTGGGGGCTGGGGATGGTGTCAGGGCTGGGGGTGGTGTCTGTCTGGAGCTGGGGGTGGTGTCGGGGCTGGGGATGGTATCGGGCTGGGGGTGGTATCTAAGGCTGGGGGTGGTGTGGGGGCTGGGGGTGGTGTCGGGCTGGAGCTGGGGGTGGTGTCACTTTCCTGTGTGAGTTCTCCCTGAGTCACCCAGCAGAGGGACCGTGAGGTGAAGACCATGAGGCTGGCTTTAGGGCCTTCAGGGCCTGGACCATGAGAAGGACGGGCCGTAGGACAACTCCCCACCCTGGGAACAAGCAGGACCTGCCCAGCTGCTGGGCTTTCCAGGACACCACCCCCAGGACAAGGAAGCATCTACACCCCGCTGCCTCCACTGCTGACGTGGGGGCTTTCTTTGGCTGATGGGTTGGTGTTAAGTCTCTAAACGATCACCGGTGAGAGTAAGGACATTCCCCAAAGAGGAAAGGAAGGACCGGGAATTCAGAGAATCTTCCTGGGACTCTGGACCAGGCAAGTATCGTGTCATTTAACAGACGAGGAAGGCCAGGGTGGCCTCCTGCGATCGATCATAACTAGTGAGAGCATCACCAGCCAGCTGAGTCCTACAATGAGCCTGGCCTGGGGCTTTATGGTCTTAGCTCGTTTAATCTGTAATGACATCCATTAGAACAACCCCTGGAGGTGAGAATCATCACCCTTCCCATTCTATAGATGCAGAGGCTGAGGCACACAGGCATGAGCTGACAGGGCCACACAGCTACAGAGGGTAGAGCTGGGATTTAAATCCCCACAGTCCTCCCAGAATTAACCACTCCACTATGCCACCTCCCCCCATGAGTGGGGTCCCCATGTGGGATCCCCAGATGTGGGTTATACACTGGGCACCCGGGGAATTGAGCCTGAGGGGCAGCTGAGTGGAGTGAGGAGCAGGCTGCCTTCCTCCCAGGTCCCGCTGGTTTCCCCTCCCTCCTGCCCGGACCACAGGCAGCCTCTGAAAGAGAGCTCGGCCAGCGTGGCTCAGTGGTTGAGCATCAACCTATGACCCAAGAGGTCAGGGTTCGATTCCCAGTGAGGGCATATGCCCAGGTTGCAGGCTCCATCCCAAGGAGGCGGCTGGTCAATGAGGCTCTCTCATCATTAACGTTTCTATCTCCCTCTCCCTCTCCCTTCCTCTCTGAAATCAACAACTAATATTTAAAAAAAGAAGAAAATTACTTAGTGAAATAAGCCAGTCAATGAAGGAGAAGCACCACATGCTTTCCCTCATTTGTGGATAATAAAAAACATTGTAAACTGATGAACAAAAGGATAGATACAGAGGCAGTAAAGCATCAAACATGTGATATTATAGCAGGAAGATTAAGGAGAGGTGGGATAGATAAAAGATCAATCAAAGGACTTGTATCTATGCATATAAGCATAACCAATGAACATAGACCCTGGGGGGTTGGGGTATGCCTGGGAGGGAGGGGGGGAAATGGGGAGATATGTATACATGTAACTCAATTAAAAAAAAGAAAAAGAAAATAAAAATAATATTAAATAAAGAAAGAAAGAAAGAAAGAAGAAAGTTAGGAGAAAATGAGACAGGCACCTCAGGCAGGGCTGAGGACAGGGCATGGGTGCCCCAGGCTGCAGGGAGGGCTGACATGTGAGAACAGGCTGGAGGAGAAGCTATTTCCTAACTGAGGGTCCCGTGCCCCCTCTGGCTTCCCAATTACAGCGGTAAACCCCACAGTGACAGGGATTCTGAATCCTCTCCACACACAACAGGCCGTCCATCAACCCAGCCGCCCTCCGCCCCCAGCTGCCGGGGCCACCCTTCCTGGCCAGCCCTGGGCTTTCCCTTGATCCCCAAGGAAAACAGCTAAGTCTGCCTTTCGAGTCCAGAGCGAGCGCTGCATTTTAATTCTGGATTTAATTCCGTGCGCCGGGAGCCGTTCGGAGGCGGATTAGCGGCCCTGACATCCAGCCCCCTCCCTCCCTCCCCCCACCACCCCCGTCTCCGGCAAAAGCACCATCAATGAGCACCCACCCAGCCCAGCCCTGTGGTCGCCTCCCTGTGACTCAGGTAGCGCTTCTGGGGACTGACCCCTCCGTGCCAGTTCCTCATCTCCTGGTGGTCACTCTGCTCGCCCAGGAGCAGGACTCGGTGACATGATGGGAGGCAGCCAGAGGGGACGGACGCAGCAGAAATAAGAGGTATAATACCCACGGCCCTGGATTCCTGGGGTTGGGGGAGTTTTTCCTCCTAGGGGCTCTTTCTGGGCATCAGTGCCCCCCAAACTAGGGGAGCAAGCTTATATGGGTCAGGACTCTCCAGAAGAACAGAACCAAGAAGAGAAGGTGCCATTTCGCTGGCAGGCTCAAGACTCCCAAAACGCTGGTATTTCAGTTTGAGTTCAAAGGCGGGAATGGACGGATGTCCCAGGCCAACAGGCAGGCAGGAGGAACCCCCTCTTCCCTGTGAAAGGGCCCATCTTTCATTCTGTTCAGGCCTTCACCTGATTAGGTAACACCCACCCTCGCAGTAGGGCAACCCGCTGGACTCAGTGCCCTGACTCAAATGCTGACGGCGGTGGGAGTTGCATCTGTATTATTGCTACAAGAGAGCCCCCCAATAGCTGCTGCCTCTTCGGCCTCACCCCACAGTGAGATTCATGGAGCCGTCAGACCTGCCACTTGCAGCCAAGATGCCCAGTTTAGCCCAGATGCCACCTGGCAGGCTGGCTGTGGAGGCCCCGCATCTGCTTCCTCCTCCCTAAAACCTCAGGATTGGAGACCAGGAAGAGAAGGGACAGTGTGGGGGTCACACAGATTCCACCACGAGCACAGCCTCGCTGCCTCCCGTGCCCCCAGACCCCGGCTCCAGAGGCCAGTCCTGCTGCTGGAGGTGGGGTGCGCCCTGCCCTGCTCGCATCTGGGTCAGGCTTGGCGAAGCGTTGTTCTCAGCGGGCTGAAGCAAGCAGTGACTCAGCTGGGGAGTCATAAAAGCTGCTCATAAACCTGTCAGAGGGGCTGACCCCGGCTGGGCGTCTTCTGCAGCCTGGCAAGGCCTCCTGCCTTCAGCTCCTCCGACTGCCCCGGGCCGTACCCGCCTGGAACCCCCACAGCTCCCCAGGGCCCTGCAGCTTCCCAGGAGCATCCAGCAGGGACCCACCTCAGAGCACAAAGCAGGGATGAGGCTGGGGGGAAGAGGGACCAAGATCAGTGTGACCAGAGGACCTCTCTGAAGCCCTGGCTGAATCTCTGGGTAAGAAACCCTGAGATTTTCCAGAACCAGTTTGGCTCAGTGGATAGAGCGTCAGTCTGTGGACGGAAAGGTCCCAGGTTTGATTTCGGTCAAGGGCATGTACCTTGGTTGCGGGCGCATCCCCAGTAGGTGGCGTGCAGGAGGCGGCTGATTGATGTCTCTCTCTCATGGATGTTTCTAACTCTCTGTCCCTCTCCCTTCCTCTCTGTAAGAAATCACTAAAATATATTAAAAAAAAAAAAAAGAAGAAGAAGAAGAAGAAGAAGAAAGAAAAGAAAAAAAACCCTGAGACTTAATGAAAATCTGTCTTCCCGCCGATTTCCCACTCAGCCCGTGGCCATGCCCTCTGCCTCCCGTGGACGGCGCACATACCGTGGCCACCAGACCAGGGTCAGGAGCCAGACCAGCTCGCTCAGCTCGGTCACGTCACTTGGGCAGGAAGCCTCACCTCGCGTAGCCTCAGTTTGAGCTAGAAAATGGGAATGAGCGTCTGCCGTGCCCTGCCTGGCCCCCGGCATTTGGCAGGCCTCAGAGAATAATATATTCAGAGGATCTGGAAAAGGGCAGAGCGCCACAGAACAATGAAGAATAATGTCTTGAGTGCAACCCAACAGACGTTTACCAAGTGCCAGGTTTGTGCCAGGTTCTTGCCAGGCGCTGTCTTGGCACCAGAGATGAGAGAGAGGGAGAGAGAGAGAGAGAGAGAGAGAGGGGGGGGGGGGGAGCTGCTCTCCCCCCTTGGGCCCAGCACTCTGCTGGGAGCTGGGAGGAGACGAAATGTCTGCTAACAGCACTAACACCGTGAATAACAACAGCCCCATTCCTGGGTGCTAGCTGCTGGCCAAGCTTGCGCTAAGCACTTAATATGCATTTAATCCTTGAAAAGCTATGCAAGGCAGGCATTGTGGTTCCCATTGTGCAGATGGGGAGACTGAGGCTCGGTGGGGTGACTTCCTTTGCTAAGGTCATTCAGTAGAGGCGGGAGGTCATCCCTCGCCTCCTCTTTGTCTTCCTCCTCCTCCTCTCCCCTCTCTTCCTCCTTCCTCTCTTCTTTCCAAACTCCTGCATCCAGGATGGTCTTATAGCTCCACCTAAGCCTGCCTCTACTAAGGCAGGGCGGGCTGGCCTGCCCCAGGGAGGGGAGGGAGCGGCTGGGAGGGTGCAAGGCCTCTGGTGTAAACACGGAACCTGTGTTAAGGAAGAGTCTGCATCGGGCAGTTCTGTCCCCGAGAATCCTCTCAGAGGCCCTGGCTGCTGCAGGCTCCAGCACTCAAAATCCTTGGGCAGACTGTTGGGGCGCAGACTGCCCCGGTGGGGAGAAGGGGAGCCCCTGAATAAACCCCCAGACCAAGAGGCAGCGAGGGAGATGGGCCTGGCATTTTGTCCTCGGAGGAGGCAGGGCTTCCTCCAGCACAGGGGCACCTCTGAGGGGCTGTCACATCCCCTGCCCAGCGGCCCCCAGGGGCGGCGCCAGGGCATCTGAGCTCAGGCCTGGGACACGGATCTGACACGCCTTCCAGATTGTTCCCGCCTGGCACCAGCCACCTGCCTCCAAGAAGGAAGCTGGCACAGCCGTGGGGCGGTTGGAACACACAGACCCTAGAGTTTGCATTGAGTTCATTTTTGTGCGTTTTGCTCTCCTTTCTGCTCAGGAGAGCTGGAATACACGGGGGGCACGCAGGGGGCGAGCTGCTGACAGACTCAGGGAGGGCCTGTGGCTCCGGCCAGCTCATCTGCACACAATGAGCCCATCAATCAGTCAGCACCCCAACCGCTTCTGCCCACACCGCCTTCTGGGTGAGGTGCCCACACCGCCTTCTGGGTGAGGTGCCCGTGCCCTGTCTCCAGGCCCCGCTGGCCTGGCCGGAGCTCACCTGGCAGGCTTGGGGGAAAGTCTGGGGAGCCTCACCCGGCCTGCCAGGAGGGGAGCGGGTTCTGGAAGCGCCTCACCGGTCCCTCTGCTCAGCTTAGACGCGTCTCCCAGAGAGGGGAGCAGCCTCCTGCCCAGGGGCTCCCTCACGCGGAGGTCACAGCACGCCTGGCCACACGTGCACTGATTTTTTAAAAACACAGACTGGCCGAAACCGGTTTGGCTCAGCGGATAGAGCGCTGGCCTGTGGACTGAAAGGTCTCAGGTTCGATTCCGGTCAAGAGCATGTATCCTGGTTGCGGGCACATCCCCAGTAGGGGGCGTGTAGGAGGCGGCTGATCGATGTCTCTCTCTCATTGATGTTTCTAACTCTCTATCCCTCTCCCTTCCTCTCTATAAAAAATCAATAAAATATATTAAAAAAACAAACAACAACAACAACAAAACAACACAGACGGGCCCCAGACAGGCCTCCTTTTCCTGCTGTGGAGCCTCGGGCAGATCCTCTCCCCGAGCCGGGGTTCTCGGAGATGGGGGGAGAGAGACACCCACTTGGAGGTCCTTCATGGTGATAAAGCAAACATCCTAGAAGGCCTTGCCACCGTGCCCTCTCCTGCTGCCCCTCCTGGTTCATTAGATTCCACAGGAGTGAGATCATGTGATACTTATCTTCCATGAGCCAACTTTAAAAGGAGTATCTGCATCTTCCCAAATCACTGGGACCCAAAATAAAACAAGAAAGCTAATATTCAATCTCCCTTCCCCTTCCGCCTCCTCTCCGCCACGCTGGTTCCCGGCTCCTCCAGGAGGAGGCTGCCTGCAGCCTTCCCAGCAGCCCGGGTCCTGCCCTGGCCGCTTCTCCAGCTTCTCAGCGGGCTGGGCCCACAGAGTCGGTGTGTGTTTTACTTGTTAGGGTTGGAGGATTGCGGTGACCAAGGGAAGACGCTCTTCCCGGGCTGTGGTTCCCATCAGCCGAGAGGACTTGGATCCAGCTCTCACCAGACGGCGGGGCCAAGCCTCATGGCTCCCACCCCCAGCCCTGGCTGCACCCCTTGCTGCTCTGAGACTGGGGGGACGCAGAGTGAAGCCCCGCCCCCAGGGAGTGCCAGCCAGAGGGACAGCCTCATGCCCATGGAACCAACAGCTACCACAGGAGTCCTCACGGCGGTTGTCGGAGCCAAAGCGGGGAGTGGGAATTTCTGCGTGGGGAGAGAGAGCAGCACTGGCTTCCTTCTGGGGGCCCTCATTGTGAGAAGCAAAGAGTGGGTTCGGACTCGGTCAGGCAGAGGAGGAGGTGAGCAGCGGTGTGGAGGCATGCAGGGACCCCCAGGTGTTCCGTGTGTTGGATGAGGGGAGTGGATGAGCGTGGTGGCCACAGATGTTCAGTGTGGTAGCTTAGAGGGAGGCCCCAGATGTGATAGATTACATGGCAGGCCCCAGGTGGTCGGCATGGTGGATTACAGGGGAGGCCCCAGGTGTTCAGCGTGGTTCAGAGGGATGTCCCAGATGTTCAGCATGATAGATTACATGGAGACCCAGGTGGTCAGGATGGTGCATTACAGGGGAGGCCCTAGGTATACAACATGGTGGATTAGAGGGAGGCCCAGATGATGAGCATGGTGGATTAGAGAGGAGATCCCACATGGACACCGTGTTGGATTACAGGGGAGTCCCCAGGTGGTCAGGGTGGTGGATTACAGGGGTTCCCCAGGTGTTTAGCGAGGTGGATTAGAGGGGATGCCCCAGGTGTTCAGCGGGGTAAAGGGGGCCCCAGGTGCTCAGCATGGTTGATTACAAGTGGCCCAAGTTGGTCAGTGTGGTGGATTAGAGGCGGGGGGTAGAGGGTAGGTCTTCAGTATTGAGGATTACATGGTAAATCCCAGGTGCTCAGCCTGGTGGATCATAGGGGAAGCCCCGGGTGTTCAGCGTGGTGCATTGTGGCAGGAAGAGGGAGGGGAGGTGTTCAGTGTGGTGGATTACAATTCCTTGTGTTCAGCGTGGTGGATTAGTGGGAGGCAGAGGTGGAAGAACTTGTGGCTGGCAGTTCTGGACTATGGGGAGCCTGGGATTTAGTGACATCAGATTAGAGTCTGTGCAGCAGAGCCTAGAGGTAAGGCTGAAGGCCTAAGGGTCATAGGAGGGCCACAGCTGGGCCAGTCCTGACCTGGAAGTGATTGTGTTCAGCCACCTGTTTCTATTTCATTTGTTCCAGCAAAAGAATCTTCTTATCAAGGAGTAGGGTTCAATGAATAGTCCTTCCAGTATTTCATGAGAACCTTAATGGACCACCCCTCCCACAGACAGGCAACTACTTGCACACACAACACACCTGCACATATGCAGATCCAGTCCCAGACTGCCAAGAGCAGTCCCAGAAACCAGCCCTGCGCCCTCCTCAGGGTGGGCATTCTGCGCTGCCTGTCCTCCCAGAGGGAGAACCGGGCCTGGAGCTGAGACACCTCTGGGCAACTCAACAATCATCATCACATTCATTTTCAGAGTGATGTTTTTTGGGTCCAGGAGCCAACTTTACCTATCTATCTATCTATCTATCTATCTATCATCTATTTATCTCTTTCTTTTAGAATCTTTATTGTTGAAAGCATTACATAGGTCCTCCTTTCCCCCCATTAACCTCTTCCAGCCCATTCCGGTTCCTCTCACCCCCAGGCCTTCACCACCCCATTGTCTGTGTCCTCGGGTTCGCACAGATGCATAAAACTCATTGGTTGACCTCTTCCCACCCACCCTCCCCTGCCTTCCCTCTGAGGTTCCACAATCTGTTCTTGCTTCTATGTCTCTGGGTCTATTTTTGTACATCCATTTTATTTGGTTCATTAGATTCCACATGAGTGAGATCATGTGATATTTATCTTCCATGAGCCAACTTTAAAAGGAGTATTTCCATCTTCCCAAATCACTGGGACCCAAAATAAAACAAGAAAGCTAATATTCAATCTCTCTTCTCCTGGAAAAGTCAAAAACTTTGACCACACATTCTTCATCTCTGCTGCATCTAACTCAATTGTTCTTAAGCTCAGGAGTATATAGGACACCACTTGTGATGTCTCTTAAAATGCCAATCCCCAAGTGCCAGCTTTAGATATTCCAGTTCCTCGGGTCTGGAGTAGCGCCCGTGAATCTGAATTATAAGTTGCCCCTGTGGTCAGAGACCACACTTGGAGAAAGCTGAAGTTTGGCATCCCCATTACTCACAAAAGTATTGAACCACAGTGGCCCTTCCCCATCCTGTCTCATTTCCTCCTTTCCTTGTGTGACCTCAGCTAGTGATTGCATCATTGAAGGCATCTGATGAGCCAGAAAAGAAAAAAAGAATTCTAACTGTGCTATAACTCCGCCAGAACCCCAGTCTTCACATGTAGGGAGACGTGAAGGGGTGTGGCGGATGTTGGTTACCTGCCCAACAGCCATCCTCCTCTCGGGTCCACCTCTTCGTGTGTTTCTTGCTAAATAGAATCTCCGTTCTGGTCAGGAATCAGGTAACATATGTTTCACAGCAGGCTGGGCCATGAAATTTAGTTTTCCAGGGAAAATCTTGATTGGCCTAAATGAGGGGTTTTCATCCTGGCTGCACATTAGAATATCTGGGAGATTTTAAAGATACTCATGAATGGATCCTATATGAGATTGGTTAAAGCAAATTCTCTAGGATTTGGATCTTGGCATGGATACTTAAGAACAAAAAAACAAAACCCACTCCCCCAAGTAACTCTAATGTGTGGCCATGGTTAAGAATCAATCACAGTGGTAATCCTATTCTCCTTGCCAGTGGTTGATTGAGAAATGGGTACGTGGCATGGTTTGATCTAAAAAGAGACATAAGAAGGAATCAGCTCCATATTCTTCAAAGGGTGCCTTCTGGCCTTTGGACAATGTTGTGTGAGATTGATGGCAACCATCTTGTGACCTTGAGGGACAATCTTGCCTGTCTGCCCGCGTGTTTTTGTGACGTCTAACACCATGGTACTCAGGTGTGCTTGGCGCTGCTGCCATTTTTAAAAGAGAATCAAAAAGTTGGGAGGGAGCAGGCTCCTGGGTTCTGATGCCTCTCCTGGTGAGATGCAGCCGGTAGACTGCGGAGTGGTCAAGGCAAGAAGTCAGTGTGCCTCTTCTGAAACATCCCAATCCCAAGGTGCAGCAGAGTTACAAGTTCAAGGAGCTCCTAGGCCTACCCTCTCCATTGCAGAAGCCCGATGCAGCTCCATCATATTCCTGGACCAGTTGCCCTGGGAGCCACTGCCCATAGCGTGGTTGCCACCTCTGGGCTCAGACAGTTGCCAAGCTCCAGCCGTCTTATCTACTCTCACCAGCGAGTAGGACAGAAGGACATGTCACCTGCTTGAAAGCTGCTCGCTACAGTTCCTCACCGCCCAAAGGCCGGAACTTAGTCACTAGGCCACACCCAGTTGCAAGAGAAGCTGGAAGATGTAGTTTTTATTCCAGCTGGCCCTGTGCCCCGTTAAAAATCAGAAGTCTCGCCAAGACCGGTTTGGCTCAGTGGATAGAGAGCGTCGGCTTGCAGACTGAAAGGTCCCAGGTTCGATTCCGGTCAGGGGCATGTACCTTGCTTGCGGGCACATCTCCACTGTGGGGCGTGCAGGAGGCAGCTGATCGATGTCTCTCTCATCGATGTTTCTGACTTTCTATCTCTCTCCCTTCCTCTCTGTAAAAAAATCAATAAAAAATATATTTAAAAAAAATAAAAATAAAATGTTCCATCCCTTTAAGAAAAAAAAAATCAGAAGTCTCCTTAAAACGTCAATGAGATACCACCTCACACCAGTTAGAGCGGCCATGATCAACAAGACAAACAACAATAAGTGTTGGAGAGTTTGTGGGGGAAAGGGACCCCCATTCACTGCTGGTGGGAATGTAGACTGGTGCACCCGCTACGGAAAGCAGACTGGCGATTCCTCAAAAAATTAAAAATAGAGCTGCCACAGGACCCAGCAATCCCTCTCCTGGGTATAGGCCTGGGAAACTCCAAATCATTTATATGCCAAGACATATGCCCCCCTATGCTCATCGCAGCATTATTCACGGTGGCCAAGAGTTGGACACAGCCGAAGTGCCCTGCGATAGAGGATGGCTAAAGAAGATGTGGTCCATGTACACAATGGAGCACTACACGCCATAAGAAAGGATGAAATAGCATCATTTACAACAACATGGATGGACCTTGAGAACATCATGCAAAGTGAAATAAGTCAATCAGAGAAAGCTAAGAACCATATGATTTAACTCATACGTGGAATATAAACCTGAAACATGTACACAAACAGCAGTGTGGTGGTGGCCAGAAGGTGGGGGTGGGGGAAGAAAGGCATCCCAATGTGAGGTGACAGGAGATTTGACTTTGGGTGGTGGCCACAGGGTCCTATATACAGATTGTGTAAATCAGTAATCCCCACATGTAACCTATATGTTCATGTTGACTAAAGTCACCCCAATGAAATTTAAAATAATTAAAACAGCAACAACAAAACAAACTGAAAAAAAATGTCTCCTTTCAAAAGGGGAAGGGAGAGCGAAACTGGGAGACACCTAGTGGTCTCCGCCATATCACAGTCTGAACCCAACCGCCAACCTGGGGCCTCCAATTGTGGAAGATGCACTTGTTTTTATTTTATTTTTATATTTTTAATATATTTTATTGATTTTTTACAGAGAGGAAGAGAGAGGGATAGAGAGTTAGAAACATCGATGAGAGAGAGACATTGATCAGCCCCCTCCTGAATATCCCTTACTGGGAATGTACCCGCAACCAGGATACATGCCCTTGCTAGGAATTGAACCTGGGACCCCTCAGTCCGCAGGCCGACGCTCTATCCACTGAGCCAAACTGGCCTCGGTGGCACTTGTTTTTAAAAAGAAACTTCCTGTAGTATATACTTCACTAAAAGTACACAAGTAAAAGAGCTCGATGAATTTCCACAAGTGGATCAAGATATAGAATGTTACCGACACCCCAGAATGCCCCTCTTATAATAAAAATGAATTCAATTATAAAATAAAATCTTATTAGTAACTGTCTCGTTCCTTTTGGGCTCATGAGAATTTAATCTTCGAGGGGTCTGTTCCCACGTCCTCTTTGGTAAGTATGGCTCCCGAAGTATTAAAACAGAAGGCGAACTTCCCTTCAGAGAAATCCTGACATGGAGCTATGTCCATGGATTGAGTTAGAAGCTACGTGAGATACAGAGAGAGGGCATTTACTGTGTCCTCCTGGGTGCCAACCTCTGACCTGAGTGAAGATGCCACTTTTTATACACTGAGTGGCCAGATTATTATGATCACCTGACGTCTGTAGACACATTAGCCGTACGCTGCATTGTATGGGATATAGAAGCCAAAGGCCTGTTCGAACACCTTTGCTGTCTGCAGTTACCAAGATAAAGCGTCTCCAATTCACTCAGGAACTGTGTGTGTGTGTGTGTGTGTGTGTGTGTGTGTGTGTGTGTGTAATTAATTTCAGAGAGGAAGGGAGAGGGAGAGAGAGAAACATCAATGATTAGAGAGAATCATCGCCTCCAGCACAACCCCCTCTGGGGATCAAGCCCACAACCTGGGCCTGTGCCCTGACCAGGAATTGAACCGTGACCTCCTGGTTCATAGGTCAACGCTCAACCACTGAGCCACGCCGGCCAGGCATGAAATGCCACTTTTGATGCCATCCCCGTTCCTGGATCTGCCGCTGGCTGCCAGTGCGGGCGATCCCCTGGACCAGAAGCCACAGGAGCCAGCTCTGCCTTAGGCTTCTCACCTGCAAAATGGGGTACTTTGCTGCGACAATAAAAAAGGGGGGATGGGAGATGTTGCCTCTTGGCTCCTCAGTGCCATGGAGCCAGGAGCCACACCCCCTCCCCTCGCAGAGCCCCCGGCAGAGCGAGCACGGAATACACATCTGGTCCATAGAGCCCAGGGCTAGCCTGCCTTCTTCACCGGGGTCCGAGTCCGCACCCGCATGCCTCTCACCCCGCCGCCCTGCCCGAGGATCCTGGAACACTCGGGGCCGCGGGCACATTTCCCTCCTGCGCCCGCTTCCTCCCTCCCTGTCTGGCTTCGCATGCCGTGCCAGCCCACATCGCTGCAGCGCTTTTCATCTGGCTTCATAAATCATTCCTGCCAGTCAGGCTCCTGACACTGTTCGCCCTGAACTCCCTCCAAACCGTGTCTCAAACACTTACCTCCTGGGGCAGGCAGCGGGGCCAATTCCGGCCGCCACGGCCGCCTTCGTCACCAGGAGGAAGGCCCGCGGAAACTGCGGAGGCGCAGAGATGGCCGGGGTAGCGCGCTTTGGGGCCCCATCTCTAAAGGATGCTGAAATGGCAGTGAAAGGCCCCGGATGTGACTGACTCCATGGTCCTCACCACAACGGCAGCATCAAGCCCTTGGGTTAATACCCTGGCTACCTCACTTATTTGTGGTGGGATCTTGGCCCAGTCACTGGATTTCTCTGAACCTCAGCCTCTTCAGCTACAAAACGGAAATGGAGAGCGATGGGCAGTGAGGAGACTTAAATGAGATGATGCACAGACAATTCCCAGCACGGCGCCTGGGTCTTGTAAGTGGTCCCTAGGTATTAGCTGTCGTGCTGGCTTTTGCCTGGGCTCTGGAATCTGTGCTTCAAACCAGAGAGTTGCCAAGAGATGCCCGTTGTCAGTATTAGCAGAGCCCTGGTTTTAAAAATAATGATGAGCCGAGACTGGTTTGGCTCAGTGAATAGAGCATCGACCTGCGGACTGAAAGGTCCCAGGTTCGATTCCGGTTGGGGGCATGTATCTTGGTTGTGGGCACATCTCCACTGTGGGGCGTGCAGGAGGCGGTTGATCGATGTCTCTCTCTCATCGATGTTTCTGACTTTCTATCTCTCTCCCTTACTCTCTGTAAAAAATCAATAAAATATATTTTTTTAAAAAAATAATAATGATATGGTTTTCCGGCTTCGCTGGTGGCCAGAAGTAGTCACGTGACCCGGTTCTTGCCAAGGAGCCATCACCTGGGACCCCAGTCATGCCCCAGGAGAGCTGTTGGAAGGGAGCACAGGAACGGGCATGTGCCTGCCTGCCTGCCTTTTCCTCTGCCTCCTTCTTCTTGCTTAGAATGTGAGTGTGATGTCTGGCGCATCGGCAGCCATATTCTGACCTTGAGGCAACCTTGAGGCTGGCAGCCATGTGTGCAGAACAATGTAACCGAAAGAGAAAAGGAGCCAGGCCTGGTCTCCCAAAGGTGCCCTGGCACTGCCCTGCCAGCCCTCAGCCCTGGAGGCGTGCCTTGGGCTCCTTGCTACCAAGTGAGTGAAGAAAGACCCCCCGAATCTGCCCGGCCCTTCACGTCCAGTCCCTGCCACGAACATGAGGCCTTCGAGGAGGACCAGCTCCAACCAGAGCTGGATGGGGGCCTGGAGTGGTTTCCAAGCTGTGTCCACATGACACCATGCTCCCTGTCCCTCCCCCGTCTTCCTTTACAGTGTTTGTTTTCACATATTGGGGGGCAGGGCGGGGAGTGGCCCAGTTAGTTTTGGTTTAAAGAACAGATTCCAGGGCAAAAGAATAAAATAACTACAAAGGCTTGGAAACGGCTGTTCTTGTCCAACCCCCTCATTTCACAGATGAGCGAGCTGAGGCCGCCAGAGCGAGGTCACTGCCCGGTCCAGCTCGGCCAGGCAGAGCCGAGAGGAGAACCCGTTTCCCGCTCTCTCCGGGGGCCCTGCCAACGGTTGGAACTGCCACCGAGGAAGCAGATCCAAGGAGCGGACAATCGCCGACAAAGCCCCAACCCACCCAGGCCAGAGCGGCTGCCCGCGCTCCCCCGGGAATGGACAGCCCCTCGGTCAAAGCTAATGAGGACAGGGAGTGCCCTTCAGAGGCCCGGGCAGGCGAGCCGCCCTCCCGCTGCGAGCAAGTTGGACCCTGCCCCTCGGCTCTCGGCGCTCGCTGCCGTGATCCATTAATTGTTTGTTTGTTTGTTTAAAAGTACACACACCGCCCATGCGGAGGGCAAAGCGGGCGGGGGGTTGGGGGGGATGGTGTGAAGTCCTCCTCCGTGCATGGGGCTCTTTGTTCTTTTGTCCCTGTTCTCGTAGTTCTCCTTGTCAAAGCCCGGGCTAAATCAATTCCAGATCAATGGCCGCTAAGCTGCAGCGGTCAACGCCACCTCATTCAAGGTCAATCAGAGCCGCCCCGGCATCTGCGGCAGGAAGGTAACTGTGGTGGGGGGAGGGGGGGAGAAGCAGGGAGAGCCTCTACCAGGACCTTCTCTAGCTGCGTGGAAGCCGGTCCTGGTCCTTCTACTGCCTGAGCACACTGCGTCTACCCGGGAGGAAACCAACGGAACTGGCGAGATGGAATAACAATTCAAAATGCCTCATTCCACACCGAAACCGGTGTGGCTCAGTGAATAGAGCGTCGGCCTGCAGACTGAAAGGTCCCAGGTTCGATTCTGATCAAGGGCATGTACCTTGGTTGTGGGCACATCCCCAGTAGGGGGCGTGCAGGCGGCAGCTGATCGATGTCTCTCTCTCATTGATGTTTCTAACTCTCTGTCCCTCTCCCTTCCTCTCTGTAAAAAATCAATAAAGTATATTTAAAAAATAAGTAAATAAATATGTGCAGCTCTTTACACGTCAATTTAAAAAACAAAAACAAAACAAACAAAAACCTCATTCCAGGGCTTTAGAAACTTTCCCTCACCCCTCCATTCCAACCAACCATCCATCCACCCACCAGCCAATGTTTATTGAGCACCTACGTGTCTAGCAATGTCCTGGCTTGGAGCTGATTTGAGAGGAGTGGGGAGAGCCTGAAAACAAGCAGACAAACAACGGAGCCCACAGAAGTGGCCCTGAGGAAGCCACACTGCACCCCCTCAGCCTGGTAAGTAACCTCCCCAGAGGTTTGCTTGCCATGCAGTGCCCAGTGTCCAGTGCTAGGACTGGATTCTTCTGTCTCTTTTTAGACCACATTTTATTCCTGTTTTGTATGTTGTTAATCCTCACCTAAGGATATTTTTTCCATCGATTTTTTTTTTAGAGAGAGTGGAAGGGAGGGGAAGAGCGAGAGAGAACCATCGATGTGAGAGATACACATTGCCTCCCACATGCGCCCCAAACGGGCCGGGAATTGAGCCTGCCACCCACGTATGTGCCCTTGACTGGAATCAAACCTGGGACACCTCAGTCACGGCCTAACATTTTATCCACTGAGCCAAGGGCTGCTGAACCCTTTT
>JAAGEH010000038.1:5873121-5913966 GCA_011751065.1 Lasiurus cinereus
AAGGGAGACCAGGGAATTCTGGATGCAGAGCATCGGCCTGTAATTTGTAAGGGAGAACAGGGAATTCTGGATGCAGAGCATCGGCCTGTAATTTGTAAGGGAGACCAGGGAATTCTGGATGCAGAGCATCGGCCTGTAATTTGTTGGGAGGCCAGCAGGACCAGCACTCACCACTATGCTGTAAGCTCACGTCCCATCCCACTCTGGGCAGCTTGAAAGTCCTGCTTCCCCACGAGCCTCTTCTGACACCCTCTTTCCTCAAAGGGTCCCCCAAGTCCCGTCCCTCTCCCACCTGGAGATGGGCACAGCCCCCAAAGGCAGGGGCTTCTATTTGCCTGGAGGGTCCAGGACGGCTTCTCACGGATCTGGTGTCTGAGGGGGACAGCTGGACCTCTGGCTCAGAAAGACCCCTCTCTCCAGCCTCGGGGGCTCTCCACAGGACACTCACACTTCCTATGGAGCGGATCAGCGCTCTGAAGGCCAATGTCTCAAGAAGCCACACGCTGACCCGGAAGGCTTCTTAAGACCTGTCACTGGAGGTCCCCAACATTATTCAGCTGCCTCCTGTGAGACAGCAAACCACTCAGCACAACCCAGGCGCGAGGGGCAGGGAATCCATTGCCACGTTTTGGTGAGGAGCCGGGGGCGTGAGCAGGAAAAGAAGAAATAGGTGGTGGTCTTTCGTAGAGAGTATCTACCGCAGTCCAGTACCGTAATTGCTCAGTACACATTTAATGCATGAGTTAAGTACTATGAAAAGAGCAGCCCTACTGAGCTCACCAAGTCGATGTAATGGGGAAATGAAAATAAAGCACATGAAACATGTTTTTGAAACTATCAAATCCCTTCCAGCTGTCCCTCCCACATGCAGATGTGAGACAGACATCACTAGTCAATCACTGCTCAGTGATGCTGATAAGGTCTCAGAATCCTTCTCAACGTAACACTCATCATCTATCAGGAATTGAAACCTATTGGATGTCTTTGTTCCTGCCTACATTCCTGTCATTAAACCATCCCCCAAATACCCAGGCCCTCAGTTTCTTAAAACATATGCATACACTGCTTCCTTTTTTCTTTTTGAGAGAAAATTTTAAAAAGAGAAAATGTAAAGAGAAAAATTTTAAGCGCCGAGGAAGCTGAAATGACAGACACCATTACCCTCCAAAATTGGATTTCTAATGGAAACAGAAACGGATTATGGTAGCGAGCTCTGCCAGTATGAATTATTGTAAGTGAGTAACTGCACGAAACAATAGTCATGTGACATCGCATAAAAGAGAGACTCTGTCTCCCTTGACCTACTCTCCTCTCCTCGGTGAAAACTCCATGGCAAGGTGAGGAGAGCCAGAACTTGTCAACACAAGCCCCGCCCGCTGACCACCATCTGCCTCCCTGCTCGCCACCCCCCACGGATTCCCCTGACACCCACCCGCTGGCTAGTCAGCTTCTTACAGGATTTGCAAAATATACTTTGACTGCTCAACTGAAGTCCCTGAGAAAAGACAGAGAAAAACCACACACACACACACACACACACACACACACACACACACACAGAACCTCCTCCAGTTCTAAAACGGCTTTCTGCCGTCTGCTGGCTGAGGAGACAAGGCCAACAGCAGGCATGCTTTGGCAGTGGCAATGACCCTAAAACCACTTCTGGTCCTTTCTCAGCCTTCGGGGCCCTACCACTGTCCTCCAGTAAGAAAACACGGCTGAAGGTGACTGTTAGAAGTTGGGGAAGCTGCTGAAACCGGTTTGGCTCAGTGGATAGAGCGTCGCCTGTGGACTGAAAGGTCCCAGGTTCGATTCCGGTCAGAGGCATGTGCGTTGGTTGCGGGCACATCCTCAGTAGGGGGCGTGCAGGAGGCAGCTGATCGATGTCTCTCTCTCATGGATGTTTCTAACTCTCTATCCTTCTCCCTTCCTCTCTGTAAAAATTCAATAAAATATATTTTAAAATTTTTTAAAAATTAAAAAAAAAAGAAGTTGGGGAAGCCAACTATGTGGCCAGCGACCACAGGATGTGGAATGAGGAGCCAGTTCCAGGCTCAGGGATGTCACATACTGTGAGTGACATCCCTCATCTCCCAGCCCATTAGCAGCTCTCGGCTGAGTTCCTCTCCTGGCTAGAGAGAGACAACTCTTCCACGGGCATGCCCTCTTGCCTGAGCCGCTGCTCCAATGACTGTGGACAGGGGGGTATAAAGGCCCAGCCCTTACCCAACCCTGAGGGCCCGCCCAGCTCCAGAACTCCAAGAGGTTGGCGGAGACCTTAGCTAGGATGGCACCGCAGCTCAGCTTCTCCCTCTGCCCATTTCTGCAGCTGGCACTCCACCAGCTGGGCCCTGAGAACATTCGCCAGTACATTTCCTGCACACAAATCTCTGTCTCAGAGCCGGCTTCCCAGGGAACCGGCCTGCGACACAGTCTAATGGGGATGAGAGGCTCACGCAGGAATCAGAATGAGCCCATGCTCCACGGTCAATACCCCAAGGAGCGGTCGGGAGGACCCAAGGAGTTACAGAGGCTTCTTGAAGGAGGCAAACTATAAGCTAAAATCAAGCTACACCTTGGAAAACAGGGAGAATTATAATACAGTGGTACCTCGAGATACGAGTGCCCTAACATACGAGATTTTTGAGATATGAGCCATGGAGCGAGCGATTTTTGCTTTGAAATACGAGCAACATTTGAGATAGGAGTAATCTGGCGGATCGACCGGCTGCACACGACCCACCAGTTTACCCCGACTCGAGCATCTCATAGTTTCCCATGCCTCAAGGTTACGGAACAAATTAAACTCGTATCTCAAGGTACCACTGTACTATTTAGCCATAAAAAAGAATAAAGTACTGACACATGCTTGATCATGGGTAAACCTTGGAAACATGCTAAGTCAGTGATCGGCAAACTGCGGCTCACGAGCCACATGCGGCTCTTTGGCCCCTTGAGTGTGGCTCTTCCACAAAATACCACGGCCTGGGAGAGTCTATTTTGAAGAAGGGGCATTAGAAGAAGTTTAAGTTTAAAAAATTGGGCTCTCAAAAGAAATTTCACTCATTGTCCTGTTGAGATTTGGCTCTGTTGACTAATGAGTTTGTCAACCACTGTGCTAAGTGAAAGAAGCCAGTCACAAAAAACCGCATGTGACAATTACATTCCTATGGAAATTCCAGAGAAAGAGAGTGGATTGCTGGTTGCCTACAGCTGATAGCTGGGGGCTAGGAGGTGATAACTAAAGGGAACAGGGTTTCTGCTCGAGGTGATGAAAACGTTGGAAAATTAACTGGAGAAGCTTGCACGTATCTGTGAATATAATAAATACCACTGAAACTTACACTTTAAATAGCTGAGTTGTATTGTGTGTGAATTATATCTTGATAACGTTATAAAAAAAGACAGATGAAAATGTGGATATGTTAACAGGAGGGTGAGAGAATTGCAGATGGGCAAAAAAAAAAAAACACGGGCAAAAGTGTGGAGACCTAAGTAAAAACGTGTGTGTGTGTGTGTGTGTGTACCTGTGTGTGTACATGTACGTGTGTGTTTAGATGTGATAGGAAGTAGAAAACAGCAAAGGCGGTGGCTGGGAGGCTATGGTCATGGAAGCAACGCCTGTCCAAGCAGAAAGGAAATTTATTCTGGAAGATCTGGGAATAATGAGCTGAAAGGGGGCGTTAGGCTGATAAATATGTGCGGAAAGGATGGTGGCCACAGAACCCCAACGGTGAAATGAAGACATACGGTCCCTATAGGCTTTGCTTTTATCAATGCGCCGCTCCTGTTCCACTTTAAATCCTGGTGCCAATGACTCTGCCTAGCCGGGGGAGAGGTTCCGTCAGCAGGTGCAGACCAGTACTGACATCCAGTGGTGACAGAGAAGTCACTGCCTGAACCCTCCCTCTCGCCTCCCAGAATCCAGAGAAAGGAGGAGTGATGGAGGGTGAGAGCCACCAAGGGGTGCTGTTAACTCTGGAGAACTGCGTGACCTGAAGCCAGACGCCAAGTAACCCAGGCCAGTTTGCAAGATACACAGCCCAGCCTGTGGCTTACTGATTGAGCATCAACCTATGAACCTGGAGGTCATGGTTCGTTTCCCTGTCATGGCACATGCCTGCGTTGCAGGTTCAATCCCCAGTAGGGGGCATGCAGGAGGCAGCCAATCAATGATTCTCTCTCATCAATGATGTTTCCATCTCTCTCTCCCTTTCCCTTCCTCTCTCTAAAACAAATCATTTTTTTTAAAAAAAAAGGATAAAACATAAATGGCCACATGGCCTTCTAAAAAACACTCTGGCCTTTAAGTTAGAAACTCTGATGCCATGCCTGCCACTGCAGGGTCTCTTTGAGCAAGTCCCTTTAGCTTCCTCATCTCTGATGTGAGGCTGAGCGGGCCTCCCAGGGTGGAGCAAATGTCAAATGGGAAGGAATGCGAAGTGTTTGTAAGCTGCAGAGTGCTGTACAGTGGGGGCTGCTAGGATGGCGGTGGTGATGGATATGGCAGGGCAAAGCGGAGCTGGTGAGGAGGCGCTAGGGAGCACTAAGACTCTGGGGGCTTGGCCAGAGGACAGATAACACTTCCAACTTCCAATTTCGCTCAAGCTTTGGAGGCCCAACTTTGTACTGCCAGGGTGACCTCATCAGAAAAGGGAATTCTGCGTTTTCCTCTGGACAGAAGTCTCTGAGGTAAACATTAGTGAGTAACTCCCAAGGCCACCTAACTTCAAAAGTTACATATCAAAATGGCTTAAAAAAATAGAAACATAACCCAAAGGAAAAATACAAGGTACTGTTCATTCTCATGTCAAAGGAATCTATTGCTAATGTTAATTGAATCAGTAGACTACACCCTTACTTATTTCCTTAGAATGCTTTTCTTGTGTTCCGTTTGCATTTGGCCAAGGGTTTTTGCCTAGGAAGGCTGGTCTTGCAAAGTGGATGTAAATGACCTTCTGAGAAGTCCAGTAATAGCACAATGGTCTGTGCGTAAAAGGGAGAGGGCAGAGAGGTGGTTTGGGAGGCTCAGAGACCACATTCCTGATTCTTTCTGTTGGTGCCATCAGATTTCATAAGTTCCTAGAGCGAAATTCTAAGAAGCTTAGCTAGTCTCCCTAGTTGAGCTTCATTTAAAAGCAGCAACCAATTTTCTCATGCTTCCTAAAGGTATCAGAGGGCATTGAACCCGAAGAAATATTTTGCTGCTTTTTCCAGATTTCCATATATCTCTGTCAAAGGGGAAAAAAAAGATCCACTCTAGCTAGTTTAAAAACAAAGGGATTTATTACAGTTTATAGAATTATAGGAAAAGCTGAGGAAACATACCATTTCCAGTCACGCGGCAGAATCAGGCCACAAGGGAGCAGTTGACTCTTTGACCACCAGGAAGCTACCTGTTGAACTGGAAAGCTCCAATTCAGATCAGCAATTGGTGCTCTGCCCCTGACCCCACAAAATAAGTGATGGGCCGAGACCGGTTTGGCTCAGTGGATAGAGTGTCGACTTTCGGACTGAAAGGTCCTGGGTTTGATTCCCGTTGGGAGCATGTACCTTGCTTGCCGGCACATCTCCACTATGGGGCGTGCAAGAGGCGGCTGATCCATGTCTCTCTCTCATCGATGTTTCTGACTTTCTATCTCTCTCCCTTCCTCTCTGTAAAAAAATCAATAAAATATATTAAAAAAAAATAAGTGATGGAACATCGAGACTTCTTTTAACACTGTCCCAGTAGAGTCGAATCCCTCCTCAGCTGTGCTTCTCAGCACAAGCAGAAGCAGAGCAGCATCTACACGTGTTCCCTTTCCGAATCTCATCTACGGGTATCTGACCGGCTAAATGGAAATCACACGCAGAATCCTCGCAGCAAGGGAGTCTGGGAAATGTAGGGTTGTGCTTGTTGTTGTTGTTGTTGTTGTTTTTAGTTTTGGGGCTACTGCAGTATGGGAGACCAGAAGAAGAATGTAATGAATGGCTAACACCAATCTATCATGCCCACTCTAATAGCTCATTTTTATTTTATTTTATCCTTATTTTATTTTAATATATATTGATTGATTTCAGAGAGGAAGGGAGAGGAAGAGAGAGGTACAAACCTCAATGATGAGAGAAAAATCATTGATCGGCTGCCTCCTGCATGCCCCCTACTGGGGATCGAGCCAGCAACCCAGCCATGTGCCCTTGACTGAAATTGAACCCAGGACCCTTCAGTCCGCAGACAGATGCACTAGCCACTGAGCCAAACCAGCTTAGGATGATTTTTTATTTTAATCTTTTTTTAATTACCAAAGGAATACATGCTCACTGTCAAAGAGAGCATAACAAACAAAACAGAAATAAAGTAAAAAATGAAAGTATCCTGCCCTATCCCATTCTCCAAAGGGAATCACTGTTCACAGTTTGGAATGTAGCCTATCAGTGGTTTTGTGCATTTCAGGGGGTCAGGGGGGGATTGTACTACCACCTACCGTTCTGTCATCTGTAGGGTCACTTGAACGTATGTATATCCTGGACATCTTTCCCTAAGAAGAGATGGGGTTCTTTAAAAGAGCTGCCAGGTGCCTATCAGAGAAGTACTCTGCCCACGGACCTGGGGGTTGCCTCTAATTATCCCAGAGTATGCATAATGCACAAGGAACAGCTGTGTGGGTACCTAGAGAGGTCAGGTTTCCAGAAGTGAAAAACCTGTACCATATTCTGAAGCTGTAGCTTCCTAATCACCACGCAGTCAGGGCACTCGACTCTGAAATGTAAAACTCAAAAAAGTAACCTAGAGACCGGTTTGGCTCAGTGGATAGAGCGTTGGTTTTCGGACTGAAAGTTCCCGGGTTCGATTCTGGTCGGGGGCATGTACCTTGCTTGCGGGCACACCTCCACTGTGGGGCGTGCAGGAGGCGGCTGATCGATGTCTCTCTCATCGATGTTTCTGACTTTCTATCTCTCTCCCTTCCTCTCTGTAAAAAATCAATAAAAATATATTTAAAAAAAAAAAAGTACCCTAAACCCTAAAGACATAGATTCAGCAAACATTGCTGGAGCCTCAGTTGTCAACATGAGGGATTCACAAATATGGCTTCCCATTCCTAACCTCAAAGGGCCTGCCCTCTGCTGCAGACAGACAGGCCTGTCCCAGCCAGTTAGTGCCAGCTCCCCAGAAGGCTGGGAGAGCTGGAGAGAGGACATGCCTTGGACCCCAATGAGCAGCAGAGGTGGGGGTGTCAGAGAGCGAAGGTTAAGAATCTACCACATGGTGATCTGGGGGTCAGGAGGAAAGCCGGGTCACATATCATCTGCTAGGTCCCCTCCTGGCCACCAAGGACATATGATAGGACATCCCTTAGCAAAGCGCCTGCAGATCACTCAAAGTGTGTTTCTCCTGCTGTTATTTTTAGAACCTTGACTTTGGCGTGTCTGTATCTGAGCTGGGTTGCCCCTAGCATCTCAGCCAATTCCAACCTAAGTGTGTAACACGGAGGCCTCAGCATCAAGGGTGGCAGTGGACATGTGCTGCTATGCCCATCACATACAGTTGCTGCCTCGCTCACCCACGGTATTCTGTTTTCCTTTAGAGGAGTCTCCCTCCTCCATTTTCTGCCATGGAATCTAGATGGAATTGCCTCCCATCCTCCCTGCAACTTAACTCCCTTCCTGGGCCAGGACCTGATTCAAGCATGGGATTCTGACACACTCTGGGCCATCAAGGAAGAGTAAATCCAGCCAAAACTGGTTTGGCTCAGTGGATAGAGTGTCGGCCTGCGGAACAAAGGGTCCCGGGTTCGATTCCAGTCAAGAGCATGTATCTTAGTTGCAGGCACATCCCCAGTGGGGGCTGTGCAAGAGGCGGCTGATTGATGTTTCTCTCTCATCGATGTTTCTAACTCTTTATCCTCTCCCTTCCTCTCTGTAGAAAATCAATAAAATATATTAAAAAAAATAAAAGAAAGAGTAAATCCAGAACTTGTGTAAAAGCTATGGTAAAGATATCCTCTCTTTCTCTGAAAGTCTGACATTGAGGTCTGAAGGGAAAGGCTGATGTCTGAAGAGTTGGGGGGTCATTCTGTGAGCCCCGAGGAAGTCAGGTCAGAAACGGTTAAAAAAATGACTTCAGGGACATTATGAGAACCTGGATCAAGCATCATCTGAAGGCAGACTTTTCTTGATACTTCTAAATTAGATTAATTAGTAACTCTGCTGTCTAAACCAGTTTCAGGAGTTTTCTGTCATTAGCATCATACAAAATAGATGCATTTTTGCATATCATCCTCCACAGGGGAATTTCCTCCAATAGCCTTTAAAAACAGCCTCATATGCAACCTTCACCACTGCCCCAGTCACTGCCCCAGAAATTGCTCCCGCTGGCCTCTCTCGGGGAGCCTTCTGAATGTCTGCCCCGGAAAACTAACTCAAACTGGCTTAGATGGAAAGGAGAACCATGTACGCAGGATGAGCAGGAGGAATCAGCATGAGGGCCTCCAACAGTTCAGCATTCTCCCTCCTAGCCTCTCTTCCTTCCCAAACCTGCTTTCTCAGGAGGCTGGACCATTGGGTGTCCTCGGCTCTGGTCTCATACATGCACAACGCCTACCCAAGAGGAAAGGGGTCCTTCCTCCAGCGCCCAGTACAGACCCCTGAGATGAAACTCCGATTAGCCCAGCAGGACTCACATGTCCATCCTTGAACCAATCACGGCAGCCGTAGGCCTGAGGTGCCACAGTCGGCCCTGTTTTTGGTTTGATTTGCCTTTTGGTGGGGGGCAGAATCGATTGTAAATGGCCCTGGACCCCATCACTGGAATAAGGAACGTGTGGTTCCTTGGAAAAGGGGAGCAGAGCTGAGAAAGAGAGTAAAGGATGCTGACAAGTCATAATAAAAATGTCCACGGCCTCTCATGTTTGTTGTGCAGGTCAGAGATACTGGGTGCAGAAGAGCGCCCATAAAATGGCTTGCTGTGTGATGCTGGCTGTCATTTGTGGACAGAGAGTCACCGGTCAAGCTCAGAGGCCAAGTGGAGGGGCAAACCACCGCGGACTTAGAGGCTGACATGATTGGCTGGTAGCCAGGACTGTGACCAGGGGTGAGTCACACTGCCTCTCCACACCCAGTCCCATTGAGATTAAATGATGGCCTGTGCCTAGCCCTCGGTACAGGAGAAATTCAAGGCCTAATTATGAGAGTGTTTTCTGAACCTGTCAGCAGCTGGAAACTACAGATATTGGGCCCTGAACTCGACTGGGGCCCAAATGTCCAAGAAAAAAACCTCTTGCCTAATCAGCCTCGACCCGGACAAGTTTTAAGATGTCCACAGGAGGGAAGGGAAGGGACACAAGCTCAGGGCGGGTATTTCTTTTTTTTTTTTTAATGTTTTATTGATTTTTTTTTACAGAGAGGAAGGGAGAGGGATAGAGAGTTAGAAACATTGATGAGAGAGAGACATCGATCAGCCGCCTCCTGCGCGCCCCACACTGGAGATGTGCCCGCCACCAAGGTACATGCCTTGACCGGAATCGAATCTGGGACCTTTCAGTCTGCAGGCCGATGCTCTATGCACTGAGCCAAACCGGTTTCGGCTCGGGGCAGGTATTTCTGCCATTCACTGAATGCGCCCGATCCTAGCGATGACAACAGTCTCCTGCTGGTCATTTTGATTTCCAGGTTGCCTTTTCAATGACTGTCATAGTGCCAACAGGTCCATCCTCTTCATAAATGAACAGGAAACCAAACTTTCCCACGTTCAGCTTTTTTATAATTATTATTGATTTTAGAGATGGAGAGAGAGAGAGAAACATCAATGAGAGAGAATCATTGATTGGCTGTCTCCTGAATGCCTCCTACTGGAGATCAAACCCACAATCCAGACATGTGCCCTGACAAGGAATCAAACAGTGACCTCCTATTTCATAGGTTGGCACTCAACCACTGAGCCATGCCATCCGGGGCCAGCGTTATTAAGAGGAAGACAGAAATGGGCTGACCTCTCAGGTCCTATCCATCTATGGTTGGGGAATGGCAATTTCTCTACAGTCCCACCCTCACCCCCCACTCCACCCCCCTCCCCATCCTGAGCATCCCTCTGCTCTCTCCTCATACAACCAGAAAACCAGGCACCCAGCCAGCCTCATGGGCTGGAGGATGAACTTAGCTGGAGAGGATGAGACTCCGGCCTTGGGACCCACAGGAGGAAGCCGCTGGCCCACAGAGGCCACGACGGGTGGGGCCGGGTTGTGGGTCTCTGCCACCCTCAGCAGACTCCAGCGCTCCCTCACCAGCTCCTCACCCAGCTAGCTGCCTGCCGGAGGGGAGAGATAAGACAGGGGGAGGACAATGTGCAAAAAGATGCACACGAGATCAGCTCACCCCAGGAGATGGCAGAGAGCAGTTCAGAGTCTGGCCATGGTCCCTCAGCCCCAATTCAGAGCTGCTGACCCAGAAGGCTCTGCGCCTTCCCCATGAGGCCGGAGGGCAGGGCTCGGGACCACATGGGGTTTATCACCCCTGGACCAGAAGCAGCCCGTCCTTGGCGGGCAGTGGACTCCAGGATGAGGAGGAGAAGCTGGTGAGGTCGGAGCAGCCAGCCTCTGGGCACCCAGAGAACCGCTTGGCTGCTTCCTCTGCTCCTGGGGGCCATGGGGACCCCGAGAACAGCAGGCACAAAACCCACTGGAGGGGGTCATCACGGCTGCAGCTCATGCTTGTACTCGCTCCCCCATACTCCCCAGCCCCCACCCCTTAGTAAAAGGCACCTTTCCTGATTAATTTCTGGCTGCCTGTCATTGTTTCCGACTTGTCGTAAACCTCAAGGTGTGCCAGGATGTTCTATATTTACTTGGTGCTTGCCCAGGCCTGCTGAGCTGGCAATCCTATTAGCACGCTTTTTTTTCCCTCATTGGGTTTGTGAAATGAAATCAAATCAAAAGGCCCTGCGTCCAGAGGGTTCTCCTTGCCCCATGTCCCCTGAACACTGCCAAGATCTGGGAGGGTCATGAGGTCTTCGGTGGAAGTGGGGGGCAAGGGTGCTCCTTTGCCTTGGTGCTGAGCGGGTCTGGGAGGAGGCGTTGCTGGCTCCTTAGGCCGGGGGCAGGCGGATCAAAGTCCTCCCTGCCTGTCATGAAGACAGGGTCCCGGTGCGGGTGAAGGAAGAGATCCAGAGTCCACAAAGCGAAGACATCAAGCGGCTGAGATCCTGAGCCAGAGGCTGGGGTGCAGGACCTGGGGCTCGGGGCAGGGAGGGGGGGGTTCCAGCCCAGTTGTGTCCGTCCTACCTGGTGACCTTGAGCAAGGAAGTAACCCGAGCTGGGAGTCTCACTTTTCGTCATTTGCAAAGTGGAGAGAGCAGTCCCTGCCTCATGAGGTGACCAGAAGGGTGAAATGAAATCGCATCCTTATAATTCCCTGGCGCCCGGCCCAGCGGAGAGCCGGCATCCAGCAAGGACTTCGGGCCTTCCTTCTCCAGCGCGGCTTCTGGGGGCCCCGCGGGGAGGGGGGCCTTGTCTGGGTCCTTTGGAGGGGATCGGAAAGGTGTGGGGAAGGCTGTGAGCGCTGAAGCACGGGTTTGATTAATGAGATGCTGCTGAGGCTGCTCCAGGAAGTGATTTATTCCTGGAAGCGCAGGCGCTCTAGCTCCATGAACTGCAGAGGACCGAGAGCCTTTTCCTGGGCCACAGACCTCCGCCCCACCGCACCTGATCCGCAGGAAGTCTTTGTGAGTCCGTTCTGCCCTGGGCTGCTGCTTTAAAAAAAATATATATATATATATATTTTAATTGATTTCAGAGAGGAAGGGAGAAGGAGAGAGAGATAGAACCATCAATGACAAGAGAGAATCACCGATCAGCTGCCTCCTGCATGCCCCCCACTGGAGACTGAGCCCACAACCCAACATGTGCCCTGACCAGGAATTGAACCCTGACCTCCTGGTTCATAGGTCGATGCTCAGCCATTGAGCCACGCCGGCCCGGCTGAGTGCATGAATATGGGCGGTTGCAAAAGGACACACTCCTTGATTCATGTCATAGAAGTGAGTTCCCCAGTGAAAGGTTAGGAAGCGTTTTAAGCAATTTTCTTAGAAAGATCCTCCCTTAAAGCTCCCCCCACCCCCCCAAATCCCTTGTAAGGAAATTGTGGGGCAGCCCTGTAATGGAATATTACACAGTCTGCAGGAAATACTTGCACTGAAAAATACCTGTGAAAAAAGCATTGTGCAAAGTGGATACTGTATGATCTAGGCCAGTGGTCGGCAAACTCATTAGTCCACAGAGCCAAATCTCAACAGGACAGCGATTGAAATTCCTTTTGAGAGCCCAATTTTTTTAACTTAAACTTCTTCTAAAGCCACTTCTTCAAAGTAGACTCGCCCAGGCCGTGGTATTTTGTGGAAGAGCCACACTCAAGGGGCCAAAGAGCCGCATGTGGCTCGAGAGCCGCAGTTTGCCGACCACGGATCTAGGCTATGTTGAAATGCATTTTTAAATGTTTAAGACAAAAATACACCTTCTTGTCTCTAAGCAGTAGATGACGAAGGGTTGGGTTTTTTTGGTCTTTGTCCTACTTTTCTGTTTTACTAATTTTTCAATGAGCATGTATCTTTACAACAATAATCACCACGAGGAGGAGGAGGAAAGGGAGGAGATAGAGATCTCTCAGGCCTCCATGTATTGCCAGTTCCCCTAATAAATCACACTGTCCCTCTCGGGATACCAGTAAGTCATGGGGGGCAGTGGGGGAGGAAGGAAACATCACCGCAGTGACAAGTTCATGGGCAACAGACCAGGACGCAGG
Organism: Lasiurus cinereus; assembly: GCA_011751065.1. Classification (NCBI taxonomy): domain Eukaryota; kingdom Metazoa; phylum Chordata; class Mammalia; order Chiroptera; family Vespertilionidae; genus Lasiurus; species Lasiurus cinereus. The sequence goes on from JAAGEH010000038.1 coordinate 5,885,896, forward strand.
GTACTGACAGTCCAGGGAATTTCACACCCTCGCGTGGACTTTCTTAGAAGGAAAACGATGGATGGATGAGGCCAGGGTTTTCCAAGGCGATCTTAAACGGAAGTTCAGTGCATGAAGCAGGTTACAAAGGAGCCAGTGTATCAGAAGGGAGGGAAGGAGAGATGCTGGAACCTCAAATCCCACCCCCCACCCCCGAGTCCTCATTCCCAAGTCCAAAAGGCCCTTCTTTTGCTCTCTCTGCCTAAACTCTTGTCATGGTCAACTGGCCCACCATGTGGAGAACAGAGAAGCTGATGGTGGGGAAGTGGGGAGGACTCTATTTCTCAATGATTGGGAAGTGTATTTTTGTGGAAAATCCATTTCCATTTAAGTAGCTCTATCCAGCTTTGTTTTAGAAACTAGCAATAAGGATATTTTTATCAGACAAATATGTCCTCTGGGAAGAGTATTAAGGTCTGATTTGTGAATACATTGAAGGGTTTGACTTATCTAGTGGCCACATGGACCCTCTAGCTTACGAGATTGGATAAAATCATGAGCAGCAGCAGCTGATTCAGGCTTACATAAGTGACTTGTTCCTGTTAAGTTCTGTGCTCGGCTTCTGGGGTGGGGGTAGGGGTGCTTTTTGAGATGTGTGTCTACCCAATTGTCTCCTGGAAGAACAAACTGCTGTGGGTTTGTGTATTTTTAGAACTCGTTTGCAAATGGGGTCTAAAATATTGAAGGCACGTGTCTTGTCTTCACTTGGATTCTTGAACTTGTCTCGGCACCTTCCTGAGGCCGAGATCCGGTCTGTCCAGCAGCCGGGGTGTGTGTATGTGTGTGAGTGTGTGTGTGTGTGTGTGTGTGTGTGTGGTGGGGTGGGGGGTGTTGCTTCTTTCCTTCTGTCCTTGCAGAGAGGCAGCAGGCAGCCTGGGTAAAACTCGCAGGCGTGGGGGAGTGTGGGGGAGTGTGGGAGTGGGCAGGGGTGCTCCGAGGGCCCCTGGGAGTGCATTTGGGGACTGTCCTGTGCTGTGGGGGCCCAGCTGAGAGAAACGGAAAGAAAGGGGCTCCACAGCTGTCAGCTTTTCCTGTTCCCTGAGCTCTCCTGGGACTCTGCACTGGGCCACGAGCAGAGACTGGGGAGTAAAAGTCCGGGCCTGGAAGGAAGACTACCTTCTCACCAGCTACTTGCTGGGTGACCTTGGGCGAGCGTTTGCGCTTCCTGGAGGCTGTGAGCTCACGTGGAAAACAGAGGTAATCAGAGTAGTTTGTTATGAAGACATTTTACATAATCCCCTTGGCCCTGTGATTATGTAAGGAAAACATGCCCGTGACTTCTAGAGATACTTAGAAAATATGTCGAGATGGAGAACCTGAGGTCTGAGGTTTGCTTTAAAATAATTAAGCAGAGCTCTGGCCGGCACTGCTCAGTGGTTAGAGCATCAGCCCACACCCCGAGGGTCCTGGGTTGGATTCTTGGTCAAGGACATGTACCTGGGTTGCAGATTCGATCCCCACCCTGGTCAAAGCGCATGTGGGAGGCAACCAATTGATGAGTCTCTCTCACATCAATGTTTCTCTCTCTCTCTCTCTCTCTCAAAATCAATGGAGAAAATATCTTTGGATGAGGATTAACAAAATAATAATTAAGCAGACATAAAGTGGGATTATTTCATTTGCATCAGGTTCAAGAGAAAGCAAGATGAAACTGAGAATGGAAACTAAAAGGAAATTAAGTGAATGAAAAGAAATAAAAAGTTGTGAGAAGTGGAAAGGGCACCAGGGAACTTTCTGGGGTGTAGAATGTTCTGTAACTTGATCTGAGTGATGATTACGTGGACATAAATATTTGGCAAAAGTCATCTGCCTACGGATGGTTCGGAAAAATACCAATAATGTGTGCGCATGTGTGTAATGCATGATAAAGCAAATGTAGTATGTTGTTAATATTTGGCGAATCTCACTGAAGAGTATATGGAATTTTTTGTGTTATTTTTGCAACTTCTGTAAACATGGAATTATTTCAAAATAATAAAGGTTTAAAAAAACTCATCAAAATGTACACTTCAGAGCTCTGCATTTTACTGTAAGTAAATTATACGCCAAAGTCAAAGTTAAAAGGAGGGGGAGAGTTAGCAAGCATATGTAGTCCAATCTTGATAAACACTGACTCTGTATGGCAGGTGTATAGAGGTTTACACATTATTCTTTGTAGTTTTGTATGTTTAACTATTTTTATAACACAAAACAAATTTTAAAAAATTTAAAACTACCAAAATATCTGTCAAGTTCCTGGCCCTGTGCCCGGCACAGTGTGGCTTTCCCTTCTAAGACTGGTCCCTGCACCTTCTCTCTCAGGTGATCAGGGGGTTACACACATGTCAGCCTGCAGATGCTGGCATTGTCTGTGACCTCACTTGACCAAAAAATGCACACCAAGCTGGTTTTCTCTGTCCTCCAACTACCACGGGGTGAAGCAAACAGCCAGACAACATTGGGGGTACATGTCCTTTCCAAACGCCCACTTGGGTGCATCACTTCGCCTGGATGTCTTCCACCGGCAGATGCTACACTCAAAGCAGCCGTAGCCACAGAAGGCACGAGGAAAAGTCACGGAGGGCAAAGACAGAGACTTGTAAATACCGTGTAAGACCAGCAGGAGCCATTCTGTTCTAATTGCACTTTTACAACATGTGCCTTGGCCTGCACAAAGGGAAAGGTGAGGGCTGATGGCTTTTGAGGTGAGTCAAGCCCATCTCTTAAGAAAGTCTCTGTTTTTATGGGACTGAACAGGAGTGCTGACCCAGGAGGATGGAGACCAGTTGCTCTACTAATGATCCCTGTGACCTTGGTGAGGCCTCCTCAGCGTCTATGTTCCTCCTACAGAGGAGGGTTTGGACCTCCAGCTGTGTGGTTCTCTACACCAAATGCAGAACCTCAGGAGGGAAGGACTCCAGGTCAAGGAGTAGCTGTTAGTGCTTCCTGAACCCAGGCAGGAGACAGATGAAGACACAGCGAGATTCAGACTTCCAAATTGCCAAAAAATGTGAAAAATCTAGATTTTTATGTCCCAACTCCTGGTTTCCAAATGATAGTAATTAATCCAAATACAGTGGTACCTCGAGATATGAATGCCCTAACATACGAGATTTTTGAGATACGAGCTGTCGAGCGAGCGATTTTTGCTTTGAAATACGAGCAACATTTGAGATAGGAGTCATCGCGGGATCGGCCGGCTGCACACGACCCACCAGTTTACCGCAACTCGAGTGTCTCATAGTTTCCCACGCCTCAAGGTTACAGAACGAATTAAACTCATATCTTGAGGTACCACTGTACTTTTATAAATGCTATGTGAGTCTAACAAAAGTATTTATGAACAGAATTTAGTCCCTGGGCTGCCAGAATGTGCCTTTTGTGTGACATCACAGCTTCCTGGCTGGGAGCTAGACTGGAGGTCTCTGATCTTTCAATGTCAGGGTTCTGTGGCTCCTTAAGTCCCAGAGAGCTCCAACTCAAGGCTGAAGGTAAATTTAATGACAAATACTTTTAACATTTTTTAGCATAGCTGATAGTAAAAGATTCATTTTACAGTGGTGCATATCCTATCTAATATAGAGTGACCATGCTATTGACTATCACACCCTCACAAAGATGGAGGCACCCACAGCCAATAAAGAAGGAATATGCTAATTGACTGCTATCCCCTCACAAGATGGCAGTGCCCACAGCCACAAGATGGTGGCACCCAGTCCCCTCAGCCCGGCCTCATCCAGCTAGAGTATCCCAGTCCCCTCAGCCCCTCCTCATCCAGCCTCAGTCCCCCAGTCCCCTCAGCCCCTCCTCATCCAGCCTCAGTCCCCCAGTCCCCTCAGTCCTGCAGGGGAAGGCAGTTGGGGGTAATTGGGCCAGCAGGGGAGGGCAGTTGGAGGTGATCAAGCCGGCAGGGGAGGGCAGCTGGGGATGATCATGCCCACAGTGGAGCCTTAGGTATCAACCAAGTTGGCAGGGAGTGGTTAGGAGGCTATCAGGCTGGCAGGCAGAGTGGTTTGGGGCAATCAGACAGGCAGGCAGGTGAGTGGTTAGGAACCAGCAGTCCTGGATTGTGAAAGGGATGTCTGAGAGGTCCCAGATTGGAGAGGGTGCAGCCCAGCCCCTGTGCATGAATTTGGTGTACATTAAAAGGGAAATATGCTAATTAGACAAGAATGAAGGCCGGGTCCCAGGTGCCAGAGGGAAGTTGGTGCCAGCAGCTGGGGGAAGGAAAGCCTACTCTTACCCAAATTTCGTGCATTGGGCATCGAGTACATATATAAAACTGAACGAAAAAGATTCACAAAATAAAACTTACCCCTACTCTAAGTGATGCACGCTGTTATGTTCTTATTTATCCTACTTCATTTTTTAAATGCTGCCAGCAACCCATCAAACTAATTTCATAGGTCATATTGGAGAAACATTGCTTTAGAGTTCACAATTATTTAATTCTCCTCCTCACCTTATGAGGTCGGAATTATCATCATTTCCATTTTACAGACTAAAAAAGTGAATCTGAAGCTTCAAACAACAGATCTCATATTCCTTCTATTATTTTTTAAACCAAAAAAAAAGTAAGACAGAAAGAGAGAAATTAGGAGACTTCGAAGGACAAGGGCACAGAGGAAAACTCCCAAAGGCAAAGCAATCAAGAAGGACCGTGGGGAGAACAGGCAAATCAAGCGGGAGGACCAAGGCTGTGTGGGATGGAACATGTAAGCAGCCTCCCCTTTGCCTCCCTCATGAAATCTGCAGTGAAATCCACCTGGCTCCCCATGCCATGGGCGTGTGGCTTCTTTAAGGAGGGGCCAAGTTTGTTGGACAGGTGACCCCATGCAGACTCAAAGGGAATGACGAGATTGCTAACGCCCAGGTCACATTTATGAGCTTGACATTCCAGCAGCAGACAGGTAAGTGTGGATGACTGGCAGTCACAGGGTGGGGGACAGAATGAGTAGGATTCAAATCTAAGAACCATCTGACCATCAAGGCCGGCCTGCGAAACCTCATCACTCCACTTTACTACCTCCCAGTTCGTTATTAATGATCTGACAAAACCCCCACGTCTCCTCCACAGGCAAAGATCACAGAGCACGAGAGACAGCAGCCCGGCCTGGGGATGTCAGCGGGAAAGATTTCGTTAGACCAGCGGTTCTCAACCTGTGGGTCGCGACCCCTTTGGGGGTCCAACGACCCTTTCACAGGGGTCGCCTAAGACCAACGGAAAACACCTATTTCCCGTTGGTCTTAGGAACCAACACACGCTCCTCGGTGTAGCAAAATGTAGCCATGTAGTTTACTGTTGTTATATGAAGACTGTTACCCATGCTACCCCACGATTCAAGACAAAATTTCATTTATTTGTCATTAGAAATCAATATTTCACAATATATAATTACATATTGTTTTTGTGATTAATCCCTATGCTTTAATGATGTTCCATTTGTAACAATGAAGATACATCCTGCCTATCAGATATTTACATTACAGTTCATCACAGTAGCAAAATGACAGTGATGAAGTAGCAACGGAAATCATTTTATGGTTGGGGGTCACCACCACATGAGGAGCTGTCTTAAAGGGTCGCGGCGTTAGGAAGGCTGAGAACCACTGCGTTAGACCAATGGACTTTGCTCCTGGTTGGACCACTCAGCTGAGCCTAGTGGTACAGCTTCTAATCAAGCTTTGCAGCCATCTGGCTGCGGTAGTAGCCTAGCAACCCCCTACACAGCCCAGCACAATCCAGCATGGCCCGGCATAGCCCAGCCTTCACTGGCAGGACACCTGACAGCATTCCAGAATGGCTGACTATCTCCCCATCTCTTTGTCTCCTTTCCTTGTCTCCTCTACTTCCAGATTCCTAGGGAGAACCAGTGGAGGTGAGTGTCTTGTTCCTAAAGCCCAAAGTCGATGATTTCACGTCTTTTCATCGGGTGGCTTTTTGCCTTCTCTAAAGCATGTGGTACACGCACAGCTGCTAGGTAATGTTTAAAGCCAGTGAGTCTTAGATTTGTATCACCCAAGTCAATTAACAGGGCAATTTCTTCCCTGGGTTCGTATTTGTATATCATTCATGAATTATGAGGCCTCCTAATGTGGTAAATTAGCCTAGGTAACTGGGGAGCAAAGTACAAACATCCCTCCCCCCCACCCATCTTAATGGCCCCAAATGTTTATCTCATCCCGAGAAAACTCTACAAGCACAAGGGAGGTCTCCCCGTGCCAGCAGCCAAGGAAGCAGGAGCCGCTCTGATAAATATTGATGTTTGTTTATCCAAAGGCACAGAACATGCTGGCAAGCCACCACCCCCTCCCACTCGCATGTAACTGGCAAGACTCATTATGCAAGGAGGAGATACAGGAACCTCAACTGCCTTTGCTGAATGACAGTCCGCCTTTGTTTCCTGAACACACACACACACACACACACACACACACACTCGCTAGGAAAACTCAATGTTCTGATCTACAGAGGCCAGGACAACACAACAACAATCAAAACAGAAAAACACCTATGCCCTTCCTTTCACCAAAGGGCGGAAGTAGTATCCGAGGAGAGTCTTTTGTACCCGGAGAACGGTGATGGCAAGATCTCTGCCTCCCTGGAGTCCCTCGCGTAGGGACGTGTGAACGCTGCTCCAAAGTGCCGCTTTGTTACAAGATCGATGTCATTAGCAAATAAATTGTGCTCGATATAAATGCCAGAGGATGAACATGGAGATATTTATAAGCACCCACTCTGTTAAGTCACAATGGAGCTCCTACTAATGTACGAGGCAACGTGAATAATACCCTTCATTTCATGTCATCTCCTTCTAAGCACCGTGAGTCAGCCTCAGAATGTTGGGGACGAAAGCTGAGTAGAAGTTAATAAGACCCGTGTATTCATGCCTTTAATGAATCTGTCTTGAATGCATATTGTGTGAATGCCAGGTGTTAGACACACAACAAAAGCAGGAAAGGATACAGCCTCTGGAGAGGCCCAGCAAGCAGCTGGGGAGATAGACACGCTGGCAAAGCGTTAGAAAGCAGGCCCGGAGCTGGAGGGGCACCCCAGCTTCTGGGACACCCAGGAAGGAGAGGGCCATCCGGAACGGCGAAGAAGCTGTCCTGGGGAGAAGCTAAGTGCTCTCTCCTTCCCCACGTTGATTCCTGCTCCTGGGTATCAAACTTACTCTTTCAGGTGGCTCCTCCAGAGGATTGGCAGACCTCACGTGGGCACATCTCAGGTGGGAAAATCTCAGAGGGGGCATCTCCCTGTGCCCCAAGATTCCCATCTTCTCCATTTAGAGACAAGAGAAAAGAAAACCAAAGAGTTCATCTTTTCATAATGCTCTTTCTGACAAAATCTATCATTTTCTGTCTGCCCAGGCTCCTGTAGACTGAGCTCCTTGAAACCCTCTAGACTAGTGGTTCTCAACCTTTTTTAATGCCACGATCCTTTAATATAGTTCCTCATGTGGTGGTGACCCCCAACCATAAAATTATTTCCGTTGCTACTTCATAACTGTCATTTTGCTACTGTGATGAACTGTAATGTAAATATCTGAAAGGCAGGATGTATTTTCGTTGTTACAAATTGAACATAATGAAAGCATAGTGCTTAATCACAAAAACAATATGTAATTATATATTGTGAAATATTTATTTCTAGTTACAAATAAATGAAATTTTTTGTCTTGAATCGTGGTGTAGCATGGGCAACAGTCTTCATATGACAACAGTAAACTACTTTGCTACACCGAGGAGCGGTGTGTTGGTTCCTAAGACCATGGGAAATAGGTGTTTTCCGATGGTCTTAGGCAACCCCTGTGAAAGGGTCGTTCGACCCCCAAAGGGGTCGAGACCCACAGGTTGAGAACTGCTGCTCTAGAATTAGATGTCACTGATGCAGAGCAGCCTGGGGGCGCTCAACAAGGCAGGGCATTCTGGGAGCCTCTTACAGTAGATGGGGGGGTGGAGTGGGAGAGGGGGGAGAAGGTGAAGCACAAAAGCAGAGCAGAACTGCCTGACATCTCATCCTTCCCCCAGTCTGTGGGCCTGCAAGTACATATGGCTCTAATTTGCATTTTATGGGTTTCTCCCTGGCTGGCATCATGAAGAGCTATCTCTATGCCATATTCCCTTTGCCTCCCCACTCCTGTCATCCTCATCCAATTAAACACCTACTCGCCCTTCAGATCTCAGGGAAATGTGCCTTCCCCAGAGATGCCTTCCTGACCCACGGGGCTAATGATTGACTTATTCACTCTTCCCGTGCCAGGCACCTTTTCCTCCATGACCTTGGTCACAGCCTGCAGCTGCGCATTCATTCTCTGTCATTTTTTCAAACTTCTGCCTGCCTGTCCCAGGGCTATAGGCTCCATCCTGGACCCACAGTGTCCAGTTTACTGCCCTCAGTCATCCTTAGCTCTAGGCCAAAGCCCAGCATTTAATATGCCTTCAACAAATTCTCCGAGATTATAGAATCAAGTTCAAGGAAGGGGACTCCTTCCCCAGAACCCGTTTCTCTTGTTCCACCGCAGCCCTGCCTGGCTTGGATTTCTGTTTGCTTTGCTGATCAAAGGCATGACGGACACAGGCCCTCCTTCAAGCTCCAAGTGTCTCCTGGGCCACCTGGCCTCCAGCAGCCCTTCCAAGGCAGCATGAAAACAAATATACGGGTATTTTTCTAAATGAAGATCTAATTGCAGAAAAGGCCAAATATTTTTCCAAGAGTAGCGCAAATCGGTTGTTTCAGACGATTATAATAGACAAAAATCAATAATGTTTTTTTATGCCAGTAGCTGAACTTCACGTTTAGAACAGGAAGAGAATCTAATGGATGGCTTTTCAACTGCTTTCCTCCCTCAGAAATACGATGCGGTCATGCCTGAGAGCGGCTCGAGGAGACAGAGGGCAGAAGGCTAAGGACACTGTCTAATGCCGGGAGCACATTTGGAAAGCAGGTCAGACTCTCCCCGACCTGCCAGGTGGGTGCCTGGATGGATGCTGTCTGCTCTTCAAACTGTCGGCATTCATGTAGAGACCTTTGAGGCTATCTGCCAGAAGCCTCCTCTCATCCCAAGATGCCAGGTCTCACCCTGGGGCAAGAGTTGACTCTACCAAGGCTGAGGGATTCAGGCCCCAGAGCCATGTGCTGGTCTGGTAGGCACTTGAAATGCGATGCCAAGACGGGTCAGGTTGCCACATGCATGAAGAGCTACAGGGAGACATCTTGCAGACAGAGACACAGGAGGAGGACAGGAGGGGAAAGATCAAGCGTCCACAAATGAGAGGGCTACCTATTCCCAACTTTCTAGGCCTGGTCTTTGTCCCTCAGGAGGCCAGCCTGAATTTCCTGTCCTTAGAATCCATGAAGTCCCTTCATGCCCTTCTAGAAAATCCCCCCTCTCTCTTGTTGACAAACTTAGCTTGAGTACGTTTCTGTCCCAGATGCGTTAGTTTACTCTGGCTCCTGTAACAAATGCCCACGACCTGGGAGGCTTAGCACTACAGAAATGGATTCCCTCTCCCTTCTGGAAACCGGAAGTCTGAAGGTGCCAGCAGGGCTGTGCTCCCACCAAGGTTCTGGGGGAGAATCTTTGCTTCCTCCGGCTTCCGGTGACTCCCGGCATTCCTTCACTTGTGGCTGCTTCATTCCAATTTCTGCCTCCATCTTCACAGGACCTTCTTCTCTCTTCCTGTATCTTCTTCTCTTCTGAAGACACTGATCACTGGATTTAGGGCCTTCTTGGATAATTCAGGTATCATCTCAATATCATGAACCTAATTACATCTGCAAAGACCCTTTTCCCCAATGAGGTCAGTTTTTATAAGTACTTGGGGTTAGGATTTTGGGGGCCACCATTCAACTCACCATACCTTGCAAATACATTGAGCTCCAAAACAAGTTTCCCAAATATCCCTTGCAAAGTATGGGTGACTAGCTGATGCACAGCCCACAACACAGATTCTGAAGGGTAAATAAATAAAGCGACTTGCATTTGTGGGAAAGGTGTTTCATGGCATTTATTTATTTTTTATTTTTTTATATTTTATTGATTTTTTTACAGAGAGGAAGAGAGAGGGATAGAGAGTTAGAAACATCGATGAGAGAGAAACATCCATTAGCTGCCTCCTGCACACCTTCTACTGGGAATGTATCCGCAACCAAGGTATATGCCCCTGACCGGAATTGAACCTGGGACCTTTCAGTCCCCAGGCCGATGCTCTATCCACTGAGCCAAACCGGTTTCGGCGGCATTTTGTTTTTTATTCAAGCCTGGTCTATCACTTTAGAAGTCACTGTCTTCCCTCATCTCCTTTCAATGGTTTTCAAGATAATACAGCTCTGTGGCTACTGTGGTGTATTGACCACTTGCTAGGCATCAGGCACTGTACTTGGTTGTTTACATGGCATATCACATTGAACCTTCACAACAATCTTTTGAGGCCAGAATTATCATCCCCAGGAAGTCACACCCAAGTTGGTCACCACTAGGATGACCTTTTTGACAAACTGGCACATTTGAGGGCTGTGAATATCAGACGAAAGAGGAGGATCTAACAGGACTAGTACCTACTATGTGCCAAGCACTGCATTTGGTGCTTCCCAGTTGTTATCTCATTTGATTCCCTCCATGTGGAAGATGGTGCAGAGATTAGTGGAAAGTGACCACAGGAGCCAGGGCTTCCCATGGACATAACCTGTAAAGTACGTGGGATAAAGTCCCGGTTGTCCCTGCTTATCAGGGACAATGGTGATCGGCCCCTACAGATCTACTCAGAGGGACTCAAGGAAACACTGATGCAGGCAGACACCTGTGTCTGGCAGAATGGTAGTTGTAAACTGAAAATGAGAAAATACTTCCTTGGTTGGGGGGGCATCTGTAATACTTTCACCAATAAAGATAAATTTAAAAAAATAAAAATAAATAAAGGGAGTACTTCCTGAATTAGATACTCTTCTTGCTTGAGAACCTGCTAATGTCACTTCCCGAATTGCAGGCCTGGACAGGAACTGAAGTGAGGCAACTTCCAAGGGCAAGCTTCAAAGTAAAGACTTCTCTGAACACATGTTCCTTCTTAATGCTGTTCTACCCCAACCCTAGGAAAGCTTCACTCTCGTCTCATAATTTCCCTCTTTTCCCTGTCACCAATGCTATCTTTTCCCTCCTCTAACCTGGGGAGCTGAGGACACAAAGCTCAAATAAAGATCACAATTGACCTTCCCCTTTATTCTTCATGGAGCTCCATTCACAGTCACCCAGGTCAGATGCTCTCCTCTGCCCCAGAGCCACCAGCCATCAGGTCCTGCCTACCAATCTGCCCCCTCCATGGCTTCCTCTCATCCCTAACCATCACTGCCCCGGATCAGGTCCCCAGTACCTTTTTCCTGACTCAATAAGGTATCCCTGCCTCCATCAGCTTTTGATTTGATCTTGTTCCTTTGCTTTCAACTCTGTGATGTCTACCTACTCCCCATTAACCTAAGCAGTGGTTTTCAAAATGTGTCTGGAGGAACCCCAGCTTAATGGGTCTTGTTGAGGTTTTAATGAGCCAGTAAAAAAATTCTGCTGAGTTTTAAACAAATTGAGAGACACAGGATTCCAACAGATGGAAATGAAAATATCATGTTTATTACTGAAAACAATATTGGAGGACATGGCTTAGCTCTGGTCAAGTAGCATGAAAACACTTCCCTGAATTAAACCACATGCAGGACAAACATGTCTTGAGACATGATTACTCCTTGAGAGGAGGGTTTTCAGGCATGGATAAAGGAGCATGAATTTATGTGCAAACCCAGGAGTTAGACCCTTATAGAAGTTGTCAGGCAGCATTTTCCAAAGTGTGTTCCATGGAACACTAACCTTGAAAAGAGATGAACTGGAACAAAAGTGTTCCATGATCTAATGCCTTTAGAGAAAACTACACAATGTTCTCCCTTGAGAATTGTAATGCACCCATGAGCATATGAGAGGCTCCCTGGTCTGCAGTAAGGAATGACTTTGCTTATCAGAGGTTAGCCCATTGTCTCCCAAAATTATTTGACTTAAAAAAAAACATATTAAGAGCCTTGTCAGGCTTTCTACATTGGAGTTGGGAGTGATGAGTCTCTTTATATTTCTATGTGATGGAAACTCCATAGGAGGAAAGGGAGGACGGGTATGAGCTGAACTCCCTCCCCCTCTCTCCAACTCGCTTTTTCCTAAGTGGACCTTTGTTGTTCATTTTGTTGCTTCTGGTACATTGTGGCTCTAAAGTGTCTCATGAAATTTTGCTGTTTTGATATGAGAATGAGCACTTAGAAATGTTTCAATAACAAAGCTTAGGACTCAAGTAGGAAGTAATAAGAGAATTATTGATTTCACCAACTAAGTGCAATTTATTCAAGGTTTACGTGTGATCTCTGAACTCTAACGCAAAGGCAAAGCCATTTGTAGTGGCTTTGTGGTTAAAAGGATTATGAAGTCCTTTGAAGGATCCTTGGCACAGTTGAGACATGTGGAATAGTTTCAAAGTAGAAGATTCCTAACCTTCATATTACATTGGAAGCATGTGTCAGTTCTGTTTATTAGAATACATGAATGGAGTAGTAAATGTTGTGCTGGGAAACTATACTTGGCTGAAGACCATTTGGCTTCTATCCCTTAGGAAAGGGATCCACCCCCTACCCCAATCCCAGAGATCTTTGAGGTAACTGAAGAACATGGAAGAAGAAAGGTCTGCCTAGCTAAGCAATTTTGTGGAAAGGACCATACACTTTTCAGTCTAGAGTCATAATTATTCTCGCTCAGATGAGAATGACTATAAAAAGGTATGTGGTCTAAATGGGCAGGATAGATGTTTTCAGCCAGCTCTTGAATTGTCTTCAGTCCAAAGACATTCTGACCTGAGCCAGGAAGTCAGACAGTGAGGGTAAAAACATCTGAAACTCATGAACATCTTCAACCTATTGATCCAAAGGTAGCAGAGGATGTAATGAGCCCAAGTGTGGCTTGAAGAAAAGTAGCTTTAGCACAAATGAGAACAGAATTCGCTAGAGGTTGGATGTGCATCTAGGTCAATTTCTATAGAGTTCCAAGAAAAGAGAGGTTTTTGACAACCATTAGCTTATCTGACCGATGCATTGAGATCCTCAAATGGATTTCTTTTAAATATGTATGTATAAAGCCAGACAAGGCTCTTAATAAGTCAAAAACTTCCAATGAATCCAATAATTGTCAAAGCTCCTCTTCAGTTTGTATATAAAAAACATACCCACAGATGTGCTTTCCAGGATTAATGGTCATAAAATTCTAGTCACTCTTCTACCCATAGCTTACATTTATCAAGTGAATTCAAATCATTCATTCAACACACTTTAAATTCCTGGTCCTGAAATGATAAGGACAGATAAGATATTGTCCCTGCCTCCAAGAAGCACAGTCTAATTGGAATGATAGGCATATTGGCAAATTTAAACACCCTTTGGAGTGACAGAGTCAAGGATAAAAGCATGTGCTCAGAACAATGAGGTCTAAGAAAGGGGTGTTACAATGCCTGGAAGATAGGATAAAGAGTCTTGTAAGAATAAAGGGGCAGTCTGGCAATAAGGCTAGGGAACTTGATTATAAAAGAACTGCTTATGCAAAGGCTCTGAGGTCTTGAAATGAGAGTCCAGAAATAAACTCTCACATTCATGGTCAATTGATTTTTGAAAAGGGTACAAGACAATTCAATGAGGGAAAGAATAATTTTTTTACCAAATGTTCTGGAACAACTGGATATCTACATGAAAATATATGAAGATGGACCCCTACCTCACACCATATACAAAATTAATTCAAGATGGATTAGACCTGCATGTAAAAACATAGGTATGACCTTGGATGAGGCAATGGTTTCTAAGATATGACACCAAAAGCATAAGGAAGCAAAGAAAAACTAGATAAATTTGACTTCACCAAAATTTTAAAACTTTGTATGTACTTCAAAGGACACTATCAAGATAGTGAAAAGACAATTCACAGAATGGGAAAAAATATTTGCAAATCATACATCTGAGAATGGGCTTCATTCCAGAAATATAGAGAACTCTTAAAAGTTAATAAAAACTTAACTACTAAATGCCTACTATTGTCCAGAAGCCTTACCAATAGCATAAATAGTCAATTAACATATTTTGAATATTATATTTCTAATATACTGTATTCTTAAAATAAAGTAAGCTAGAGAAAAGAAAATGTTATTAAGAAAATCGTAAAGAAGAAAAAATACATTTTCGGTAGTATACACAATTATTGAAAACAATCTACATATAAGCAGACCCATGCTATTCAAGGGTTAACTATACTCAAAGCCCTATTGGCATTTTTCCAACGTGTAGTACTAACCTCATAAAGTTCTAAAGTAAGCAGCAGTAAGTCAATATTTTGTAATTAGAGGAAAGAAATACTTCAAAATTCAGTGGTCAGATTTTTACCCAACAGGAAAGAGTAGTCAGAAAGTGTTGCTTTACAACATCTTATAACCTAACCTCCCACTTGAACACAGGCTTATTAGCTAGTTGCAGTGTTCATAGACTTCTTTGTCTTTTGGGGGAACCTGAAGGGTAAGCAGAAGAAAGATACTCAGCCAAGGTCCTTCTGGATGTCTGCTAATGTCGATTCTTTGATTTCTCTGGTTGTGAGGCAGAAGGAACAAAGAGCTGGTGTGTCATAGGGCCACCTGGTCAGAATCTGGGCACAGATGAACCTCGCCTGGAATACTGTCCCTGCCACTTAGTAGTTGTGTGAACCGGTGCAAGCTGCCTAGCTTCTCTGTGCCTCCACTTCTATGCTTACCTTCATTTTTATTTGAGGGCGTATCTCAGTCGTAGGATGCCTTTTATTAGTACCTTTATTTTAAAAAGGCTTTTAGTAGGCACTTATGAGCAATACGTCTTGGTAATCTTTTCCTGGTTAAAAAACAACAGCAGCGATGGCATTTTCTGCACATCAGCATTGTACCTTTCTTTTTTCATTAGTTCTGTGTTTATTATGAAGTTACTTGTCAAAGTACTTCCCTGAAACTCTGCTATCAATCAGGAAAGAAAGAATGAAAACATTTGCTTGCTAAGTATTTTGTTACTAAATTGTGGCTCGGCTGGTGCTTCGCTAAAGCATCAGATGCAGGGTCAGAATGAGTAGGTTTAGCTGTGGAATCCCCTTCTTCTGATGGGCAGCGGGCAGTAAGGAACAGGGAAGGCAAGAGGCAGTACATTTCCTCGGCTCAAAATTGCCTTCTAAGACCCCACTCATCCCAGGAATTCTTTGAGGCTTAAGCAAAAGTCTTTGTTACAATACAAAAGCCCCCAAAGACCTATCAGTCAACCATCCAGGCAATTCCTTTTCATACTGTTCCCAGACCTGAGCAGAGAAAAGCAGTCCCTGCCCTAGAGGACCCCACATTATCTCACGTACACACACATGCACGTACACACGCATTAAATAACACGCATATGCTTCTGTCACTGGGGACCTGATGCTCAGAACGGACGCATCACCACCCCTAATCCTAAACTACACATCCATTCTTGGAACCACCACCCCTCAGGCCCCAGGGGAAACTTTTCCACATTTTACCTTTTGTCCTCAAAACCAAGGTGCCTGGGTCCCAGTGCTGGGAAGGTTTGTAGGCTGCTGCTGTCAACATCTGAGCTAGACACCGTTCGAGAGGGCACAGGGATGGAAGTGGTGGGAACCTGTAGCAACAGAAAAGGCAGATTAATTAACTTGTCAATTCCTTCCTCTCAGACAGCATGCACGACACAGATTTTTGTGTAGTGCCGTGTTCTTCCTGCCAATGCTAAGCATCTTTTTCTTCCTTTTTATTTGTGTTCCGTTTGCAGTTTCTAAAGTCATGATGAATTAGCATAACCCCACAAAAAAGTGCACGTGGGCAGTTGAGAAACATGCTCTCATATTAAACAAATATTCCTTACCTGGGAGGGGAGATACCAGGATCACCAAGGTCTTTTTCCCAGGTGGGGGAGGCTCACCCCATTGTGTTCCTGGAGTGCTAACCCCTGCAATTTCTACAAATGCAGGAAACTCGACTGCAGCATTTGTGGTAGTGAGAGACTGCATTTGTGCTTTTCCCTAAAAAAATAAAAATAAAAAATTCATATTACTCAAATATATTTGTAAATCTAGGTTAACATCTGTGAAATATGATACTGTTTATTTACTGGTATATTGGCAACTGAGTTAAAATAATGAATGCTAGAATTGTAAATGGTTTTATTTTTGTAAAAATACTTGGGTTAAGTCTATTTTTGAAATGTCAAATAAAAACTGTAGCTTTATTTTTTTAAATATATTTTTATTGATTTCAGAGAGAAAGAGGGAGAGAGAGAGAGAGAGAAAGAGAGAGAGAGAGAGGGAAACATCAATGATGAGAGAGAATCATAATTTGCTGGGATCAAACCCACAATCTGGGCATGTGCCCCAACCAGGAATCGAACCTTGACTTCCTGGTTCAAAGGTTGCTCAACCATTGAGCCACACCAGCTGGGCTGCAGCTTTACTTAAACAATTTTATCTATAATATTTTATTCATTATTAATATCTTTTCATACTTTAAAAATAAAATTTCTTCTAAAATATACAATTCTTATTTTTAATATTTATTTTCATTTACATTTTTGATGGAAAAATATTCAAATTGGATACTCTGTGAATTTAATGATATTAATTTTAATCCTTTAGATCCAATTGTCAATGGCACATAAATTATGTGTATATTTTGATTATAATGAAATAATTAATGAATAGTTTTTCCTGGAATGAAAGCAAAAAAATAAGTTATACAGAATATGTAAATCATAAAATATGCCTTTATGTTATCCTCATCCAAATATTTCTGGGCCATCAACAGCATACATATTAAGTTCAGTTGTCTTTGATATTTTGCCAACTTTCAGTAATTTAAAACTATAGTTTTCCAATTTTTAAAATAATCTTGCCATTATGAAGCCATATTTTTCATTGTAGAAGAGAAGACAAATTCAATTTAACAGCTTGATTTATAAATTTTAAACATTAGGACCATTTGTACTCTAGCCTGGACTCCACGTATTTTTAAGGATGGGCCCAATTGCTTCAATTAGATAATCAGATTGTTCTTTTTCTAAAATTTAGCTATTAATAGTTAACTTACTGACAATAAGTATGTCAGACTTTAAATTAAGTAACTTCTATATATGTCCTCATTAAATCCTCTCAATAACCCTGGGTCATAGGTAATTTTATTACACTCATTTTATAGAGAGGAAACTGAGGTTTGGGAGTTTAAGTGGTTTGCTCAAGGTCATACCACCTTTTTTTTTTTAAGAGAATTTTTTAAATATATTTTATTGTTTTTTTACATAGAGGAAGGGAGAGGGATAGAGAGTCAGAAACATAGATGAGAAAAAAACATCGATCAGCTGCCTCCTGTACACCCCCTCCTGGGGATGTGCCCGCAATCAAGGTACATGCCCTTGACCGGAATCGAACCTGGACCTTTCAGTCCGCAGGCTGATGCTCTATCTACTGAGCCAAACCAGTCAGGCTTCCAATATTTACAGGGAACTCATACAACCTAATAAAAGGAAATTAAACAACCCAATCAAAAAATGGGCAACTGACCTACATAGATACTTTTCGAAAGAAGGTGGAAGGAAGGCCAAGAGACATGAAAACATGCTCAAAGTCACTAATCATCTGAGAGATGCATTAAACAACAATGCATTACCATCTCAAAACAACAATGCGGTACCATCTCACACCTGTTAGAATGGCTATCATCAACAAGTCAACACATGACAAGTGCTGGCAAGGATGGGGAGAAAAAGGAACCCTCGTGCACTGTGGTGGGAATGCAGACTGGTGCAGCCACTGTGGAGAACAGTATAGAGTTTCCTCAATAAAACTAAAAATGGAACTCCCATTTGACCCAGTGATCCCACTTCTAGGAATATATCCCAAGAAACTAGAAACACCAATCAGAAAGGATATATGCACCTCTATGATCATAGCAGCACAATTCACCATAGCTAAGATTTGGAAAAAGCCTAAGTGCCCGTCAGCAGATGAATGGATTAAAAAACCATGGTACATCTACACAATGGAATACTACGCTGCGGTACAAAAGGAGTTCTTACCATTTGCAACAACATGGATGGAGCTGGAGAGCATTATGCTAAGTGAAATAGCCAGGCAGAGAAAGATAAATATCACATGATCTCACTCATTTGTGGAATATAATGAACACCATAAACTGATGAACAAAAACAGATCCAGAGGCAGAGAAACATAGATCAGAACCTCAAACCTCAGGGAAGGTAGGGGAGGGTGGGGGTAAGGGGGAGAGATCAACCAAAGGACTTATATGCATGCATATAAGCCTAATCAATGGACACAGACAACAGGGGGGTAAGGGCAAGTTGGGGGGTAAAGGGGGAATAAGGACATGTATGTAATACCACAATCAATAAAGAAATAATAATAATAATAAAAAGGTCTCATAACCATTATGTCCTGGAGCTGGGGTCTGCCCCAGGAGGTCTGTGTACCTTTAGGATTGGCATCCCTTTCAGAGAACTTAGACACACAGAAGGCAATGTGGAAGGTCAGGATGTTGGGAGAAAGGACTGCAGAAAAAGTCCCCACTCCACAGTCAAGCTTGCGATCCAATGTCACCTCCAGGGAGCATCTGCAAGCACCAGAGGCTACCAAATGTCTGCCTGGACAAGGACTGCCAATGTCACTGATTTCTACTGATTTCAACAATGGGCACCTAAGAAAAATATCCATTTATCTTTTTGCTCTTGAATGCTCATTTAACAGGCAGACTTAGAGGACTGATTCCTCCTTTCTTCTTTCCATCTGTCTCTCCTCCACTCCCTCCCTTCACCCCTTTTCTTTTAATAAATACATATTATGCTACTACAACACGCTAAGCACAGTGCTAGGTACTGAACAAAGCAGACAGGGCCTTGTACATATGGAAATTATTATCTAGTGGGGAGACAGCACATCAACATGAGATACTAAAAATTATGACAATGACATGGAGGAGAGGCAGAGCACTCTGGGAAAGCATACCAGGGACATCTGGCCCGGTCTCAGCGTATCAGGAAAGACTTCCCTGAGAAAACAACACCCGAGCAGTGACCTGGGTGGTAACAGTGGTTAAGAATACAGCCAGGCTGAGAACGCTGTGTAGGGAGCCTGTGGGTGTGAGCATGAAGGCTCTGACTGGAGGCCAGTGAGGCTGGATATATCAACGGAGGGCAAGGTTCCAGCCCTTCCAGATGAGGAAGTGCTCAAATCATGGCCCTCTGCCTATTTTCATAAAGTTTTATTGGAGCATAGCCACCCTCGTTTATTTACTTACGCCGATGGCTGCATTTGGCTACAATGGCACCATTGAAGAGTTATGGCCTACGGAGCCTAAAATATTTACTCTCTGCCCTGTACAGGAGAAATCTGCAGACCTCTGATCCAAACCATGGAGGCCAAGGATCATGCTCTTTACCCATCGAAATGTTTTCAAAGGTAAGGGGATAGGTGCTAATAGGATCTGACTTTCCTGAGGAACACTCAGGAGCCACATAGATACTAACGTTCCTTTGGAGAGCCAGGCCCTCCAGAGACCCCTTTGAGGAAGCTGGCATTCATCTCTGCAGGCATTGGGTTCGAAGACCTTTCTTTCTTGCCCATCGCAGGGGGCCCTATCAGCTTCTTCCTACCTAAGCCCCTTGTATGAGTCAGACTCCTCTGGGAGCAAGTGACAGAAGCAGAATCTAAGCTAGTGGTTCTCAACCTTTTTTAATGCTGTGACCTTTTAATCCAGTTCCTCATGTGGTGGTGACCCCCAATCTTAAAATTACTTTCGTTGCTACTTCATCACTGTCATTTTGCTACTGTTAATGAATCATAATGTAAATATCTGTTTTCCGGTGGTCTTAGGCGACCTTGCTAGCAGTTTTCAACCTGTGGGTCTCGACCCACAAGTTGAGAACCGCTGCTGTAGAGCCTAAGACCATCAGAAAACACAGATATTTACATTATGATTCATAACAGTAGCAAAATGACAGTTATGAAGTAGCAACGAAAATAATTTTAGATTCTAAGCGGTCTCTACAGCAGGAAGGGAATGCACTGGTTCATGTCCCTGGGAAGGGCAGTGGGGAGGCTCAGAGAATGCGAGAACAACATCAGAAAACAGAGCCTACCCCCCTTGAACCAGAGACTCACCCTCTCAAGAACCCTCTTTCCATTCACTTTTCCCCTTTACTGGACTCTGCTTAGCTTCCCGCACCACCAGTTTCCACTGGGCAACTCCAGATCATATTCTGCCAAGATTAGCACCCCAGCAGGAGGAGAGAATCCACTTCCACTGTCTGTGTGTTCTCCTCGGGTTTGGATTCTCATGGGCCTCGCCGGAGTCCATGAGCACCCTCTCTGGCACAATCAGTGCCAAAAGGGATTGGGTCCTAGGCATGGATCACATGCCTCTCTTTAAGGCCAGGGGTAGGGCCTGGGAATGAAAACCAGAGAGCACAACCTAGAAGGGGTGACCCAAAAAATAAAAAATCAAATAAACTGCGAACAGGATAGGGCTGCTCTATTTTCCAGGCTGGTCCCCACAAGCTTTGAGGGAAAGCCACCTCTGCTCTTATGACAGGGCTGACCGAATCAGAGACCAGTCCTGGACACCTATGGGCTGGACACAGGGAGGCCGGTCGGCTAGCTCCGAAATGACTCGGCACAAATGTCCAGCAGGAGCCCTCGGCTGAGTGGCCGGAAGCTAACGAATCAGACCTCCCTGTTTGGAAATAGAAATGCCAGGTCAGCAGAGGAGGAGGCTGTTTGCCCTCAGGTGGACATTGCCAACAATACTTCGAAACGGGCCCAGGTTTCCGAGTAGCGCTCTCTCCATCCCAGGGTATAAATAGAAATCCACACCCTCCATCTCCCGGGCCGAAGGGAAGCGGGCTTGTCTTTTCCTCTAAGGAATCGGCCTGTCTTGGGTCAGGACAGTCCGAAGCTCTGGAGATTTCTTCCTCTGTCTTTGAAAGAAAGACCTGCCATCAAATTTCACATAGAGATGCACTGCTCTTCCGGCAAAGAACATTAGGGTCAACGTCAAGATTCCCTCCTCGGGAAGGAATTCCAACACGCTGCTAGGTGGCCAGGGGCTTTCTGGGAAGGAAGCTGAACTGAAAGCTAAGTGTAATGGCAATGATAACTTCCTGGCAGCCGGGCAAGAGTCCTGGGTTCGAGCCCTTGTTGGGGATCGTCGGCAAATCACCGCTCCTCTCTTTCTTCTGGAAAAGGAAGTTTCAAAAATCCTGCATTCGTTCTACAGAGCCGAGTGGCTGCAGCAAGAGGCCAGTGTGGCTCAAGCGTGAATAAGGCCGGGACCGGTTTGGCTCAGTGGATAGAACATCAGCCTGAGGACTGAAGGGTCTCTGGTTCGATTCCGGTCAAGGGCATGTGCCTCGGTTGCGGGCACATCCCCAGTAGGGGGATGTGCAGGAGGAGGCTGGTTGATGTCTCTCTCTCTCACTGATGTTTCTAGCTCTATATTCCTCTCCCTTCCTCTCTGTGGAAGATCAATAAAATATATTTAAATAAAAATAAAAAGAGTGAATAAGGCAGAAGGTGGCAGGGGAGACCCCAGAGGTAACAGGGCCAGCTCATTTGGCTTTTCCCTGGTTGGACAGTGGGAACTAGATTCAGTGCTTCCGGCTGCTATAACCACTCACCACATGTTGAGTCTTAAACAACACAGACTTAATTCTTCCAGTTCCGGAGGTCAAACGCCCAACCCCCAGCAGCTCTCGCTGCCCTGAAATCAAGGTGTTGGCAGGGCTGCGCTCCTCTCTGGGGGCTCTCGGGGAGCCATTTCTTGGCTGCCTCCAGCTTCTGGCTCCTAGCCCCCCGCCCTCCACTTCCATCTTCAAAGCCAGCAGCGATAGGTTGAGTCTTCCTCCCATCATGCCCTTCTGATCTTCCCTTCTGCCTCCCTCTTCCACTCTGAAGGACTCTTGTAATTACATTGGGCACAACTGGGTAATCCAGAGTAATTGCCCTATTTTAAGGTCAGCTGATTAGCAACCTTTAATTAGCAACTGTCTGCAACATTAATTCCCTTCTGTCATGGGGAGTTCTCCTGGGGATTAGGATGTGGACATCTTTGGGGGTGAGGGGGCCTTATTTCGCCCATCACAGGAGCCACTGGTGTTTCGGAGCAGATGAGTGACATGATCAAACTTGTGTTTTAACTTGGTCACTGTGGCTTCTGTGTTTGAACAGACATCCAGGGAGTAGGGACAGAAGCCGAGAGGACAGTTAAGAGACTACTCCAGTGATCCAGGTCTAAGTTGGTGCTTGAACTAGGATGATGAATGTTGGTAAAAAGCAGTGAAATTCCCCGGGTTCGATTCTGCTCAGGGGCACATACCTTGGTTACCAGCATATCCCCAGTAGGGGGTGTGCAGGAGGCAGCTTATCGATGTCTCTCTCTCATCGATGTTTCTAACTCTCTACCTCTCTCCCTTCCTCTCTGTGAAAAATCAATAAAATATATTTAAAACAAACAAACAAACATAAGCAAATGTACTTTGAAGGTATAGGAAATAGGCCTCTGTGATCCATCTCCAGCAGAGTCAACTTTTCATGGAAACAGTTACTGAACTTTCCCAGGGCAAACAGAATGTAGAGAGGAGAGGAGAGGATAAACGAACAAAGAACTGTGGACGTGAGTCAGTATCCTGGTGGAAACACCCATAGCGACAGAGGGAGGAGGAGATAACTAGAGAAGACCTCACCCCTTTTTTTTTTAATGGCCCAATGGGAGACAGTAAGACCTAGGTGACTATAAGAAACAGGTGACCCCATAACACTCAGCCAATGAGGAACCGGAGGAGGGACTGAATAAATAGGGCGAGATCACTACTGCCTGGGCCTGTGCAACCAGACCCTCACCCACTCTTGAGAAGGTATTAGAAGTCTCATTTTGGCCGAGACTGGTTTGGCTCAGTGGATGGAGCATCGGTCTGTGGACTGAAAGGTCCCAGGTTCGATTCCGGTCAAGGGCATGTACCTTGGTTGCGGGCACATCCCCAGTCGGGGGCGTACAAGAGGCAGCTGATCGATGTCTTTCTCTCATCTATGTTTCCAACTCTATCCTTCTTCCTTCCTCTCTGTGAAAAATCAATAAAATATATATTTTTTTAAAAAGCCTCATTTTGGCCTGAGTCTCATTCTGACTTCTGAGTTCCTTATTTGAATTGGGACAGGTGAGCATTTGAAACAGAAGGTAGCGCCAACAGGAATTGAGGGGAAGCTAAAATGTAAGTAAAGCCTGGATCATCACAAAGAGCGAGATTTGCCACGTTAATGAGTTTGGACTGTACCCTAAGATAGCACTGCCCTAAAGTGAGAGGCTCTGGGGTCAGACAGCACTTGTTCAAATCTCTTCACAGGCAGAGACCGTTATCAGCTGATTTATCTGATGATGTGTCTGTTTACTCGTCCATAAATGGAGAGGGTGCCACCTACCCCAGGAGGCAATTTTGAGAATGTAAGAGCTTCTGAAAGGCCGAGCACACTGCTCCCCATTCACTATGCCCTTGAGGGATGATAGCCATTGCTATTAATACAGCTGTGGGGAGCCATTGAAGAATTTTTAGCCACCAAGTGCCAAGTTCAGATATTTGCAGTGGAGAAAGAGCACTCTAGCAACAGTGTGACTTGAAAGGAAAAGAGTTAAAAGTCACGCTCTCGCTTCAAGACCTTTGATGACTTCACAAAGGCTACAAAATAGGAGCCAAATTTGCCCTGACATTCAAACTCTACATAATTTGGCTCAATCCAACTTTACTCTCTTAATCTCTTTTCCTCCTGCAATGACCCTATTCAAACCGCCCTCCCGCCATCCTGGTCTCAATTTCCCTGCCCTCTGTTGGGTTTCCAGCTTCTGAGCTTTGGCCTCCTTCTGATTAAACGCCCTTCTGATGATCAGAGGCCAATGCAAGTTCCATTTGCTCCAAGACACTTCCCACCTTCCCCAGCCAGAATTAACCCTTCATCCCCTGTTGACCTCGCATTGCCCATCTATGCTCATTCTCAATCCTCTCCCCGTTGTTGGAGAAATTGCTCCGCCCACTAGCAGCTCGGAAGAGGCCAGACCCGAGGAGATAAATGATAGGATTAGTAGAGCCCATCCGGGGCTTCGACCTGAAACTGAAATAGCAGGTCACAGTGGGCACCAGACACACCGGACCCTCGAGATTTGGGTGGAGAGCTGGTGCCTTCCAGAGCTGCCTGAATGCTGAGGCTATGAAGTGGGAACCAAGAGCCTTAAGGAGGGAAATGGAACAGACTTGCAAAGAGATGGAGAGACAAGGTTCTGTACGGGTTTGGGTCCAGAAGGAATGAGAGGGAAGAAGGAAAGAAGAGAGAGGTGGGGGGGGGGCTTTCCCATGTTTCTGAGAGCTCATCAGCTGCAAATTTTACAGCAATACACTCTTTTAAATATATATATAATTTTATTGATTTCAGAGAGGAAGGGAGAGAGAGAGACATCAATGATGAGAGAGAATGATTGATCAGTTACATCCTAATGACACAACCCACCCCGGGGATTGAGCCCATGACCCAGGCATGTGTCCTGACCGGGGATCAAACTGTGACCTTCTGGTTCATAGACAGACACTCCACTACTGAACTCCACTCCTGCTGGCCAGGCACAATATACTCTTTTTAAAAAAAAAAAAAAAAGAGGGAAGAGGGATAGAAAGTCAGAAACATCGACGAGAGAGAGACATCGATCAGCTGCCTCCTGCACGCCCCCTACTGGAGATGTGCCCGCAACCAAGGTACATGCCCTTGACTGGAATCGAACCTGGGACCTTTCAGTCCGAAGGCCTACGCTCTATCCACTGAGCCAAACCCGTCTCGGCACAATATACTCTTACCATCAGTTACATAGGTATGTGTCTGCACCCTCCTAGACCTGGAAACCCCGAAGACAGGGATTCTGTCCTATTCATTCAGTATCCCCAGAACCTGGCACGTGCTGGATGCTCAAAAAAACGGTTGAATTTTAATTCGGACAGTTCATAGAATAGCTGAATGTGTCGTTTTTTAGGCAATCATCCTAAACTTTCCTGCTTTTCGCCGTATTTTGCTATATTTGCATTATTTTATATGGGAATATATAAGTACATTTTTATCAAGTCGGTTTTCATCCATCCTTTTCCAATCTCTCCATATGTACATGCTTTGGCTTGAAAGATTCAGCGGTTTAGTAGCAGAAGTGATCCATGCCTCTCTCTAGTTGGTGAGAACGCTTATCTTACATCTGCCAGCATTCAGCAGCCTTTTACCCTGGAAATGGATACTTCCCATGAAGGCTGTTGGGGCAGCTTAATTTCAGGGATGTCATTCAAGCCTCATCAAAAGGTCAGCATGAAAGCTAAGTACCTTCTCTTCCTTCCAATACCTCCGCAGAATCATGGCTTTTCAGAGCCGGGGCCAAAGTTCTCCGACTCTGGAGTCTCTACGAACCAGCATTAATATGAAAGAATTGATATTCTTCCAGGGAATGCCATGAAAAACAATTAAGCTTCTGTTAACACAGCGTCGCTTCCTGCAACGCACAAGCCGGCCCCAACCATAAGGAATGTCCGGCTCCAAATGGCAACAGGGCTGAGGTTCAGAAACCCCGGATTAGCTGATGACCTCATGAAAGGCAAAAGCAGCAAAGCTCCAAAGCTGGCAGACAAGTGCAGGTTGAAACCGTGGAATGGACCGCCCAGGTGGGCTGGGGTGGGGTCAGCCAGCGGGGGGCCGCACCAGCGAACCCACACCTCGGTGGGATGGTGGGACAGCATCATCCATCACTCCCTGACATTCTGATTTTTAAACGGGATACCCCACATAAAACGCTTAACGCTGTGCCTGGCGCCCAGTCAATTCTCTATAAATAGCACCACTATTATTGTCAGTGTTCAATTAATGCTGCCATTTTTAACACAAGGGAAGAGTATTTTTATCTTCCTGAAAGGTGTGCAGAGCTCCTTCCTGGATCTGGAGTGCAGCCCTGAGGAGACAAGGTTTCTGGGGAGTCAGAGGCCTCTAGAATGGATTTCAAAGATGTGAGGTTCCCCAGAGGTAATCAATCTGGGGAGAAAGAAAGAGGAGGGAGGCGAAAAGGAGAGGGAGGAGGAGGATGAAGTGTGAACCTGAGGACCCCTTCCTTGTGGGTGAGGACTATTCTAAGATGTAGGACAGGTCAATATACAGCTCGAGGCTGTTGTGTCTCAGCAACATGAGGAAGATTCTTTCCCTCCAGCTTCTGTGACATTTTCTACAAATGTGCATGGGTGTTATGAACTGGGTTTTTGGCGGACATCGAGGAAGGGTCTACACTGTCCATTTGCATCGGGACAGTGGAGAACAGAGGCAGTGGCCCGGAAGCAGAGGCCGGGAGCCACAGGTGACCCCTAGGACAGAAGGTGCCTCAAGCTCCCAGAAATCCCAGTGGGGCCTAAGACTTCCTCAGGATGTGGAATGTGGGGGTGGGGCCTCTTCCTCGACAGACACCTGCCTTACATTTTCCTAGTAAACGAGCCATCTGGTCTGACACCTGGGCCTGAGTAAGATAAGATGGGCCTCATTCCAAAGTTCTGCACCTGCTCCAGTTGGGTCAGAATGTGGCCAAACTGTTTTTGTTCTAGAAGAACCCAGAGTCGCAACAAACATTAGCTTTAAACATCTTGGAGGACTAGAGAGAGAGAGATCTGGCTTCTCAGGGCCAGCCACAACTGGTCTGACTTTTAGGTAGGGAACAGCTGACCCTTGTCGGACTCGAGGTGGAACTGTTTTTGTGTCCATGTGATTGGAGCCACAGAAGCATCTGTGATGCAACAACGGAAGAGCCAGAGGGCATTAAGGAATAACAATGTTGCTGGGCAACCTGGCTCCAGTACCTCTCTGGCTTGGGTCCAGATGCTCCCCTGTGCAAAATGCCCTAGAGCAGCGGTTCTCAACCTGGGGGTGGAATGACCCTTTCGCAGGGGTCGCCTAAGACCATCGGAAAATGCAGACATTGACATCACGATGCATCACAGCAGCAAAATTTCATGGTTGGGGGTCACCACCCCATGAGGAACTGCGTGCAAGGGTCGCGGCCTTAGGAAGGTGGAGAACCACTGCCCTAAAGTCTTTCCTGGCCCCCCCCGCCCCCCCCCCCAACATCCCCCTCTTCCTGTGCATCAGAGAACCCATAGGACCCCCTTCCAACTCTAGCGATCATGACACAGAGAAGTGACCCGGGGCTTGGGGTCCAGTATGAGACACACCAGACTCCGCTGTGTCGCCCCAGGGGGACTTCTCTTGGCCTCTGTGCGGCAGCCTTTGCCTTTGCGAAAACGGTTGGGGGGGGCCACCCACCGCCTCCTGGATGGACTCGCGGTGGCCATTAATACACAGGGCGCTTAACCCCCTGCAAGAGCTCGACAGTGAGCCATTACCCATCTTCCCATCGATGGTCTGGCAAATGCATCTCACTCACCTTTCCTGCCCCAGCTCTTTTAGCCCCCTTCTCTCATTTAAGTCTTGGCTAGGCAACGGGGGTGGTCGACCTCATACGTATGGCTTTGGCTCTGTCCCTGCTTCCCGGGGGCCCACCCTCCGCGGACGGGCGCAGAGAGTCCGAGGATGCGACGGTGGGGCAGCAGCGACGGCGGACTCCGCGGCTGCGCGTCCCGCTTCGGAAGCCTCCGGAGCACCGACCTGCGGAGGAAGCGGCCGCCCGGCCACAGCGCAGGGGCGCGGGGGGCGGCAGAACCCCGCTGCAGCAGCGGCAACCCGCAGGGAGCGCGGCCCACCGGGAGATAACGGGCCGGCCCGGCCCCGCAACGCGCGCCACGCCGCCTCCGCCGGGCCGGCTGCTCCTCCCGCCGCTGCAGCGGGGACAGCCACGCGGACGGACCGCGGCGGGGACGGAACGTTGCGGGAGGGGGGCGGGGCCGCGGGGGAAGCGGGG
>JAAGEH010000038.1:5918966-5987842 GCA_011751065.1 Lasiurus cinereus
CCGGGGCGCACCGGGCGCTGTCCGTGTGGGTGGGAGCGGCACGGCGAGGGTGGGAGGGAGGTCAGGCCGCCCCCCGCCCCGCCCCCCCGGAGCCGGCCCCCGGGGCTGTGGCTGAGAAACAACCGGCCGCGGTTGCAGCGGGAAGGCCGCTCTGCAGCAGCACCGCCTGGGCCTCGCTGGGCCTGAGCGGTGAGGGTTCCCGGTCCCAGAGCGCGGGCAGGAAGAAGGGACCGGGGCCGGGGACGTTTCCGGTTTGCCACTTCGGGGGGGGGGGGGGGGGGGGGGCGCCTCTTGCGATGGCGGCTTTCAGGGGCAGAGGTAGCAGCAGCAGCTGGCCAAGGAAAAGGAGTTTGGGGTGCATATTGCCGTCCATCTCCGTCCGTGCGGTGGTTGGTATTCGTGCTATCTGCCTTTTGGGGGGCTCTGTAGCAGGCCCGCACGCTGCCCCTCATGTGTGTCACCCCGGTGGCTGGAAGTTGCCCTCCCAGGACCTGGCTCACCCTGCAGGTAGTAGCTTCATGCTAGGGGTAGTGATTTTTTTTTAGCTTAGAAAGCTCCCCTGTTTCCTTCCGGTGGCTTCGTTTTTATGTCGTCTACTGTGTTGATTAATGGGCGAGGTTTGTTTTTTGTTTATTTGGTGTTGGGGGGGGGGTTTGTTTTCGTTTTTAAGGCTATAGGACAGTGGTTCTCGACCTGTGGGTCGCGACCCCTTTGGGGGTCCATCGACCCCATCATAGGGGTGGCCTAAGACCATCAGAAAACACAGATATTTACATGACGATTCACAACAGTAGCAAAATTACTGTTAGGAAGTAGCAAAGAGAATAATTTTATGGTTGGGGGTCACCACAACATGAGGAACTGGATTAAAGGGTCCCGGCATTAGGAAGGTTGAGAACCACTGCTATGGGAGAAGTGGAAAGGAAAAGGAAGCTTTGTAGGGCCAGACGGGTCTGGAAAAGGATTGTTGTTGGAGTAGAAAGTGTCATGCATGGCTATTTCTCCTTAAAAAAATGGCCGAATGTTTAATTTCACTTTACTTTTGTGTTCATTAAAATGTTTGACTCTTTTGGGTTTTTGTCCTTTATCATAAAACTAGGGGCCCCATGTATGGCGGGGGTGGAGGGTGGAGGTAGGCGAGGAGGGTCCCTCAGCCCAGCCTGCACCCTCTCAACATCTGGGACCACTGGCTCCTAACTGCTCGCCTGCCTGCCTGCCTGCCTCATCACCCCCAAACTACTCTGCCTGTCTGCCGCATTGCCCCTAACCACTCTCCTGCCTGCCTCATTGCCCCTAACCACTCCTGCCTGGCCCCACTGCAACTTCCTCTGGAAGGACATCCACAGTGACTTCTGGAAGGTCGTCTTGCTGTCCCGTCTAATTAGCATATTACCCTTTTATTATTATAGATTGTTATAGATTATGTCAATCTGGTATTTGCCCTACCTATTGCCGTTAGTGGAAGTTGCCTATTTCAATCTAGATCACTAATTTCCTATCAGTCTCAAGCATTAGTGACCAAGCTAATGCAGAAATATTGTATGTTTGGGTTTAGGATGGCTTATTGACTGGTGTATGTGGCAGGTGTCCCTTACTAATTATGTCTTGTTTTAGGCCAGTGGTCGGCAAACGACGGCTTTCGACCCACATGCGGCTCACGAGCCGCAGTTTGCCACTCTGTTGACTAATGAGTTTGCTGACCCCTGTTTTAGGCTAATAGCCCAGAGTAATAGCCTACAACTAAAACTGTCAGGTAGCTGGAGAAGTTTACTTTATGATGGAAATATTTCCATACATTTGCAGAGGATGTGAACTGGTTGTTCACCGTGTTTGATTTCTTGTTCCGTGAAATTGAACATAGTTTATGGAACCTGCTTTAAGCTCTGGAACATAAGTGACTACATTTTAAATGAGTTCTAGCGTTTAAGCAAGTGAGAGGTTTATAGTAGTGTGAGGTTAAGAAAGTCATAAGAAAACTTTTTGCAGATTTTGATATTCTGTCATTATTGATTCTGATATTTTCTGGGTAACTCAGGTAATAAAAACTTGACATTATTTGGGGGTTGTTTGCAGAATAGTCAGTAGCAGTGAGGCTGCATATCATTTTTAGGTGTTTTTTTTTTTAAACAGAATTCAGTTAAATATGAAGGAAATTATGAGTAGGAGTTATGAAGCCATTAATAATAGGTCTGTTACTTTAAAGGAACTTTATCATCTATCATTGAATAGCATCATCATTTGAAATACAGGTAAATTGCTTTCATTTACTTTATCTGAAGGATTTTTAAAAAACAGCATACATTTGGTTATGTATGATATTTCAACTTTTAAACCTTAAACATTAAATGATCACCTCCAGAAATGTACACATTTGTGTTCTTTGTGTTAGAAAGCATTTCAAAGATCACTCAGTAATTACTGCACAGAATGTATTACTCAGTCTGTAACTATTATTGTACATCTACTATGTGCTTATTGTTCTAGGTGCTGGGGCTTCAGTACTAAACAGCCTCAACCATTGAGGAGCTTGAATTAGCTATGCCTAGTAAGAGTTAAACTACAATGTGATTGATGGGGTTGAAGTCACAAGGAAGCTGTGACTTTGATTTAGTAAGAGGAAAATGTAGAAGTGTGAGGATAAAAAGGACTGTTTGGAGGAATGTTGAGATTTCTTGTCTGTGTAGCTGTTCTACCAGAAGTTTTTAAACTGGTGTTGTGGAATGGATTCAAATTTCAGCTAACATATTTAAGATGCATACCAATTCTCATAATGACATTTAAAGTAGCTAGTATTTACTCTTTTTTATAGAGTAGGGAATAGTGCTCAGAGTAGTTAAATGACTTGCTTAAAGTCACACAGCTGTCAAGTGATGAAATCCAGCTCTGATAAAGCCAGGCTGTCTTTATCTTAAACTCTGCCACCTTGTTCACAAGGGATTATATCTTTGGGCACTGCCCCATATAGCATTTCTTTTTTAATCCAGCAGATTTTGTTTCCAAATAGGTCTTGCTAGTTTATCCTTTTTAGCCATCTAATCTACCTAGGAGAGCTAAAACAGTAAAGAAAATTGTACTGGGTCTTAGAATCCTTTGGCGCTGTTATTATATATTATGTAACAGAAATAACTTGCCAATTAGCATTGTTGTCACTTCTTCCCTCTGTTTGTTTTTCCATGTTCATGTTGTTAAGGGAAACGTGGCCATCAGGATGGCCAGTTCCTGATATCTCATCTAGAGATGCAAAGGAGCTCAACTGGTACTAAGGACCCAGCTGATTGACACTTCATTTTACCCAATTAACACAGTTCGTAAAACATTATATTTTTCAAATGAGTTAATATGTATACATTTTCTACATATTATAATTCTAACTTTACTAATATAATTCTAAATTCAGCCACCTCAATACTAATAGTTTTGTTTTTTTTTTCTAAAAATGTGTATTTTAAAAAATAGTAAAGTATTGGCCGTTTAAAAAAGTTAACCCAAAAATTAGTCTTCAAAAGAGAAAGTCTACATGGAGAATCTATAAGTATAATAGTCCTAGGATGTTTAAGGTCTGGGATGCAAATATTTGAACTTCTTGCTAAGGCTTCTAGTCTTAGAGTATTATTGCTGTGTAGCTAGCACTGGTTACATACAGGCCAAATTCAGTTTGCAGATACATTTTATTTGGCCTGCACTGTACAGTGTTTTATTGTTTATTTGTTTCTTAATTGCCAACATTTGAAAATGGAAGTTTTTCCTGATTTGAATTTCTGGCTTCTCATGAAAAATTGGAAGATCTTGTGGCACCAGGACTGCATTCCTTGTAGCAATAACAGGATGGAGAGATGGAAGCTAATAGCCGCAGGAAGCTTTTATGCTTAGTTTATAGTTCCTACCTGCTTACTAACGTAAGTGCCTGGCCTATTTTCATATAAACTTGAGACTCTTACTATTGCTAGTCAGTGATAATTTTGACTCCTCTTTAAACATATTTTTTGAAGGGACTTTCATTGAGCATTTTTGATTATTTTTAAATATATTTTTATTGATTTTTAGAGAGAGGCAGGTAGAGGAATAGAGAGATAGAAACATCAATGAGAGAAACATTGATCAGCTGCCTTCTGCACATTTAAAGTTGTTACTGGGGATTGAGCCCGAAACCTGCGCAGGTGCCCTGACCAGGAATCGAACCATGACCTCCTGGTTCATAGGTCGAAGTTCAACCACTGAGCCACACCAGCCAAGCTTAAGTTATTTTTAAAAGTCATTTCTTCTTCTTTTTTTTATATATACTTTATTGATTTTTTTATAGAAAGGAAGGGAGAGGGACAGAGAGTTAGAAACATTGATGAGAGAGAAATATCCATCAGCTGCCTCCAGCACATTGCCTACTGGGTATGTGCTTGCAACCAAGGTACATGCCCTTGATTGGAATCGAACCTGGGACCCTTGAGTCCGCAGGCCGACGCTCTATCCACTGAACCAAACCGGCTAGGGCAAAAGTCACTTATTTTTATTGGCTACTTCCTGAAGACTACCACTACCTAGTGTTGGGACAGATATGGTGAAGGTGATAAAAATGTTTATAACACAGTTCATGCTTTCTGGGAAAAACAAACAAAGCTCATTAAAATGGCACTTGGATATATTTAAGACTTTCAGATATATGAGAAACAGGAAGAGCAGGGATCAGTATCTCTGCTAAGGCAAATACCTGCTTACTATGTATAGTATAGTTATTTGTGACCTTAGGTTCTTTGGTGCCTAAATATAATCCAATAAATTTTTATTGCTGGTTTTACTTCTTGCAAGTTTAGTTTTCTTAAAGCTGGTTTGAATTAATGTGATTTAGGCATTTAAAACACTTAAATGGGAAATAATGAATTGACCAATTACATCTTTGCTTTAGAAATTTGATTTACACATTGAAGGGAGAATAATTATGAGGAGACTGTTAGATTCTAATCAGCAATATACAGGTCTCTTGGCTTTCCAAAACCCCAGTTTGTTCCTGAAAATAGCCAAAGAAGATTATTATAAAGACTGTTGTATTGGAGGAACCTGCCTGGTCAAACACTTAATATTGACTAACAAATATTACTAATGATCTTCCTATATAATAAAAGGCTAATATGGAAATCGACTGAACAGTGGAAGGATTGGTTGCTCTGATGTGCACTGACCACCAGGGGGCAGATGCTCAATGCAGGAGCTGCCTCCTGATGGTCAGTGTGCTCCCACAAGGGGAGTGCTGCTCAACCAGAAACTGGGCTCATGGCTGGTGAGCACAGTGGCAGTGGCCGGAGCCTCTCCCACCTCTGCTGAATATTGGCCCTAAGGAGCGAGGGGTCCCGGACTGCAAGAGGGATGTCTGTTGGCAGGTGACTGAGGGGAGCCCCCTCTCGGTGCACGAATACCGTGCACTGGGCCTCTAGTCTGTTGTATAAGGCAGAGGCAAAGATAATAAAATCAGTTTGCTAATTATATGCCGGATATGGTGTAGGCAGTTCCATATACTTATTATCTTAATAGTTAAAACTGTGCAGGAGAGGTTGGTAATTTTTACAGATGTGGAAACTTGAGGCTTATACAGGTTAGTGACTTTCTGAAAGTCTCAAAAAAAAAAAAAAAAGATCTGGACTCTCAAAGTCCATGCCGTCTTATTTCTACAGAGATAGGGGTTTGTATACAAGCTGGTGTTCGGACCATGAGTTAAGAATTGTTTTTACCTTTTTAAACGTTCACATTTAAAGTTGTTTAAAAGAGAAGAAGAATATGAGACGGACCATATGGATCCACAGATTCTAAAATATTTGGCCCTTTATAAAAAAAAATTGTGCTTAAATGCTTACCAGAAAAGGAACACATACGCATGTATGATGAAAGGTACTCTTTTTTTGAGAGTCCTTCCTTTTTGAAAAGCTAATGAAATTTGGGTACTCAGCAGGAAAATGCATAATGAAGTTTTCATTTAATTTCATGAAATTTATAGTCCCCTCAAAATCTGTCTAGGGTTCTTAGACTCCAGGTTGAGTAGTAAACAGAGACAGAAGGACTCAGCTTTGTTGCCATATATCTAACTAACACTAATGTGTTAAAATAATTTATTCATAAATTTTTCATAATTTTGCTGGTCAAAGAATGTATACAGGATTTGTGTAGCTCAGGCATTTCTAAAAGACCTCTCTGCCCCCCAAAGTGTGACCTGTCATGCCCACTCCCCCATTAAGATTCCCTACTCTTGATTCCAATAATTACAGGCCGTTGTTGTTTCTTGTGATTAAGCCCCTACCCCAGTGGTTGGCAAACTCATTAATCAACAGAGTGGCGAGCCACAGTTTGCCGACCACTGCCCTATAGCATGCTGAGACTTATTGAATCAATTGTTTGGTAAGAGTTTCCACCACCAAAAACCTTGTTTAGAAGTTAAATACCCAGCATTTCTTCCCATCACCTTCTTCATTTTCTCGGAATAATGTCACCAGGAAACCAGTGCTGTTAAAACATCCCTTTGTTCCTTCCTGGAGTCAGAATCTAACAACTTGGGCATGGGCGGCAGAGCACATCACGTTTCATTGGAAAGTCAAAGCAACTACCTGCTCATTGGCAGAAGTGTTACAGGGTAGTTTTAAAATCTCTCTTGCCACATTGCTAAGACTGGCATAAAACCACATACTTATTGTATTGGTACCGGGGAGGAATGAGGTGTGTTAATTATTTACCTTCAGATGAATAGAACTGCAGGTGCCAAGTAGAGACTGCCAGGACTAGGGAACAGCTTCATTCTTTTGGGTTGAGGCTGTAGAGAAGTACTTCAGTTGTCTGTCCTGGTGATAGAGCTTTGGAGCAACGTGTACCTGACTTCAGCACTCTTAAGGCCTTACCTTCCCTTAGTCTAAGGGTCCATATCTATAAAATGGAAATATCTCTCTAAAAGGGTGTAATAAATGTCTCATATATAAAACCTTCTGAATAAATGTATCTTTCCTTTAGTACCTGATTGAATGTACATATATATTGATTATGCTCCATTTGCCAGACATTTCTCTAGAGCTATTTCGGGCACTTGACTAGATAGGTATTAGACATTAGGCAATGTATTACAGATGTTTCCCTTTCAAATGAATAATAAGCTCATTGAAAAAAATTCAATTGGAAAATATGAAATATCAAAGTGAAAACTCTCTTCTAATGTCTTTAAAAGCAACTTAAATTTAGAGACTGTGCATCCATATTTTTTGTAAATGTATTCTAATTTATTAAATTTATACAGACAGAATCATAGTTGATATCTTTTTTTTTAAACTATATCTTGGGTTTTCTAAACATATCTACTTCATTAGTTTTTATAGGTACTTAGAATTACATTGATCAGAAATACCATAAGGTACAATTTCTTGTTGATTGTTTTCAGTTTCTCATTAATATAAATAATGATACCATAAACATCTTTCTACCTGTATTTTTGTGTAGATACTAGGTTTTTTCTTTACAGGATTTTTAGTTTTGTTTTTCTTTTATGTGTTTGCTAGGTTTTTGCAAATATAATAGTATTTAGGAGCATAAATAACTTAAAAATGTACTCCTCCCCTTTCTACTTTTATCCCCCTGAAAATGCTAAGTCTGAGGTCTACACCTTACTCTGAAACACATATATACAAGCTTCTTATATATATAGGAGGTGCCTCTCCCTCTATCCCTCTCTGTATTTTCTCCTCCCTTTCTCTTTAATAATAAAGTGGGGGAACATAATATAAATGTGACCCTCCAAAATGCGTCTATCAGTGTAACATGGACATTCGTCCAGCAATATGTATGGGTCTAATTCACATCTGTTTTACTCCATTCCTAACCATTCTGTTCTCTCTTTCTCTGATGTTGTCTTCTATACTCTTCCTCAGTCTGTTCTGGCCTCCTCGGCTGTTCTCACACCCAGGCATACACCCATCACAAGGCCTTTGCTGGTCCTTCTTTAGGAATGTTTTTCCTGCAGATAGATAGCCAAGGAGCTAACCATCACTTTTCAGGTCCCTGCCTAAATATCACCTTTCAGCTATAAAACACATCGTTAGTACTTTAAGTGCAGCCCCCCCCCCAAGCTTTTTATTGATCTATAATATATATGCATGTGTGTATTTGTGTGTGTGTATACAGAAACTGCCCAAATCTCAAGTGTACACATGATAAATTTTCACAAAGTGAATTCAGGCACATAACTGAAGCACATGACTTCGAATTCAGGCTATCTAAAGAATACCCTTATTCTTTAAATTTCTTAAACAAAATATATGAAACGTATCTTACTTAACCTGTTTTTTAAAAAATACGTTTTTATTGATTTTAGAGAGAAAGGAAGACTGAGGGAGAGATAGAAACATTGATCAGCTGCCACCTGCATGACCCCCATTGGGAGGAAGCCCAAAACTCAGGCATGTGTCCTGACCAGGAATCAGACCTGAGACCTCTTAGTGCAGGGGTGGATGCTCCACCATTCAGCCACACTGGCTGGGCTTATTTGATCTTTTAATGGTTTCTGGTTGTCATAAAGACAGGTTGATGGTGTGTAATACAATGCTCATTGTAAAATGAGTACTGAAGAGGAGTGTCCTCCCCCTACACATGCGCATATTATTGCTGATTGAAATCTCCCATGGTTGACGATGCTGACTTCAAGGTCTGTGCGGCATCTTATGAGGGCCTTCTCTCCTCTCATTTCCACACATAAGCAAAAACAAAACATGAATGTGTTTGCAACCTTCTCTGACACTCCAGAAGCCTTGATTTTTAATTCCACATCCCTAGGAAAGGTCAATATCGATAAACTAGGTAATACTTTCCTTGGACTAGTATAGAATAACAATTAAACATATTTTCACTGGTCTGGTGCATGATTATCAATTTGTATATAATCAGCAGAATATTTCTTTTTTATCTAATCATGGACATTGGGTATTTATGCCCATGATTTCTTCATGAATTGTATGGAGAATGAAGCTGTTGATATGTTGGATGGAGTACTGAAATGTCTGTGATTTGATTTGCATTATATTGGTAGAAAAGGTAGAAGATTTCCCACTTTGTACTTAAAAACAAAAATGCTGTGATAAGCACAGAAAAAAAGTTTTTAGTTGGGTTTATTATTTTGTGTTAGATACCTGTTAGGTGTACTTGGTTTGTTGAGAAAGTATGTGCCATTTAGAGCAGCTATTTGTGACCTAAGTATATTTACAAATTAGTATTTCTTTTAGGATCAACTCTATATCCTACCTATATAATCTGTATAAGTGATACTATTTTTTAAAAAAAATAGCAATAACAGAGATATAATTTCTACTCAGTAGCTGGCTACAAGAATATATTTTGAAAAGCAACTATATTGTTCTTAGGTATAACTATTTCATACAGATATCAATATCTACAGAATAGTGTTACATGCCAATTTGCACACAGTAATCAGTTGTTCACGAATGCCAGATTATACACATATTCAATACTAGGGATGATTGTGGTTGCTGACTACACAGTATTGCTAGCTCTTAGTCATTTGGTCAAACAAGTAAATAATTCAAAGCTTTTAGTTCTGTGAAACTTGCTGAGGCTAAAGAGTTATTCTATTGTTAATTTCATTGCATTTTTATAATGCATTGAAAATATCATTTTGTTCTCACCATTAAGTAAAATATTTTCTGTAAAATTTAGGACAGGTGATGTCTGGTTTATTTTAATATTTGAAAAGGTTATCAGTTCTCAGTATTTAGTTTTAGATTTTAATCAGGACTAGAATTGCAAACTCTTGACATGGAAGATTTAAAATGTTTGTAGCCAAATTATGTGTCTAATTATAGGCCATTTTTTTAGTAAGCTGCTTACTCAAAATATTTGAAATTTTTAGTACTATAGAGTTAGAATTTCTACTCAGTTATTCCAAGATTCCTGTCAGTCAACAGACTATGATAATAATTATTGGAGCCTTGGGGATACCCTCTCTATGCTCTTAAGGTTTCTCTTGAAAGTAATTTAGCCTCTTGCCCTAAAACAATAGGATTACATCATGAGCAACTTCTGCTTTATTCCTGGAATTGCTATTGATTTGTTGATTTAGTGTATCCTTGGACAAATTGTGCAACTTGTTATTTTTGAGACTTAGTAAAATAAAAACCTAAAGCTGTTAAAATTCTTAGATAAAATAATTATGTAAATGTAAGGTAGTGTTATTCACTTCTCTTTTATTTTTGCATAGGTTAAATGCAGGGATTTTTTTTTTTTTTTTTGAAAATATGAAGGGAAAAAATTTTTTTAAAATATTTACGTTGAATAAGTTCAACTTTAGGAATTAAAAACTAAGAGAAGCAGAGATACTAGTACAGATAAAATTAAAAATCATTTAACTTCAGAAGGTGCTTTGTTACTTTTATTTGGACAGAGAAAAATGAGAAAGTTGGGACAGTTAAAAGTATTAACTTTTTCTCATCTCTTCTTCAGATCTTTTGCTGTACCTTACCTCATACGTAGAATGGACTTCTTGTCCACTTGGTACATTTAACTGGTTTTAGAAGACCAGTCCTCTGAATTATAGACTTTATTGTTCATTGTCTTTACCATAGTAGGGAGGTAATAATTTTGTCTTAAGATGTTTTCTCTTCCTCTATCCACTTCAGAAGAGATTCCATTTACTGAGGAAATGTTTGATATCATCTTTGTCCAGGGCACTGTTCACTCTAAAGAAAATTAGTGCTGAGAGGGAATAAATGATGTACTTTAAGATAATAGGTTACAACTTTGAATTTAAGAATTGCCATTGCTAAGACTTGGTACTGTCTAAGTCAGTGGTTTCCAAAATGTGGCTTGGGGATTCTGTTGGATCTTCAAGACCCTTGGGCTGTGGGTATCTACTAAGTCAAAACTATACTCATAATTACATAAAAACTAGAGGCCCAGTGCATGAAAATTCACTGGAGTGGGAGTGGAGGTCCCTCAGCCTGGCATGCCCCCTCTCACAGTCTGGGAGCCCTCAGGGGCAGGAAGGGAAGGCGATGCCCCATCACGCCTCTGCTGCTACCACTGCCGGCAGTGCAAGCCTCGGCTGGCCCTGGTTACCTGAGCCTCGGGCTTGCCTGCACCTTGGGCTGGCCCTGGATGGCTGGGCAGCCACCCTCCGAGGCTTGCCTGCACCTCAGGCCAGTCCTGGGAAGCTGGGGGGCCAAGGAGATTGGGGGACTCTGGAGGCCTTGACGCACCTGCCGCCCCGGCAGGGCTGAGGGGACTGCGCGTTGCTATCTTTGAGGGCATGGCAGTCAATTAGCATATTTCCTCCTTATTGGCTGTGAGCACTGCCATCTCATCTTTGAGGGTGGGTCAGTCAGTTAGCATACACCCTCCTTATTGGCTGTGAGTGCCACCATCTTTGTGATGGCATGAGGGTCAATTAGCATATTCCTTCTTTATTAGATAAGTTATTACTTGCCTTTTCATTCTCATTTTCTCACAAGTGTACGATGGAGTTTTCCTGGAGTTACATGATGTGTAATTATATTATTCTGGTGGCTAATGGGGTGTGAGCTTGTGTTGTTGTAATGTGTTAAATATCTCTCTATATAAAAGCCGAATACGCTATGACACACACTGATCACCAGGGAGCAGACCCTCAATGCAGGAGCTGCCCCCTGGTGGTCAGTGCATTCCCACAGGGGGAGTGCCACTCAGCCAGAAGTTGGGCTCATGGCTGGTGAGCACAGTGGCAGTGTTGGGAGCCTCTCATGCCTCTTCGGGCAACAGCGAGAAGGATATCCAACTGCTGGCTTAGGGACCCCCCTAACCCCCCTAACCCTGTCAGTCAAACATCCCCCAAGGGCTCCTGTGAGAGGGCATGGGTCAGGCTGAGGGACCACCCCCACACCCCTCCCCCCGAGTTCACAAATTTCATGCACCAGGCCTCTAGTGATAATAATCCACATAAACAATGGTTCTTTGGAGTTCTTACTACTTTCTAAAAATGTATAGGGATTCTGTAAACAAAGTATTTGAGAACTGATCTAACTTGAAGTTTACTTATTTTTACTATATGTAAAAGAGATGTTCCTGTTGCCTCACTTGGCAAGTCAGCTTTCATAAATATTAGATACATAATTTTCAGTTGATTTATAGTATTGCTTGTATACCTTGGTGTTGTAAAGAGCACAGGGTTGAGTATTTTGGTGCAGTTTGTACCATTTACTATGTGATCATGGAAAGCCACTTAAACTTCCTCATCTTTAGTTTCTTCATATGAAAAAGAAGTCTATACATGGTTTTATTATTATTATGTATAAGTCTATACACAGCTGTTTGGTTTCAGAGTCTGCTATTAACCACCGTTCAGTACTACCTATAATGTTTTTCTTTTAATAACTTGATATTATTCATTTATGGAAATTATAGATATTTATTATTATAGATAGTTGAGAAAGTTTTTATGAGTCATGAGAATCAGGTGAATATGAAAGTATGTAATTTATAGACATGTAGAAAGTGGCAGTTTTTATATTCACTTATTTAAAGGCATGTGTTGGGGGAGCTGGTAAAGAGGAATAGAAGGAGTTTGGATTTGAAGACAGTTCTAATGGTTCTGTCCCTCCTCCCCTCTATTTTTTTTTAATTTTGTGAAAACTGAGAATTTTAATTTAATTGATCATAGGCTATGGTCAGAGGCCCTCATGGTGATGGGTCATGCTGAAAATAAAGAGATATGAGATTTATCAGATATGGTCAAGAGAATTACTTTGGTTCCCTAAGCAACTCATTTGATACTTTATCTCTAGTGCACAGGATATCAGTTAACATTGACTCACCTTTGAGTCACCAGCTATTGAGTTCTGATATGAGGACCTGCAGTCCTATTATCACTCTTTTGTTCAGCGTTTATATAAAACCACTTCAGAAAATTCTGAAGCATTTTAGATATTGATTATTCTATGCAAAATTAGGAGTTTAGATAAAAGTGGACATTTCTTATTAATTAGAGGATATATGGGAGAGTTGGGGTAAGATTTTTTTGTAGCAGTATTTGCTATCCTTGTTCAACTTAGTTTCATAACTATTCTGGAATACTTTTTTTCTCCTTAGGAGTATAGAAATTAAACTCATTTTCCCAAGTATGGACTTTGTCAGCATAGTGCACACTAAGGAATTCCGTAAATAGAACAATTCTCCATTGCTTTCTGTAAGTCAGTGTCTTAATATTCAGTTTAATGTAATGCTTAGTTACAAAGCTTAATGGCTCAGGTAGAAAGGTGATAATTAGGGCAGGGAGGCATATTGCCTAGTGTTAATTTGATAATCTCACAAAGGACACAATTTTTAAAAAATTAACTAGTATGGTGACTGAAATTATGCCCATGTGGAATCTGAAATCTGAGGAAGATAGAGAGCTATAACCTTGAGTATCATACATGGTGAATGCTGAGTTCTGAAACGATTCCTTGTGGAAGGGAAGGCATTTGCTGCCTAACATGTCTCTAGGAGACCAGCCTTAAAATAGATAGAAAGTTTGGTAGGAAATATTTCTAGGGCACCCCACTATACCCATATGAACTTTCTCAACTATCTCTAATAATAAAACCATTATACAGTATACTAATTAGACCAGACAGCCAAACAACCTTCCGGATGTCCTTCCAGATGAAGCCATGGTAGTGGGGACGAGGCAGAGGCAGTTAGAAGCAATCAAGCAGGCAGGTGAGCAATTAGGGGTGATCAGGCAGGCAGAGTGGTTATGGGCAATCAGACAGTCAGGAAAGTGTTTAGGTGGGGATCAGGCAGGCAGGCAAGTGGTTAGGGGAAATCAGGCAGCCAGGCAGGCAAGCAGTTAGGAGCCAGTAGTCCTGGATTGTGAGAGGAATGTCTAACTACTGGTTTAGGCCCAATCCCACAGGAATCCCTGCAGGATCATCAGGCCTAAACTGGCAGACAACCCCCATGGGGTCCCAGATTGCGAGAGGGTGCAAGCTGGGCTAAGGTCTCCCCCCCACCCCACCAACCTCCTACCTCTGTCTATGAATTTCGTGCACTGGGCCTCTAGTCCTTATAATAACTACCTTATACAGATGAATAAACTGAGGCTTTCAAAGTCCAAATAATTTGCTCAGGGTCTCAAAGTTAGTAAGTGTTAGAACCAAAATTCAAAACCAAGTACTGACTCTAAAATGTGTGTGCTTAACACTTCTTTAAATTGCCTTGTCAGGAAAAAGCTGAGAAACGAAGGATGCTACGAGCTTTTTATTATTTCATGTCATCCTGATCACAGCACTGTGAGGCAGAGGTGTAATTAGGATCCTCCTCTTGTTCATAAGGAAACTGAGGCTTCAGGTCAGAATTTGTTTGAGATCATATTGCTGGGAGGCAACAGAATGGAATTCCAAGCTCAGCTGTTTGGTTTCAGAGTCTGCTATTAACCACCGTTCAGTACTACCTATAATGTTTTTCTTTTCCTCTTGCATTTCACAATTTAGTTGGGAGGAGGGGGTGGTCTGGGAGAGCTAGAGAGAGAGAGACAGGAATGTGAACAGGGTGATTGGTGGCATAATAGAAGTGTGTATGGAGTGCTTTTAGAACACAGAGGGAGCAATTACCAGATGGTAGAGGAAGGGGGACAGGTTACAAAGAGGGGTGATTGAAATGGAACTTGAACAGTGAAAGGAGCTTACCATGTAGGGCTAGTTGGGATCAAGTGGTTAGCAGGCAGTCTCTTAAGAGAAATACTATGACAGTACTAACCTTAGTAAGCATGGAGGAGCTTGGTTGTATGAGTTGTCTTTTTAATGTAATATCAATTGAATTGTCTAAGTAAAAGTGAACATTTGAAATTTAGACTCGTGCTTTACCAATACATATAGGAAGTTAAGAGTATTTTGAACCACTGATACTTTGTTTTCTTTATAGCTTACATCTAGTTTTGTATTAGTGTACCTCACTTTTATATATTGTGCATGATGAAATTATGGCTAATTGAGGTTTTGTAATTATATTTAAATGCACCAGGGGAACTCATTATTTAAAGAAATACTGAGGTGCCTATAAAGAACAGTTGATGAAACATTTTGATCACCTAATTGATTTGGTTTATGTATTTAGTTTCAGAGAATTTGAAGCACAATTATGCAGAAAACCCACAGAACTCCCAATTTCCTGTTTATAGCTACCTGTTCTACATTCTTCCTTATAGGCAGGATGTAGTGTTGTTTATATTCTTAAGCCTGAAATAGGACTATGTCTCTGAGTGCCTAACTTTGGCCTCTCTGTTCTTAGGTAAACATAATTGCTGAAGTTGTTAAGTGACATTTGAGCTGACTCTTAAAGGACAGTTTAGCTTTTGGCACAGGGAGATAGGATGGAAGTATAGTGTAGGTGGAAGAAATAGCACAGGGACAGAATGTAGGGTATTGTGCAATATCTTTAGAGCTTCAGTGAGGAAGCCAGTATGCCAAAAGGTGAGTAGAGAAAGAAGAAAACCAGGATTTGTGTGTCTTATTACATGCCAGGATCTTTATTAAATGTTTCACATCTGTGGTCTCTCCTTAATATAGATGTGGTTTGCTTATAAATCTTAGAGATGTGGAAAGTCATGGGTGGTAGCTTTTTATTAAGAGAAAAAAATGTGTTTTATTTAAAAAATATTCTTTTTAAGAAAAGGAAACATAATTTCAGAAATCACAACATTCTAACTAATCATAAAAACCAGAGCCAAGCCAGTGGGAAACACAGAAGAACAGCAGAAGAGATGTGTTAGAAATATTACGGAGGGGAATGGAGGTGGATGGAACTCATTGGTAGTAAAAG
Source organism: Lasiurus cinereus (assembly GCA_011751065.1). Taxonomy (NCBI): domain Eukaryota; kingdom Metazoa; phylum Chordata; class Mammalia; order Chiroptera; family Vespertilionidae; genus Lasiurus; species Lasiurus cinereus. Next base: position 5,934,768 of record JAAGEH010000038.1, read on the forward strand.
GTAACTTCAGGCTTCCAAGTGTCTATGAAATTAGTGGTGCCAGTAAGATAAAACAGGAGAGGAGGAACAAGTTTGAAGAAAAGGTGTTTAGCCGAAACCGGTTTGGCTCAGTGGATAGAGCGTAGGTCTGCGGACTGAAAGGTCCCAGGTTCGATTCTGTCAAGGGCATGTACCTTGGCTGCGGACGCATCCCCACTAGGGGGCATGCAAGAGGCAGCTGATCAATGTCACTCTCTCATCAATGTTTCTAACTCTCTGTCCCTCTCCCTTCCTCTCTGTAAAAAATAAAAAATATATATATACTAAAAAAAAGGGGTGTTTAATTTAACTTTAAGTATCAATACATGAAACTTACAAAAGCAGTAAGATCAAATTATGTTGCTAAGGAAATAAGAGAGAACCCAGGTTGTTTTAGTATAGATTACAAACCTTCTACTTTTTCATTATGGGAAATTTTAAACTTAATCGGATATTAAGAGAATAGTTCAAAACCCCATTATCCATAGCCAGATAATTAACTTGTGGCCACTTTCAATCATCTATTTCTCCCTACATTCTCCTCTCCTGATTATTTTAAAACAAATCTCTAGGAGTTGGGACTATCCTATCCTATATAATAAAAGCCCAGCAACCGAACAGCAGAACAACCTGTTGACCAGTCACTATGACACTCACTGACCACCAGGGGGCAGATGTTCAATGCAGGAGCTGCCCTCTGGTGGTCAGTTTGCTCCCACAGTGGGAGCCGCTCAGCTGACCAGGATGAGCGGCTGCTTCCACTGCAAACCCCAGGCTGATAGGCAGGAACCTGGGCTGCGATGGTCGCCTCCTCGCCCAAGCCTCCTCCTCGCTCCCTACCACCTCCTCTGGACTCCTGCTGCCCCTGCTGGGCTCTCAGAGCTGACCCCGGAGGCTGGGCGGCAGGTCCGTGGCCGCCGCAGGACTGAGGCCTACTTCTGCGCCTCTCAGTGCTATTGTCCCTGGACCGGGTCCCAGGGAGAGGCGAGTGCTCCAGCTTCACGGAAGATGCTAGACCAGGGAGTAGCCGCTCAGAGGGCGGATCCACAGCCACTTGGCTGACCAGGATGAGCAGGCCGATCCCCACAGGCCATGCCCCTCACCAGTTCACGAATTCTAGTAATCCCTGTGATTCTAAATGTGTTACTTTCCCAGCACCTTCCCTCCTGCCTGAATATTTCCAGAGAGAGAAGGCATGCAATGCAGTGAGCTAGCTGTGTTCTTTTTTATTACTAGCTCTAATTGTTAGAAAGTTTTCTCTTTTATTGAGCTGAAAATCCTAACAGCCTTAGTACTTTGCCAAGGACCCACACGCCCATGCTGAAGTCAAGAAAGGATTTAGCCTTCAGAATATTTTTATATTGGGTTGTGGTAAACCCTTTTTCTCTAAAGATCACAGTGTTTGCAAACGGTTTTCCTGCTGCCATGTGTTCAGGGTGCTCAGAGAGCAGTCTTGAAGACACATCTTAGAGCAAAAGCTTATTTTAGATGTTTATAAAAGCTTCTTCTCTCAGAGCCACATATGAGTAGATGGCTTAGCTACTCTTGTAAGTGTATAATTTAATACTATATTTTTTAAGTGTTACTGAACTAATTCACATTTTAATTAATTTTTTTTTCTTTTAAGATTTTGCTAAAGTATGTTATCATAAAAATTCAGTTCAATGAATTTTTACAAAGTGAACAGAGCAGCATTCAGAACAACCAGTAGAATATTACCAGCAACCAAGAAGTCCCTCATATACCACCTACTCATTACCTAGACACTGCTCTGCTAAGATGACTATCCTGACTTTTACACCATTTCTTTTGGGTTCGGTTTTAGTTCTGGCTTCTTTTTGAACTTCATATAAATTGAGTCATACCATATCCACTCATTAGCTTCTTTAGTTTAACAAGGTATTTGTGAAATTAATCTATGTGTACTGTGTGGATGTAGTTTATTAATCCATTGTATACATATGTGGAGTGCTTATTATATTTGCTATAGAGTATTTCACTGTGTGACTAACCTCAGTTTATTTCTCTGTTGTTGGTGGACTGTTAGATTAGTGTTATTATAAATATTCTTGCACAAATCTTTCAGTGAACCAGTTAACTGCCACGCATCCAAAACGGAAACCATCCTGCTGTGTCTGTAGATTCTATGGCGTGTCTATAGACTCAGCCGCCTCCTGCACACACCCTATTGAATATGTGGAGATGTGCCTACAACCAAGATACATGCCCTTGACAGGAATCGAACCTGGGACCCTTCAGTCCGCAGGCCGACATTCTATCCACTGAGCCAAATCGGTTCGGCTGTATTATGCTTTAAACTGTGTTGTGTTTTACTCGGAAATTTAGACTTATCTTTATTTTTTTCAGGTTTAAGCCATTTTTTCCATTCCAAACCTTGCAAGGATTTGAAGAAGATGAAGAAGAACATATCCATATACAACAATGGGCACTTACTGAAGGCCGTCTTAAAGTTACATTGTTAGAATGCAGCAGGTATGGTCTTGTTTTGTCATTACTACATTATGGGAAAGAAAGTGCAGTAAAATGTGCTTAAGCAGTATTTGTGGGTTTTTTTTCTCCCTCTGTGATGATTTATATTGTATTATCTGTAAATTATTTAATCATAAATTTAAAAAAATAGTCCTTTCCAATTTGCAAAAAATATATATAAACATTCTAATAGGGTGGGGGGGGGATTTATTCTTTATAATTCCCAAACTTTTTAGATGCATAACACTCTGTTGGCATACCTGACTTATACCTATAGGAGAGCAGTTCATAGCATAACAGCTTTGAGAATTGTTTGTGATCATTGAAAATACTTGGGAAAGTTGAAAAATCAGACTTGGAAACCCCTGTGATGCTTAGAATTTTAGAGCTTTCTGAAAGGATCTGGTCCAGCCTCCTTATTTTATTTTACCAGCCCCATAGTCTAAGCTGTATTCATATGTTTCTTAAATTGCTTACTACACTAGCCTTCTTACTTATGTTGACATAAGAACGTCCAAACCTGTAGAGAATTTTTATAAGTTTTTTTGAGCCAAATTGATGACATGCCAGAAGCAAGATCTCAGATGCTCTGGAGCATGACAGCTTTGCAGTCTTTTATACAGTTGGAACGAAGGAGGGAATGTACAGAAGATTATATGAAGATGGGAGAAGACAAGAATAGTTAACAAGATTATGTGCTTCCTTGAGGGGGGTTATGCTTCTGAGAGGTCTAAAAAAAGGGGGTGACTCTGGCATTTCAAAGGTGTGCTAACCTTGATGCACAAGAACAATGGACAGGACTTGCTTAAGGCAAAGATAAACCTTTTCATAGGTCTAGGGCTTAGCTATCCACGATGACCCGCCAGTTAGGAATTTAGGATTAGATCACCTGTGAGGTTACTTTCATTTAGATTTATTGCAGGGCCCCTTCTTTGTCCACATTTATTTCCTAACAGTGGTTACCAATATAACAACCAGAATGAGATTTTCAAAGTGCAAGTCTAATTGTCACTCTCTTAATATTCTTTAGTGCCTCCCCCTTTTACTCTAGAATACAGACTCAGGTCCTTGCCAGAGCCTACACACCACACCCCTCTGATCTTTCTAGCTTCTTTGCTCAGCCCCTCACTCACAGTACTTCACTTCAGCCACATAGGTCTTCCTAAGGCAAGAGGATGGCAAACTTTTTCTCTAAAGGGCCAGATTGTAAATATTTTAGGCTTCGTGATTTACCGTATTTTCCGGCGTATAAGACGACCCTCAACTTTTCCAGTTAAAATATAGAGTTTGGGATATACTCGCCCTATACACGACACCTGGCATATAAGACAACCCTGACTTTTGAGAAGATTTTCCTGGGTTACAAAGTCGTCTTATATGCCGGAGAATACAGTACATGGTTTCTGTTGTAACTACTCAACTCAGCCTTGTAGTATGAAAGCAAATAGGCAATAGGTTAACAAATGGGTGTGGCATGGTTGTATCTTCATAAAATTATGTATATTTATGTATAATTATGAATATATATGAGTTTTGTAATTTTTATGTGGCATGAAATATCCTCCCCCCGCCTCCCAACCATTTAAAAATATAAAAACCACTGATATCTCACAGGCCATACAAAAATAAGCAGTGAGCTGGATTTGGCCCATAGACAACCACAGTTCACCATTCCCTACCTTAGATATTTTAAAGTACCAAAGCCCTTGTGTGTACACCCCACTGTTTCTCTACTGAAGGCCCTACCCCATTTTCTGCTCATTGAAACCAGCCTTTCTTGGTTCACCTCTAAAGCTACATCTTTAATGTGTCTCCTAACCATTCCAAGTGCAAGCATGCTGTCCGTTTGCTACATTTCTAGACACTTGTTTGTACCACTTGTTTGGTACTTATCACTTCTATTTTTATTTCCAACTCATAATAAAAATAAGTGCTTGGATATAGAAGTTATATTTTTACACCTAATATATTTATGTCCTTGCTAATAAATAGGTTAATTTTGAATACCTTAATAATAACATAAATATTTTTTTTGTCTTAGAGTGACTCATTAGTGTGCATCGTTATGTCAGAAAGCTAGTTGAAAACGAATTCTTTTATCAGGGAAAGATTGAATCTGTAAATTTTATAAAAAAGGAACTTTAGTATATGATAAAATGACATATACAATAAAACATGGTTCTACACAAGTCTGAATTTGAAGTAGCTAAGTTAATATATTATGGTAAGCCAAAGTATCAAATATATAATTATGATGTATCACCCCAATAAATTGAATAAAAAGAAAAAAAATATGTAACTAAGTTAGGTTTATATTTAGGACATTTTTCAAGTGGCCTATGTCTAAGGAAATTTTGAAGTAATGCTTTCTTTTTTCCCCCCAGTGAATTTTCTTATTGACCCACAGGCATCAGAATCATACTTAATGGTTACCTTTTCCAAAATAATCATAGCAACTTCTAACCATTTGAAGGGTAGCTTTACACAAAATTTCTTGACTATACCGTTGTTAATTCCTATCTACCTACTCATCCACCCATCCCCAGATCTGCAAAGATAGCCTTGAAGGAGATTCATTCATTCATTCATTCATTCATCCATCCATCCATCCATCAAACTTGCTTGATGAAAAGCTTCTTGAGAGTGAACTTTACCAGTGAGAAAAAAAATTAGAAATATTCATAGAGAACAAACTGTTTATTGAAAATATTGGAGTTATTGTACAACTGGAAACTTTATGCTTCAGAAGGCAATATGAAGTGGAAATAATACCAATTTTTGAATTAGAAAGTGCTATCTTTACATCCTCGCTGTGTTTCCTTACTGTTAGATATTCTTAGACAAGTTTCATATCTGTAAAATGGGCAAGGCTATACCACCTTGTCAGTAATTGTGCTCAGAACAGGTAAATAAACCACAGTGGCTACTATATAGAAGGCCTTCAGCTGCTGTATCTTCTATTGTTATGCCTTAATGTAATCATTATAGTGTTTACCAAGAGGAAAACAAATCTTTAGACAAACCTGTTCTTTTTGCATAATTGGTTTTGAGAATTGGAATTTGAATTTTATTAACTTACAAGGTTCTCAGACTTTAAAGAGAGGTTCTTTTTTAATTATCTGAAGTAGAGTTTGAGTTGGAAATACAATTTTGTTTGTAAAAATTGGTTCTAACTGCATTTTTTTGCATCAATTAAACTAAAGTTGATTTTTAAAGTTCCCGATGACCTCAATTTCTGTATTTGTAGATCTTCTTTTAGAAGATTTAATTATTGCACATTAGTCTTACAATTATATTATTAAAACTATTTTTAAATTTGTAATTTATAGTCTTAAAAGTGTTTGAAGTGTTTTGCAAAGAAAACAAATGCCCATGTGCAGTTAATAGAAAAGATAAATTTAAAACAACCATATAAAGAAGAGAAGATCAGTTTTCTGACAGCAGAGGAAACTTAATGGATAACTTAGCTCTCATTTTCTGACAAATTGTGCATGTTCTTTAGGGGAAAAGGAATTTGTCCTCAAATTTTAGGAAGGATTTGTCACATAATACTATTTAATAAAAGAGTAATATGCAAAATTGACCATCACTTCAAAACACAAGATGGTCACCACAAGATGGCTGGCAGGGGAGGGCAGTTGTGGGGGATGGACCCATGCCTTCAGGGGAGGGCAGTTGGGGGGACCAGAACTGCAGGGGAGGGCAATGGATGGGGGGACCAGACCTGCATGGGAGGGCAGTTGTTGGTGACCAGGCCAACAGGGGATGGCAGTTGTGGGGGGACCAGGCCTGCAGGAGAGGACAGTTGTGGGGGGACCCAGGCCTGCAGGGGAGGGCAGTTGAAGGGGGACAAGGCCAGCAGGGGAGGGCAGTTAGGGGTGACCAGGCCTGCTGGAGAGGACAGTTAGGGGTGACTAGGTTGGTAGGGGAGGGCAGTTAGGGGCAATCGGGCTGGCCAGGGAGCAGTTAGGCATCGATCAGGCTGGCAGGGGAGTGGTTAGGAAGTGATCAGGCTGGCAGGCAGAAGCAGTTAAGGGCAATCAGGCAGAGGCAGATGAGTGGTTGGAAGCCAGCAGTCCTGGATTGTGAGAGGGATGTCCGACCACCTGTTTACAAATAGGTGGTTGGACATCCCTCAAGGTGTCCCAGATTGGAGAGGGTGCAGGATAGGCTGAGGGACACCCTCATCCCCATGCACAAATTTTGTGCACCGGGCCTCTAGTCTTTATGGAAATGACAATGAAATAATGAATACATTTTCTTTTCTTGTTTTCCTTTGGCTGGTTATATCAACCAGGTATATTTTTAAAACAAAGATTATAGTCAGTGAAAGCAAAGCCTATACGGTTTTGTGGTGTGAGAGTTCTGAACTCTAAAGTGGTATATTTAGGATATAGCCTGTCCTAATTATAGATAGAAGATTCTAATTAAGGTCACTTCTTCACTGAGTCACACTTACACTGTTCTAAAGCCTGTATTTTCTCAGCAGCTTTTGGAATGCCTGTTTTATTTTACTAGGTTCCAAAAATAAGTCACTTTAAAAAAAAATGTTTAATGGTAACACAAATAAACTATAGCAGTTGACATTGTACCCTATTACCAAGAGTCCTTACCTTATTCCCCAATTATCTATTGTCGGCACAGACTCATAGATTCCTATATTTTCAATGATTATAATTCTTTACTATTCTTAATTATTTAGTTGTGAATTGTTCCTGATTTGGCCACTAGGAACCGCTTTAAGCTTGGCTCTGTATGCTTGTGACATGAGCCTGTCTTCTTTCTTTTTTTTTTTTTTTTTTTTAGCCTTCGTTTCTTTCTGGTATAACAAGCTGTTCCAGGTTTATTTTGTATCTTTGCTATAGTCCTAGAATCAGCTATGTTACTAAAGAGCCCAGGTTCCTTTTAATAGAGAATGATATTAAAAATCAAGATCTGGGTGTTGGGTTGTTCACTGCTACTTCATATACTCAGAGGTCCCTGCAGCAGACAGAGTTGTGAAATACAAACATGTATAGACACTTACACATATATGCATACACATACACAATTTAGAAATCATAAGCTCACCCAATACTTCCAATTCTAGTTTATCCTAGAGTTCTTCCTTGCCTTGGTTCGTTCTTTCTCTCATATTTTTATGTCCCCTGAATCCTCGCTCCAATAACATCAGCACTTGTACTCATTTGCTCAGTTCTGTAATAACATCTCACATAGTTGCAGAATTGCTCTATTACAAGTACAGAACCATACTTCCTAAAAGGAATTCAGGATTTATTTGAAGTCTCCGCTATACTACAGAAGATTGAGGGTGTATGGTCAAGTACTGTACAGTCATATGCTGCACAGTGGCATTTTGGTCAACAATGGACCACATATATGATGTTGGTCTCATAAGATTATGACGGAGCTCAGTTTCCTATTTAAAACTGGAAGGATATGAGGTTCCGGAGGAATTTTTTTCTCTGATGGGAGCAGTATCTGCGGGGGTTGGCAGTAGATTGCCTCTCATTTAGAGCACCTCTTTTTTATGCCGAGATTACATCCAAATCAGTCAGCCACTGACCTCTTTTAGCACAGAGGAGCCTGTCTGCCCGCACCCCACCCCTATTACTCCATATTCATAAGGCTGCAGCCCTTCCAGATCTAGCTTGATGGTCTTCAGAATGCATTGCCATCAATTCTTCATTGAGACTTAAGATGCTGACAAGGACACAGGTCCACAAGATTTTCTCTCATTGTGTGGGTTGGTGGTATGCTTTGAAGCACAAAAAAATTAATTTCAGTGATGTTCCCATTTATCTGTTTTTCTTTATTTTTATGTCCTATCTTAAGAAACCATTGTCTAATCCAAAGAACTATTGCACAATCCAAGAATTGTGTTTTCTTGTTCTGAATCCTGAAGATTTACTATCTATTGGGAATTCGGAAGCTTCTAGCTGGTGCATAGCTTTCTCTGCACAGTAGTCAAGACCCTTACTTAGGTAGTTTGCGCTTTTGAACAGATGGTGGCAGCAAAGCTTTGATAAATGAAAATTCTCATTTTCCTAAACTAGTATTTTATAATTTTGAATCTTATGTTTTTGGCAGTAGGTTGTTGAGTATTGTTTTAATTTCCTTTTAAGATTAAAATTTATTTTGTTCAGGCTTTTTAGTTCATGAAGCCAGTTGGTGAGGCCTAAACATGATTTGCTTGAGGTCTCAACCTTAGGAAACAATTTTTTCATATTGCTCTATTTTTCTTTCATTATCTCACTCCTACCCTCATGATATTCATATAGAGGTAAAGTAATGGAGTGGTGATCAAGATGTTGATTAACAGCTAAAGCTATTCTCAAGCTTACTACTAAAACATATTGTCAGATTTATGTTCTGGTTTAGAAGATATATAATGTAAAAGTTGTTGGATATGTAGGTAACATTTTTTCCTCCAGTAATAAAAACTGCCTAATATGATCTCAAGTTTGGACCTGGGATTTCCTTTTAAAATCTGAATATTAAACAGTAAAATTAGGTGATGTGGTTATTCCTTGGTAATTGTTTTCGAGATAATAGAAATAACAAATATTTATTGAGCACTTACTATTTGCTAAATGCCTTATATGCATTGTTTTTTTTTTACTCTCACAACGTCTTTAAGAATTAAGTACTATATTTCCCCTGAATTGTTCAAAGGAAGAAATGGGCTTAGAGAAATTAAATAAATTGAATCATATTAGTAGATGGAGGTAGGTGTGTATCTGTGTGTGGGAGGGGGGGGAGGGTATTTGTGTTCACAAGCAACTATTTGTACTATATCTCATTCATAAAAATTATTTTCTGTTCGTTTGATTTAGCCACTGAAAATTAACCTGTCCTGGAATTGCACCTAATTTCAGCTTTACTTCAAGTTTCCACTAGAGGGTACACCAAGTATTTGATTTAAGTTTTTAAAATAATCTTGTTTTATTTTTACACTGCAGGTTACTCATTTTTGGATCCTATGACAGAGAGGCAAATATTCATTGCACCCTTGAGTTGAGCAGTGGTGTTTGGGAAGAAAAACAAAGGAGTTCTATTAAGACGGTAAAATTGCTTTCCATTGTTTGACATCTGTATAAAGTTTATATCCTATAAGTATGCTTTTATTAATATTTCTATATTCTTAGTTATTTTTGGTCATGTGCAAATAATATCAATAGCATTTATTCATCTTTTTATAATGCAACATCAGTAATGAAGTGGATCACATAAAACTATAGTAATCAGATTGCTTGCTTGCATAAGATATCTAGCCTGACTAATTTCTCTTCTGTACAGGAGAAGTGAGGGCAGGTGTGTTTGAGTAACAGAAACTTCTAGCCATACGTGAGGTGAAGTCATACTTACTCATATAGGGCATGGCAAGGATTTTGGATTTTATTCTTTGTGGTGGGATAGTTTTGAGATAGGAAATGACAAGATCTTGTGTACATTTTGTAAAAAAAATGTGCTTTCTGTATACAGAAAAGGTTGTAGGAGGGTGAGAGTAAACCTGAGAGAGATCAGGAGGCACTCAGGACAAGGCATTCAGGAGGTGGTGGCTGAGGAACTGGAAAGAATGGATTTGGGATGTACTTTTGGTATGTGAAGGGCTTAATGTTCTGGTTTCTTTTTTGTTATCTCAAAAAAGATTGTCACCTAAGTTGTAAAATTTTGGGAAAACATAGGCTTTTAAAATATTTTAAGTGCTGGAATTAAAAATGAACAAAAATTGCTTCATACTCAACATGTTTTAATTGGACTTGTTGGGTTCTTTGAGTTCTTAAATAAAAATTGTCACTGTTTTTTTCCAAATTTGAGTTGGTATTTCTAAATGTTTCCCATAGAAGTTTTAATAGGAATTATGATACACTTCTTGGAATTTGCATAAATCTAGTAGTTTATTAAAGATTTAGAGCACTTATCAAAATGTTGTCTACAAAATTGCTTTATTAAGCCCATGAAGCTTTGCATTGGAAATAAAATCCCAGGATTTTATGTCTGAAGTTGAAAAATAATTTATACCATAAAAGAACATGTAGCCTTTCTCTATTTTTAAGAATAGTTATTTCATATACTAAGCATATATTGAAATATGCATTTGGTAATAATAAAACTCCAGAATGCTTCTTGGGACTTCTCAAACTTCTCTGAATTACTTCTAGTCTTTTTAAATATTAGATCTATTTAACACATCCATAATTTTTTGCAGAAATAAATTATAGTTGTATTCTTAAAGATGTATTTAAAACTCGGATATTCAGCTGTTTCTATCACATTAAGCTCTTGGTAGCAGTATAGCCAATATTTAGGAAAACTATTTCTCTAATATGTCTTCAGTATATTGATGAATTAGGTACTTTTGAAGTATGTTTACATAACTGTTTTATAGTAGTAGTAACGTGCTTTTGGTATTTCTAGAATAGTTTATTATTTTTATAGTATTTTTTAAAATAGTCACAATGCTCTATTTTTTTTAAATAAGCCCCTAAGCATATTGACTTTGAAGGTTATGTAGTATTTTTATAGATGTATCCTTGACTTTTAAATTGTTTCCAGTCTTTCTATGTAATAACTGATGTGTATGTCCTTATGTAACATTGAGCAGTGTGAAATTATTTTAGAATAAGTAGAGTAATTTTTTTATCAGGGTGGGAATATAGAGGGAAGTAAAGCTGCAGAAGGAATGGGCTGAAGCACAGAGTTTTGAATTTATGAAAGTATTTGGGAGCTGTTGAAGATTTTGAACATGGGAATGACATGGTCAAAACAGTGGTTTTTAGGAAATTCTCCCCCTTTTTGGTGGTTGTGGTGCCTTAATTTTGAGTTACATCTCAGTCAACTTGAAGCAGCTCCCCAGAGGAATAAAGTAACCAGCTTTACAGTTTGTTCTGAAATATATAAATACATGAAAAAGCATTGTTGTTTTGTCTGGGTATGAAATAGTCATCACTTGCCATTGCTAGTGGCATTTTCAGTTTCCCTTATATCAGATTAGACAGCTTTAATATTTTATAACAAAAATTAGTAAGACTTTAATCTTGAGTCATAATTTTATATCTTAGCATATGTCAGAGCTAGTTTTGGAAAAATAATTCTAGGTTACTAATTACATCTGGTGTCAACAATGTCAACAACAGTTAAGTGTCTTTGGGCATTAAATTACATATGTCTGAATTTAATAACTAAGGAGGAGAATTAGAGTGCTCTTCAAGACTACATAAGACATTGTAGAATAGGATTTGAAAATTTGGAATATATTATAAACTTGGATGGAAAATGTATCATTAAAAATAAGTATGCTAAAGTACTCAATGATTTTGGAAGCTATTCTTATGTATACAATCTTCAGGTTTAAGTTTTTTAAATGTTAAAATTTACTCAGTCACTAATTTAGTGTACAGAATGAAAGAAACTTAGTATCTTTCATATTTTAAAGCACTATAATGTACCTTATCATGCCATTATTAGGGAAGATCAATAACAGATGGAAAGCTTTAGATTTGTAGTACTTACACAAATATTGGGGGTGGAGATGGAACAGTTGTAATGCATAAGCTGGAAGTATTAGCAAATCTAATGAATGCGGCTTAAGCAAAAAAAGAGACTTATCTTGTGCGATGAGCTCTTAGTATATAATCAAGGAGCTGGCTCTTACTGGCTTCCTCCTCCATCATCCTTAGCTTGGAGGTTTTATTCTCATGGTTGCAAATTATCCAGTGCACCCCTAGATATCCACCTTTCAAGACAAAGGATGAGATATAAGGCATGCCAGTCAGGTTTTATCCTTTTAAAATTCTTTACTAGAAGCTCCACCCATGGATTTTGACTTACATCTCATTGGTTAGAACTAAGTCATATGGTCTCTAGTACCGTCAAGGAAGTATGGGGACTCATTTTTGTTTTTTCAGCCTTTATTAGGAATCCAAGGAGAGTGTGGGGCAAAATCAGACACTTGGTCACCGCCTTGCTTATTATTTCCCTTGCAAAGTAAAAGAGCACATAGAATAAATGAGGCACTTCTGTTTATTCTTTAAAAATAATAAGCAAAGCTTCCTCATGAAAATCCCATTAAATGTGATAGCTGAGGTGCAAATAAATTGGATATTAGGTTTAAACAAACAGAGAATTATCTTGCAAGAGATGACAAAGTCAATACTAAAAATATGTTCACCTTTACTAAAAGAGACAAGGCAAGTTTATTTTCATTCTATAGCAATATGCATGTTTGGTGATGAGAATTTGCTTCCCTTTCATTAATGAATAAATTTCAGGTTCAGATTTTTAAAAATGTTCATTTCAAAATGATTAATATTTCAGTTGGAAACTCTATGGACAACTAGATATATACCTTTAGAATTTATAGTGCTTATCAAATAAAATTCACAGTAAATTAATCTGACATATTAAAGCATACATAATCATTATTGTGTGAATACTAAAACAAACAGATCGTATAAATATCACATAAACACACCCAGTTTTAAATAGAGAGACCCTGAGTGTTACTTTCCTCTGAAGCTGGGAGTTCTGAGGGAGTGGGAAAGGCTTTGGGGCCAGCTGGCACTCAGCTGTTCTGTCTAGATCTTTCCTTGTTCTCCATTTTAAATAAAATGGTGAAATGAGTTTAAGTTTGAAAACAAGCTTTTCCGTGTTCATTTTATACTGACCCTGCTCCTCTGCACTCAGACATTTGAAAGCAATTGTCCTTTATAAAAGACTGGTCTTTCCTTCTGTGATTAGAGACAGAACGTTAAAAATCCAATTAACTGTTAAGTCAGTACATTGGCATAAATATGTTACTATCAGAGAAGAAGGGAGAATCTGGACTTCTTGTTCTGAAATGAAGACAGAATTAGAAAAGTGTCTTTTGGGTCCTTGGGATGCAGTGCACAGGGGACGGGCAGAAGAGATGCTGGAACCGGCGTGTGTTCAGTATAAATAGAAGGTTTGTGTAGTTTAATATGCAGGTCCCACAGGGAATTGTGGTGAAAGGCATTAGCTGTCAGGATATATCAGACCTTCCTGAAAAATAAGAAGTAATAAATCCCTGAAGGGCAGTCAGCTAACAATTGGGGAGAACTTCTAAATGGTAATTTGGAACTCTTAATTAGGATGAGTATATTGTTTTCAGAGGGTTATACGGTATCATTTGGCAACTACCAATTGGCAATTTCAGCTGGCAACTGCTAAGGGCTTTGTTTTTTTATTTTTTATAGCCAAGGTGGAAATGTATTGAAGAACAAGGACAGACTCCCACGTGGGGATGGGGAATGAGTCCCCTGCTAAGGGCTTTAAATAGGGTCATACTCAAAATAATGAAGTCAGAAGAATTCATCTCCTGGAGTCTGTACTTTATCTTTCTTTTTTAAAATATGTTTTATTGCCTTCAGAGAGAAGGGGGGGGGGGAGAGAGAGAGAGAAGAATATCAATGATGAGAGAGAACCATTGGTCAGCCGCCTCTGGCACATCCCCTACCAGGGATTAAGCCAGCAACCCAGGCATGTGCCCTTGACTGGAATCGAACCTGGGACCCTTCTGTTCGCAGGCCTATGCTCTATCCACTGAGCCAAACCAACTAGGACTGGGCTTTAATATTTTTGTTAGACTCCAGTGGCACCTTTCTTTCTTTCCACTCTTGCTTCCCACATTTTTGAAAGGATCTGATTCTGAAAGAGAAATAGTTTCTATCAGGTTTCCTTCAATTTTTTTAAGACACACTCTTACAATTACAGAGCTATTTGAGGACATGATGCCTAGAATCTGACATATTTTTGCCATATACGAACATAGTCTTCCGCTTGTAGAACCTATACTTGCTCCATTAAATCTTATTGCTGCTAACAAAAACTGAATTATGAATGGTATTCTGATAATTAGGAGACAGTTTGGGAGTGGTGATAGTGGAATCATTTTAAAACAGAGTCTGAGAGAGCTTTGAAACTCGGGAGATAGGATTTAAATAGAAGGGCCTTCATCATAAGGTTAGCCCTGTTCAGTTGCCCCAAACTGAGCCTGATTCAGAGGTAGTCTGTCTTAGAGAGCCCAGTAAGTCTCTCTCTACCTCCAAAGCAAAGGTTAGCGCAGCTGAAAAGAGGAAAAAATGGCAAACGGAAGGTAGTCAGTTTGGAGAATGTATAATATAGGGGCCCGGTACATGAAGTTTGTGCACTGGGCAGGGGGTTCCCTCAGCCCAGCCTGCTCCCTCTCACATACCGGGAGCCCTCAGGGGAAATCCTACTCAGGAGACCAGGTTGATCAGGGGAAGGCACCAGCCCGGTCACCCACTCACTGCTGCAGCCACTGCCAGCCATGGCAGCCACCAATGTGTTTTCATCAACAGGGACGCCAGTCCCTTCACCATGAAAAAAAATGACAACTTTCTTTAGGCATTTTCAAGATGTGTCTTTCATAGGAGATGACATTTCTTTTCTTTTTTCTTTTTTTATCCTCACCTGAGGATATGCTTCCATTGATTTTTAGAGAATGTGGAAAAGAAAGGGCAAAACAGAGAGAAACAACAAAAGTGAGAGGAACACTTGATTGGTTGCCTCTTGAATGAGCCTTGACCTGGGCCCGAGCCAGGGAGGAGCCTGCCCTTGATCAGAATCGAACCAGACCCTGCGGTTGGCAAGCCTAGACATTATCCACTGAGCCAAACTGGCTAGGGCACAATATGACATTTTTTAGCCCTCCACCAGTGGACCTTACTTTTTTTCTCCAGGAGTGTAGTGGAAAAACCCTAGATCATCTTTTTGGATTCTTATAGTCAAATTACTAAGAACATTACCAGTGGCAAACAGGGAGTTTAGCCATTGAGCAGTCAGAAAAGGTATTTCCTCTGTAGTTCACACCAATCACCTCTGATCTCTGGCTCTGCCCCTGCCAAGGCCTAAAGCTCCCTGCGATCATTGGCTTCACCCCTGACAAGGACTAAAGGTACTAGACAGGGACACCCCTGATTGGCTGGTGGGTATAGTGGAGATATGGTCAGTTTGCATATCACTCTTTTATTAGGATAATAGGGAAATCATTCCTGTCAAACATGAAGATGCTAAGCAAGCATATAGAAGAAATGGAAATAGTAAATGCATTTTCAGCCTTCAGAAAGCTGTTGATGAAGATCCATAGCAAAGCTTCCCAAATCACTTGATAGATACGTCTTTAGAATTTGGGAAAACAATAAACTTGACCAGGTGTAATATCCTGAATGATTCAATTTTTCATGAGAGTAGTTGTCACAAAATAAATATACTTATCTAAAAACCATAAAATTATTCTCAGAGTGAGTTATTTGTGCATTTCAGGTTTTTATAATGCAGGAAATTTATAATAATTGAATCAGGTGGAGAGGAAGCACTAAAATTACCTTGAAAGTGAGATAGCCATATAAAGATAAATGGATGGGGAAAAATTAGTGATCTTCAGCTGAAAAGACAAAGGTGGGTGAATGATTAATGGAAGCATATATATGCAAAAATGTGAAACAGTAGGCTGATCAACAAATTTACTGAGCAAGGAGTTAAGTCTATGATAAACTTCACATTCCTCATGATAATCAGATGATAAATGCTAAAAGAAGGATACTTACAAGGTCTTTAATAATACTGCACACTACATACTTTTTGGTAGACCTCACAGGGGCACAGATATGCTATATTCTTTTCATA
The DNA here is from genome assembly GCA_011751065.1 of Lasiurus cinereus. Lineage (NCBI taxonomy): Eukaryota > Metazoa > Chordata > Mammalia > Chiroptera > Vespertilionidae > Lasiurus > Lasiurus cinereus. The sequence continues at coordinate 5,950,947 of JAAGEH010000038.1, forward strand.
TGTGTGTCCTGTACCTAGCAGAATTTCTGGCATGTTGTAGTTGTTATGTGAATGTCTTGGGAAGTGGGAGAAGGATAAATGATTGTTTTGAAATACAAATCTGATTCTATCAACTGCCTCCTTAAATCTCCATGGTTTCAGTAGCTCCTAGAATAAGGACAGATTTCTTGATGTGACCTATAAAGCCACCTCTGGCCTGGTCCCTAACTCCTGCCTTACCTCTACCTTCCATTCTGCATTAGCTGGGCTAGCCATCTTTCACTCCTTCATACATGCCATACTCTGTCCACTGCATACATAGCCTTTGTGCATGGGTCCCCCCTCCCCCAACATATTTCTCCACCTGCATACCTATACTTACCCCATTCTTCAGACCTCTGCTTGTACTAGGCCTTAGCTTGCTTCCCTCACATATTCTTGGGTCCTTCCTCTGCACTGTGTTAAGAGTAGACTTATCTCTACTGGTTATATTTCCAGTTCTTCACTGTCAGCTGACTTTCAGCTGAGCTTGACCACTACGAAACTTTGGTGAGAAATGGGAGTGGACTAGGAAGCAGGGTATTCTTCATTTTCTCCTCTGCCTTGAACAACAGGACTGGCAGCCACTATTCCTCCTTCATGGCTCCATGCTTCTCACAGGACAAGCCCACCACGCTTGCAGCTTCTTCCTGATGCTCCAGCCCTGGCCTCTACTCATACACATCCTCCCTCTGCCCTTCCAGCCCAAGGTTGGGTGTGACTTCTGACTGTTGCTAATATCTGAGTTACTTCACTGTTCCCTGTTTGGTTCTCAGGTCTTCTATCCCTGTTTTCCAGTCCCTCTGTTTCTAATGCTTCAGTGATTTCTGTTTCATCGGATCTTAACTGATCCACGAACCAGCATCATTCTTCTGGGGAACTTCCCTACTGAGCATAAAACTCTTTGATAATACTTCACCACAGTTGGGAATTCAATTATAATTGTATGACAGTTTGATCACTGTTACTTCCACCAATATCTTCCTTTACAGCATGCACCATGACTGTTTTGACTCACAGCACTTGGCATTTAGTGGGTACTGAATGAATGTTTCTGGGAAGACATAAGCTGATTGTCTGGCCACGAGCTCAATTTTCTCTCAACCCTTTTTCTTTCAGACATTCAATTTCAGTGAAGCTTAGTCACATTGCTGTCTGCTTTCTCCTTGAAAGCTATTTCTTTTTTTTTTATTTAATAAATCTTTATTGTTCAGATTATTACAATTGTTTCTCTTCCCTCCCCATAGCTTCCCTCCACCCGACTCCCACCCAACCCTCTGCCCTTACCTCCCTGCCTTGTCCTCATCCATAGGTGTATGATTTTTGTCCAATCTCTCCCTGCACGCCCTTCATCCCTTTCCCCCTGAGAATTGTCAGTCCACTTCCTTTCTATGCCTCTGACTCTATTATATTCACCCATTTATTCTGTTCATCAGATTTTTAATTCACTTGATTTTTAGATTCACTTATTGGTAGATATGTATTTGTTCATAATTTTTATCTTTATCTTTTTCTTCTTCCTCTTTCATATAATACTGGTTTGGTGCTGATAAACTTCTTTAGTTTTTTCTTATCTGTGAGGCTCTTTATCTGACCTTCAGTTCTGAATGATAGCTTTGCTGGGTAGAGTTTTTGCTAGTCATCACTTTGAATATTTCTTGCCACAACTGTCTGGCCTGCATAGTTTCTGTTGAGAAATCAGCTGACAATCGTATGGGTGCTCCCTTGTAGGTAATTAACTGTTTTTCTCTTGCTGCTTTTAATATTCTCTCTTTGTCTTTTGCTCTTGGTACTTTAATTATGATGTGTCTTGGTGTGGTCCTCTTTGGATTCCTTTTGTTTAGGGTTTTGTGTGCTTCCTAGACTTGAAAGCCTATTTCTTTCACCAGGTGGGGGAAGTTTTCAGTCATTATTTCTTCAAACAGGTTTTCATTGTCTTGCTCTCTCTCTTCTTCTGGCACCCCCATAATTCAGATGTTGGTACACTTGAAGTTGTCCCAGAGGCTCCTTACACTCTCTTCACATTTTTGGATTCTTTTTGCTTTTCCAGTTGAGTGTTTTCTGCTTCTTTGTATTTCAAATCTTTGACTTGATTCTTGCCTTCCTCTAGTCTGCTGTTAGGTCTCTGTATAATATTTTTTTATTTCAGTCAGTGTATGTTTAATTTCTAGTTGGTCCTTTTTCATTTCCTCTTGGGTCTCACTAAATTTATCCATCTTTTCTAGGAAATTCTTGAAAAATCTTATAACCATGGTTTTGAACTCTATATCCAATTGCTTGTTTTCCTCCATTTCTTTTGTTTGTAATATGTTCCTTTGTCTCTGCATTTTCGCTGCTTCCCTGAATTGGTAAAGTAGCTTTGTGTGCTAAGTGTGCTTTATGGCCCAGTAGCTCCAGCTCCCCAGTTACCTGAAGTGGACACTCTTGGTGCACCCCTTTGGGGACTATGTGTACAGTCTTGTTGTAGTTAAGTCTTGATTGTTGTTGGTATCACTGGAGGGAATTGACTTCCAAGTCACTTGGTTGTGAGGATCAGCTGTGTCAGCTCTGGGAGAACTTCTGTGCTGGATTCTACCTTAAGACTTACAAGGTTGCAAAAGCCTCTGTGCCAGGCTTGGATGGGGAGGAGTCTCAGGGCTGAGCAGACAGCCTTGGCTTCCCATCAGCCCCTGGGTCTCAATGTCCCTCGGTAATCACTGCAGTCCTCTCTGCACACAGTCACACTCAGGTTCCTCCAGATCTCTGCCTTTTCGGCTCCCCTGAGTTTCTGTGCGTTCCGGGACCCATATGAGTCTCTCCCAAAACTGGGGCTTAGTGCAGTCTGACCTGGATTTCAGTGCAGTTGGAAGGTTCTCTCTTCCTCCCACTAGAGAAAGTCAGCAGCACAATCAGCAGTCAGTCCTCTGTATGTGCACTTTCACACGCACCTCCAGACCTGTCTTTTGCGGCTCCCCTAAGTTTCCCTGCACTCCTCCCTTTTCACGACAGTCTAGACTCCCCAATATGAGCCTCACCTGGAGCTGGGGTTCAGTGCAGTTGGGAGTTTCTGTCTCCCACTAGAGGAAGCCAGCCAGGCATGCTGCAGCCCATCCTCTCCACAGGCATATCTGCATACCTCAGCTTTTTGCAGCTCCTTTGAGTCTCCATGAGCTCCTCTCTTTCCTTCTAGATGTACAATTTCCACTCAGCCAGCTTTCCTGTGGTTCTGGATGATGTCCGTACTGTCTTTTATTTGTGGTTTTGAAATTGTGTGAGGCAGCAGTTTAGGTGTTCACCTGTGCCGCCATCTTGGTTTCTCTGAAAGCTATTTCTGATAAATGCTTTAGCCAAATAAAAATGGTTAGGTTGAGGAAGTCCACAGAATGAAATTTACTGCTCAATATTCCCTTTGTTAAAAAACATTTTTAAACCTGGTTTTTAGAGTGAGGATTTAGTTTATAAATGTGGTACATTATTATGATGCAAATCACAATTGATGAATTATGTTAATACTTTTGATGTTTTTAATGATGCTATTATAAAAACATCAAAAGAACTTCTAACTCTCTGTGTATATTTTAATGCAGCCGAAATAAAATAACTATATGATCTAAAATTTTACTTCCCTTTTAGCTTTGGAGAATTTTAGAAGTCTTACTGAATATCTGTCCATATCTATCTACGAATTGTTCCATGTACATACAAAGAGTCTAAAAGAGCTCCCTAAAGATCTTTGATTTCAAATAAGAACATCTGAGACACAGAAATTTATAAATACATTAGGCGAGATGCTTCCGAGTTGGCATTTGGCATGTTTGTCTAAGGCCAGATGCCTTGCAGATAGCATTCTGGTGCTTCTGTTTAACCGTTTGCCATTTACAATCTCAATCTTATCAAAGGAAGAGGAAGATTAAAGCAAATAAAGCTTTTTTGAAAATGTCAGTTATTATGAAAACTCTGGTTTAGTTCACTCTGATAATATTTGCAAATACAGTAGGGACTCAATAAATTTTAACTCCATATAATGTTCTATAATTTGGCTTCTTAAACTAAATGCTTTTGAGCTTTAGTAGTAAATCCTATTCAGTATTTTATTTTTAAAGTTTATCTTGGTTAAAAAATAAGGACTGTCGTTTTCTGTCTCATATTCTCTAAGTGTATTTAATATAATTTTGAAATACTGTGTAAAGAGTAGGAGCTTAGGTTAAAATACAGAAACATCAATTCTCTATATTAAACTTGTAAGGCACTGTGAGTATGAGAAGGAAGAAACTTATTGTCAGGCATAAGGCAATGTGATACGGTCCTTTCCTTCAAGGGAGAGAAGCCTAGGGAAAAAATATCAAGAGTACAGTGAGTTCTTCAGTGTTACAGTGAGCATATGATGGCTCTAAGAGTTTCAGAATACAGCACTGTGAGGTTCCAGTGCGGGTGGGGAGGCGAAGGGCATAGCATTCTTTTGGGAAAATCAGGAAAGAATATGTTAAGGAGCCAAGCCTTCATAGTACATGGAAGTTGAACATTTTATTGGGGATACATGCTCTATTTTAAGATCTTTTTTTGAGATAGAATAAGGAGAAACTGATGGTGCCCTAACTGGTTTGCCTCAGTGGAGAGAGCGTCAGCCTCTGGACGGAAGGTTCCCGGGTTTGATTCCGGTCAAGGACCCATACTTTGGTTGCAGATTTGATCCCCAGTCCTGATCAGGGCGTGTGCAGGAGGCAACCAATTGGTTGTGGCTTTCTCACGCTGAGTTTCTCTTTCTCTGTCTCTCTCCCATCCTTCCCACTCTCTCTGATCAATGGAAAAATACCCTCAGGTGAGGATTAACAACAACAAAAAGAAACAGAGGGTTTTACAATGAAGTAGTAAGATTCTAAATATTCTTTTAAAAGAGCTTTTGAGAACCAGCTAAGGAAGTCATCTTAATAAAACTTACACATTGTTTTGGATTCTGTTTCTAGGACCCTCTAGTATTCTGTGATGCAAGTAAGACTGTTGATTTAGTGCATTCTTTGTCATGAACAAACACGTCCTATTCAAGGCACAGCGGCACCTTCCCACAGAAACCCACTTAGCCAAATAGCTCATTTGCTGAGTCACACACTCAGATGCAGGATGCAGAACTAGGAAATAAGCAATTTAGGAAAATGTTAGAGAGGTGTTATCAGAGATCCTGCAGTAGTATACAACTCCTGCTCACATGTGTTCAGGCCAGTGGAAGCTAGGAGCAACAAGACAGCAATTTCTCTGTGCCAGTCATGATTGTAAGACTTTATATGCACTAACCATTTAATTCTCATGGCAACCCCATGAAAACAGGCACAACGACTCCATTACCGTCTCCATTTTACTAGTATATAGAAGGAAACTGAGACACAGCTCACAGGTCATAAAGACAGCCTGCAAACCCAGGCAGTGTGACTCCAGAGCTGGTGTTCTTAATTATTATCTCCACGAATGGTAGGTTCAAATCCAGTTTCTTCTACTATTTTTATGCCTAGAACAAATTATTTCATAATCTCTGAAATGGAGACAGTAATAACAGTATAAAGGTTAAATCCTATAAAACACTTAGCACAGTATCTGGCACATCGTAGCTTATTATTGAACTGACCTAAATGCCACACTCCTGTGTTTTTAGTGGTATTGATGTTTTGTATATTCTATAAATTCCCCGCTCCCCCTTCCTTTTAAATCCTTCCTGTAACAAGGTGAAGAGGACAGAGGAATGGCATAGTTTCCTCAGTCATGGGATAGTGTGAGATTTTTTTTGTTATTTGTTTTTATAAAGACAAGAGAGCCAAAGAGTGATTTTTAAGAACATCAGCAAGTTTATTAAGAGCTTTTTATAACTAGCTGCTGTCTATTTCAGCCAAGTATGAAGTGTGAACAAACATTTTCAGAAAGGTTTAACATAAACTGAGAACTTCTTAGGAATAAAGATGTTAATGTCATAGCATAGAAAAAAATGTAGTTATTTGTAATTAACATAGATTTGGAACATTTAGGAAATAGTTCATACTACTAAACTGTTAGAGATCTGTAGCACTCATCTTTGCCTTTTATTATAGTAAACTAGGGGCCCAGTGCACGAATTCTTGCATTTTGAAAGGAACTGTGGGCCGTGAGGCTGTGGTGAGCACAGGGCGGGACTTGGCCCCTCATGCCATGGCTCCCAGTCCCCTGTCAGTGGCCCTGCTCCCACACACTGATGATGCAGAGCGATTGGGGGGCAGGTGCTAGTAGGGCTGGTGCCATCAGTGGGTGTAAGCAAAGGCTGCTGCCCCGTTCGCCCCTCAGGAGCAGGGGGAGGTGGAGAAGCCCTGAGGGGCAATCGGGACCAGCAGCCACTGTTCACCTGCACTGACAGAGCTGAGCAATCGGGGCCAGCACTAGCAGAGGGTGCGAGCGGCAGCTTCAGCATTGGCAGGTGTGAGTGCTGGGCAGGACTGTGGCACTTCAGGAGCAAAGAATTTTCAGTAACCACCATAGGCTCACCCTGATGACGTGACCGGCACCCCACTTTGCCGCGGCCAGCGCCCACCATGTTTTGCGTTCTTCTGCTGATGCCTGCCATTTTCTGCATGCGTCCCCTGGTGGTCAGCACACATCATAGTAACCAATTGTTCTGTTGTTCTGCTATTCTTTCTATTTGCATATTAGCCTTTTATTATATAGGATAGGATGTGAAGTAATTGAAGGAACTTTAAAATGAACAGGCTAAAGTAAAACTAGAGGGAAATTTTTGTTATTTTCAAATAGATAAGTGGAAAGAGCAGCAACAACACTTAATTCGTATGTCCTATTAAGTCAGTCTTTTTCCATGAGGTGTTGAGTATCTCTCCACCTAAGTATTGAACATGAATAGAGTTTACAATAGGTTTGGGGACAGCTGTGTTTTCCATTTGTAAGCATATTGATTTACATTGATATTGGATTGTACTAAACAAATAGGTGGTTATATTTGAAAGCTGTGTTATACAAACAGTATGCTCTATTGGAGGAGATAAGGTTTTATTAATCATTGCAAATAAGACTACTTCTGGGTAATTTATTATATTTCTTTAAAGATTATCAAGTGAGCTTAGAGTATGGACAGATGGCTTGTTTTCTAAGTGAATGGTGTGTGAATTCTCTTTCATAAATTGAGCAACACTGAGAATATTGTTAGGAGCCTAAGTAGAAAACCATTGAGCATAAGAAAGTAGGTTATCATGAAATAGAGATTTAATTTTTGTGATGCTATTTCATTTGTTAAATTTGAGGAAACCTGCATATTCTAACAAAATTGGCAATTTCTATAGGATAAAGGTGATACATGTTTGGAAATCATCATGAACTATATATTTTTTGCCCAATTAAAGAAAACTTCAGAAAGCTATAAAGAAAATTGCAGAAGTCAACCATAATCTCATACTCAGAGAAACCATTATTAACTTTATAGAAGAACTTTGTAAATCTAAGCATACACACTGTTCACGGGTATGTTTATGGTTTTGTCTCCGTATACATGTGTCATTGTTTTTATGTCTGCATCGTATCTCATTGTGTATCATAATTTATTTAACCAATCACTCATTGATGAACATTTAGACTTTTTGCAATTTTTATTGTTGTAAAGAAATCTATAATGTCAGTGTGTGTATTATTCATGCATATTTATTTTTCAGTCGTGGTTTGGCACACTTTGAATTAACTTATTGGGGTGACATTAGTTAGTAAGATTATATTAAATATTTTAGACTTTGTGGGCCAATTCACTGTCACAATCACTCAAATCAGCTGTTTTAACTTCTAAAGTAGCCAGAGACAACAGACAAGCAAATGAGTGTGGGTGTTTTCCAATAAAATTCTTCAAACAGAGCCCACAGCCCTGGCTGGTGGCTTGGTTAGTTGGCATGTTGTCCTGTACACCAAAAGGTTGCAGTTCAATTCCCTGTCAGGGCACACACCTAGGTTGTGATTTTGATCCTCAGTTGAGGCATAGTATAGGAGGCAACTGATCCATGTTTCTCTCTCTCTCTCTCTCTCTCTCTCTCTCCCTCCCTACTTTCCTCCTTCCCTCTCTCTGCCCCCCTCCTCTCTCCCTCCCTCCCTCCCTACCTCACTTCCCCCCACCCCTCATCCTCACTTTCTACAAATCAGTAAAAACATACCCTTGGGTGAGATTTAAATAAATAAATTTTTAAAATGAAAACAGCCCACAGGCTATAGTTTGTCAGCCCCTGATCTAAAATTCCTTGGTCAAAGATTTTGCAAAAATAATGGGTATATGTTTTTAAATTAAATTCCAGCTAGAATAAGTCTTCAGAGTAGATAATCGTATTGTGTCAATGTTAATTTTTTGACTTTGATAATTGTACTGTGATTATATAAGCAAATGTCCTTTTTAAGAAATACACACTTAAATATTTAGGGGTAAGGAGGCATCATGTCTGTAACTTATTTTCAAATGGTTCAGAAAACAATGCAGAAAGAGAGAAGCAAATGTAATAATTTGTTAATTGGCAATTCTGGATTCAGTATAAATAGAAATCCTTTGTACTACTTTTGTAACTTTTCTGTAAGTTTTAAATTATTTCAAGGCAAAAGTTATAAAAAGTTATATCTTGAAAGTAAATAGTCTGTCCCTAAGGCCCTCACACTTGTTTAGTAAGATGTAAATCACCTTGAAGAAGTAAAGTGATATTAATGTATAAAACTGAAAATTAACTTAGTGATTCAGAATCAGAGCTATTTCTGTTTGACAAAGGAATTGAAAAGGGCAAGTATTCAACTCTGTTGTTTCCCTAACATCCTCAGACTTTGCATACTTTTCAGAGGTTTATATTTCATGGAATGGTTGTATAAAATTTAGTTTCAAATCAAAACATTAATGGAAACTTCAATCAGATTTAAAAAGAGAGAATGAGAAACCTGAGTGCATTGCAGGGTGATCATTTGGATGTGATTACTTTCCTAATAGCCTTTGAACCTAGGCAGAGGGTCATTTTTATTCTTTAGACTTCTTAGGTCAGCAATATTTGTATAATGGACTCTACCTTTCAGTATCTTTTTATGTCTTTATTGTCTCTCAGGTGAAGCGACCAAAAGATGCAGTCCTAATTTATCCCCCAGTGGCTTTAGAGACCAGGTGGCTAAGCTGGCCTTCTGTTTTGAAGATTGAGGGGCCTCATTTGTGTTTTCCCCAGAAAGAAGTCTTCCTAGCTCACCTGAAGAGAGATCATGGAAGTGCCTGGATTGTTTACCTTCATTTCCATAGTTTCTTTCTCCCCCCCCCCACCCCAAAAAAAATGTTTTTAATGATTTTAGAGAGCAATGGAGAATAGAGAAATAGAAGCTTCAATGACTGGCTGCATGTCCCCCTCCCGCCCCCCCCACAATGGGGATTGAGCCAATAACCTGGGCATGTGCTCTGACTGGGAATTGAATAGCGACCTCTTGGTTCATTGGTCAGTGCTCACCCATTGAGCCATACCAGCTGGACCCATGGTTCCTTTAATCTGACAACAACCAAGTGTGAGGGACTATTAGTATCCTCTTTTACAAATAATGCTCACAGAGGCTAAATCACTTGCCTGCGACCACACAAAACTAGCCAGCGTTAGAGCCAGAATTCAAACCCAACACTCAGTACAAGCCATCCCAGACATTGCTGTTTTTCTTTAAAAAGGAATTTCAAATCTGCTCTAGATCTAAGGAGGGGCTGGTTTCAGTATTTTTTTTTTTTTTTGTTAACTATCCACTAAGAGGTGATTACTGAAAATTGAGTTATTCTGTTAACAAAAAAAAATGTTTACATGTAAAATCCATGTGAGAGAATTTAAGATATATTTACTATGTACTGTTTATGTCCCTTAAAGATTTCATTTTAAAAAATAATTTTTGCCATCATTTAGGGCGGGCATGAAAATTTATCCCATAGCAGCACTTCTCTTTGCCTAACAGATTCTCTTTTTCATTTATCTGGCTTATGAGTTTAAGAACTATTCTGACTTAAACCTTTATGAATTAAACTGTAATGGCAGGTGTTGGAAAAGTTCTGTGGGTGTTGATAGTAATTTTTAGACGTAGAGATACCATATGTCTGTTTCAAGAGTTATGCTTCCTGTGAGGAAGGGGGCGAACCTGTATAGCCATGTACATCCAAATTGAGTCCTCAGCTGAAAGGAGGCATTTTCCAAGAAGATAGCTAATATAGTATTTCCTTTTTTTCTGTTAGAGTGACAGACCAAATGGAAGATGATTAAGAACTTAGCTGAGTCTATGGAAGCAACAATACATAGTTACCCGCTAATTGAAGGTCCCATGAAATATTTCAGTTAGCATCTTCTGCACTGTTAAAACTGCTTGTAATGAAAAGTAGGTTTGATTGATACAGAATGACCCTTTAGAGACTCGGTATTCTCTTTCTTTTCATAAATGTTTTCTTTTTCATTCTAGAACCTAGAAATTATTTTATATTGATTTTTTTATAGAGAGGAAGGGAGAGGGATAGAGAGTTAGAAACATCGATGAGAGAGAGACATCGATCAGCTGCCTCCTGCACGCCCCCTACTGGGGATGTGCCTGCAACCAGGATACATGCCCTTGACCGGAATCGAACCTGGGACCTTTCAGTCCATAGGCTGACTCTCTATCCACTGAGCCAAACCGGTTTCGGCTACAAATTATTTTAACATTTCAGAATTATAAATATTTTTGAAGTTTTATAAGTGTTCTTTTTTTTTTTAACCAAACTGATGGCATTGCTAGGAAGCAAGATTTTAAATGCTCTCAGGATTAGAACTTACCGAAATGTGCTTTAGAAGCAGAAATCGAGTAATATTACTAGAGTTCTAATTCCTTCATTTCAGAATTGAGCTAAAGGTTATTTCCTACTCAAGCTTGTTTGTGGAGAGAGAAAGGACGAGAAGAGGAGGAGCAGGGGAGAAAATGAATATGAACAAGGGCATATCATCTCCTTGTCAGTGTTTATCATGGCACTAGTGGAGTTTAGAAGGATCATCAACTTTGGTTCTAATTTTTAAAGGTGATTGATGGTAATATATGAAATCTGGCCCTGGATCTTCAACAGCCTTGTTGCTATTTCTAATTGAGATAGACAGTGAGCTGTCTCTAGCCTGGCAGTAATTTGTAATCGCATTGATCCAACATCCACTGTTCAATAAAATGGCCAGAAAAATCACATCTCTTAACACATTCTGTGCTGAGCGAGTTGTACATAGAAGTTCCCCTTGCAATGACTTGATTTTTTCAAATTTATCCTATATAATAAAAGCCTAATATGCTGTGTCTGGTTGTCCATTCAACCAATCAAAGCATAATATGTTAATGCTATGGTAAGGCCACTCAACCACTCACTGTGGCATGCACTGACCACCAAGGGACAGACAGTTGACCGGTCAACCAGTCGCTCTGAAGTGCACTGACCACCAGGGGCCAGACGCTCCAACTGGTAGGTTAGCTTGCTGCTAGGGTCTGGCCGATCAGGACTGAGCGAGACCCAGACACACCCTGGAGCCCTCCCCTGCTGGCCAGCCTCCCTAAAGAAGCCCCCAAGCCCTGCTGTCCGGGCTCTGTCTGCCATGTCCGGAGGCGGGTCCAACCTCGCTGCTCCAGCGGACAGGCCCAGACACTCCAGCAGCGGGGTTAAGGGGACTGGGTGCTACCATCTTGTGGTTCTTTGCTCTCTGCAGGGCCTCGGGGGTTTCACTGCAGCCATGGAGATGGAGCCCCCATGCCCTGCTGCAGTCCCATAGCCACAGGATGATGGCGCCCGGTCCCCTTAGCCCCGCTGCGAGTGTCGTGGAGTGATGGTTGATTTTCATACTACTGTTTTATTAGATAGGCCATTGAGAATTCTGATAGGAAAGAGATTGATTTACATTACGGGCGAGGAAGACTAGGAATGGTTATCTACATTTAAAAGCCTACTGATAAAAGTTCAATTTTATACTGGCGTCAGATACATATGTATTCAGATTACTGTGTTATTTCTCCCTTCCCTGCCCTACTACTCTACCAAAATAGTCTTCATGATGTCTTTTTCAGAAACTTATTTAATGAAAGAATGCTCAAAAGTATTCTTACTGGACACAGTAATTTCAGGTCTTTCACTTAATGGTTCTTTTTGTTTTGTTGTTTTTTTCTCAATGTAACAAGCTTGTATAGGAGAGAACAGTTTGTAAAAGAGTTATATTGATATGTTATTAAAACACATCCCCTTTTTGTCTATTATATAAAATTATGTCCATGTTAGGAAGTGATTGAAAATCAATGTTATTTTTTTCCCCAAGTGAAAATAAGGTATCCCACCTGGGTCCAAGAAAGACTAAAAGGGATGTTGAGTGTGTGAGAGCTCTTAAAATCTATATTGGTGTTTTCACTAAATTGCTCTCCACACAATAGCTGTGCATGTAGCTAGAAGTTTTTAACCTGTGACTGATGTTATTGGTGAAGTTAAATGCAAGCTGTCTGCAATCTTGTATGTATTGACTCATGGTTCGGCTCTTGTAATTGCTGCTTCCTATGTCAGAAATTCTTCACAATTGATAAACTTTTATTTATGTTATATCAAAAAATACTAGAAATGGTCATTTTATTCCATTAGAAAGCTACCTTTTGGTTTCAACAAAATTCATGCCTGTTGACACAGAGAAAATACTTACATCCTTTATATAGTGTATTTTATCTTTATAATGTTTTGGTAGCTTTCTCGTTTGACAAATACAGCGCTTTGAGCTTAATGAGATTTTGTATGTAACAGTCTGTAACACAGTGCCTGGTAAGCTAGCACCTGTTTGAAACAGATACCAACTAAAACCAGCTTAAGCAAAAAAGGGATGTTTATTCCGAGGATGCCGTGGTAGTTTCATGGGCACCATGGGTGTGTCAGGACCACGGTTTGAGGTTGTGTGGATTAGGCTCTGCATAGCTTTCAGCATGCATGCAGCCAGGCCTCAGAAACAAACTGGAACCGGAGACCAAACCTGCCAGGCCTCCTTCCTTTCTGCTCCTAGCTTTCTGTGTGCTCTGTTCATGTGCAGATGCCTTTCTCCACTTCCCAGTTTGTAAGATGCCTACAGCTCCGTTATCTATTCTGTTTGAGGAATCTCTCAACCGAAATCCCCACTGTGTGGGAAGGAAGTCGGGTTGACCCAGCTTGGCTCAGGTGTAGCCCCTGAACCATCTCATGAGGCAGAGCAGAATCATCCTGTATAATAAAAGCCTAATATGCAAATTGACCAAACTGGGGAACAACCAGTGGAACTGGTCGCTGTGATGTGTGCTGACCATCTGGGGGCAGATGCTCAACTCAGGAGCTGCCCACAGATCCCAGGACAGCCAAGGCAGGTACCAGTGGAGGCCCCCCAATTGCCCTGCCTGTTGCCCCACAGAGGAGAGCAACCGGCAGTGAGGGACAGGGCCAGCGAGCAGGTGGCGCCAGGTTGGTCAAGGCGGGTGCCAGCAGGGCCCGCTGGTTGTCCCACAGATCGGCCCTGATCGCAGCCAGGCCTGGGGACCCTGCCTATGCACAAATTTCGTGCACCAGGCTCTAGTCCTATATAATAAAAGAGTAATATGCAGATCAACCAAACATCAGAATGACCAGTCGCTTCACATGCACTGACCACCAGGGGGAAGATGCTCAACACAGGAGCGGCCCCCTGGGGGTCAGTGCGCTCCCACAGGGGGAGTGCTGCTCAGCCACAAGCTGGGCTGATGGCTGGTGAGCACAGTGGCCCACCTCTGTGGCAGTGCTAAGGGTGTCCAACTGACGGGGACGCTTGTCAGGCATCCCCCGAGTCTCGAACTGTGAAAGGGTGCAGGCAGGACTAAGGGCCCCTCTTCCACCCCACCCCCACTCTGAGTGAGCTAATGTCATGTACTGGGCCTCTAGTGTTATATATGCAAGGCTGTTCCCACATAACCCACTGAAGATTATAGGAGGAGAGCTTAGCAAATATGAGTGCTCATTTAATAAGCATATAGTAAATGTAGAGTAAGTATTATCAATTTCATTTCTTTTATAAAATATCAGTCATGTTACAAAGTACAAATATAAGGAACATGTTTATTGCAAAGAGATGTTAATAGATGTTTGCAAGCTGAAAACAGCAGTGTTGCTCTACTTTAACACTTGATCTTAGTCAAAAGGCTGAGAAGCAATTGTAACTCTACTTTATAATTTGGGGGAAGGAGAATGGGCTAACATATCCTAATCTGTTATAGTAAGAAGTCAACAAATACCCTTAAAATTTTACATATTCAGAACTGATGCGTTATCCAGAGGGGGAAAAGTTAATTCCTACAACAATTAAAAACAGAAACAAAATTTAAAGGTGGTTGCTCTGGCATTGGAATGGAGGGTTTAAGTATATTGGAAAACTAAGAGCTATCTGAAGGATTAGCAGTGACCTGTATATTTATGTATCTTACGACAAAATATGGCATATTCAAGGTTTTATTGTTTTTAATAGCTTTAATGAGATATAATTTAAATACAGTAAGTTCACCAACTGTACAGTTGGTGAATTTTGTTAATTGTGTAGTTATATAACCTTCACCCCAATAAAGGTATAGAATTCTCTTTCACCTTGAAAACTTTACTTGTGCTATTTGCTTTTAATATTCATCTGCTTCCTATCACTTTAATTTTGCTTTTCTAGAATTTACTACAAATTGAATCCTAGAGTATGTGGTCTTTTATGTTTGACTCATTTCATTCAGTACACCTTTGAGATGTATCTGTGTTGGGTGTACTGTCACAAAAAAGATTTTCCTCCTCCTCCATTTGTCTGTAATAGTCACTGTGGTGCAAGTCCGCATCAACCGTAGTGCTCTCAGTGTGTTCCTGTTTCCTCACTCTCTGCTATGAACCCATTAAATGTTCCTGTTTTTTTCTCTTTATCAAAGGTTGAATTAATTAAGGGGAATTTACAAAGCGTTGGACTCACACTTCGTCTTGTCCAGTCAACTGACGGGTATGCTGGGCACGTCATCATTGAGACTGTGGCCCCGAACTCACCTGCTGCACTTGCTGATCTTCAGCGAGGAGATCGATTGATTGCCATTGGAGGTAACTATGCTAATGTGCAGTATGGTTTACACTTACAGAGAAAGCAGAGAGCACATTACTTTTATAATGGGAAGAAAGTAGTACCCTTATTATAAAAAAATCTGAAGGAAGCCTTAACATTTCATTTAAAACACATATGCCAAATGACACTTAGGGTAGCAGAGCCACAAAATAAACCTCAGCTGTTACTTGTTTAACATAAACATGTTACTCTTTCTCATCTGAAAACCACAAGTCAGTATAAATTTTTTTTAATATATTTTTATTGATTTTTTACAGAGAGGAAAGGAGAGAGATAGAAAGTCAGAAACATCGATGAGAGAGAGACATCTATCAGCCGCCTCCTGCACGCCCCACAGTGGAGATGTGCCCACAACCAGGAGACATGCCCTTGACCGGAATCGAACCTGGGACCTTTCAGTCCGCAGGCCGACGCTCTATCCACTGAGCCAAACCGGTCTTGGCAGTATAAATTTTTTTTTAATATTCATACAACCTGTTTTGGTTTTACCTACAGGATAAAATTAATTTTTTGGTGGTGTTTTGTTGTTGTTAATCCTCACCCAAGGACATTTTTTCCAACGATTTTTTTAGAGTAGAAGGGGGGTGGGTGGGGGAGAGATCGATGTGAGACACACTGATTGGTTGCCTCCCACACATTTCCCAACTGAACTGGGGATCGAACCTACAACCTAGGTACATGCCCCTGACTGGGAATTGAACCTGCAACCCTTCAGTGCGCAGGCTGATGCCCTAACCATTGAGCATACTGTCGAGGGTGTAAAATTTTTTCTTACTTTTTTGAAAGGTTTTTGTTTTTAATTACACAGTAGTAAATATTACCAAAAATAAATCTGAGCACTATAAATGTATGCTGAGTGGAAAAATATATCTACCATTTGTAAAAATATATGTATTGTGATAAGGAGCAGGTGTGACATATTAAATTTGTATAGCTATAATTCATTTATGTGGTTCTGTAATAATACTTTTAAGTATTTAGTAACGGGATCGGTGACAATTGAAATAAGAATAACAAAATGTTTGCTATATTTGAAACTCAATAATGGAGTTCATTTTACTATTTCCTCTACTTTTGCATATATTAGAAATATTCCAAAAGAAAAGGAATCCCACCCTGGCCAGTTTGGCTTGGTAGTTAGAGTGTTGGCCCTCAGACTAAAAGGTCCAAGTTCAATTCCTGGTCAAGGTCATGTACCTGGGTTGCAGACCTCATCCTGACCTGGGTCATGGTGCATGCAGGAGGTAACTGATCAGTGTGTCTCTCACGTAGATGTTTCTCTCTCTCTCTTTCCCTCCCCCTCCCCCCCATCTCCCCTCTCCTTTCTTAAAAATCTCTCTAAAAATTAGTGGAAAAAAATATCCTCAGGCGAGAATTAACCAAGTGAACTGGAACTTTGACAGAAATGACAGTTGAGTAGGGGGTCTACTTTCTGGATTTGTGTCAGGTGAACTGAGGGTGACACATTTATTCTAACATAATAGTGAGGACAGGAGCATAAGAATGTCAAAAGAGGGTTTTTAGCTACAGTGACTTTGTAGTGTCAAAGAAACATCAAGGTGTTGATACCCAGAGGTAGTTGGGAATGTAGGACAAGGGAAGACCAAGGAAAGTTGATAGCTAAAATTTCTGAAATGGATATAATCCAGGAAGAAAGCAAAGAGCAGAGAAAACTAATGACAGACAAAACCATGGGAAGGTTTGCATACAAGGGGCAGGTTAGGTGGCAAAAAGCAGAGGAAAGATCTGAGCACAGTTAGTGTCATGAAAATGGGTTTAAAGCAGGAGAAGGAATCAAAGTGTGAGCAAGGATAATTGATGGAGCAAAGGGCTGAAGAGATGGTGAGGGGGACAGTGGGATCCAGAGTACAACGAAAGGGCTACTCCCTCCTCGGAGATAGCTTAATGCTAAAAATGACTGGCAGGAAGAAAAGGTGACTTCTCCAGCTCAGGAGCAGAAAAGGGAGGTGGTGGGGCTAGCAGAGCTGGGAATCAGAAAGGCAGTAGATGTAGAAGAGGAAAGGTCCAGGACAGAGAATAGAAAATCTTGATGTGAACGTCACTGAAATCTTGACACTGAGGTCAAGGAGCAAAGCAAGTGCTCTCAGGAGAATCACTGGGCCAGGAGAGCAAAGGAGGAATGATTAGATCTGGAAATTACCTCCAAACAGATTCAGGGAGCAGACAGGATTGTCACAGGTGGAAAATAAGAGATTGTGGCCAGAAATTAATTTCCAAGTGAAAGATACTTGCTGTGGTCAAGTTCCCAGTGATGACCAGGTCTAAAGCAAAGTCTTATCTGGACGCTGAAGTAGGAGAGAATGTAGGCTGAGGAACTCCACGGTCAGGTTATTAGATGGGGCTGATGCTACTTTGATTTATTTAGGAGGGCCCTAAGACCTTTGGAAAGCAAAGACTGTCTCACCTTTCTCTAAGTCCTACAGAAAGGGATAGCTTGGGTAAGTACTGTTTGGGGGAGGGTAGCGAAAGGGCAGGAAACGAATAGCGCCTGTAATGATACACCTAGAAGATCGCTAGCTAGAAGAATATACTAGAAGCTGCTGGCTCTGATTGCCTTGGGGAAGGAAGAGTATTGCTAGGAGATATAGGTGGAAGGAAGGTTTTTTTCGGTATGCATCTTTTGTACCCCTTGAATTTTGAATCACGTTAATATAGCACCTATTAGTAAGCAGTAAAATGAAAACTTAAGGTAGATATTATCAATATAAGTAGATAGTAGCCAACTTGTTTGACTGTAAAGCAACTATGCCTTCCTTATTCTTTCTGGTCCTGAAAAGGATTAGTTTAATGGGTAAAGCTAATAAAAATCTGTAAGAGTACATTATTCATAATAGAGTATTTTGCAGTTCATTTCAAACATCAGTCTCTTACTTTGACCCAATTGCTTGTAATCCCTGATATATTTGGGGATTCCCTGCAATAAAATCAGTTTCTCATCATTCTAAGTCTGGTTTAACCATTAATAAAATCCTTTTTTTTAGGTGTCACTCTGCTCACTTTAGACTGAGAAATAGTGTTAAACGTAGGAAGGAATGGGAAGCAATTAGGAGTTACCAGCTTGGCACCCTTCTAAGAAGGTTCAAGTCATCATTTGGTTTGAATAAGTAAACATTCCTAGGATATCCAGAGTTTGAAAATCAGCAAACAGCCGCATCCAAAAGCCCATCATATACTTTGGAGGTGTCTCTATTTTTCATTAAATGTCATGAGTTAATGGCGACTGTACGTAGCAATTTAGGTAATGCTCATTGCAGTAACGGATGTTTCCCTGTCAACCTTTTCGGACAGGTGTGAAAATCACCTCTACGCTGCAGGTGCTGAAGCTCATCAAGCAGGCCGGCGACCGCGTGCTGGTGTACTACGAGCGGCCGGTCGGCCAGGCTCACCACAGCGCAGCGCTGCAGGACCACTTCGGTCAGCTGGAAGAGAGCTTCCTGGCCGGCTCGTGCCAGCCAAACTATGACGAGGACTCTGGGTTGGCGGCAGACGCTGAGAGTAGAGACCTGGATCTGGAATTTGAAGACTTGGCCAGTGATGTCCGAGCACAAAATGAGTTCAGAGAGGAGGCCCAGTCGGCAAGTCATAGTCCCAAACGTACTCCGACGACACCCGCTGTTAGACCCCTAGGAACGGTCTCGCCAGTTTTAAACCGGAAATTAGTCACAGGAAGTCACCCTCCACCACCCAAACTTCCCTCCAAAGAAGGAAGCAAACCCTCAGCCCCCAAACCTTCCGAGACAACAGACCCAGCACAAGTGTCAAAACCCACCCAGGGACCCACTTTCAAACCACCTGTGCCACCACGACCGCAACTGAAAGCTCCCTTGCCTTCTGCGGATGCCCCGGGTCAGGCGGAACCGGATGTTCCGGTGGAAAAGCCAGAAAAGGTGCTGCCACCGCCTCCTGCAGATAAACCTGCTGAAAAGCAAGCGAAGAATGTGGATCACGTGGAAGAGGTTGGTGCGCCTAAGCAGGCTCCAGCGAAGCAAGACGTGGGGAAAGACCTGGCCTCAGAGAGTTCCTGTCCCCCTAAGGACAGTGCGGATGGCCCTCAGACGTGGGAGTCTGCAGAAATCCACTATCGGAACAAGCTAGGGAAATGGGCACCAGCCAGAGCCACCTGCCTCTTTGACATCGAAGCCTGCCACCGATACCTGAACATCGCCCTGTGGTGCAGGGATCCTTTCAAGCTGGGGGGGCTCATCTGTTTAGGGCACGTGAGCCTGAAACTTGAAGAGGTGGCTTTAGGATGCCTCACTACGTCAAACATGGAGTACCTTTCCAAGTTCAGACTGGAAGCCCCAGCACCCAAGGCCATGGTCACGAGAACCGCCCTCCGTAATCTGAGTATGCAGAAGGGGTTCAATGACAAGTTTTGCTTTGGTGACATTACTATTCACTTCAAGTATCTGAAGGAAGGAGAAGCGGACCACCATCCAGTCACTAACTTGGAGAAGGAAAAAGAACTTCATTTGGTCGAAGAGGTTTCTGCCCTGCCGAAAGAGGAGCCCTTGGCGGGACAGCTGGGCTTAGCAGAAAACAAACACAGTTTCCAGGACACCCAGTTCCAGAACCCCACGTGGTGTGATTACTGCAAGAAAAAAGTCTGGACTAAAGCCGCTTCCCAGTGCATGATCTGTGCTTACGTTTGCCACAAAAAATGCCAGGAGAAGTGTCTGGCCGAGATTCCTCTCTGTGGAGCAGCGACTGAGAGGCGGATAGACCGGACCCTGAAAAACCTCAGGCTGGAAGGACAGGAGGCCCTCCTGGGCCTGTCCGCTCGTGCTGACGCCGAAGTTAGCAAGTCGGTCACGAGAACCACAGGCTTGACGAGGCACATCCTCAATACCAGCTCTCGTTTGTTAAACCTGCGCCAGGTCTCTAAGACTCGCCTTTCTGACCCAGGAACCGATCTAGTGGAACCTTCACCAAAACATACGCCCAACACGTCCGACAACGAAGGCAGCGACACGGAGGTGTGTGGTCCAAACAGTCCTTCCAAACGGGGAAACAGCACAGGCATAAAGCTGGTGAGGAAGGAGGGCGGTCTGGATGACAGCGTCTTCATTGCAGTCAAAGAAATTGGCCGCGACCTGTACAGGGGCTTGCCGACAGAGGAGAGGATCCAGAAACTTGAGTTCATGCTGGATAAACTGCAGAACGAAATTGACCAGGAGTTGGAACATAACAATTCCCTTGTTAGAGAAGAAAAGGAGACAACCGATACGAGGAAAAAATCGCTCCTTTCTGCCGCTTTGGGTAAATCAGGTGAAAGACTACAAGCTTTGACACTTCTTATGATCCACTACAGAGCAGGCATTGAAGATATCGAATCTTTAGAAAGTCTGACCTTAGACCAGCACCCCAAAAAAATAGGCAAGTACACAGATGACACAGAAGAAGACTTTGATAATGAAATAACCCAACTCATAGACGCTCAGCCATTCAGCAGCATTTCAGATGACTTATTTGGCCCATCCGAGTCTGTGTAACAGACCCATCTATTTAATCTTTCAAGCAATTGGGGGGAAGTATCTAAAATACCACAGATATAACCATGTCTAACCCCCCTGATAATGCACTCCGGCCTGCTTCTCCACAGTTACTTGCTTGTGTTAAGAATGAAAAGGTTGTTCCAGCAAAAACATGACCAGCTCCCTAAATTGGTTGTTTCAGATTGCATTTATAGCTATGCCTTTTGGGTTTATACTTGGAATTTATTTTTACTAATTTATTTTTAACTTTTTCTAATTATGGAATTATGTAAGCTGACTTTTCGTGTTTATGTATGTTGATGTCTCATTGTGCTATTTTTTTTCTTTTTTGAATTAGTGTTAAATTGGATACTGTCCAGATTCTTGTAATGTTTTTATTTCTATCACGGTTATAACAGATTGTTGCATGCCCAAATTGACAGCAACAATCATTGAGGGAACAGTTTTTGAATCTTTCTTTGTGTTATGAAGTTTGTCATCCTACTTGAGATTTTTATTATTTGGGGGCTCTCGGGGGGTGCTTTTTGTTTTGTTTTTGCCAAATGTAACATGAAAGCAGACACTATGGCTTTAGTCAGTTAATGCTGATTTAGTAAAAAAAGAAAAAAACTTTACATATATTGCTTGCTTCCTATGCCTCTGAAATTTTTTTCTAAAGTTTTTGTGCAGTTGAAGTAGAGTGAGAATATAGTGATTGATTTGAGGAGCTTGCACTGAAAATGAAAACAAAATGTAACAGAGTAAATATAGAACCCAGTTGGTAAAGAATTTTGTAGAGAGATAACAGGATTATTAAAAAACAGCAACCAGTAGGATTTTGAAATACAATTTTTCAACATGTTGCTTTCCTTTTAAATGGAAGTCCTAATCATTTATGATTTTCATCCTCCAGTTCTCCCATAGGAAATAAAGCATGTACAAGGATATTTAAAGTTTCAGAGGACTGTTCTTACAACGACAGTGTTGATAACTGGTTTGGCTGTTTTTGTTTTAGAAACTTTTTTTTTATGCAGGAGAATGTTGTGAAGGAGAAGAATCATGCAAAATAGATTTACTGTTTTGTCTGACATCCTGCAGGCTTAAAGGAATGGTGACCATTCTGAATGCTTCTGTAATTCAGACTACCTTCATTCATTAAAAAAAATAAAATTAATTAACAGTAAACAGTATAGATACATAGGAATTGGGACTAGTCCTCTGGAAAGGAAAATCTACTCTCATACTTGGTCATCGTGTGGATCCCCGTCACACAAGACTAAGGGAAACCGTGAGCATGACTTCTGTTGGTATTCCATAAAAGTTGTGGCCTTTTATTTGCCTAGAAAAAGATACATCTATGCATAATTTTCCCTTCTGTAGCTAACTACTATGATACTTGATACTAGTAAAATGAACACGAATTTAAAACCAGATGGGATGGCTTGTGTGGCTGGCAGAAAAAGTGTTTTAATATGGATTTGGCCCACATCTGTAGTCCAGGACACCACACAAGAGTTTAAGATCCAGCTCTTCACTGGCCATGAAGGAACTGCAGGACCATCGGCCAGCCCCAAAAGGGACGTGCGTTTCGGCTTCCCCAGCTCCAAGGTAGGAACAAACAAGGTTTCGTCTACCTCCCGGGTCTGCTGTGAGGGAAGCGATAGCGTAACAAGTGCCCTGCACAGGACAGGCCATTCAAGTAACAGGTAGGAGGTATGTGGGCCACACCAACATCACCGAGGGAAGGAAAGCTACTTCTTTACAAATCGACAGCCACTTCTCACTTCTGCTGTTAAGCGAAATATTAGGAAAAATGCTTTCTTGGCCAAGTTAATAACAAAAATATAGCTGTGTATGTCCCCTTCGTTTGTTTAAGCATGCTTGCATTTTAAAAGAACACGGCTATAAAAGTCTATATACACAAATTTCTCTGGAAGCTAAAATGTTAATCTGTAACATATGCTTGAAACAATCTGCCCAATATAATAACCAACTTCTATCTTACCAAAAATAACTTACCATCCATAACCTGGGAGGTGGAGTGTCTGTGAGTGGCTGGTGCTGAGGGATCCTACCACAGAAGTTTTGGTGACATCCAAGCATGCTGCTGAAAGGGTGCGTTCGAAAGGGCTGTAGAAGTAACGCAGAACTTCAGTTTCATAAAAATCTGCTCGTGCTTTCAACTATTTAACTCTGTAGAGCCAGTTACGGAAAGCTCAGTAATGCTGCTCATGATATTTATAAAATAATACCTTTAACATAGTGCAATATTTTATTATATATATAGTGCGAGGAGCAGTGGGGGCATCCCAGTTGCACCTTAGTGCGGCGGGCACACCCCAAATCGCCCAGGGGAGAGAGAGAGAGAAGGTCTCAATGAAAACAGTTGTATTATATTAACTTCCTGATGTAATGTCGCTGCTATGCTGTTATCAATAGCTAAAAAATAATAAAGAAGAAAAAGCCACCACGGGAAAAAGAATATCTTCATTTGATGGCATCTGGAAAGGTGACTGTGCCTCTCTGGAATGACAGCCTGGTGTAATCTGGCCACGCAGACGAGCCCAACAGTCCATTTGTGCCAAACAAAATTGCTATTTTGAAAATTGCCTAAAAGCATTAACTTCTGGTTTTACTTTTATTGATGGATTTGCCTCTGCTCCCTATTAGTAATTAGACTAGTGAAAGTGTCTTTTCTACATTGGTACTTAATGATTGGTACTTAATGATTGGCCTAGACAGTTAGACCCTCAAGTTGAGCAACATTTTGGCCCTGTTTTGGAATCAGAATCTATAGGCTACATTTCTTAATGTCAAGACCCCTACATCCTTTAATATCAGAACGAGTTGAATACTATGTGGCCACTTGTGACTTTGGAGAAAAGAAAACAGCTTAATACTTGAGGGCATTGTCAGGTTCAAAATTTAAGTAACTGGAATTTTTTGGAAGACAATTTAAAAATACTTGGCTCTTATTAATAGTAAGATAATAAAATCTTAAGTTCCCTAAAAGTAACTAAATTTAAAATCACTCTAAAAATGTATTGTCTTTATTTCTAAATTGAGATAATAGCTTTCTTTTAAAAAATGGGGTGGTCCCTCAATTCTTTTTAAGCCATAGGTCCTCTAAACAGCTGATTAAAACTAGACTCTCGCCCCCTAAAAGATACAGGCACATCGTTAAGTCTTATAGGACCTAGGGCCACAGGCCCAGTGTATCACATGGCCACATAGTTAATTCTTATCAAATGTATTGGCTCACAGCAATCAGGAAAATAATACAACTTTCGAGATGCAAGGATAACTTACTGCATTTTTCCACACTGACGACGTGTGACTGGTTAACATACTTCAATTTAAAATACTTTTCAAAGCCAAAATGTATGGTTTACTAACCTGGAGAGGAAGTTACCTGATGCCTGTAAGCAGAGAACAGTTTTTAATTAAGTATCAACAGCCAAGACAATACCTTACGTGTGGGAATCCAAGGATAACGTCTGGTTTATAAAGGAATACAAACAGGCACAGTAGTGTTCAGAAGATTTATTCAGTAAACTAGCTAAAACATGACGTAGGCAGGTACAGTTGGCAGTCAAAAGAAAGAATCGACTATTCATTGCTACCTCATTACGGTTTTTGTATCTGTTTGCCAGGTGCACACACAAAACCACGCTGCTCAAAAAGGAAACTCAGCGCTGCATGTTCTTTGTTCTGACATAAGTTTTTTTTTTTTAAGTCTCTCTTCCGTCTTGGCTAACCCCAGAATATTAGTCACATAAAAGACCTTGCAGTTCCCCATTGTTCCTGTTAGATAAAACTGGTATCTTTTGCTCCTAAAACAGTTCTAAAAACGTCCACATATCTTTTATGTTATCCCTAAGTATTCATGCCTCTCCCAGTGGTTTTTGAAGAGACCAATCTTACAGGCAAACATAAAGTAGCAAGAACTTAGATGGTGGTGGGCAGGGAGAGCCACGGACCCGCTAGAGGACCCCTCTGCAGCCCGTTCTTTTTGAAGGTTCTCCCCAATGGGAGGGGAGAACCGGTCTCAGGCCATAGGCATGGGCCTTCTGGAGCACCTTCCAGAAGCCACCGCCATCAGCCACGCAACGCGAATGGGTGAGCGGGAAGCTTGTGTGCTTCCAGCTCACGGCACCTGACAGCCAGGCCGCAGGAAAGCTTCGCAGAGCAAATGGAGAGGAAGCCTCCGCTGACTTTCCGAGAGAATGAAAAGGCTGCGGAGTCCTCTTAAAGCACTTAGCTCCTCATCCAAGTTAAACAATTTTTAGCTTAACACACACAAAAAATGGACCTTAGGTGATTTTCATTTACAGTTACAGAACTACAGAACAAGTAGTAGTGGAGGCACTCCCCACTATCACCACTGCAATCATACAGCACACAAAACCGGGTGTGAACGGACAGTATTTGCTGCTACACTGGAAAGGCACGGCACTGTCATGCTTAAAGAAACTACATCACACGGCACTAGATGACACAGTAACACAGACACATTTTCAGATGTTTGACTTTTTTCCTGCCTGTGCAACGGGAGGTCTGTGGACCGCCCTATTTCTTTTACCTGGTTTCCTAACATGATTCAAGACAGTGTCATTCATCTTAAAGTTTTTCACATGGATGTGAACCACATTCAGAAGTCTAGAAAAGAATAGTTTCAGACAACTCAAAATTAAACACTTGGATGACCTCCAAATGGGTCAAAGATGATAGAGTCTGATTTTTTGTTCATGTCACAGCAGCTAGTAGCCTTTGTCCTTTACTTCCTAACCTTGAACCAGATGTTGGTATGTCTTGCTATGTTTCTACAACCTTCACTGTTGTGTAATCTACCCTCAGTGTTCCTTCATCGAGATAATCATTTATCTTAAAGGGAAGCGTCTAGTTGTTCAGAGCTGTTCGTTTTAGCAGCTTTTCTCTGCTTTCAGGACATTTGCTATTTCCCCCCTCACTGGCTTCAATGTCTGCTGCCAACCCCAGGACATGTAAACACGTAATTTACAACCAGCTGGTTCCAGGCAGGTGAATTCACGTAGGTGACTCGTGCCAGCTAAGTTTTACGGATAAATCCAAACGGTAACTGCCTCAGTTCTTATCCTCTGCGTTGGCGATAACTAGCTTTTAACTCGTCCACATACTGATGATGATTACAAGTTGAATAACTCAACCCTCGGCGTCACTACCTAACCCAACGCTGTCTTACTTGATTGTTGGTCAGACTTCCTTCTGGTGTCTTACTGTCGGAAGTGTCTCGGAGATAACGTGTACTTTAGTTTTAAACGCTCATTACCAATATTCAGAAAAAATATAAGGTGGTTTTTTGTTGGTGTTTTTTTCTCTTTTTTTTTTTTTTTGGCCCAAGTGTTCGTGAATGTAAGTTAAAAAATTATATCTGATTTGGATTCAAATATTTATAGATTTACACTATATCTATTTCGTCAAAATATATTGTATAATATTTAATAAAATCAAATACATAAAATAAAGTTTTCAACACTTTATACAAACCCCCTAGAAAAGCTGCTTGTTCTTTGTAAGGCTGTTGGCAATCGACCACTCTCAAGGACAAGAAGGGGTAACCTCTGGCTCTACCGCTTCACCAGGGACGCGTGGGGTGACTAAGACGGGTCTGGAGGAGTCACTGCACGGGGATCACTGCTTCACACGACGACATGCTGGGATGGCTTGAGGGGCTCAGTCACTTTCCGATTCCTCCTCGCCCAGTGGGTACGCCTGGACATTGTTCTGAGTGTACATTTTCGTCTTAACCGTGCAGTTGTGATCCATGAGAATAGCCTGGAAGAGAGCAAAGGGCAGATATGTTAACTTCCTGTTTGAAAGATGGTTTTAACTGTATCTAAGGTTTGTGTGTGTGTGTGTGTGTGTGTGTGTGTGTGTGTGTGTGTGTAGATTGATCGACCACTATTCACCAGTCATTTGGTGCAACTGCAAGCTGCCTGGTGTGTGTGTGTGTGTGTGGTTAGATAGATCAATCGATCACCATTCACCAGTCATTTGGTGCAACTGCAAGCTGCCTGGCCCAGAAGGTTCTGGAATGCTACCTGGTGAACATTTCGGGGAATAGGATATCCCAGAGGGGTCTCCACAGTATTTCCATTCCAACCGCAGGGCCAGTGAGTGGACTCGGGGTCCCTGTAAGCGCTGATGGAAGGCGTATGCAGTTAGGTTTAGGAAGTTCACTTAGGATCTTGGAGGCCACCCAGTCCAACCTGTTGGCAGACTTCACGCAGCCGCACTCAGTAAGGACGAGCTCTCTCCCGAGGACGCGGCTCAGGTGGTAGAAACGTCCGGAATGGACTGGCCTGTCTCCATTATCTGTGAATCGAGTTCCGGTTCCCACCGTCTTCACGGACCACCCTTCCAGTGTTCTCGGACCAGGGCCACAGCCTCTGTGATTGCCCTGGGGGCGAAAACATCCCCCGGCCTTATCTTTCCACAAAGGGCACTTCAGAGCACCTGTCCCCGTTCCTGGCTGCCTGACTCCTGCTCGACTGTATGAACTTTTTCAAAAACGTTCCTCTTGTGAACATAAAACGTACAGGCCAAGCCCGGTCTGACCACACAACTGGGGTGTACCACCCAGGACCTGGCGAAGCATCTTCAATGAAATACCCCAACTTCACCAGCACCCGGGTGGTGTGCTGGCAGCCCCGCGTGCGGTCCAGGCTGAGGACCTGACAGGGATGCACAGCTGGAGAGCGAACTTGACAGGGATGCACAGCTGGAGAGCGAACTTGACAGGGATGCACAGCTGGACGGGGCAGGTGAGAGTCCAGACAGCCTCCAGCACAGTCGCCTCCCCGGTGCCATCCATCGGGAGCGCAAGGGGACGCTGGGCCAACTAAAGGAATTCTCTCCTCCGGGGACGCCTTCCGGAGGTTTCTTCCACACGCACTCGGCTCCTCACCCCTGCCGGTGCAGTTTGAAAACCCCAATGAACACACTGACGCGGGTTCCAACGTTGCGGCCTCTCCGCGTGCATTCGCTGCGCCGCCCAGTTCTTGTTCCTTGGGTTTGATAAGCTTCTCGGACTTCGCTCTGTGCCTCCCCGACTTCTCTTCCCCCAAGCATTCTAGAATGATCTGCCTGCGTGACCCGCTGCGATAAGGACTTCCTGGACCCTCTATGGTAGGCTGCTAGCTCCGACTGTCAGCCGCAAACTTAGTTCCACTTTTTACTCCGCTTCTCGCCAGTGAATGGATGCGTGTGTGTCATAAAGAGCTCAATTTCTAAAAAGTCATCGAGGCAACTGACACTGTGCGCCAGGACTCTTCTCCCCTGGGGATGCGTCCTTGTCGCACAGAAGGCTTAACACCCCTCCCCCCCCCCACCACCTGCCAAAAGCTTAAGCCCACCCTCTCCTTTTTCTCTGTTTAATCCTCCCCTGAGGATATTTTTCCACTGATTTTTAGAGAAAGTGGAAGAGAGAGGGAGAGGCAGAGAGAAACATGGATGTGAGAGAAACACATCAACGGACCATCTCCTACACCAGCCCCGACCAGTGCTCTTGACCGGAATCGAACCCGGGGCCCTCTGGTTCACAGACCAACACCCTATCCACTGAGCCAAACTGGCTAGGGCTTCATCTTTTTTTTTTTAACTTTTTTAAAAATTGATTTTAAAAAGAGGACGTTTGAAGGAAAGAGAGAGAGAAACATTGATGGGAGGAACATCCATCAGCTGTCTCCTGCACGGCCCCTATTGGGCATGAGCCCTGGCCTGGAATGGAACCAGCGACCTCCTGGTACATGGGACGATGCTCAACCACTGAGCCACACCAGCCGGGCAGGGACACATAATTGGTTCATTAGGCCGCATCCTGATAATGTGTTTGGACTTGGGCTAGTCCGTGTTGAACGGTCTAATGCGTCCTCTTTAAGTAGATTAGAACACACAGAATACAGCCAGCCTTTTTAGCTTCCCGTGGCCCCATCCTTGCTGACCCTGCAGCATCGAGCAGACAGCGGGAAGGACTTGATGAGTTGATGCGCGGAGAACCAGAGCCACCCAGGGGAAGAAAGCCCCCCAGATCCTCACACCGCCTGCTCTCCTGTCTGGGCAACCAGGCGACGCGAGGAACACGCCCCGTCTTTGAAACTAACTCTTCCACCTGAAAGAAAAATCCATGCCGAACGCAGCTGTTCCCGCCTGGGGTTCTGAGAGCTGCGGCTGCATGCTGATTGGCTTACAACTGGCATACAGTCTGCAAAGCACCGGGTGACATTTCTTAATCTGGCTGAGGCGCCTGACAGTTTTCTCCTCTCCACCTGCACTGCCAACTCAACACCGATCATTAACAACAAACAAAAACAGCCACAACAAAAAAACAACACAGAAACCCAGTAAACCAACAAACAGCTCAGGACTGTATGACTGGGGACCCGTGAGGACAGCATTAGACCGTTCAACACAGAATAGCCCAAGTCCAAGTACATGGCGCAGGATGCGGCCTAATGAACCAATCAGTTGCTAGGTTTGTATTTCTTATTCCTACGCGCGTGCTCTCTCTCTTTCTTTCTCTCTCTCTCTCTCTCTCTCACACACACACACACACACACACACACACTCTGCATTTGGTAAGTGCAGGTCCTGAGTATGGACACTCAAAGGGGTGCTCACCAATCCCTTCTCCGCCACCGCCCCCCTGACCTGCCGTGGTCCCCTTGACCTTGGAGCCATGGGTCTCCACAGTGAGTAGGCAGCACGGCTGGCCGCCCCTCCCTGCTGCCAGCGTGCCAGTCAAGTGGCATCCAATGCGATGTTTCAGACGATGGCCTGGACGATGGGGCAGCGAGGAGCACTTTTTCTCGGGGTTTAGA
The DNA here is from genome assembly GCA_011751065.1 of Lasiurus cinereus. NCBI lineage: Eukaryota > Metazoa > Chordata > Mammalia > Chiroptera > Vespertilionidae > Lasiurus > Lasiurus cinereus. The sequence continues at coordinate 5,980,404 of JAAGEH010000038.1, forward strand.
CTCGTCGTGCTGGCACTCCTGAAGGAGGCTGACGTGGGCCAGAGTGGCTTCTGGAAGCCTGTCATTCCTGGTGCTTTGCCTTCCAGGGCTCCTCCATTTGCTGCAGCATTTTTCTTTTTCAATGACCCTAACGCCGTGGCTGAACTGGAAGGAGAGGCAGCCATGGGGCCAGCCTCACTCAGCGGCTCTCAGAGGGGTGAGCATCTCCCACCGCGCCCCGCTGGTCCTGCGACCTCGCCATTTCCTCCCCGTCCCCCCCAGATAAGCCATCGGCTGTCAGGGAATGATAAAACGCTCAGCCACTGACCAACGTCTGCTCGGCAGTTCTGAGATCCGAACAGAAAAGGAAGCGCTCACGTCACAGCGGGCAGGGGTGGGGAATGAGACGGGGGCCGAAGCCAGAGGTTTGGGAAGGAGCCAGAATACTGAGCACTTCCTGAGTGCCAGGCCGGGCTGAGCCCTCTGTGGGAGCCTTTCCTTTAATCTCCCCAACACCCCTGTGAGGTGCCAGGCCTGCTCCAGGGCCCAGCCTTCTAGCCTCCGGGTGACAGAGGCCTTTGTCAGTGATTAGCCTTAATCAGATCCTTGCTGCACTGACCATTTCCTGAGCCTCATTTGGGCAAAGTCCCGTGCTGGGGCCCGTCAGACAAAGATGGGAAAGGGACCCCTCAACCAGGCCGGAAAAGAGGGGAGTCCCAGAGAGACCCACCGCACAGGGCTGTGGAGAGGCCGCTGACTGAGCAAGAGGCAGGGACTATTTCCCCTGCACCCCCATGCCTCTTCTTGGAACCCAATGGGTCATGAGTAATTCAAAGGGATGGAGCGAGCCAGGCCACTGTGGCTCCGCGGCTGGGCCCTGATCTATGAACCAGGAGGTCACAGTCGGTTGCGGGCTCGATCTCCAGTGTGGGACATGCAGGAGGCAGCCGATCAATGATTCTCTCGTATCATTGATGTTTCTCTCTCTTCCTCTCCCTTCCTCCCTGAAATTAGTAAAAAATGTTTTTAAATGACCAAGTTAAATCCTCCATAATAAAGGGCATAGCGCTGGATATATTTTTCAAATATATTGAACAGATGGATGAGTGCAAAAAAAAAAAAATGCCCCCAGCTAATGCAGGCCGCATGGCACCTAACCTCAGGGTCTGCGTCTGTCTTTAACTCCGCTGTTTGGGGGAAATCATAAAAGGGCAGTTCATGAAAAGCAAAGCATTCAGATCCACTTCAGCTCACCCGTCAGAACTCAGACTGTACTCCCAGCAGAACATCGTGAGCGAACCGCACATCCATTCATGAACCACAAATGCCACCTCCCCAGCTTTCTCCCATTCGTCCTTAACCTAAGGCCCCTGCTTCTAGCTGAAGGAGCACCTATCACATGAGGTGCTTCGCCAAGCAGCAACACCCACCATCTCCAGCTCTGCCTGCTGATCAGGAAGCTTCAAATGGCTGATCATTTCAGAATTCAAACTCGGAATTGATAACTTTAAACTATCACATTCTATCTTGCCTATGGCTATGATTCTGGTCATGAGAATCATGAATTTCAATGTTACATGTGTGCCCAAAGGTGCATACACCGCATTTTTCCCTAAGGGCCTATTACCTACACTAGACCCACCCCCGGAATCTCAGGCGCTGAGGTCTGATCACTGTTACTGAAAGCCGCAGGGGCTGGGAGAAAGGCGAGCGGCCCCAGGGATGGTGGATCTTAGGGGTACGTGCAAGGTGTGCCCAGGCTGATGTCCATTCTGTCAAGATGTTCAAGAAACAGACTGATCCCATGTTTCTATCTCATTGACAGAAGAACTTACCGACTGCTCGTCTATGTACAAAAACCTAATTTCACTCGACAAATCTATAACCATAATGCTTGATTACAGTAAAAGAAGTAGCTTGTCTGATGTGGGATAAACTAAAAAGGAATTCTTACCATTGATGTTTGGAGAGTTCTCCCCAAAGGAGCAGGACCCTACTTTAGAACTGAGAAACTATCTCAATGTAGATAAACCAAAGAGCTTACACACTGAGAGGCAGAGGCAATAGCGTGGTGAAGACCTGGGGGGCAGGAGGGACAGGGGCTCAGAGGGGCAAATAGGAGACATCGGTGATACTATCAACAATAAAAAGTATATACAAAATAAAAATAAAACAAAACCTAAAGTCTCCAAAGGGGAAAAAAAGATCCAACAGACTGTGCACCCACGATCAGGAAACACTTCAACACGCCCTGAAGTTTGCTCACCATTTTCTCTTCCTTGGCAGGCGGGCTCCGCAGAAAAAAGCAGAGAGGAGCAAAGAGGATGTCGATGATCCCAATAATCCTCATGAGCCACGGGAACCCAATGGCCTTCGCGATGGCCCCGCCAGCGGACGGCCCTTCGGGAAACAGAGAAGGGGTCAGCCCTCTGCAGACGCCGGGCCCCGGGAGGAGGCGAAGCGCAGATGCCGAGAAAAAAGGTGGGTGTGCCAGGCCGCCCCCTTACCTAAGGCGTATCCCATGCAGAAGGCCACGTCTGCGATGGCATACACACTCCCGTAGACGGACACGTGCCGCAGGTCCACCAGGTAGCCCATGATGGGCATCATGGAGGAGTCCACCATGCCTGTGGGCCGGGGGACACGGCTCTAGAGAGCGGCCGCACACTGAACATGGGATGGACGTCAGGACGGTCCTCCCCTCCCCTCCCTGCTGCCTCCTCCCCTTCCGGCCTCCCCGTCCTGAGCCAGATTCCCTACCACACACCGCTGGCCGAAGACGGACGGGAGGCAGCTGAGGCAGGGCCTGGACCGCCCCGTCTCACTGCCAAGCGGCCTGTCCTCTGACAGAGGGCACGCTGTCCCCAGGTGGCTCTCCCGCATCCTCCAGAGCCGGCGGCTGCTGCTCACTGGCCCGGGGACCCCTGCCTGCCTCCTCTGGCCGTTTCCCCGGGTTCCTAGTTTCTGGTCCCCTTGTCCCCCGCCCTCCACGAGGAGACACACCTGCATGCCTCACCCCGTCTCCTCTCCAGGCACACACTGGCCCCACACAGCGGGCAGGGTCAGGAGGGAGTAGGACAAGGAGCCTGCGGGGCCATCTGGCCTACTCATGGAGCGAAATCTAAAGGAGTCTGCTCCTTACTGGGGGGTGGGTCCCCAGCCTCATCGGAGAAGATCTGTTCTCAGATGTGAGCCCCAAAAAAGGTCCCTGCATGTGGGGGACGCTCTGGTTTGCCCAGTGGCGCGTCGGCTTCGGCGGATACCCAGCTTCTTCAAATGCTGGTTCCAGGAAACATGACTAGTGTGTGGAAGCAGGCGTTTTTCTGGGGACTGATCTACAGGCTGTTCTGGGGTGTGGCTGCCCACAGCCTCCTCTTACGCCTCTAGAAAGTTGAGGTTCAGCCCGAGTGGGAGGACATCTTTCTCAGCAATGGGGAAAACGACGGTTTGAGGTCAAGGCACCAGGCTCCTGGGACTTACCAATTGCAAAACCAACTCCGAAGTTGGGAGCTATGAGTCCATAAATGTTTTTGGCAAAAGGAATCTGTAAGAGGAAGTAACATGTTACACTCAAGTCCCATGATGTGCAACTCGAAATGATCTTGGCGAGTCGTCAAAATATGTTATCTTCAGCCGAGACTGGTTTGGCTCAGTGGATAGAGCGTCGGCTTGCAGACTGAAGGGTCCTGGGTTCGATTCCAGTTGGAGGCATGTACCTTGCTTGCAGGCACGTCTCCATTGTGGGGCGTGCAGGAGGCGGCTGATCGATGTCTCTCTCTCATCAATGTTTCTGACTTTCTCTCTCTCCCTTCCTCTCTGTAAAAATTCAATAAAATATATTTAAAAAATATATATATATATATATATATATATATATATATATATATATATATATGTTGTCTCCAGCCGGGTACGTGTGTTCCCTTTGAAGGAAACGGAGGGAGAGGGGGTCACTGGTCCTGGGGGCCCATGCCTGAGGGTTTGGGGAGAATCAGACCCTCCAATCTTTCCAGCTGGAGCTGACACGGGTTTTGTGAGCACCCCCAAAACACTGGTCAACTCCCGATGCGCAAGATCGGCCTGGTCCACACTGCCTTTCTGACAAGGACCCCAAAAACCCATTTGGGGTAGATACTGGCCACAGGAAGATGATATTTTATTCTAGAAAAAAGCAGCTTGCTACCGTTCCAGAGTAGTCACCCTGAAGTGCTTAAGACGTAATGTTTAAGGCAGTGGTTCTCAACCTTTCTAATGCCGTGACCCTTTAATACAGTTCTTCATGTTGTGGTGACCCCCAACCATAAAATTATTTTTGTTGCTACTTCATAGCTGTAATTCTGCAACTATTATGAATCATATCTGTGTTTTCCAATGGTCTTAGGCGACCCCTGTGAAAGTGTTGTTCGACCCCCAAAGGGGTCACGACCCACAGGTTGAGAACCGCTGGTTTAAGGTGATGGGGGTGAGAATGGGTGACATATAACGATATCACAACTTAACAACTTCCAACTGGCTTTACGCGGAAATGTATCCCTTGGAGAAGTCTTGTCCCAAATTTCTAAGCTGATAACAAAATTAGGAGAAAATAAAAGACGTAAGAAAACGCATGATCAAGCTTCAGACTGCTACATGGTATTTCTTGACGGTTCCTGCCAAAGCGGAAGTTCTATTTCCTGACCATCTCCCCCTGTTCCAGGCGGTCTTTTACTCACGCACAAAACGCTGATCCCCACGATGACCATCCCCAGCAGGGCGCACAGCCACCTAGGAAGAACAGCACAACCACCATCAATGCACGTTCTGTCCCCCGTCCACATTTCAGTGGCAATCACAACCGCTTGTCGCTGCCAGGACAGACACGCGGCGTTGCTGGAGACAGGGAGCGTGTCTCCGTGCATCTCACCTCCCCATCTTGTGCGCGAGGATCCCGAAGATATTGGTTCCAATGAGATAAGAGATGCTGGCTGGCAGGAAGGCGACGCCTGCGAGTGATGAAAGGACGGCTTATCAGCACTGATGCCCGGCCGTGTGCCGAAAACTAATCATCGGCGGCGCTTCGAGCCGAGGCAAGGCCGCCCCGGGCCGGCGCCGGGCAGCTAATATCCGGCCGCTGCGGAGGGGGCCAGCCTGGACCCCGCACGGCGCGCCCGTCCACAGCGCTGCGGAGCCTCTGCAGACACGGAACTCATTTCTCTATCGGCGCCTCCATCTCTGCCTGGCGGGGAGCTCGGCACACGGACCCGCACCCGCCTCCCACGGCGCTGGAATGTCAGGGCAGGACACCTGCCCCCCACACACACACACATACACATATATATATACATACATACACACACAACACACACACACACACACATACACACACAGGGTACCGGGGCCTGTTCCTGGTAGGACAGAAGACAGACAACAGGCATGGAGGAAATTAGGGAACATTAAGAGAAGGACCCCCAAAAGGTTAAAACCCCAACACCCATCCCTGGGATAACCTCCCCGCTTCCCCCCGTTATTTTCCCCTCTAAGCCTACGTGTATGCGCCCTAGCTGGGTAGCTCAGCTGGTTAGAACATCATCCCGATATGCCAAGGTTGTGGGTTCAAGCCCTGGCCAGGGCCCGTTTATAATAAACATGCCAAGTTCACGTGTACATCATAATGTTTGGTTTTTCCCCCCCAAAATGGGATTATACCTTCTGCTCTGCAGCCTGCTCTTTTCCAACTAGTTTTCTGAACATCTTTCCATTCCAAAAAGGTAAATGTTGTCAAGGTTAATGCTCTCCCAGAAGAGGGACCTGGTGGCCTCAGGGGGCACCCAGGCTGATGTCCAGCTGCTGGTGGCAGTGGTGGCCTTGCCCGTGCCCTCGGCAGTGAACGGGAGACTGGCCCAGGGCAGACCGGGCTCGGCTGCCAGGGGATCTGTCCCCAGCACTCGCTCTCTCTCTCGTCCCTTCTCACTATTAACACAACAGGAAGCCCTCTTCCAGAAAGATGGCCTTTCAGACTCTGAGAGTTCAAAATCCCAGCCTTCCTCCTGGCAATCGGGCATGCCAGATCTGACTCAGAGCTGGCACACAGCCAGTGAGAGGTGCTTGGTTTCAAACCTCCGATCTTTCTCCAGAAATGCCCGGGGAGGCATCAGGACACACTGGCTTCCCGTGAGCCCGTCAGGACCCCGAGCAGGCGGGGCTGGGCGGCCCGGGCTGGGGGAAGGGCTGGGGACCGGGTCCTTGCTCTGGTCACCCAGGCTGCCCGCCCACCCGGGCGCAGAGGGGCCGGTGAGGCTCTGCAGAGGCGGGCCACGCGCTCGGAGACCACAGGGCAGCTGGCACAGAGCGGGGGCAGCAGAGTGATTCTCCTGAACAACCAGGTCTCGCTCGGAGCGAGGAAGGGGTGACGTCCCTGGTGGGGAGGGGGCCGTCTGGCTTGGGCGCTGAGCCCCGTCTCCTGAGGAACCGAGGCGGCCTGAGATCTAGCCGATGGCCCGGCGCCACTGACTGCAGACGATAAAGCCAGCCCCAGGCTGTGTCTGGAGGGAGAGGATGGAGCCAAGTACGTGCCCTGGGCTGGGCCTGCCGCATGCGATTCGGGTCCCCCGTCAATTAGTGAAGACATCAAAACAGCACAGCAAGCTGCACTGCAAAGCCCCTGCAGGACACGCCCAGCCCCGGCCCCCAAACCCCGGAAACACCCGGGACCCCAATTCCCGTGGGGCTCAGAGAGGAAGGAAATCTGGGCAGTCAGGGCTGGCAACGAGGCATGAGGAACGGCACCTGATCTCCCCTAAACGCTGACCCCTTGAAGCGTCACGCAGAAAGCCACCCACCATCCTGCCCCCCGCCATCCTGGCCCCCCGCCACTCCATAGGGCAACAGCGATGGACCCGCCCCCGGGACCCACCGTCCTAGCCACACGGGAGCCCGTGCCAGGCCTTACCCAGCTGCCACTTGCGGGAACACATGGTCTCCATCATCCAGATGGGCAGGGCCGGCTCCAGCATGGCGATGGCCATGTTGGCGAAGCAGATGGAGCCTGGGAGGGAGCAAGAGGAGGAGGAGTGTGGGCGCCTGAGGCCCGCATGACCCTCCACCGCCTCCAAACGCAGCCGCCCCTCACATGCCCGCCGCCCGCAGCGTGGGCACCCAGAGCTTCGCCCGCTGTCGCCAGGAAAAGGAAGGATGGGTCACGGGGACAGCGAAGAGGGCTGGCATTGCTATTCCTTGTCGCTGTCACTGCAACCGCCAGATTCCCAGCGCCATCCCGTTTGGAACCGCAGGCAACTTCCAGGCCCATTGGGTTTAACTTTCCTGACTTATTGACACAGGACGGGAGCGCCTGTGTCAATGGGGTCACTTTGTGAGGTCAAAGACCACACACAGACTCGGGCCACCGGAGGCCGCTGCACCTGTGTCCCCTCCTTGCCCCTCCCCCCCCCCTGATCTTCCTAATGAAGCCCTGGGACCCCCCC
>JAAGEH010000038.1:5987942-6020292 GCA_011751065.1 Lasiurus cinereus
CCCCCCCCCCCGATCTTCCTAATGAAGCCCTGGGACCCCCCCACATCCAGGGCGTTCCGTGCAGACGTGCCTTTGAGGGGTCTCTTCTCCATCAACTACGCACCTGGGGTCTCTCTGCAAACGCCCCCTTGTCACTCTGAGAACCTGAACCCCTTGGGAACGCAGGACCATCTGGACCAAGACCCACGGAACCCTTCCTGTCGCCCTGAGATGTGCCCCCGTGAGGGGGGGGGGTGAGGGGGAACCTCTAATTTGCTAAAATCCTGACCAAAAGAACTTCGTGCAATGGTGACTAAGGCGCCACGTAAGGAAGAAAGCTCCTCTCTGCCTGTGACGTTTAAAGGGGGACACAGAGGCGATGCTGAGGTGACTGGGCAGCTCACCCCCTGCTCCGTGCCTCCTTAGAGTCTGTGTCTGTCTGTGTCTCTGGCATCCGTTACAGAGCCAGACTGACGGCCGCCCTGTCTGCCTCTCCCCGCTCCCCTGAGCCCACACCCCGACCCCCTCCTTCTCTGGCTCCCATACACCAGACCAGGTGCCCCTTCCCCCCATCATCCCCCCGCACTGAATCTGCTCAGGGCAGGTTTGTTGGAGCCTCTGCTGGACGACAGACGGGACCTGCGCCAGGGTTACACAGCGCCCCCTGACCAGGGACCTCCAGACGCAGACACCTTTGCCCCAAATGACAAGCCACCCGGACAGCCGCTGGGCGTCAAACAGTGACGGCGGGAACCACGTCGGTGCCTCGGACCCCCCCGTCCTTCCTGCGTTTCCAGCCGCTGCTCCCTGACCGCTGGGCCTCGCCCTCCGCCCTCCGCCCCCCACCCCCCACCCCCCGACCCCGGGCTGCGGAGGACGGGCCCGGGGAGCCCCACCTGCGGCGATGAGGATGTAGGGGTCCTTCAGCAGCGTGGGCAGCGGCGTCCCCCTCTGGCTCTGGGGAGAGAGGGGGGCAAGGGTTCGAGGAGGGGACGAGGCGGGCGCAGGGCCCTCCACCCCGAAGCTCGCCTCCTCCTCCTCCGCCCCCCAGCCTCACCTCTGGCTGCACCCGGGTCGGCTGGAGCACGCAGAGCTGGATGGCTGCGGGGAAACGGGGGGTAGAGGGGGGCGGGCTCAGAGACCCGGTCCGCGCTCGCGCCCCGGCCACGGCCACGGCCACGGCCCGTGCAGGCACTCACCTCCGTCCAGCAGCACCAGGGCGGCCAGCACCAGGAACGGCGCCGTCTTCCCCACGAACTCGTACAGCACGCTCCCGAAGGGGGGCCCCACTGCGGGGGAGTGGGGGAGACCGAGCCCGTCATTCAGACCGGGCGTCGCCCCCAGCCCGCCCCACACGGACCGTCCGCTGGTTTCTCATGCTTCGCCCTCTGCTTTGTTCTAGAAGCTCCTGGCAGTGGCCACCCTACTCTCCACCCGGCGGTGTGAGGCGCCCGGGCTACTCCCTCCCAGCGGTTCCACCTCCGGGGCGCACAGGCAAGAGACCCGAAGGGTCACCCCCAAGTGAAGATCAGAGGGAACAAGATCCTGGTGGGCGAGGACTTCACCATCCCTTACGCACCAGCACAGACAGGGGCTGTGGGCTCGGGGGGAGGGCGGGATGTAACAGAGGAAAAGGAGGGGACCCCAACCTCCGGCAGGGAAGACACCATCCCTGGTCTGGGAGGCCAGTCAGGGAGTTAGGGGGGCAGACTCAGAGGTGGGGGGTCCTCTCAGCGTTAACCCAGAGATGTGTGAGCGGAGAGGAAGGATCCTGGCAGACCAGTGGTTCTCAACCTTCCTAACGCCGTGACCCTTTCATACAGCTCCCCATGTGGTGGTGACCCCCAACCATACAATTATTTCCCTTGCTACTTCATAACTGTGATTTTGCTGCTGTCAATGATCTGTAATGTAAATATCTGACTTGCAGGATGTCTTAGGTGACCCTTCTGAAAAGGTCATTGGACCCCCAAAGGGGTCGCGACCCACAGGTTGAGAACCGCTGCTGGTAGACCATCCTGGCTGAGCCTCCCGTACATCCGGGCCTGGGAGCCAGTCTGGGGCCGGTTTTCCAAGGTTCCCCGGCAAGTCTGTGGGTGGAGGCAGGGGGATCCCAGGGCCTCCCCTGTCAGGAAGGCTCCCCCAAAGTAGGGAACGCAAAGGGACAGCGAGGGAGTCGGGGAAGAGGGGCTGTCGCTGCCCAGCGCAGACAGGCGGCCGGTGCGCCTCGGCGCAGACCTGACCCACCTAAGACGCCCATGGCCAGGCCGCCCAGGGCGATGCCCATGGCGTTGCCTCTCTCCTCGTCGTCCGTGTACACGCTGGCCAGCATGCCCATCCCTGCACGGAGGAGAAACGCCGAAGGGATCAGCCACGCCTCGCCCTCCCTCCCTCCCTCCCTTCCCAGCGGCCCAAACCCACCAGATTCCTGAAAATCTAAGACCCAGGAGCAGTGGTTCTCAACCTTTCTAATGCGGTGACCCTTTAATACAGTTCCCCATGTTGTGGTGACCCCCAACCATAACATTATTTCCGTTGCTACTTCCTAACAGTAATTTTGCTACTGTGGTGAATCATCACGCAAATATCTGTGTTTTCTGATGGCCTTAGGCGACCCTTGTGGTGGGGTCAATAGACCCCCAAAGGGTTCGCGACCCACAGGTTGAGAACCGCTGCGGGCCAGGAGGGTCCAATGAGGAGGCGGGTCACCACCACCGCCACCTCGATTCCCTGAATGACCCAGCTGGAGAGGTGAGGGGCTGGCGGTGGGCGGTGCTGGTGGCCCCCGGGACAGACAGACTCCAGATCCCAGGGAACGGGCTCCCTCGGGCGCACCCACACCTACCGGCCACGGAGGAGCAGGAGGAGCCGATGCCCTGGAGCGACCTGGCGATCAGCAAGAGGGCGTAACTGCTGGAGAAGGCGAACACTGCGGGGGGGGGGGGGGGGAGAGGGAAAGGGCAGGCAGCTGCCACTGCGACCCACCGAACCAGGTCACCCAGGCATTTCTGAGGCCCTCGGCCCCAGGGCTCGTTTCCATAGTAACCACCCCGTGTCTGCCCACGAAGACCCCCACCTCCCCCTCTGTGAATTTCTTTCTGCAGCGTCTGCCACCCCCACCCCCCCGTTCGCCCCCCGGGATCTGTGTTCTCCACTCCGGAACCTTTCCCGTGACCCACGCTCCAAAGGCAAGCACGAGGCACTTACTGAGCGTGGAGATAAACATGATGCAGAACCCCACGAACATTGGAATCGGATAGCCGATCCTGCAAAACAAGAACCGCGAGGCACCTCCGGCTGCTTTTTTCGTGTTTTGTTAAGGCTGCGAGCCCCGTCTCCCCCGCCTAACCCTCTGGGACCCGGAGGATCAGTGTTGGGTCAGCTCCCGCACAAACTCAGACAGCGGGCGCTTCCTGCGTGACCTTTCTGTGTTTGTCTGTCTCCGAGGGCGCAGACGTTGATGGACTCCCCGTCCAAACAGACATTTCCCGGGAATAAATGTTAACGCCGCATTGGCAAGCAGCCCGGAGCCCGGCCCCTGCACACGGCCGCTGGTTCCACCACTTTCTAATGAGTACAGTGGCACCTCGAGATACGAGTGCCCTAACATACGAGATTTTTGAGATACGAGCCGTCGAGCGAGCGATTTTTGCTTTGAAATACGAGCAACATTTGAGATAGGAGTCATCGCGCGGATCGGCCGGCTGCACACGACCCACCAGTTTACCGCCACTCGAGCGTCTCATCGTTTCCCACGCCTCAAGGTGACGGAACGAATTAAACTCGTATCTCGAGGTGCCACTGTATTTCTTTCATCACCGTCATTGCTAGCGCTGCGCCACAGGCACAACTGCAATCAGGTGATTCCCGGACCCGATCGGCCAGCGAGACAGCTGCCCTGGCATCGAAGAGGCGTCGGGGAGCCAGACGTCCCCTTCCGTCTCCATGCTGAGCCCGCGAGGCCAGCCTGGAAAGACGGGCCTCGTTTTCCGTGCACAAACCCTGCCTCCTCATCGCTCCGGACGACCGGGCCCAGACAGAACTCTGCCAAAGAGCACCCTCAAACCATGACGGATTCCTTCCCACACACCCATGCAGCTCCCCACTGTGACCTGAGAAGAGCATACAGTTCACAAAGCGGGGCTCATGGCCAGCCAGGGGAGGAGGGGAGGAGGGGAGCCAGGAGAGATACCAGGCTCTGAACCGCCGTCTAGAGGGCCATCACCTGGCAGCCTCTCTCGTCTCCATCGGCCCGGGCCTGACCGCTCTGTGCTCTGGGTCCTGAACAGGAAACTTGCCGGAGGCTCAGAGAGCAGTGCCCCAGGCTGTTCCTCTTTCTCAGCAGCCGCTGTGCTTGGCTTCCGGGGGGAGAACAGACATGTGACAGTCCTCGCAGCTGCCCCGGAATCAGAGGTTCTCAACCTGTGGGTCGCGACCCCTTCGGGGGTCGAACGACCCTTTCACAAGAGGTCGCCTAAGACCATCGGAAAACGCAGATATTTACATCACGATGCAGAACAGAAGCAAAATTTCATGGTTGGGGGTCACCACCACATGAGGAGCTGTATGCAAGGTCGCGGCCTTAGGAAGGTTGAGAACCACTGCCCGGAATGAACACCGTTCCCGTGCGCGTGCAAAGCTGTTGACGTGCCAGTGACTCTTGCGCCCAGGCCTCAGCCCGGCCACTGGCCCAGGTCACCTGGCAGGCCACAGCTGGGCGGGCTCCTTGTCACCAGGAGGCCCGGGCAGTCCCTGAGACCGTCCGTGAGGAAAGAGCGGGCAGGGCCACCCGGGATGGTCTCTGCAGTTCTGTGCGGTCGCTGGCTCATTCCCATTTTTCAGGTGGCCACACTGAGGCTCCACGAACTGAAGTAAGTCGGCCCCACTCCAGGGCACCCACAGACCTCCAGCACCTGAGGCGGGCCAGGCCCTGCTGGTGTGCACTTTGGTGGGGACCCTAACCCCAGGAGCACGAGTGCATGTGCGTGAGCGGAACAGAAGGTGCACAGGTTCACCGAAAGCCAGTGGGCTCTGCACCGCAGGTGCTGTTTCCTTTAAAACACAGTTACTGCCTTTAAAGCCCCTTTGGGACTTAAGGAAGCAGGTACACCGCACCTGGTGCAGGATAACCAAATGGCCAGTTTGGAAGAGCCCTCCAAACCCTCGTCTTGGGCGAGAACATGAGGTTCAGAGACGGGCTGGGCTCCCGCTGCTTCCGTCTCCTTACCGGGTCCAGAGGCGTCTGCACTCTCAACCCTGGCCATGCCGCTGACCGGGCTGCCCCGTGGAAACTGCCAGGAGACACATCCTGGGTCCACCCTCAGCCCTGCCAGCCCCCTCAGCATCCACCCAGGAGGTCAGCCAAGGCCCGGGTCCCTGAGTGACGGGCAGATCGCCAGCGCCCTTTCTCCATCCCCACCACATCTCCTGAGTGGGCAGAGCCTCGGCCGCCGTGAGTTATCAACATCCGAGTCGCCTCCTGTCTGCACGCCATGCCTCCTCCATCAGAGTCCTGCCCGCGAGACGTGAGGCGGCCAACCTTTAACCCAATCTGCCATTATCGCCCCGGCTGAGTCACCCAGCCCCGGGCATCCTCGCCGAGCACCAGGGAGCGGCTAATCCGATTGGAATAAGCCTGCCAGCCGCATCCGGAGCCCCTGCACAAAAGGGCAAAGCAGCCAACGTGCAGCCATTGCATACACCCGGCAGGGGACAGGGCGGGGGGGGGGAGCCTGCGTGTCCCCCACTTCATCCCTGACGGGCCGCTAACTAGTTTACCTTTGCCATGGCGACCACACGCGTTCCAGCCTCCCCCCCTCGAGGTAACAAACGCACACACACATATAGGGCACAAACCGTCACCAGAAGAGATAAGGGGTGACGTCTCCTTTTTCAAGGATCCCAACACCCTCCTGAAAGGGGGTTGGGGCGTGCACGTCTGGAAACAGAGTAATTTAAATCGACAGGCCCCTCTGGGAAGCTCATTGTCCATCGTTCTGTAAATGAGGCCCGATTCTCAGGTTCAGCCGGGGGGTGGCGGGTGGGGGGGAGAGGACGGGGAGGTCTGTCTGTCTCAGCTCCCAGATGTGCACAGGAAGTCACGGGAGCCATGGGTCTCCTACTCTCCGAGGTGCCCCCCCCCCCCGACAGTCTCTGACGCACAGATCAAGCGGGGGCTTGGGTCCCTGACAAACGCCCAGCTCCATGACCAACTTCTTCCGATTCCAGACGGGAAGGCCCGTCACGCGCCCCCACACAGCGTTGAGGGCAGCTGGTTTCCCCACCCCCGAGCAGCTGAAAAGGTCACCGCTTCTCCCCACAAAGCCCACTTCAGACCGAAGGGCGAGGGGGACGGGGGGGAGGGAAGGGGGGAGGGGGACCTCGGGGAGGGTTAACCACCGCCGATTGCGTGGCGCTGCTGTGCCCTGCGGCTTCCTCCATGTCATCGTTCAGATGTCAGCTGCGACCCGCGGGGGGAAAATAACCGGCTTTCAGATACACGCGGTAACTATGGAAATAAATGAAGCCGCTGCCGCCGGCTTGATAAACTGCAGGCCACGGAGACCGTGACACGCTAAGGAGGGAGGCCCGGGGTTAACCCTTTCCCTCGCCGCCCCATTCCTTTGGGAACAGCTTTCATCCCAAAGACGCAGCCGCTACGCAGTCCTCAGCCACGTTCCTCGTCTGATGGGGGGACAGAGACACGGGCAGGTGTTTCCCCATCGAGCACCTGCCCGCAGCATTGCTTTTACGTGGGTGCCCGTCTGCAATCCACCTGCCGGGCCGCATGCTAACAGGTGTTGCTAACTATTAGTCCTTTACTCCCTTTTACACACGCGGCAACCCCGAAATAAACCAACGGGGATTACAAAGTCACAGGCGCCTCAAAGACGGGACTCGGGGTGCCCAAGGCACCCACAGGCTTCAGTGTTCCTAGAGGTGATCGCTCCACTTGCCACATCCAAGGGCCCCTGCTCCCTAGCTGGTCACGTGTGTCTCAGTAAAAACAGGGCCTCAGGAGAGCAAGGCCAGGAGAAATGGCGCCCCGGCGAACCCCGCCCGTGCTTCCACGAACTGTCCTGCCTAATGTGCAGGGTTCGGGGTGCGGCCCGGTCTGATATTTAAAAGGACAGACGGGCAGCCGGCCTCCTGCATCCTCCGCCCACAAACGCCATCCACAGGGCAGCGTGGCGGCTCGGGAGAGAGAGTGGCTCCAAGCTGCCTGTCTCTGGGGAGCTCCCCGCAACCATGTCTTTGGGGGTTCAGGCAGCCTCTTTTTTCCCCCGTCAGAAGCACCACAGAGATGCTAGGAAGGCAGACCAGCTCACAGCAGTGGCTGGAAACAGAGTTGTTTTGGGGTGAGGGGTGGGTTTAGGGCCAAGGAGGTGAGGGAAGGTCCTCGTCTAGAAAACCAGGCTGATTCCCCCCCCCGGGACACCCTGCCCTTGGGTTACAAAGAACAACCAGCACCTCCCTGTGTGGCCTGTCCTAGTCCCACGTGGGACCAGCAGAGACAGCCTAAGTGGCTGCGGGAAAGAGAGGGTTTGGCGCATTACTGACGTGGAGAAGCCAGACAGACACACCGGGTAACAGCGAGCAGGTGCAAAAAACCGGGGCGGCGGGCGGCGGGGGCAGGCTCCGCACAGAGAGGCGTCCGGTGCTGGGCCCACCCGTCCTCCTCCCCATCCTCCTCCCCATCGGCCAGCTCTTGGCCTCTCAAGTCCCAGGACCGGTCCCAAAGCCGCTGCTAAACGCGCCCCACGCTCTGCCGCTCTGGGCTTTGAACCACTCTTTCAGCGGAAACACCGCCGCCGACCGCGAACGCCGAGGTGAGCGCGCTTGTTTACGGTGCTGAACACGCATCACACGCCTTGCTGGTAATTGAGGATGTGATTGGCACCAATTACACCAAAGACGCTTGGCAGTGGCTCACAGAGAAGATTCTGTAGAGGAAAATGGGACGCGATTCTCGCTTCTCTGAGCAGAACCGTGGCGTGCCCAGAAGTGCTGGTCCCCGAACGCAGGTCTGAGGCGCTTGGAAAACATTGGGGGGGGTGGAGGGGAGGGGGGAAGAATCACAAATCATGATGGTTTTTGGAGGGTCAGGCTGCTGCACTCCGTTATTCTGCCCGCATCGATATTGAAGGGCACCTGTGTTTCCCCCAGTACAAGGAGGCGCTGAAAGATGAAGGTTATTTTGACATTTGCTTGGTCGCCCGGGGGGAACCGGTCAGGGTTTAAAATGTTGCTCTAGATAAATTCCAAAGTGGATTATGCACCTTAAGAACAGAGTACGTTTCACAGGTCACAAAACAAAAATAGGGTTCTCTTGAAGACTTTCCCCCTCCCCCTCAGAGCCCCACCCAGAGCCTTGGGGACTGCAAGGCAAAGCTTTGTAGGAGTTACTATAGAGCAGTGGTCGGCAAACTGCTGCTCGCGAGCCACAGGCAGCTCTTTGGCCCCTTGAGTGTGGCTCTTCCACAAAATACCACGGCCTGGGCGAGTCTATTTTGAAGAAGTGGCGTTAGAAGAAGTTTAAGTTTAAAAAATGTGGCTCTGAAAAGAAATGTCAATCGTTGTCCTGTTGATAATTGGGCTCTATGGACTAATGAGTTTGCCGACCACTGTGTATAGAGGAAAGCCCTCCCTGGAGGTAAACAGGCCTCTTCCTCATAGAATAAACAAAGCATTCAAAACAAGAAGGGGACGTCTTGCCCTAACCAGTTTGGCTCAGTGGATAGAGCGCCAGCCTGTGGACTGAAGGGTGAACAGAATCAGCTTCCTTGCTGATTCTTCAACTTGGCTTTGGAACCTCTGATGGCTTCCAAGTAGCCCCTCAATAAAACCCCACTCCCTTCTCCACCTAGCACTTGGGGCCTTCTATAGACTCACCCACCCCGTACCCCGGCTCTGTCCTCCCCAGCTCACAGCCCCCCTGCCTCCCCATCTCTAGTCTCTGGCTCTGTTCATGCATTTCTGCCTTTGCGGGTGCACATGGCAGCCTGCCGCCACCACTGACACTGAATCTGCCCCCCGCTCCTTGCAGCTGACGCCCCGCCCCTCGACGGCAAGCCCTGAGCCTCCTCCACGAGCCAGGCAGAGCTGGACCCCCTTCTAAACAGAGACTGCTGGGAGGTCACCAACAACTGAAATATGAACAAGGATTCAAAGTAACGGAGGCCCGGAAAAGTCCAGAACCTCTCGGTTTACAGAAACCTCGTTTGGGGTTGATTTGGGGCATCGCTAGCTAGTTTGAAAGATGCAGAAATCAGCTTCCATTGCCGTCCCTGGGTGCATGTGGGCACAGCTCAGAAACGGGCACAGAATGAACCTGCCACAGTGCCCACGACATCCACCTTAGGACTGTCATCTCAGCAGCAGAATGACCCATCTGCCCCCACACATCCCCCACCTGGCCAGCGCCCTGAGGCTCCACCTCGCCAGCTCTAAAGAAGACACCCGGCTTTCGACACGGAGGGACAGGGCCAGAGGTGAACTGCCTGGCGCAGAGAATCCGCTGACAACATCCGGCATTTAGACAAGAATCCAAGTCCTCCCAGGCGGGGAGGGCGTCTATTCTGCTTTAACATTTTCTTACTTTTTAAGCAACAGAGGCAGCAGTGGAAGGCAGAAATCATAATTAACTATGGGTAGAATAAAAAAAGAGAAGGGATTGGATTATTTCCCACAAACACAGATTCTGCTGAAAAATGAACGAGAAACAGAATCCCTGGGGAAATGAGCGTGGGACAACATAGATATAAATAAACTCTTTGGGGAAAAATAAAAAATGCTACCACCTACCTGTTGGTCAGCAGTCCTATGAACGGGTTGGTGAGGAGCTGGACCGTGGCTTTGGAGGCAAACAACAGGCCCACCTGCACGTTTTCATTCAGGAGGTCCTTGTCTCCGCGGGGACAGTCGGAGGGGCCCGCGGACGCGTTGGTCACCAGGGGCTGGCTGGTGGCCGTGGGCAGCGGCCGCCCCTGGAGGCCCCCGGTGGCGTTCCCGGTGGCCACGGTGGAGTTGTCGTAGAAGGAAAAGATGCTCTGGAAGCCGTCCGAGGGGGCGGCGGTGGGCGCTGGCCGGGCAGTCGGGACCGCGGTGGTGGCATTTTTCTCGTGCTCGATGCTGTACAGGTAACTGGGGATGATGGGGACTGGGGACGAGACAGAACGGGAAGGTGGTTTCTGCACTGAGACCCGCCCCCCTGGGACAAAGGCCAGAAGAGCGATGGTCACATCAAGTATCAATGAGACACAGAGAGGTGGTATGAACGCCCCAAGAAGGCCCACTCCCCTACAGACAGGGGACTTCCTGGAGAGAATGACACCCCAGGAGGCTAGTTCCAGAGAATCGCTTCCTCCCTGGGGTTTCTCGGTTCAGGGTTCCACCCCAGGAGGACTTTGGGAAAGCAAAATCTGAGCTGAGGTTAAGCCCGGGCTGACCCAGGGTCAACAGCCAGAGCTTCTCAGAAGGAGGCTCGCAAGACCTTTAATTGAATGAATCAAGGAAGCAGAAGCCTCAATTGCATCGTGTGTCTTGGAAAACAATAAACCTGCAGGAAGCTGTCTCTAGTTCTCCGGCGGGGGGACCGGCAAGTGGCATCCTCTCCGGAGCCCACAGAACCTCGGAGGCTTTCAGCAGAGAAGGAGGAAAACCTTCTGTTGTAACGGCAGCAGTTTTGGGCACGTGTGTGACCAGAGAACATGCCACACACCTCGCGTCTCTGATCCTCGGAACGCCTGGCTATACCTGCCGCTCTGAGACCGTCTCCATGGAGAGGGCAGAGACCACCCCCATCCCTGGGAGTCGGCATTAAAAAAACACTTTCTTTTATTCCTTACAGACGTGGACACGGCCAAGGAAAGGCGTGCCAGACACTCTGCCGCGAATGAGGCCAGGGAGGAGAGCGGGCTGGAAGTTACTTGCTTTTTTTTTGTTTTTTTTTGAAAAACCCATTCTAGGAAAAAGGCCGACGGGAAGGCTCCTCCAATTGCTCTGGAAACGGCTAGAACTGTTTCCATCCCCAGTCACTCAAGGACACCACAGACCCAGCTGCCCCTTCCCTTCTCCCAGGGAGGGGTGTTCGCTCTGTTCCTAGATGCTCCGTCCCATCAGGAGCCTCCTCCTCAGGGAGCACAGAAAGCCTTCTACCAGCGGTTCTCACAACCTGTGGGTGGGGACCCCTTTGGGCGTCCATCCACCCCACCCCAGGGGTCGCCTGAGACCATCAGAAAACACAGATATTGACATGACGATTCACCACAGCAGCAAAATGACAGTGAGGAAGTAGCCACGGAAATCATGTTATGGCTGGGGGACCACCACCACCACATGGGGAGCTGTCTTAAAGGGTCGCGGCCTTAGGAAGGCGGAGAACCGCTGCCTGCTCCCCTCGCTGCGAGCTCTGGCAACCAGCTGCCCTTAAGAGAAATCCTTTTCACCGCCGCGGGGCCAGGGGCTGGGCATTATTTATTATCAGGAGGAAACACCAGCTCGGGGGGCGGTAGCGGGTGGCCCATGTGGGCCTGACCACCGGGAGGAACACCCCGCCGCAGGCAGGCGCGGCTCCGGAGCCCGAGGAGGGGGCTGAGTTTGCGCCAAGCGCATCCCCAAGTGGCCCAGGCGGCGGGCGCGCTCTCCGCTGGGGTAAATGGGGCGCCCGGGGAAGGGGTGTCGGGGGGCGGCAGGAGGGGGGGGGACAGGGCTCAGCACGTACCCACGACGGTGAGCAGCATGTTGTCCAGCAGCAGCGCGAGGAACACGATGCCGAGGATGAGCTTCCGGGAGTGGCGGCCGTCCAGCAGCCGGCGGGCCGGCGCCCACTCGCTCAGGGCCATGGCGCGTCGGGGCTGGGCTGCCTGGGGGCTGCGGCCCGGGGGGTTGCGGGGGGACGGTGAGGGGCCGCCGCGGATGGGGGGGTCCCCCGGCCTCAGAGTCCACCCTTTTCCCGGCTGCAGAGAGGGCGCAGCGGGCGGGGTGCCCGGCGGGGACCCCTCGGCGCGCACGTCCCCAGCCAGACAGCCAGACCTGCGCCCCGGGGTGATGTCGCCGTCGGGGGCGCCCCTGGATCTCGGGGTGGGGGTAAGGGGTGGGGGGGTGCTCTCCCGCTCTCCGCCGCCCCGAGGGTCCCCGGCTCGTCCCCCGCGCGCCCGGGGAGCGCCTGGCCCGGGGCGCGCCGTGCGCCCTGCGCCCCGGCCGCCCGGAGCCGCGCGCGCTGCGCTTTGGAGGCTCGCCCTCCCCTCCCCGCGCCCCTCCGCTCCCCCCGCCCGCGACCCCCGCGCTCGGACCCCGCGCCCAGCCCCCGGGGGCGGGGAGCGGGGGCGGCGTCACCTCGCGGTCGCGGCCGCGGTGCGCTCCGTCCGTCCGTCCGTCCTCCCGGGCGCCGCCGCCGCCGGGCGCAGCCTCCACCCCAGCGCCTCGCCGCCGCCGCCGCCGCCGCCGCTCGGTTTAGCGGGTCCGGCTGTGACGTCACGGAGCGGCCGGCGTGGAACGGGGCGGGGGGCGAGGAGCGGCTGCTGCGCCCACATGTGCCCGCGGGGCCTGCGCGCACCTGGGCCGGGCGGGGCGGCGCGGGGAGGGGGTGTGAGAGTCAGGGGCTCCGGGGGGCGGGGCCGAGTCCCTGGGGCGCGGGGCGAGAGGGCCAGGAGCCAAAAGAGAGGTGTCTGGGGTTCATCTGGCCCCCCAGCTGGGAGCGGCGGGGGTCCGCGCCCTCCAGGCCCTGAGGTTGGCCCCCAGGTCCGCCAGGCCCTGAGGTTGGCCCCCAGGTCCGCCAGGCCCTGAGGTTGGCCCCCAGGTCCGCCAGGCCCCGGGCCAGCGCCAGGCGGGGTCGATGGACGCCCAAAGGGGTCTCGACCCACAGGGTGCGGGAGCTGGGGCGCCTTTCAGTCCGGGCGGCCACTCCGCACGCCCCCTTCTCCCCTCCTCTGAGCCCCGGCCTCGCTCCGGCCGCCGGGGATGGGCAGGCAGGGCGGCTGGTGGAGAAGAGGTGGCTCCTCTCCACCGTGGATGCCCCTCTCCCTCATCCAAAGGGATGGCACCGCGCCCCTGGCGCTGCCGGGGTGGCTCATGGCTCCCGCCAGCATCCGTGCTGAACGGAACAAGTGAGTCCGAAGAGGACAGTGGCTTCATGCCTGTGTGGGATGCACGCCCGAAAGCGACAGGTCAGCCGACACCGGTGTGGCTCAGTGGAGAGAGCGTGGGCCTGCGGACTGAAGGGTACCGGGTTCAATTCCGGTCAAGGGTACGTAGCTGTGTTGTGGGCACATCTCCACTGGGAGGTGTGCAGGAGGCAGCTGATCGATGTCTCTCTCTCATCATTATTTCTAACTCTCTATCCCTCTCCCTTCCTCTCTGTAAAATACGGTGGTAGCTCGAGATACGAGTTTAATTCGTCCGTCACCTCGAGGCGTGGGAAACTATGAGACGCTCGAGTCGCGGTAAACGGGTGGGTCGTGTGCAGCCGGCCGATCTGCGCGATGACGCCTATCTCAAATGTTGCTCGTATTTCAAAGCAAAAATCGCTTGCTCGACGGCTCGTATCTCAAAAATCTCGTATGTTAGGGCACTCGTATCTCGAGGTACCAGTAAAATATATTTTTAAAAAGTGACAAATCAACAAACTCACAGCACGATCCACCTCAGACAGCAGAATGGTTACAGAGGGGAAGTGGGTGGGGAGGAGGAAAAGGGTAATGGGGGTCCAACACAAGGTGAGGGGAGGAGACACACTTGGGGTGGTGAGCACAAGCAGGGTCCACAGGTGGTGTCATCCATATCACCACGAAACGCTTCACTGAGCAAGAAAAAGGAAACAGAGGGACGGCTGGCAGGAAGAATGCGTGTTGGGGCCTGTTTGGAGCTGTAAGGCTCATGGCCAAGAGGTAAGGGTCCCCCCATTTAACCAAGAGAAGAGAAACCAGCACCCTCCTGACCTAGGTGTGGCTTTGAAGGCCCTTCCAAGGGGCAGATTGGGGGATGAGGGGGTGAGAGGAGCTGAGTTCTTGGAAAGCCCCTTAGGATAAATGCCGTCCTGCCAGGCCTCTGCGCAGTGGAGTCGTGTTTTATTCATCCCGCCTGCGGTGGGCTGCAGACGGCTCAGTGCCCCCGCCTCCTCTGTCCACCTCCTGGCTCGCTCCCAGACAGGCTGCACCCCGAGTGAGGAAGACGGTTGGGTAAGTAAGTAGGTCAACAACCTGGGGACTCTGCTTGTCCCAGGATGTATGCCATTTCCGTGTCAAACAGGGAGGGGAGACAGAAAACCACTTAGGGGGACAGAGCAGATGGCAGGCATTAAGATGGCTATGGAGGGGATCATTTGTGAGGGGGGGAGGCCCGAAGTGCCCAGAGTCTCGGAACCCGAAGACGCAGGCCCTGCCCCCACGTCCTGGGCCACAGAGGCATCCTGGTGAAGGGCTCCGGGCCTCCTACTTCCTTGATCCGTGACCTGGGGCGGGTGGTGTGTCCTCTCCAGAATATGTAAAGAACTCATACAACTCAACCCAAACAAGCCATTTTAAAAGTGGGCACAAGACCTGAATAGACACTTCTAAGAAGACATACAAATGGCCAACTGGTATAGGAAAAGACTAGTGGCCCGGTGCACAAAATTCATGCACATTAAAGGGATTAATTAGAGGAAATAATGTAATATTGCTATTTGTCCTTTATAATAGAAGTGTCAGAGATGAAAGAAAATTAATAAAATGTATAGGAAAACCTTCCTCCTGTCAGAGTCTGGGCGCACCATGGGACCCAGAGTCAAGTCCCCTCCCTCATGCACCTCAAAATCGCATGAGACCCAGACCTGGCCAGCCCCCGCCCCCATTGAGCTAGATCCAGACCTGGCCAGTACCACCCTTGTCAAGCTCCCACAGGAAGGGGATGTGGCCTCAGGTTCCCTGGCCTGGCGCCAGGATGGGGTGTGTGGCCTGAGGTCCCCCAGCCCAGACAGTGGTGGGGGCTGTACCTTGAGGTCCCCTGTCAAGCCCTGCTGGGCAGGGGGCATGGTCTGAGGTCCTCATCAAGCCCTGCCAGGTTGGGGGGAGGGGAGGGGGAGCACAGCCTCAGGTCCCCTGGCCCAGGACTGGGAGGGGGGCACAGCCTCAGGTCCTCCCTCAAGCCCACTGGGAAGGGCACGTGGCCTGAGTTCCCCTGACCCAGCACTGGGGGTGCACCTTGAGGTCCTCTGTCAAGGCCCCTGGGCAGGGGGCGGGGCCTGAGGTTCCCTGTCAAGCCCAGACATGCAGGGGGCCAGCCTCAGGTTCCCTGTCAAGCCCCATGGGGGTGGGGGAGGGTATAGCCTCAGGTCTCTGCTGATTGCTCATTAAGGCTCCTTAGGAGAACTTGGCCTCAGCTGTGGGGGCAGCCATCTTTGTGACGGAGTGATGGTCAGTTAGCACATTCCCTCTTTATTAGAGAGGAGGATGCTCAGCTTCACTAGCTGTTGAGGAAACGCAAATCAAAACCACAATGGGATACCCCCTCATACCTGTTAGCACGGCCATTCTCAACCAGACAAATAGTAACAAGGGTTGGAGTAAAAGGAGCCTCATTCACTGCTGGTGGGAGTGTAAACTGGTACAGCCACTATGGAGAAAGTGGCATTTCTATTCAAAACAATTAAGCATAGAGCCTTGGCTGGTTTTCTCAATGGTTAGAGCATCGGCTTGCAGGAGGCAACCAATCCATGGATCTCTCTCACATCCACATCTCTCCCTCTGCTTTTTCCTCCTTTATGCTCTTTATAAAGCTTTAACCACTTAACATGGTAACACCGTCTTGAGGGATTTATAGCACTGGTAGAGGTGTCACGTCTAACAACTCTACCTTAAAGGGACAGGGTAGTGATGGGTCTTAAAGTGGCCAGGTTTCTATATTCTGTGCGAAGTGGTATCTTAGTATATCTATACATCGGAGTGTAAAAATGTTCAGGATGGTTGTTGTACTCTCCCTGTAAAAATGGGTCTGCTGCTAACAGGGAAAGTAAAATTAAATTTCTGTAAAGGGTTCAGATAATTTCAAAAGGCCAGAAAGGAGGAGCAGAGGAGCAGAAAAGAGGTTCAAGGAGAAAAAAATAAAGGGTAGATGAAATTCATTAAGTATTCATGGGGACCACAATTAGAAGAAACTGTCCGGATGGATTTTCTTTAAAAAAAAAAATAGTCAAACTCTATGCTACCTACAAGAGACACTCTTTAACTATAAGGACACAGCTGGGTTGCAAGTAAATGGATGGGGAAAATATACCATGCACACTGGAAGCATTAGAAAGCGGAAGGGACTGTATCCATATCAGATAAAATAGATTTTAAAAACAAACTTTAAACAGATATCAAAAAGTGTTCCTGAGGATGAAAGTGATCAATCCATGGGAAGCCATAATAAGTATCATGTATATGCACCCAACGATAAAGCTTCAAAATATGTAAAAGAAAGGAAAGGACAATTTCACGGACCAAATTGGGGGATCTAACCCCTTTCTCGACCACTGACGGAAGGAACACGGAGACGAAACAGCAGACAGACACTGAAGATGAAGCAATACCATCCGCCACGCTGGCCTGATGGATGCTTATTCGCACTGACAATGAGCAGACCTCATCGTCTTTTCAAGTGCCCCAGCGTGTTTTATTCCCCGGTGTGTGTTTCATACACACACTCAAAGGAGCTCCCACTGGGGGGGAAAAAATGCACTTGACTCTCATTCTCCTCTGAGTTCTGTCTACTGTACAGGGACATTTTCCGTACAGAACGTAACCGAATCCACTGTACCCGTGTGGAGAGGGAACGGCAACGCAAATGTCAATTTGCTTGAAGGATGCCTTGCTGAGAGCCGATGAAATTGCGTCATGGACGCTCTAACCTAATAATTCAATCACCGCATTAACCAGCCTCGTGCTCCATTATCTGTAAAACACAGGTCTCCAGGTTGGCCCGCTAATAGAATCACTAACCGGTCTGGGGACATCGGCGGTAATTGAAGGCTGCGAGGAGCCGGGCGGCTGTGATGAACACGCTGCATCCGTTTGATGCTCTGATCGCCCGCTCTCACCTGGACCATGGCAATGGCGCCCCCATGGTGATCCGACCACCCACCGGCTCCCCACAGTCCGCCCTCCTCCCCAGCTGGAAACAGTCAGAGACACGCTGTGCTCCTTGTCACATCTGGTCTAGAACGCCCCAGTGCCCTGGCACTTCGATAATGTCAACTGGTCTTCAAGGTGGCCCAGGGGGACGTACCTAGTCCAGCCTCAACCACTGTCTCTGCCTCCATTGGCCACATTGTCTTTGCTTCTTTTATTTTTTTTCAGTTTCTTTCTTTTTTTTAAATATATTTTATTGATTTTTTTACAGAGAGGAAAGGAGAGGAACAGAGTTAGAAACATCAATGAGAGAGAGACATCAACCAGCTGCCTCCTGCACGCCCTCCACTGGGGATGTGCCCACAACCAAGGTACATGCCCTGACTGGAATCGAACCTGGGACCCTTCAGTCCGGAGGCCGATGCTCTATCCACTGAGCCAAACCAGTTTCAGCTCTTTCTTTCTTTTAATATATATATATATTTATTGATTTTATACAGGGAGGAAGGGAGAAGGATAGAGAGCCAGAAACATCAATGAGAGAGAGAGACATCGATCAGATGCCTCCTGCATGCCCCCTACTGGGGATGTGCTCACAACCAAGATACATCCCCTGACTGGAATCGAACCTGGTCCCCTTCAGTCCGCAGGCTGATGCTCCATCCACTGAACCAAACCGGTTTCGGCATGTCCTTGCTTCTTAAAACCAGTAAAACAAAACAGAAAACAGCAAAACATTCCATTAATAATTTTTTAAATATGTTTTTATTGATTCCAGAGAGGAAGGGAGAGGGAGAGGGAGAGAGAGAGAAACATCAATGATGAGGGCGAATCATTGATCAGCTGCCTCCCGCATGCCCCACAAGGGTGCGTGGGGATCGAGCCTGTAATCCGGACCTGTGCCCTGACTGAGAATCAAATTGTGACCTCCGGGTTCCTAGGTCGATGCCCAACCACTGAGCCACACTGGCCATGCTGCTTTTTTTTTTTTTTAACATGGCTGCTAGAAAGTTTATAATTTCCTATGAGGCTCACATCTGTGACCACGTGATGCTTCTATTGCACAGCACGGGGCAGAGCATCGGGTGCTAGCCAGGGCCCTGGAGGTCACTGGATCAACCCTGAGAGGGACAGGGCCTTGCCCGCGGTCACACGGGTGTGAGGTCAGGGCAGCGAGGACTGGAACTCCACTTCCTGGACTGTGGTGGTTCAGGGGCCGCTGATGTGGACACGGGTGCTGATAGCTGGGTGCCCACAGGTGGTCCTCAGTCGCCGAGAGCTCTGGGAGGGACCACGGGCTCGGGACACAGCTCCGTGGAGGCCCCCTCCCCTGCTGCGAGCTGTCCTGGCCCACTTGCTCTGCCAACCGCCCATCCAGACATCCGCCAGGGGGGGGGGGGTTAGTGGCTCAATCGATAGTCCGATAGGGCAGGCTGCAAAGACCCAAACCTAATTATTTTGTCCAGAAACTTGTCTGTAACTAAAAGGTGTCTGAGAAATCACTGTCACCATCTCTGAGGAGGAGAGGAATCCAGTCATTACGTCCAATTGGATTTCTATCTACTGTTGTCGTGTGGAAGATGTGGTGTCCGCAGAGAGCCGGTGTTTGGGGGGCCTCAGGGACAAACACACACACACTCACACACACTCACACACACATTCACACACACACACACACTCACACCCTCACACACATACACTCACATACACAAACTCACACACACACACAGACACACTCACACACACACACTCACACACACATTCACACACACACATACACTCACATACACACACACACATACACTCACATACACACACACTCACATACACACACACATTCACACACATTCACATACACACACACATACACTCACACACACTCACACACACACACACTCACACACACACACACACTCACACACACACACACACACACACACACACACACACCGGAGCTCTCCCCCTTCGGGAACATCGGGGCTCGCCCATGTCCCACCGGCGCCTGCACTGCTGCCTCCAGAGGGCTCTCTGGGTCTCACTGGTGAAGCCCCCAGTTTGCCACCCGCCTCCCTCTGAGGAGAGCAGGGAACGAATCCCTTTCAAATGGCAGCAGGCAGGGGCCACAGCCAGACCCCGCTCCCTCCCCTCGTCACCCATCAGACCCCGCTCCCAGAGGAGGGCCAGGGCGGGCGCGAGGGCCTGGGGCATCCAGTCTGAGAAGGACAGACGTCTCAGAAGCCATGCCCTGGGGAACCCGGTGAGGAGCCCCCCGATTCTCTCTCTCCAACACGACTGAGCGAAGCTCCTTTCTTTACTTATAATGAAGGCGGGTGTCACCGTCCAGCAGGTGTCACCGTCCAGGCAGGTGTCACCGTCCCAGCAGGTGACACCTGTCTGGATGGAGACACCTGTCAGGACGGCTGACACCTGCCTGGACGGCTGACACCTTCCAGTCCTGATCAGAAGCTCTGGGAGACCAGAGGCCAGTCCATCTTGTACCATCTGACTCCCCAGGGCCCTCGCACGTAGTAGGTCCTCAGGGACACAGGGGCGGGCAAAAGCGGGCCAACAGCTGTTCACATGGACAAAGACCTGCCGGCCGAGATGACCCCGGCAGCTTTATGAACTTCCAGGGACGGTAAACCTGCTGTCACCGCCCCCCCCCGCCCGCGGTCTCTGTTGGACGGTGACCGCCAGGCGGTGCGGATCTTCGCACAGTCCTCTCTCTTTGGATGGACCTGTGAAGAAACTGGACCCCGATTTTTTCCACTGTGGCCATGGCTTTCTGAAGAGACTGAAGGCGGGGGGCTTGACCCTCAGAGAGGCCCGTTAATGGCCTGTGTTGTGCATTTACAGAAGGGAAAGGGTTTATTCTCCGATCTAACGCAGGACAAAAGCAGAGCGGGAAGGGCGAGGAGGATGAAAGAAGCCACGATTTGCATCTGAGATGGAGGCGCCCTTTGTTGTCCCGCAGCCACGTCCACTTCAAAGGTCCCCGCTAACAGGTGCCCATCGGTCACCATGGCAACAGCCCAGTGGCCCAGGCCTTTCGATCCTGGACGGTCCGCGCCAGCCGTGCCATGTGTCTGGCTCCCAGAGAGCTGGAGGCAGGGACGACCCTCTGGGCCTGGCTCCGGTCACCCAGCTGTCCCCTGGGTTCTGTCCGGGGAGAGGGTCTGGGCCACCCGGTGAACCTGTGTCAGGCAAACGGGCGTGGGCATCGGCCATGTGCCTGGGCCTCAGGACTGCCCTTCTCATGGCTGTCCCTCCAGGGCCCGGCACCCTGCACCGTCTCGCTGGCCCGCGGCTGGCGGACGAAGAAGGAACGAATTAGCAACCAGGCTCACCTGGGAGCCTCTGCAAGAGACACTTGCCAGGCCCCCCCTGGAACCAGAGAAATGGGGTCTCCGAGAGGCACACTCAAGACTGGGGGGTTCTTTTTTTAATATAAGTTTCTTTTTAAATACATTTTATTGATTTTTTTTTTTTTACAGAGAGGAAGGGAGAGGGATAGAAAGTTAGAAACATCGATGAGAGAGAGACATCGATCAGCTGCCTCCTGCACGCCCCCCACTGGGGATGTGCCCACAACCCAGGTACATGCCCTTGACTGGAATCGAACCCGGGACCTTTCAGTCTGCAGGCCGACGCTCTATCCACTGAGCCAAACCAGTTTTGGCTTAATATAAGTTTTTATTATTTTCTTTTTAATATCTTTTTCTAGATTTCAGAGAGGAGGGGAGAGAGAGAAGCATCAATGCTGAGAGAGAATCATTGATCGGCTGCCTCCTGCGCGCCCCCTACTGGGGATGGAGCCCTGAAACCCTGGCATGGGCCCTTGACCGGAATCGAACCCGGGACCCTTCAGTCCACAGGCTGACGCTCTATCCACGGGGCCAAGCCGGCTAGAGCAAGACTGGGGACTTCTTAAAAGCCACACACGTGCCTCTCAAGTCAGAGCGGGAGGGAGCAGGAAGCCCGGCCAGCAGCCTCCCCGGCTGCACCATCCAGGTGCCTGGAAGGCTGGGCAGCTGCTGGGAAGGTGCCTGTCCTGGGCGGGGACTGGCCGGGGTCAAGGGGAGGAGCAAGACCAGGGTCAAGGTTGTGGGCATGTCTGTCAGAGGTGCCGGGACAGAGTCTTCCGTGGGGAGTCCTGGCGTCCAGTTAATTTCCACCTGAGGGGGTGAGACCCCCCAGCGGGAGTGGAGACAGGGAGGAAACAATGGGAGCCCTGGAGGGAGGGAGGGAGGGAGGGAGGGAGGGAGGGAGGGAGGGAGGGAGGGAGGAGAGAGAGAGAGAGAGAGAGAGAGAGAGAGAGAGGGGAAGGGGCGCACAAAGGGCTGCTTTGGAAGCCCAGAGGTTGCCAATGCAGGCTGGGGTGGGGGGAGGAGCGGGTAGAGTGCCGGGGAACCCCAGGCCGCTAAGGGGGCGCTGGGAAAGATGCCTCCCACCTCCAGCCCACGTGCTCTAACCATCAGCTGCCAGACGACCCCACCTAGGTGGGGACTGCCCATGCTCCCCAGCCCCGGGACTGAGCCGCTCCAGATCAGCGGGGGCTTCTGAGGGCGTCCAGGCCTTCCCTCCCAGTCCCCCCATTTCTGCCCACCCCAGGCGGCGAGGGGGGGCAGGGGGAGCTGACACGCACCCCATCCCGCCCTGGGGACCGCTAGGACCTGTAAAGCGCCCACAGGGCGGGGCCCAGGCTGCACACATCTCTGGGGCCTCACAGGACGGCTGAGGTAAGGACCATCTTCTCGTGCGTTTGACAGAGGAACCTGCCCCCCAGGCTCAAGGCTGCCCGTCCCCCAGGCAGGGGGTCACACTGAGCCACACGGCCAGCCCCAGGCGCCACCGAGGCCAGAGCAGTGTGCCCAGAAGCCCCCACTGGCGCCAGGGCCCTGAGGCAGGTCCCCCCCCTCGCCACCCATCAGTAGCAGGCAGGGCACCCGAACCCGGAGGGCAGCAGGCCACGGGGGGGGAGGGGTGCCCAGGCCAATGCCCTCCTCTCTGGAGAGGCCCAGACCCAGGCCTCCCCTGTCTGGTCACCAGCGGAGCAGGGCCCCGAAGGGCCGGCACCAGCCAGTCTATTCCCACAGCCCTCCCAGGAGCAGGGGGCACCCCACCCCTTCCTGGGAGGGCCCCGGAGACAGGGCTTCTCAGCCCCAGCGGCAGCTTTAGAAACAGCATCCGAGCCCCAGCACCCCCACCACCCCCAGAGCCTGCAGCCAGCCCCTCCCCAGCGGGCCAGGCCTCTGTGCTCTGCAGGAGGTTCTGGGATATCTTGCAAGCTTCAGCCAGTCTTACCCACGCCCCCCTCTCCTGCCCCCAGAGAGGCTGGTGGGTCAGAGAAGGAAGGGACCAGGTTAGGGGCCACACTGTGCAGTGGCTGGGACTTCAGCGGTCACATGACCTCAGTTGGCAGGACGTGGGATGTGAAGGAGGGGGCAGAGGAGGAAGCGACCCTCGTGAAAGCTGCTAGGACAGTGGTTCTCAACCTTCCCAAGGCCGAGACCCTTGCATACAGTCCCTCATGGGGTGGTGACCCCCAACCATGAAATTCTGCTGCTGTTATGCATCGTGATGTCAATATCTGCATTTTCCGATGGTCTTAGGCGACCCCTGTGAAAGGGTCGGTCCACCCCCAAAGGGGTCGCGACCCACAGGTTGAGAACCGCTGTGCTAGGAGGACTTGGGTCCCAGGTGCTGCTTCCTTGTCAGGTCCCAGCGGGGGACAGAGGTCAGACGAGCCTCCTTCTCTAGGGCCGCAGGGAGGGCATAAGTTGGGGGTGTCCCCTCTCAGAGATACCCGCTCCCGGAGGGGCGGTGGCGGCCCCCCCAGGCTCTGCAAAAGCAGACAGGCCAGCGGCTGGCCAGAGCGCGGGGTCCGTGCGGTCTGGCGGCTCCCCCTGGTGGCCACTCGGGGAAGTGCGGTCCTCGCCGCCAGACACCATCATTCCCTGACTTGTCACATCCTCTCCCAGGGCCCCCAGGGGTGACTCTGAGACAAGGACTTATAGGCATGTGGGTTACTTAGGGGTGATCTCAGGGGAGTGGGGAGATGAGACAGGGAGATGGAAGGGGCCAATACCGGGTGTTCTCACCAGCAGCGGAGGCTCCAGGCTGCTGGGAACTCGGGGGACGGGGTTGAAGATGACTCAGAGTTACCCCAGGGGAGAGGCAAGAAGCTGGGTGCCGTCAGTCCTGGGTTGAGGGCTGCTCCCCTGAGCCCTGACTCCTGGGAACTTGTGGCCTGCCCTGGGAACGCCCAGCTTCAGGGGCCGGAGAAAGACCCTGGGCAGCGGGAGCTGGAGTCCCAGGGCAGCGGGAGGGGCGCCTCCAGCTTCTGCCCCACAGACCGGCCCATCCCTGTGCCAGCTCGTTCATGAATTGGCACAGAGTGAGTGCCAGCGAGTGCCAGACCTCTCGTGGACCCAGCCATTTGCTTAAGCGCCAATGCTTTCGCGTGCCAACTCCCATTCAGGAGGCGCCAAGCGCATCCCGCTGAGGGAGAACCCGGGTTGGCACAGACCCTGCCAATCAGGGACTCCCCCAGGCCCCTGCGAACACGGCCACAGCGCCGCTCAGCGGACGGGCGTGTTTTACATGGGCTGGAATCGGCTGGAATCGGCTGGAATCGCCGTCATGTAAGAAAAGAGGCTGCTGAGACGCACTTTGTTGCATCAAGGGGAGCAGCTCAGAGGGGTTTCATTCAGTACTCAGCAGGAAGTGCAAGAACAAAGGTGACTCTTCCCAGCTGGCACAAAAACTGGTGACTGCTCCTAGGCAGTTTCCGATCTGCATAAGGTGACAGTTTTTTAAAAACGGGGACCTGGGAGCATGCCCATGCCTTTCCTGTCGCCCCCCTCCCTCCCTCCTTCCCCCAGAGACATGCATCTCCTAAACGCTCAGAGGCCCCTCGAGGCTTGGGACCGGGCAGCGGTGGGCAGTGATGTAGTCCATCCTGGGTGAACCCTGGGCACCGTTTCTCTGACTTCTTCGTGCGCCAAAGCCCATCAGCCCGAGCTCACTCCCCCAACCCTTCCTTAGTTCACTGCCCCCCATGTGACTAAGCAGCCTCTAAAACAGTGGTTCTCAACCTGTGGGTCAAGACCCCTTTGGAGGTCAAACGACCCTTTCACAGGGGTCGCCTAAGACCATCAGAAAACACCTATTTCCCATGGTCTTAGGAACCAACACACGGCTCCTCGGTGTAGCAAAGTGTAGCCATGTAGTTTACTGTT
This sequence comes from Lasiurus cinereus, assembly GCA_011751065.1. NCBI lineage: Eukaryota > Metazoa > Chordata > Mammalia > Chiroptera > Vespertilionidae > Lasiurus > Lasiurus cinereus. Next base: position 6,012,250 of record JAAGEH010000038.1, read on the forward strand.
GTCCTAGGAAGACTGTTGCCCATGCTACACCACGATTCAAGACAAAATTTCATTTATTTGTCATTAGAAATAAATATTTCACAATATATAATTACATATTGTTTTTGTGATTAATCCCTATGCTTTAATTATGTCCCATTTGTAACAACGAAAATACATCCTGCCTATCAGATATTTACATTACAGATCATAACAGTAGCAAGATTATAGTGATGAAGTAGCAACGGAAATAATTTCATGGTTGGGGGTCACCACCACATGAGGAGCTGTCTTAAAGGGTCGCGGCCTTAGGAAGGTTGAGAATCGCTGCTCTAAAATAAAGAAGAGATAAACGTGATGACAGGGAAATAAGCTGGACATCAGGTGATCATTTCTGTCTCCGGTCCTGAGACAAAGGGCATGGAGGCCAACCTCAGGGCCCCCCGGTCTCAGATGATAAGCCACAGGGCCATGTGATCATGACACTGGCCCCAGAAGACGAGGCAAGCAGCCCCGCTCCACCCCCACGAGCCTCCCCATGAAGCGGGTCTAGCACCTCCCTTTGGCGAAGAACAGCAGGACCCGCTTGTACAGACGGATCAGCCTGTTCTGCACCAGCTTGAAGGCGATGCACAGGATCTCCATGCCGACGATGATGTAGAGGGAGAAGAACAGGAAGAAGTGGGGGTGCTCCAGGGCCGTGTCCCCAAACCCGATGGTGGTGAGCGTGACGAAGCAGAAGTAGAAGGCGTCCTGGAAGTCCAGGTGCCGCTCCCAGGCGGGCAGCACGGCGGCCGCGCAGGAGAGGTAGGCGAGCACCAGGAGGGCGAGGGCGGGCAGGGGCACGTCCAGCCGCTCCACCCGCCGGCCCACCGCGTCCAGGCTGCTGAGCACGGAGCCCGAGAGCCTCCCGGACGCCAGCTCGGGGCAGGAGCTGCTCCGGGGCACGGCCCGCAGGGACGGGGGGTGCAGGGTGTTTGGCGGCGGGTCCCCCTCCAGGAGCCCCTGGAGCAGCGGGGTGCCGGTGCTGGGGGCTGAGGGACACCTGCCGGGCTTGGGGGCCGGGGGCTCCGGGATGCCCAGGATGATCCTGGGGATGGGTGGGTCCACGGGCGGGGCGGTGGCCGGCCTGCTCGGGCCACGTGGCCGGGAGGACTGGGTGGCGGGCTGAGCGTGGAGCGCGAGGAGTTCTCGCAGCCGACGGTAGGCCCTGGAGAGGACGGCGGCGAGGACGTCGCCCGTGTCCGTGAGCACCAGCACCATCAGAGGGATGCCGAAGAGCGCGTAGAGCATCACCAGGCACTTGCCGAGCCTGGTGACCGGGTAGACGTGGCTGTAACCTGCAACAGAGGACATGGCCGGCTGGTCACCTGGCTCCCGTTCTCCCAAAAGGCATTAAAGAGTCCTTCTGCCCATTCCCCTCCTGGGTGTGACCTTTGACACAAGGTGTTTGCAAATACAGTGGTACCTCGAGATATGAGTTTAATTCGTTCCGTAACCTTGAGGCGTGGGAAACTATGAGAGGCTCCAGTCACGGTAAACTGGTGGGTCGTGCGCGATTACTTGTATCTCAACTGTTGCTCATATTTCAAAACAAAAATCTCTCGCTCGACAGCTCGTATCTCAAAAATCTCGTATGTTAGGGCACTCGTATCTTGAGGTACCACTGTATGCATCTTTATTTTTTTATTTTTTTTACAGAGAGGAAGGGAGAGGGAGAGAGAGCCAGAAACATCGATGAGAGAGAGACATCAATCAGCCACCTCCTGCACGCCTCCTACTGGGGATGTGCCCGCAACCAAGATACATGCCCTTCACCAGAATCGAACCTGGGACCCTTCAGTCCACAGGCCGACGCTCTATCCACTGAGCCACACCGGTTTCAGCACAAATGTGCATCGTAAAACACTCATCCACCTGTCTGCTTTGTTGGGGGGAGGGAGGGGGGAGATCAGCTTCTCTTTAGGAGACGGAGCAGGTCATGGCCAAATGGTTGACCCTAAATGTCCTCGGCAGGGGACAGGCACGTGATTGGGAGCGAGCCGACCGCCTTCCACCGGCCGTGGCCATCTCTGAGCGTGTGTGTGAGAGGAGCCAGCTCACCTAGAAACACAGGAGGAGTGCAGGTAAGGGGTGGGGATGGGCTTGCAATCATACCGCCCACCCTCCCCCTCCAGGAAGGCGCTGGCTTTCTAAGAAGCCACTCTTGTCCCTCCCTGGAATGCCTGGGCCTCTTGGTCTGTCTGTTTGGGGGTGACCGGCGATTATTGGGGGCCTTCGGTGTGTACGGCAGTGTGCATAGCATTCGGAACAGCAGGAAGTCGGAAAGAGAATAAAATACACTTGCTGCCTGCAGAGCCACAGTGGTTTAGTGCACTAGACATGTTCACAAATGATGGGGAAGCGGCTAGGATCCCAGCATCTAGAATCTTACCAGCCTCGGTTCCAATCCCAGCTCCACCATTGACTACAAAGTGACCTGACTGCTCTCATTTTGTGGTTTCTTATCTGTAAACTAGTGGCCTGGTGCATGAAATTAGTGCACGTTAAAAGGGGATTAATTAGAGGAAATAATGTAATATTGCTATTTGCCCTTTCTCTATAATAGAAGTGTCAGAGATGAAAGAAAATTAGTAAAATGTATATGAAAACCTTCCTCCTGTCAGAGTCTGAGGCACACGGGGGACCCAGAGTCAAGTCCCTGCCTATCTACATGCACCTTAAAATCGAGTGAGACCCAGACCTGGCCACACACGCCCCCCCATTGGGCTAGATCCAGACCAGACCAGTCCCACCCTTGTCAAGCCCTGCCGGGCAGGGGGCTTAGCCTCAGGTCCCCTGACCCGGTGCCAGGATGGGGGACACAGCCTGAGATTCCCCATCAAGCCCTGCCAGGTGGGGCAGGGGGCGCAGCCTGGTGCTGGGGTGGAGGGCATGGACTGAGGTCCCCTGTCAAGCCCTGTCAGGCAGGGGGTGCAGTCCAAGGTCCCCTGCCTGACACTGGGGCAAGGGGAACAGCCTGAGGTCCCCTAGCCCAGCACCACATGGGAAGCGCACCTTGAGGTCCCCTGTCAAGCCCTGCTGGGTGGGGGAGGCCGTAGCCTCAGGCCCTGCTGATTGCTCGTTAAGGCTCCTTATGAGAACTTGGCCTCAGCTGTGGGGGCAGCCATCTTTGTGAGGAGTGATGGTCAATTAGCACATCCCCTCTGTATTAGGTAGGATGAGGGCCACTGTTTCTGCTCTGTCCATCGACTAGCAGGCAGGACTAAGGGGGCCAGTGCCTGATGCATCATGGGCAACTGGCGAAGGCTGGCGTTCTCCCCCTCGGAGCTGACGTAGCTGCCTGCGGAGCCCTCGCCGAGGGCTGGCATCCACCAGCCGCCACAGGTGGGTGTTGCTATCGCCACTCACAGAGGGGGAAACTGAGGCGGGAGACATGGAGCAACGTGGCCACGGGTATCCGTGCGAGAGAGTGGAGCTGGGAGTCCAACCCCAGCACTGCCAGGGCTCAGTCCCCACGGGGTCGGCGGCACCAAAAAGGCAGAACCCTCCAACCGGCGAGAACAGGTCACCCGAGCAAAGGGTGGGCTGAGGCCTCCCTGCTCTCCGGGAACCCCCTCCTTCCCTCACCCCCACCCCCACGTGCACAGCAGACAGGAGAGGGAGCCATCAAACCCCACAGCGCAGGCGGTTGGACCTTCTGGATGGGGGAGCTCAGTGACCTCAGCAAACAGAGGGAGCGCTTCCGTCTTCAGTGCCCGTGGTTGATTTTTGATGCCATTGAGCAGTGGTTCTCAACCTTCCTGATGCCGCGACCCTTTAAGACAGCTCCTCATGTGGCGGTGACCCCCAACCATAAAATTATTTCCATTGCTACTTCATCACTGTCATTTTCCTACTGTTATGAACTGTAATGTAAATATCTGATAGGCAGGATGTATTTTCGTTTTACAAATTGAACATCATTAAAGCATAGGGATTCATCACAAAAACAATATGTAATTATATATTGTGAAATATTTCTTTCTAATTACAAATAAGTGAAATTTTGTCTTGAATCGTGGTGTAGCATGGGTAACAGTCTTCATAGGACAACAGTAAACTCCATGGCTACACTTTGCGACACCGAGGAGCGGTGTGTTGGTTCCTAAGACCATGGGAAATAGGTGTTTTCTGTTGGTCTTAGGCGACCCCTGTGAAAGGGTCATTTGACCCCCAGGTTGAGAACCGCTGCCATGGAGGGTGATTCATACAGGAAACCCGGCCCCACGGTGTAAATTAACGTGGAGGCCATTGCTAGCACCTGCAGGCTGCAGCTCCTCATGGGAATTTCTGGCCCGGGCTCTGCCCCGTGGGGATGGTCAGCTCCTGGGGGAGAACCGGGGCCTGAGGGGGGTCTCAGTGGCCTGCACCCGTCCCGGGGACTTGCAGGCCACCCCAGCTGGTTCCAGAGGTCCCTGTGAGGGCGGACGGCTCACTCTGTGTGTGTCTTCCTGTGTGGGGGTGCCTGGAGTGCTGACTGCAGGCCGGGCGCACGGTGAGCAGGTTAAATGGGGACCCTGACCTGCTGAGCTTCCGGTGTCGTGGAGGAGGCAGAGAGGCGTCAAATCCACGCCCCACTCAGCAGGCGCGGGATTCCCGATGGGGATGCGGGACAAGATGTCCAAGAGCAGGCTGTTGCATGATCTCACTCCTAAACTGAGGACCGGAGTGGGTCCAGAGACATGGGAGCATGGGACAGAGTGGGGGAAACTCGGAGGGAAGGCGGGGGAGGGGGAGGGGTGGGAAGAGATCAATGGAAGATGTTGAGTGCACGTATGCATCACCATGGACACAGACAGTGGGGTGGTGGCCTGGGGCCAGCTGGAGGGAGTCCGTGGGGGAAGAGGGGGGACATATGTAACACAACAATAACAAATGTAAGATGAGGAGCAGGCTAGTGGGGGAGCCGCTAAATCAGAGGCACCCAGCCGGGCTTCACATTTAGGGAGCACCCGCTGTGTGCCAGGCTCTTGGGCCCAAGCTTGGGGGCATACAAGGAACAGGCGGAGGTCTCGCCCTCCGGGGGCTCCTGGTTGAGAGGAAAGCTTGGTCTTGAGCTCGGCTCGCCTCCATCGCAGCAGCACGTGGCCAGGTGTGTGCACTGGGAAGTGCATTGGTTACACCTTCCCCACGGGCCCTGGGTTGGCACTGGGTAGCTCGGAGGGTACGGAGGGTACCCGCTGCCTCTCCTCCAGCACCCCACCCTCCCCGGCGGGACAGGGGCTGCAGAAGTGGCCTCAGGACAGCCGCTCCGCCAGGCTTGGGTGAAAGCCCAGGACCACTGAGGAGACCGAGGTGGGCAGGGTCTAAGGGAGAGGGCGGATAGGCCACCGAGGAGGCTTGTGGATAGAACGGCCAACTGCCCAGTGTGCTCCGGACTGAGGGGTGTCCCAGCACAGGGGACTTCCGGCGCTCAAACCAGTGTAGTCAGGGCCCAGGAGGCAGCTGGCCCTGGTCCTGGAGGGGGGAGGAGGGGAAGGAGGGTGTGGGCAGGAGCTCAGAGAGGCCCCGCCATGGACACCGGGCGGAGGAGCCCAGGCCTCGGGTGTTGCGGGACCCACAGAGCCTTCAGCCCAAAACGACGTCAACAGCAGCCGCGAGGGCCCACAGACAGGCCTCTCCCCTGTTTTCCAGACAGGACAGAGCCCCCCCCGCCCGTTCTCAGGCACCCCGAGGCAAGTCAGGCATTAAAATCCCCCACCCTCAAGTCTGGAGACCCAGGGTCAGATTTTTTTCTTTTTAAAATAAAAAAAGCTCATTTCTTAATGGGATTTATGGAATCAAGTGCCTTTTGGAGCCAAAATTCCTTGCAATACAAAACCACCAAGGTTACCACAGTTAGTGGACATGGGACAGGGAAGTCAGGTGACCTGGCCAGGGTCAAACAGCCCGCAGCCCACATGGGTGTGTACCCCTCTCCCTGAGATCTCATCCACCCTTCCCCCTCACACACACACACACACACACACACACACACACACACACATGCCCAACTGGCTCTCCACAGCAAAGGTGGGCTTCGCACCTTATAAATCGAGTCTGTGGCTGCCTGGGGTGGGACATGTTTCTAACACAGAACATTCGCCTGTTCTAGAAGATGCACCGCAGAGACAGGTCTCAGAGAGCACCCAGCCCCCAGGAAGGGCCCGAATTGACTGTCCCGATTACCGGATGCGGAGCCGCATAATGGGAAATCAGATCATTTCCTCTAATGCATTTAGATATTCCGCTACGATCGTGCCCTCCACTTAGGCAGTCAGGGTCTAATAGCTCGTTCACTTCACTTTCTAACCCCCGGGAGATGACCCCCGGGCCGTGCCTGGGGCCGGCCGCCTCACCCCTGGCAGGTGGCCCTGGCCCAGCACCAGGGCCAGGTGCCTGGCCGGTGACCCAGAGACCCAGGCAGGTGGCCATCCCACACTGTGATTGATTCTGGGCTGGCAGAACCTCCCCCGCATATCCTCTTCCGGGGGTAATGGCTGGACGGCCGATGCCCTGATGAACTTAAGTCGTGACTGATAGCATCGCCTCCCTGGGACTTAAACCAAGCTAATGGTCTCCATCCCATCCGGGGTTCGCAGCCCGAGTCCGTGAAATCGCCCCAGGGCGGTCCCTGGAGCTTCTGACTTGATGGGCGGGGGGTGGGGCCCTGGCAAGGAGCTGGTGGAAGATGATATCCGGGTGATTCTAACACGTGGCCGGGGCGGGGCGCCCTGACATCGGGTCAGTGCTGCCACACGTTAGCACGCATCCACATCCGTGGAGAGCGGCTATTGTGTTCGGACAGGTTCAGGCCTCGCACTAAGGAGAGGGCACAGTCCCCTCATGGCCACGGGCAAGTCCCAGCGTGGAGGGCAGAGCCTCCCAGCACCATGATAGCCCACAGCTGTGGTTGTGAGCTTGAACCTACGGTCCGAACACGTGGCCCCACGTGCCTGAGTGATTTAGGCTGCAGGTAAACAGAGCTTGATCAGGTGCATGCACTTGAGTAGGATCAAAACCCAGGAGGGCCGAGACCAGTTTGGCTCAGTGGATAGAGCATCAGCCTTCGGACTGAAAGGTCCCAGGTTCGATTCCGGTCAGGGGCATGTACCTTGCTTGCGGGGACATCTCCAGTGTAGGATGTGCAGGAGGCGGCTGATCGATGTCTCTCTCTCATCGATGTTTCTGGCTTTCTATCCCTCTCCCTTCCTCTCTGTAATAAATCGATAAAATATATTAAAATAAAAAAGATAAGAAACCAGCCAGGGGTGCGGGTGATCTCGAACCCCACCTCCCCACCCGCCCCTCACCGGGAGCCCCAGGGCTGAGTGCCTCCACGGGCAGGTGCTGCCGGAGCCTCCCCTTCTAGTCCTGCCTCTTGGACCTCCCTCAAGGCTGGGGCAACTGCGCCCACAAAGCCCGGAGCCATCCCGGCTGACCCGGGGGCTGTCCCCAGTTCTCCCTCTCGCCCAGGAGCCGGGCTGACGGTGTTGGGGACAAGAGCACTCAGCTGAGGGGCGAGAAGGGGCCGGTCCCAGCCCACACGCTGCTCGCTGGGGGCTACGCCCGGTCTAGACCCAGCTCTGAGCCTGACCAGTTCCCATGGCTGGGGACACGCGTGGGCTGCACCCCCTGAGAAAGGGCGTCTTTTCTAATCCCACCAAGGTGCCTCATGGGTGAGTGGCAGGGCCTGCTGGGTCCCTGAGCCGGGAGCTGCGCCCGCCCATGCGCAGTAGGCCTGGCACAGGTAGGCCCTCCACACGACACGAACGTCCCTGCCTCCTCACCAAGGGTCCTCAGCAGCCGCTGCCCTCCCTCTCCCCAGGCCCTCCTGCCAGCCCCGCCTTGCCCTTGGACTCACCCACGGTGCTGATCACCGAGCAGCAGAAGAAGAGCGAGCTGGGGAAGGACCAGTCCGTGGACCTGCTAGCCCACTGAGGCTTCACCTGGGACAGCAGCTGCCGCAGGCCCAGCTTCCGCTCTTCCATCCCTCGAGAGAGAGAGAGAGAGAGAGAGAGAGAGAGAGAGAGAGAGAGAGAG
>JAAGEH010000038.1:6020302-6034017 GCA_011751065.1 Lasiurus cinereus
GCTGCCTCCTGCACGCCCCTCCACCTGGGATCGAGCCTGCAACCCAGGCATGTGTCCCGAATCGAACCATGACCTCCTGGTTCATAGGTGGACTCTCAACCACTGAGCCATGCTGGGTGCTCCCCCCGCCCCCCCCCCAAAACCCAGTCTTGAGGCTCATCAACACCACCGCGGGGCTCCAGTGTCTGCAGGCGCTCCTGATCACTTCCCGCAGGGAGCGGCCCCAGTCACGCCCCAGCTCGGCCACGGGCGCGGCGCAGCCCTGAGGCTTTCTGGACTTCCGAGCCCCGTCTTCCACCTGCAAAGGGGCCCCACACCCCTGCTCTGTCTCCCACAGGATCTGGAAAACTGGAAGCAGAAGGCTTTCATGAAACGCAGTCTATGCCGTGGCAGCAACCCGCGCCACCTCCAGCCGAGGGAGTTCGTGGTGGCGCTGGGGTCTGGGGGCACCAGCACCGGAGGGCGTCAGGATGGGTGGCAGAAGCAGGTTTGGGCCCGGCTGGCATGGCTCAGGGAACCAGCAGGTCACGGTTCGATTCCTGCTCAGGGCACGTGCCCAGGCTGTGGGCTCGGTCCCTGGTGTGAGATGTGCAGGAGGCGGCTGATCAATGATTCTCTCATCCCTGATGCTTCTCTCTCTCTCTCTCTCTCTCTCTCTCTCTTTCTCCCCCCTCCCTCCCTCTCCCTTCCTCTCTGAAATCAACATACCCATATATTCCAGTGTATATGACAACTGGGCATATAAGACGACCCCCAACTTTCCCAGTTAAAATATAGAGTTTGGGATATACCCGCCCTATAAGATGACACCTGGCTCATAAGACGACCCCCGACTTTTGAGAAGATTTTCCTGGGTTAAAAAGTCATCTTATACACTGGAAAATACGGTATACAGTGGTACCTCGAGATACGAGTTTAATTCGTTCTGTAACCTTGAGGCGTGGGAAACTATGAGATGCTCGAGTCTCGGTAAACTGGTGGGTCGTGTGCAGCCGGCCGATCCGCGAGATGACTCCCATCTCAACTGTTGCTCATATTTCAAAGCAAAAATCGCTCGTATCTCAAAAATCTCATATGTTAGGGCACTCGTATCTTGAGGTACCGCTGTATATTGAAGCAGGTTTGGGAGCCTGGTTCCTCAGGGGGTTTCAGAAGGCCCCTGTGGCCTGGCAGCCAGTGGGTTTGGGGGATCCTAGAAGCCACGGGCCAGATTCCGGGCTCTGGGAAGAGGATGCCCCAGAGCCTGGCACACAGCCGGGAGGCACTACTCGCCGGCATGGGCACCAGCCTGGGGGTCCAGACTCCTGCATTCAAGGCCCAGCTCCGACCTGACCCGTTCCTGTAGCTGCGGACAGGAATCCTCCTCCTCAGCCTCAGTTTCCCCAGCAGGAGGCAGTAGGGCATGGTGGGAGAAAGCTCTGGCTCTGAAACCCAAATGCCTGGGGCTGAATCCTGGCCCCCTTTTCTAGCCTTCGACCTTGGGCGAGCCGCTCACCTCCCAGTGCCTCAGTTTCCTCATCTGCAAAAGGGGACAGTTCACGCCCGCCTCCTGGGGCTGGTGTGAGGACTACGTGTGCTCTGGCATGGGAGGCGTTTGGCATGGGGTCTGCTCTTAGCACGTGTTGAGGAGTTTACTCTCCGCTGAAAATCGGTACAGAATGTGCTGGACCAGCTCCGTGTTCCCACGCCATTCCACGCATCAGAAGCACCTGGGAAACATCTTCAAAATCTGGTTCCACCCGGCTGGTGGGGCTCAATGGTTGAGTGTCGGCCCATGAACTAGGAGGCTATGGTTCGATTCCTGGTCGGGGCACATGCCTGGATTGCAAGCTTGATCCCCAGCAGGGAAGGGCAGGAGGCAGCCCGTCAATGTTTCTCTCTCTCCCTCTCTTTCTAAAATCAATAAAATATTTTTTAAATATATTTTATTGATTTTTTACAGAGAGGAAGGGAGAGGGATAGAGAGTTAGAAACATCAATGAGAGACAGACATCGATCAGCCGCCTCCTGCACGCCCCCTACTGGGGATGTGCCCGCAACCAAGACACATGCCCTTGACTGAAATCGAACCTGGGACCCTTCAGTCCACAGGCCGACACTCTCTCCACTGAGCCAAACCGGTTTCGGCCAATAAAAGATATTAAAAAAAAATAACAATAATAAGATTCCAGCCTGGCCCCAGAGGTCAGATTAAGGCGGTTTTGGGGGACGCTGGGCATGTGCGTTTTGGACCAGCCCCCCGGGGGGTCCGGTCAGGGCCAGCGTGGGAAGCCCTGGACTTGCTGGCAGTCCAGAGCCGGCCATGGCTCAGGGTCCGAGCAGCGCTGGCAGCAGCCACCTCCCGGTGGGCTGAGCAGGTGCGTGTCTGTCCGGCCCAGAAGCGGAGAGGAGGGGTGGGGAGCCCCTCCTCAGCGGGGAGACCCTGCCCCCACAGCCCGTCTCTAGTCACCCCGGCCCAGAAGGACCTGCCTCCAGGGGAAACCAGTGACGAAAGGCAAGTGACACAGACGGGACGCGGGCACAGCGCCTTGTGCCTTCCAAGAGGCTCGTGTGGATCACCTCCTCTGCTTCCCCGGGGGTCCTTGGGACTGTGGGCCCCCTTCTGTCCAGCACTGCAGGCCCAGAGAGGGCCACGGCTCCGCCTGGGGTCACACAGCAAGCTGGGAGGTGGGCGAGGAGGACCGGAACCGGCCCCCCGCCTTCTCCCGGTCTCCCCCCCATCCCCGGAGCCCCAGGCTGCTGGACAAAGACAGCAGGAGCGTCGGGGGAGGGCTGCTCTCTGGTGCCCGGTCTGGATGGTTCCTTGACCTCTGACCCCTGTCAGTGGAATCATGGGTGGGGCAGGCATGGTTCTGAGCACCAGCCTGGGGACTCCTAGCCCTAGCTTCCTCACCAGCCCCCCACCACCACCACGCACCCCCCCACCTCAGCGTCTCTCCAGCAGCTCATCCTCCACAGTGCCTGCCGGCCTGTGTGGGCTGGGGCTGGGGCAGCGGGAAGGGAGCAGCTACAGTGCCGCTTCTGCATCCCTCACGGCCACCCTGAGAGGCATCATCCCCCCTCTTGGCAGAGGAGAAAGCTGAGGCTCGGAGCGGGGAGCCAGGCCTCAGGGTGCCCAGGAATGGGGGGGGCTCCATCAGAGGCTCCCCAGGCCCAGCCTCCAGCAAGGGAGCCTGCTCCCCTCGGGGGGATGCCTGCACCCCCGGAGCAAAGGCCCACCCATCCCGTGAGCCACCTACCCGTTCTGTTGCATCTTAAGAGGCCACAGAGCTTCTCCAAGAAATCCTCAAACTCGGGGTCGCCCGCCCCCAGGTCCTGGCCGCCCTCGATGGCCGAGAAGAGCAGGGCGCCCAGCAGCGCGTAGGTCACCAGGGAGCAGAGGAAGCAGAGGCTCGGCAGGAGCTGTCCCAGGGCCTGCTGGCAGCACCCCCTGGCCCCGGCCGGCCCCGCCGCCTGCATCCTCCCCGGGGGGTTAGGGTGGCAGTGCTCTGGGAATGGCCAGGCTCCAGCGCTAAGTGGATGGTGCGTGCGCTCCTCCCAAGGACTCGGGAAGCGGCCGGCACACATTACGTTCAGTCCATCTGAGTCACTCGCCCCCACCGCCCCCGGTGCCCCCAGTTACTATCCATCCACCAGGCAGACGGGGGCCCCGGAGCTGCCAGGCAGGGGCTCTGGGAGGAGGGCGTGGCCCATCTTCGCAGCTGCAGTTTGGACTCCCAGAGACCACTTCTGACTTGGATTTGGGGGCCGGTACGGGTTCTGGCTGCGGGTTGTCTGGGGCGCCTTGCTCTAGTGAGAAGGTAATGTGAACAGTGCTGAGTGTGGCCCCAGTTCATGAAGGGCCTTTCTCCTTTGTGGGTCCAATGGTTGGTCCCGGTTCCTCACCGCCCTGTGGCACACCCACCTTCCGTGCCCTCTGGGTGGTAGAGCAGACTTCCTCACGCCTTGATGTTCAGCTGCCCATATGATGCTCCAGCCAATCCGGTGTGAGCAGAGTCAGCAGGGACTGGACATGGGCTGGTGCCCTTGGACTTGCTCGCCTGTGCCCGGGCTCAGCCACGAGGAAAGCGTGCCCGGAGGGCAGATGGGAAGGTGTGCACATGTGCAAGGTCACCAGGGAGGTGACCTTTCATGAAAGGGTTCTGTGCAGTGTGAGGAGCATGTGGTGTGGCAGCTTCCAACTTTCCCCTCTTTCCGGCTTTGCCTCAGCTGCAGCCCTGGCCGGGGGAGCTCCTGACAGTGACCGACATTCGGGGGGCAGGATGCTGATGGTGGGGGAGGTCATGCATGGTGAGGGCAGGAGGGAGACGGGAACTCTCTGTCCTTTCTGCTGATTTTTCCTAAAACTGCTCTAAAAATCACCCACATAAAAAAGAAAAACCTCACTGGATGGTCTAACTCAGCGGTCCTCAACCTGTGGGTCGAGACCCCTTTGGGGGTCGAATGACCCTTTCACAGCGGTCGCCTAAGACCATCGGAAAATGCAGATATTCACATCACGATGCATCACAGGAGCAACATTTCATGGTTGGGGGTCACCACCACATGCGGAACTGTATGCAAGGGTCGCGGCCTGAGGAAGGTGGAGAACCACTGGTCTAACTGAAGGCAGGACACAGAGATAGCAGTCAGAAGCTCAAAGACAGGAGACAGTCCAGCCACAGCGAAGAACCATGAATGCTATTTCTTAGCAGAAAGAGAGACATTATCTGAAGCAACAGGGACAGTGATGTATGAGGGGGGAGAAGCAGGAGAGCCGAGCCTCGGGCTGCCCAGTCACGGGGATGGGCGGGTGGGGAGCTGTGGGAGTCTCCGAGTGGGCGGAATGAGCTGAGAGTCTGCGGAGAACACTGCAGCTGGAGTTATGAGGACAGAGAATGCAAGAGGGAAGGGAGCTTCCCAAAGCAAGAACCCTGAGGCCTGCAAGGGTTCCCCCACCATCCCGACCCCAAAAGTCATCAGCAGAGGAGTGATACACATGAGGAAACTATCTTTTATATATATATATATATATATATGTGTGTGTGTGTGTGTGTGTGTGTGTGTGTGTGTGTGTGTGTGTAATTGGCTTTTTTATAGAGAGAAAGGGAGAGGGATAGAGAGCTAGAAACATTGATGAGAGAGAGACATCAATCAGTCGCCTCCTACATGCCCCCTACTGGGGATATGCCCACAACTAAGATACATGCCCTTGACCAGAATTGAACCCAGGACCCTTTGGTCCACAGGCTGGCACTCTATCCGTTGAGCCAAACAGACTAGGGCATCATAACCTGTGGAGGGATGGATGTGCAGATATCATAACCTGTGGAGGGATGGATGTGCAGATATCATAACCTGTGGAGGGATGGATGTGCAGGCAGAATGGACAGGACTTCATGATGGACTGAATGAGGAGTGAGGAAGAAGAGATCAAATCACAAGTCAGAAGGTCCCGGTTCTGAGAGGGGAGAGAAGCGGATTTTGAAAGAGCAAGGTCAGCATCTCGCTTTTTTTTCCGAAGTGAATTAGGGGCTCCTGTAAGCCGTGCAAGTGAAAACATCAGGAGGCAGGGTGGTCCTTGGAGTGGAGCTGAGAAGAGAGAAGGAGGCCGGAGACCCATGTTTGGGCGGGTGGTGTATGTTGGAAATGAGACTTCCTAACAGGAACAGAGCGAGCGGAGCAGATAGATGCCCCATGGCTGAGAGCTGAGGAACTCGCACAGAGGGGCGCAGAGCGGGCGCCTGCAGAAGCGCCCGAGGTTGGTGGAAACGGTGGGGGCTGCCACCTCCGAAGCCAGGGGGCCACCCCGAGCAGTCTCCCCAGCCAAATGCTGCCGGCGGGTCAGGCATGTGTGCATACGTGTGTGTGACAGGCGCAGCGAAATACCTGGAGGATTATACGCTACCCCATCACCAGAGCTCATCTCTGCTGGCGGGATGCAAGGGACTCCTCCTCTTCCTGGAACCTTTATTTCCTAATTCCTGTAGTTCGGTGATGTATTGATTATTTACAGGAAAAAGCTAATACCGTGGTACCTCGAGATATGAGTTTACTTGTTCTGTAACCTTGAGGCATGGGAAACTATGAGACGCTCGAGTGGCAGTAAACTGGTGGGTCGTGTGCAGCTGGCTGATCCGCGAGATTGCTCATATCTCAACTGTTGCTCGTATTTCAAAGCAAAAATCGCTCGCTCGACGGCTTGTATTTCAAAAATCTCGTATGTTAGGGCACTTGTATCTCGAGGTATCACTGTACAGCTGCCCGGCCAGTGTGGCTCAGGGGTTGAGCATTGAGCTATGAACCACAAGGTCAGTGTTGGGTGAGTGTGAGTTTCCTCTCCTGACCTCCGGAGGCTTTGTGTTCTGACTGGCGTCTCCCAGAGAGGCAACGCCCTCGGCATGGTTGGGAGAGGGACTGGGTTTCTCATGGCTCAACCGACAGGTAGAGGAGACTCTGTGGTCAGAGGACAGGCCCTGGGCCCTGAGGTCGCAGCACACGGGCGCCTGCCGCTTCCCCACCCGGAGCCAGCCTGCGCCCACCGCTCCTGCCGGAGAGGCTGGGAAGGAGGCTCAGAGTCTCCTGGGAATCTCTGCACAACCTGTGGGTCAAGACCCCTTTGGGGGCTGAACGACCCTCACAGGGGTCACCTAAGACCATCAGAAAACACCTATTTCCCATGGTCTTAGGAACCAACCCACCGCTCCTCGGTGTAGCAAAGTGTAGCAATGTAGTTTACTGTTGTCATATGAAGACTGTTACCCATGCTACACCACGATTCAAGACAACACTTCATTTATTTGTAATTAGAAATAAATATTTCACAATAGATAATTACATATTGTTTTTGTGATTAATCCCTATGCTTTAATGATGTTCAATTTGTAACAATGAAAATACATCCTGCCTATCAGATATTTACATTGCAGTTCATAACAGTAGCAAGATGACAGTGATGAAGTAGCAATGGAAATCATTTTATGGTTGGGGGTCACCACCCCATGAGGAGCTGTCTTAAAGGGTCGCGGCCTTAGGAAGGTTGAGAACCACTGACTTAGATGCCTCCTTCCCTGAAACCTGAATTGTTAAAAACACCCCCGTCCATTCCAAGGTGAGCAGAGGTCCAACCCTCCAGAGAACACACGTCCTGTTGGCAATCTCTCCAGCCCGCTGTTCATTTCTGAGAGCGTTGCTTGCCGTGAATAATTTATGCCGCTGATGGGTGCGCATTCCTGAAGAGGCCTGGGCTCAAGGAGCAGGCTGTCTCCCCTGAGTGGGAGCCCAGCTCCCCCAGAAGCAGGATGCATGGCTGCCTGCCGCTGTGCTCAGAGAGTTCTCTCACAGCCGCTGGTGCCAACAGCCGTGCATCCAGACCACGGCTCTCTGTGCCAGAAGGTGAGCAGGACTTAAAAAAAGCAAGCTGGGTGTTTAAAGCAAGCCAGCCCCTCACTGGGCATAGAGAGTCCCTGACTCTTCACCTCTGAGGTCCTGAAATAGCCCCCCACTCCCTCACCCCTGGGTCATGTGACTCTGCAGCGCCTCCCAGCGGAGCTGGTGGGTATTTCATCTCCTCTCCATGAAAGCAGGGGGCTTGGCCCCGTGACTTTGGCTGTGAAATGGTAGCCGCCGTGAGGCCTGAAAAAGCGTTTTAATGTGTCCGCCTGGGTTGGTTCAGCCTCCTGGGCTGCTGAAAGGAGACATTTCCTGGGAGGTGTGTGTCCCAGAGCCCCCAACCCCTAGCCCCCACGCCAAGCAAAATCGCACCAGCCAGCCCCTAACCGCAGCAGATCCAGGGGAATAAGCAGGAAGTGTTAGATCCTGAAGCGGGTCCTCGTCCCCTCCTGGTGACACCTCCTTCTGAACACTCGGTTCATCCACAAGTCACATGCAGAATCACTGTGTGACCCAGAAACTCCACTCCTACCCTGTTTCCCCTAAAATAAGACAATGTCTTATATTAGTTTTTGCTCCCAAAGATGCGCTAGGTCTTACTTTCAGGGGATGTCTTATTTTCCCATGAAGAAGAATACGGTACACATTTATTGTTGAACAAAAAAAATAAAAAAGGAAATTTATAACCTGTATATGGTACGGCAGTCATTGTCATCGTAAACCAGCTCACTGATTGGCCGCAGCGAAGCTGGAGCTGTTCAGGCAGGGTGAGGTCTCTTTAAATGAGGAGCCAGACGCCTGATGGTAGTTTCGGGGGCCTTATATTCCGGGGAGGCCTTATGTTCAGGGGAGGCCTTATGATCAGGGAGGTCTTATTTTCGGGGGGATGCCTTATCTTACAGCGAGAAGCAAAACTGGAAGTAGGCCTTATTTTCGGGGGATGTCTTTCTTTCGGGGAAACAAGGTAGAAGTAAACCCAAAAGAATGGAAAACAGGGATTTTCAACCAAATAGTGGTACACAAATGCTCCTTCTCGCACCAGTCGCCACGGCCAGATGTCCGCTGGTGGGTGCGTGGCTAAACAGAGGAATGTGATGTGGATGGGACGGCAGAGTGTCCGGCTGCAAAAGGGAATGGAGGACCGACACATGTTACACCGGGTGTGAACCCCAGAAATCTTAACACGAAGTGAAAGAAGCTGACACCCACACACGGCTAGTGCGTGGTCCCGCTCTGATGAACTCTGTAGACTCAGTGACTGCGCAGATGGCAAGCACCTTGGTGGTTTCGAAGCGCGAGGGACAATGAGGACAGGCCACACGCGCACAGAAAGTGGGTTTTGAGATGACGGATGTTTAATCCCAGGTCGCAGAAGCTTGCCATTTTTCATCTGTGAACGGATTCACGAGTGGATGTAGGGAATCCGGTGGTAAATCCGCTCAAAGGTTGCCTCTAAATCACCGCCTTGCTGTAAGGGCAGGGCGTTAAAGCTACATCGAGTTACAGGCATCTGCTCCTTCCAGGGGTGAGTAAAGCTTTGGGGACATGATCCAACCCCCTCTTAAATCCGGGTTTATAAGGCCGTGTAAACTGTTGATTCCTGAGCACGGCCCTACAAAATTCGATTAACTGCCACCAGGGGGCAGTGGTGTCCAGGCGATGGCCTTATGGGTTAGAACACATTGGAAACCTTGAGTTACAGATTCTGTTTTCCTCATTGAGATGGTAGCAAATGTCCCCAGGCCACTAAATGCGTTGTCAGCCATTTAAAAATATATGTGTGTGTGCTATAGCTGGTTTGGCTCAGTTCATAGAGCACGGGCCTGTGGACTGAAGGGTCCCAGGTTTGATTCCGGTCAAGGGCACCTGCCTGGTTTGTGGGCTTGATCCCCAGTAGGGGACGTGCAGGAGGCAGTGGGTCAATGATTCTCTCTCGTCATTGATATTTCCCTCTCTCTCCCCTCTTCCTCTCTGAAATCAATAAAAACATACTTTAAAATAAACAGATAAAATAAAAATACATGTGTTCATGAAGAGAATACTGGATCTGGAAAAGGATCTTCGGGAAACATGTCCTGCCAGGTTGTTATGCACATAAAGATACCGGGTTCAGAGAGGCTCAGTGACCGGCCCAGAGCCGCAGAGCCGGGCCTGGACCCCGGGGGCCAGTGTCTGCGTACTTGGTACTCTCGCTGCCACCGCCTCCTGCTCACTGGGGCATTTCTAGAGCATTCGGTGCACGTCACGTCTGAGTGTCGGCACGAGCACTTCCCACTGGGGTCTCTGTGGCCGGTCTCCCTCCCAACCCCACTGCTGCCTGCCAACCCCACCCCCTGCTCCCGGCCCCCGCCCCCCAGCCAGAGGCGTGAGTGGAGAAGCCGGGGATCAGAGCTGGCAGCCCGAGAGCAGTGACTGGGCACGATGAGCTGTCAACGCCGCCACCATCTGTCAAGACCTGCGAGAACGCAGACAGCACAGGACAGGCAGCCGGTCACCCAGCATCAGCCTCAGCGGCGCCCTGCAGTTCCCCTGGTGACCGGCCCTGGGTCCAGCGTCCCATTGGGAAAAGCCCGCCTGCTCGTGATGCTGGAGGGCAGGAGGCATCCTTCAAACAGGATTAAGATGCCATCTCGGGCCGGCAGACGCTGCCAATGGGGTGGAGAAGCGGAGATAAACCTAGCAAAGTGGAAATAAAGCGGCACAGAGCAGATTGCCAAGTGCTCGGCTCACCTCCTTCACCCCGACGCTGGGGCCCATCAGCAGGGCCGGCATCGGCGGGAATCCCAGCTCTTTGGAACCCACACGGGTGGAGGCTACCATGCAGAGTGTGGCTGTGGACCCTTTGCCCTGCCACTGGGCGGGCAGAGCCGGTGAGAGCGCAGAGCATCCCTCCTCCTATTGCTTCCTGCAGGCGCTCAGGAGGCCTCTGTGCCCCTCACCCCAGCAAACCCCACCACCACCACCACCACCCTGAGCTGCACCACCCCGAGCTGGATGGCTCCGCTCCTGGCCGCCAGAGGGAGCTCGAAGAACAAGGCTGGCCTGGCTTCCTCGGAGCTCAGGAAGGAAAGGGGTGGGAGATTCTGCTGTTTACACCAGGTACAAAGATCACTTAAAACCCTCACCCTGTAACCTCCCTCCCGCGATGTGAAGAATACGCACGGTAGCCGAGACCGGTTTGGCTCAGTGGATAGAGCGTCGGCTTGCGGACTGAAGGGTCCCGGGTTCAATTCCGGTCGGGGGCATGTACCTTGCTTGCGGGCACATCTCCACTGTGGGGCGTGCAGGAGGCGGCTGATCGATGTCTCTCTCTCTCATCGATATATTCTGACTTTCTATCCCTCTTCCTTCCTCTCTGTAAAAAATCAATAAAATATATTTTTTAAAAAAATACGGTGGGATGATGCAGATTTATAAATGGCTGTCCTCCGCTGCAGATATTTCAGACTCACCTGATCCCAGAGCGGATGCCCTACCTTTACACTCTGCCTACCGTGCTCTCGCCCAGAAGCTGGCATTCCAGAACCCTCCCTGCCTGGATCCTCAGCCAGGGAACCGGTCCTCCCATCGGAACCAAAGCCGGACTCTGCCTCCGGCCGTTACGGGAGTGCCCTTCCCACCCCTGGGGCGCCCTCCTCTCCACACAGCCCGGGAACATGTGATGGCACGGATGTGACAGACAGTTACACAGGCGTCAACATGAAAGTGAAAACGACAGCTGGCTGTTTGATGCCATGTGCCCGCTCTTTCCCGCCGGCTGCCTCCTCCGTTTCGGGGCGGCGGGGCACGGGGGGGGGGTACTGTGGTTCTGCTGGGGGACCAGGTGACAAGATTCTCCATCCCAAGCGCTGGCAAACCCCGCCGGAAGCCACCTGCTGATGACGCCAGTGCAAACTCTCTATCCCTCTCCCTTCCTCTCTGTAAAAAAAATCAATAAAATATATATATTTTAAAAATGTGGCTCTCAAAAGACATTTCAATCGTTGTCCTGTTGATGTTCGGCTCTGTCGACTAATGAGTTCGCCGACCACTGCCCCCAAACAAAAAACGACTGGTTTTCCAAGTTCAAGGCGGAGGCCCCGCCAATCACAGCACTTCGTACTGATTAAAGCCGCTGTGTCTGAACTTGGGGACTCTCTGGACAGTCCCCGGGATTCTGGAGCCCATGAGGCCTGGTCCTCCTGCCCCTGCGAAGCTGGTGCTCTAAGTAAGATCGTGTGGCAATCCCCATCCATGGTCGATGCCTTTCTTGTTGCCACCCGGCGCCCACTCTGCTTCCTCCCGAGACCAAGGAATGCTCTCCTCACACTCAGTATGCGAACTCCACCTGCATCGGGAATGAGCATGCGCCTCGGGCTGGACCACTTGGAGCGATGCTTTCTCTCGGCTGCAGTGATTGGCTGAGAGGCAGGAGTACATGGCCCAATCAGCAGCACTGGGGTCCCTCTGTGATCCTCAAGAGATGAACTCTCTCTGCCATAGCCTAGAACCTGGGAGGAGGCAGGCTCGGCATGCCTGGCAGCAATTTTGTCACCACAAGGAGCCCCAGAGGCAGAGAGTGGCTGTCTGGTCTCATTGGTCTCTACACAGCCATGCCTGGAGCCAGCCTTCCCCCGAACGTGTTATGTGACCAATAAAGGCCTTTTCTTTTTTGGCCCGGTTCCCGTCGGCTAGCCGATGTAACCACAAACCTCCCTCCCACCACAAACGCCAGTCACCCTGCCCTGAAACATCCCTTCCATTTCTGGAACGCGAGCTATTCCCTGAGGAAGCTGAGGACAGTCACTCATCCGCCAGCCAGACCAGTTGATTCCTGGTACGAGGGCAGATTACAATTCCAAGAAAGCAGCCAGGCATCTTGCTTGATACCCAAGTCTATCTCTTTTATTTTATTTTTTTCAGAGAGGAAGGGATAGAGAGAGAGAAGGAGAGGAAGAGAGAGGGCGAGAGAGAGAAAGAGAGAGAAGTCAATGAATCATTGCTAAAACCGGTTTGGCTCAGTGGATAGAGCATTGGCCTGCGGACTGAAGGGTCCTGGGTTCAATTCCGGTCAAGGGCATGTACCTTAGATGTGGGCACATTCCCAGTGAAGAGCATGCAGGAGGCGGCTGATCGATGTCTCTCTCTCATCGATGTTTCTAGCTTTCTGTCCCTCTCCCTTCCCCTCTGTAAAAAATCAATAAAATATATTTTTTTAAAAAAAAGAATCATTGAAGAGATAGATAAGTCAATGATGAGAGAGAATCACTGACTGGCTGCCTCCTGCATGCCACCTGCTGGGGATCGAGCCCACAACCCGGGCACGTGCCCTGACCGGGAATTGACCCGTGACCTCCTGGTTCATAGGCTGATGCTCACCCCCTGAGCCACGCTGGTCAAGCGGTCTCCTTGATCGGTGTGTGTAAGGCGGTGCTGTATGTTCTTCACGGCAACTTCTTCCTGCCTCCCGTCTGCACCGGGAGCCCGTGTCCTCATGGACAAACGCAGGGGAGGGGCCAAGTCAGCCGCCAAACATGCCCCAAACGCCAACCCCCTGTTCTCCCTGTGCGCATTTTCCCGTGGATGAAGAGAAATGCCTCCAGCGGAAGCCTGGCCTGTGATCGGAAGGCTTGGCACGTGGGAAAAGCCGGGGTTCCAGGAAAATGTCACTGGCGCAGGTCTGCTGGCGGACTCTCTGTGCAGAATCAGCTGTGGCCTGGCCCAGGTCTCGGTCTGGGGGGGGAAATCGGGCGGCAGGCGTGAGAAGAAGCGGGGAGGCGTGTCTGTGTGGGGGCATTTCCTTCTTTGTCCGAGGCTTCGGGTCTGGAAGCCGCAGAGGCGGGCCCCTTCCAGGAACCAATTCCTAATGCCCGGAGGCTTCCAGAAAATTGCGTTCCGAGAGCTAAGAAGCTTGGCCCCGAGTAATTTGCGTGTGTTTTTTAAATCGCTCCGTGCGTGGGTCCACATTGTGTTTTCCATTCCGCCAGCCCCCCGGGGGGGCGGCTCCTTTGTTGATAGTATTAGTGTTATATTCGGGGTGCCCTCCTTGTTCCCGTGTGTGACAGGCTCGCCCGGCGGGGCCGTTATTGTGGGAGGCGAGTCGGGGGCCGATCGACCCACCCAACCCGCCGACCCGAAGAAAGGGGCGCCGGTCCGCCCCGCGCCTCCTCTCTTGGAGTGTTAAAGTCTAATTATAGGCTGCTGGTCCCCGTTAGAAGCATTTATAAGCCTACACGCTAGGCCGCCGCGTCGCTGGCCAAATCCGTGTTTTTCGCTTTCATTGTTGTGTAAAACATAACATTTGCGCATTTGGGGGACTGGAACAGGGTCGTGGTCTCTGGGAACGTCGGATGGAAAAGAGGCCA
>JAAGEH010000038.1:6044017-6062456 GCA_011751065.1 Lasiurus cinereus
TCCTCTTCCTCTCCCTCCTCTCCCTCCTCTTCCTCTCTCTCCTCTTCTTCTCCCTCCTCTTCCTCTCCCTCCTCTTCTTCTCCCTCCTCTCTCTCCTCTTCCTCCTCTCCCTCCTCTTCCTCTCTCCCCTCTCCCTCCCCTTCCAGCCATGCCAGCTGCTCACTCTGCGTCCGAGGTTCCTGTCCCTCCAGGGGCTCCCGCCCCGGCGCGCCCCTCTGACTCTCCTCTGCTCCTTCCTGCCCCCCACCCTGTCCCCCGTCCCCCTCCACCCCCTCCAGCTCGTCCTCAGCTCCTCGACCACGGCCCGGCCCGGGCTCAGCCAGGAAACCGGGGCGCAGGCAGAGCCCGGCTCCGGGGCGGGGGGGGGACGGGCCGGGCCGGGAAGCGCTCCCGCATCCCACGTGGGGAGCAGCCGGCCGCCCGCCTGGGGACCAGGCCCTTCGGCCCATTGCGCGGATGGAGGCCGGGGAGCAGGGCGGGGACCCCGGCTGACGTCCCCCTGGCCCTTCTCCCGCCTGGACCTCGGCCCCTGGAACCATCTGAGTCCCGTTTCCCACCTCCTTCATGTCTGACCTTTTCCTTCCTGGGTTCCAGACTCAGCAGCAGCAGGAGGAGGAGGAGGAGGAGGAGGAGGAGGAGGAGGAGGAGGAGGAGAAGGAGGAGGAGGAGGGAGGCGAGCCCCTACCTTTCCCTGGGTGGAAGAGCCTGCAGTCTCAGCCACGCCGCTCCTGCCACCGCTGAGGCCGTTGGGGAGAGGGATTTGAAAAGGGACATTGCGCGCGTGACAGTGATTTGACAATGGTTTCCGTGGTTTTTTAAAAAAAAGATTATTTTTTTTCTTCAAAATTGTGGCGCCGTCTCGTCCTGAACGCAAGGATGGCTGTTTCTACTCGGAAATGTCAAGGTCGCTGCGTCCCGGGAGGGCTGCGGCGGCCACACGTTGCCTTTAAAGTGTCTGTTAAAGTGATTGAGACTGTGTCCCCTTAAAAAAAAAAGGCTCTGAGGTTCAAAACTTCCCACCCCTCACCACATAGGCTCCCTGAAACCCTCAAAGAACCCCAGGACGCTCCCTTTGAGGACTGTCGCAGGCAAGGACGGTTCCAGGGCTCTGAAACTCAGGTTGGGAGACCAACTTCTCAGCCAGGCATTTCCCCGCCAGATTTTTTGAGCTGAGCATGTCCTGGGGGGTCTGGACCTTCCTCTCATGCAAGTAGAGTTCTGGGGGGGATTCCTAGGCAGCCCTACTTTCTGGCCAGTGCTGAAGTGATGCAGGTTTGAGCAGCCCACACCTACCAGGGTGGCCGGAATTGGGGAGATGGGACCGGTGTTCATACCCAGCAAATACTCTGGGTGTGCGGACAGGATGGGGGAATGCAGACTCTCCTGGACCACAGAGACAACATCCCAAACAGTCCCTGGTTTTGCACAGAGCACTGGGCCGTGGAGGAAGAGGAGGCGCAGAGATCAGCACTGTCCAAAGCGTTCCTGCACCCCCTGTGGATGGCTAGCCAGCACCCCCTCTCTGTAGCCGGTTTCGTTGGGCCAACCCCCAGTACCTGGGCACACCAGGAGAAGCGGTTAGCTTTGGTGTCCTGCCCTCGTGTAAATAACAACTTCGAACTGAGTCCACCTGGTCCAGGTTCTTAGACTTTCATTTTGTCCTTTAGCAGCTAGATCTTAAAGCTAAAGGTTATTTTCTTCTGTCCTTACAGAATCTTTACCCTCCCCCTGCCCCTCTCCCCCTCTCCCCCGCCTTTCACTTTAGGTCCTCAGCTTCCAACTAGCTTTCCCTGCGGGTTCTTCTCCCCACTTTTCCCATGACTGACCACGTTCCCCGGCGTCCCTTCGCCATGAACTGATGCTGCTCCCCACCCACTGGCATAGCGATTCACCAAGGAGCCCTCGCCAATCCAGAAAGGGGAGAGAGAAATGAAATAGTCACAGGCAGGTAACCTCGGGCAAAACCTTTCCATTATTACTTTTTTTTAAAAAAAAACCTAAAAGAATGTCTTTAAATTTCAAGCATCGGAGTAAACTACTAGGATACAAATGTAAATGGTCGCCCTCCCAGGGGTGTTCAGATCGGGATCCCTTTCTGCTGGCGACACAAGAACACAGATAGTGGCCGGGGGGGAAAAGTCAGAAAGTTGTGGGTCTGACCCCGAATGTCTAGATCCTGTCACTCACTCTCAGTCTGGCATCCTCCTTTCCAGGAACAGGTGGTCTCAGAGGGACAGGAAAAGGTGGCGGCTGACATGAAATAATTTTCTTGGTGACCAGAACTCCAGCAGCACCAACCAGTATTTCCGGACAGGAGTTGTTGTTGTTGGGTGTGTGTGTGTGTGTGTGTGTGTGTGTTAAATAGCTGCTTTCCTTTTGTTTTATCCAATTCAAAAAATCCCTCCTGCCTCCCCTCCCCCGAGGGGGGAAAAACAGATTTGTAAAATGTCTGATTAACAGCAGAGATGACTTGGACCTCGACTTTGGGATGCCACACACTTTCTGGAGGTGGGAGACGTGCCTTTGTGGCCAGAGAGGGGACCGGCCGCCTGCCGGGCGCTGCCCCTCTGTGTGGTCCCGCCCGAGGCAAGCGGGCGCCACAAAAGCCCCCGCAGCCGAGAGCCCGAGCTGGTCCCCAGTTTGCCTCCATTTCTGTTCCCAACGTGAAAGGCTGTGGAGGACTTTGTATTTCATTTCACATCACTTCTCCATTTGTATCTGAAATCAGTGATGTTTGGCGATGCACCCAAGAGGGTCCCTGCATTTAATATTATTTTACAAGGAACAAAAAAAGAGAGAGAGAGAGAAAACAATGGGGGAAAGATCGCCGTGGGAAAAGGACGACTTTCTGGGTCGAATAGGTGGGTGATTGGTTTTCGTCTGCAGGCAGCCCTGGCTGCTAACACCTCTAAAATACGTCTTCTCTTTAGCAAACACAGAACTGGACGGATCCAGAGTCTGCCAGCGTGCCCAGCAGCTGTACCGCGCGGGTGGCTGGAGGGGTGAGGAATGGAGGCGGGGAGGTGGGGACTCTGTTGGGGGAAAGCCTGTTTTGCCCACGGGCTGGTTAAATGCATCGTGGTCCCCAAAGCCCATCTCTGAAGCCAGCAGTTTAGCAACAGTAGAGGCTGTAAGTCGCTCCCGTGACCCTCTGTCCCCCACCCTTCGGCCCAGCATCGCTCCAGCCCAGAGTGCAAGACCAGACCGGGTGCCAGACTAGGGTAACCGAACGGAAGCGGCTGGGAGGGGCCCGGTTTTGGGGATCGGCTTTTGCTTTAAAGAGGAGGTGGCCGCTAGGCCCCTTGTTTGTGTTTGCGGGACCCTCGGGGGTGCGTCTGCTTTTCCCCGCCCGCAGGAAACCATCACCTGGGGCGCTGTGCCGATGTCATTATCTCCCGAGGAACTAAAACAATCCTCGGTCCGGCCTCGGAGGCGAGCGGGATTCGTTCTGCTCATCCCGAGCCTCGCTCCCCGCCGAGTTTGTGACCCAGTCGCTCCATCTCCAGCAGGGATACCTGGTGGCGGCTTTTTCTTCTCTGCGTCTGCCATCCTGAGCTTTGTAATTTCATTCTCCGAGAGGGAGGGTTTTCCATCAAGAAGAAGCACGCCGTGGCTCAGGCAGGAGCGTTCGCTCGGGCTCGGTAATTGAAATCAGCGAGAGAGGGTGTACAGTTGTCTTATTTTTTTGTTTTGTTTTGTTTTGTTTTGCTTTCTTGGATACCAGCCACTAAAAAGGTTTTTAAATATCGGGATGTTGAATGTCAAACCCCCAAAGGTTAGAAACCACAGGATGTTGGGTATTTTCCATGGGGCCCAGGTGTTTCCTTTCCATTTACTTCTTCTTAAATATGTAAATAAATACTAGTTTATGTGTGTTTTGGTGTGTTGATATTATGACATGTCACAATTTCTAACATTCAGGAACGACATGATGAACGTTAACTCTTTGGAGCTCTCTTATCAGAGTTGAGATTTTCCATCAAAATAAAACAAGCCAAAACCGGTTTGGCTCAGTGGACAGAGCATCGGCCTGCGGACTGAAAGGTCCCAGGTTCAATTCCGATCAAGGGCATGTACCTTGGTTGCGGGCACATCCCCAGTAGGGGGTGTGCAGGAGGCAGCTGATGGATGTTTCTCTCTCATCGATGTTTCTAACTCTCTATCCCTCTCCCTTCCTCTCTGTAAAAAAAAAAAAATCAATAAAAAATAAATGTAAAAATATAGGCCAAGCCCAGGAGCTGGACAGGAAACCCTCTGACCTGCCATAGCATCTTTCTCCCTAGAGACCAACACAGGCCTGCGACCCTGAGCCGTTTCTCCTGGAGAACGTTACGGAGCTAAAGACGGTTCTCGTGGCAGAAAGACTTGTTTGTCTTGGAGCTAAGGAGTCCGTAGGACACTTCAGACTGTGTTTCGCCCTTGGACTGGAGGCAAGCTAATTGTCAGCATCACTCCAGTAGCTGCTGTCAGGTTATTACTCATGTTTCGCTATGAATAACCTGGGAAGCACAAATGTAACAGCTGCTTATAATAAAAGGGTAATTGGCCAAGACTGGCTACCTGAGGAGAATAAGCTTCATGCTAATGAGGCCAAGGTCACATGCTGGTTTGCTTTGCTCAGAGATGGTAATGCACAGTCCCCTTCTCTCTCGCAGTCCCAGCAGCTGGATCTGTGCAGACCTAGCGGAGAGAGTTCAGAGTCCAGGTCTCCTTGGAGAGCAGGATGTGGGCGATGAGCTGGCAGGATGCCTAGGAGCGGGACGCCTGGAGGCAGGCAGACCCGGGTTTGAATCCTGGCTTCCCCATTTTCTCCCTGGCTGACTGAGCAAGGTGCTAGGCACTCTGAACGTGTGTTGCCTTCCCTCTAAGAACAGAAGACACAGATGTGAGAGTGCTCTGTTATTGGTTGGGAAGCTCAAGGACAACATTCAGCACTCAATGTGAGTGGTCATCATTGCTGTCTGTCTGCTCCATGGACAGACTGGCCATCCCAGCTCCAACCCTGTGCTTCTTCCTGGTCCTGTGCCCGTCACTGGAAAGGATGGCCACTCTGGGGATACTGTGGTCACATGTTTCACTCCCAGATCACAGGAGACTGGTTGTCACGCACAAGCGAAGCTTCATCTAATTTGTCTGTTTGGGTTTTATGTTCTGCGGCGCACAATGGTCTTTCCAGCCATGATTCTCCTTTTTTTTTTTTTAATGGAAACCAGTTGAGAAAGTTTTCAGTCTGATTTTTACCGATAGGAACCTGGAAGTCAGAATAAATTAGAGGATTCAAATGCTCCAGGTGAGACCGATCAAGAGGTTGAGATCATAGAAGCCAACATCTTTTTTGTTTTCCCCTTAACGTTACCAGATGGGTAACAGAATTGGTCCAGCCTTCCCGAGGCCTCCCTGAAATCTGGGAGAGCTTTTTTTCTGGCCAACGCCTCTGTTCCAGCCAGTGGGTGGCCTGTAAGCCATGCTCATCTCCCCGCTGACGGGGTATGACTCCGAGAAACCTAGGAGCAAAGGTGGTACCCTCCGGCTTTGTGGGCATCATTTAAGCTTATGCCTCTCTCTACTACCTGTTCCTGGACGTGGCCTCGGCCTAAATTTACTAATTCTGACGTGTTACGCTCACAGGGCCATGCCTGTGCTGACGCTACATCGATTGAGTTGCCATAGGATCCCATTGTATTTTACTACACGTGTGTGATATGTGCAGGAAGTCCCGGATTGTGCTCACAAGTGAACTGGTCTGCTTGGGCTAGACTTTGATAACAGCTATAATTTCTCACAAATATCCTGAAAATGTCCTTCTTTTGCTTTGTAAACATCAGAGGGTTGGCTGGTGGGAGCAAAACGGAACGTAGTATGCTCTGTCATGGGTTCTGATCGATGAAGCTCTTTTTCTTTCTTTCTTTCTTTCTTTTTTTTTTTTTAAACTCTTGATTACCCTGTTGGACACCCTTTGTCCTGTTCCGCTCCTACATTCCTTATCTCCTGTCACCTGTGACACCTCCTCAGACGTGGGCTGCGTCCCCCTCATCACTGCGTCTTGGCCGGAAGCTTGAGCCTCGTCACCTCACCACACAGGCCACCAGTTCAGGGACAAGATCCCTGCCCTCAAGAATGTATAGCCTAGTTATGGGCACAAATGTGCGTGGAAAGGTGACTAGCAGCAGAAAGCAGGGGTGGAGTGTGATGAGCTGGTCAACGTGGTAATTGCAATGGCCTCTCCCACTCTGACTCTCGCTTTGCTCATCTCGTGTGATTTCATCCGGGGGCAGCCCCTCTGGTCTGAAATCACACGAGAGGGCTGTGGGGAAGCTTGCTGTCCATCACAAATCAACGCCACAAAAAGCGAGAGGCACTGCTAAATCAGAAGAGGCAGGAAATCAGCAATTATCGGTAAACCTTAAAAGGACACTGGAGATGGCAAATGGCTAATCCAAGAGCATGGTCCCACCTGGGGTAGGTGGGGAAAATAGGGGTACAGGGGAACGGGGGCTCAGAGAGCCTTTAGTTATGTTTGTCTTATGTCGGGGAGGTGATCCAATGAATGTCTTACCTCCCTTTTTATAAATGCTGGTGTACGTTAAATGCATACACATATTCATACATGAAGGACAGAGGAGGAGGGGGCCGGCTGGGAGGAGGGACATGGGATGTGTAGTCTGGCTTGGGCAGGGAGTCTGAGAGGAGAAAGTCCCATTTCTAAAAAAACACATTTTTGTTGATTTCAGAGAAAAAGAGAGAGGGGGGAGGGAGAGAGAGAAACGTCAATGATGAGAGAGAATCATTGATCCGCTGCCTCTTACATACCCACTTCCTGGGAATCGAGCCTGAAACTTGGATATGTGTTCTGGCCAGCACCAAACCGTGACCTTCTGCATTGCCTTTCTCTGTCTTGTCCAGAGCTGAGGAGCCGGCCTTCGCAGTTCTCTTTCTCTCCCCATCCGCTGGGGTCAACACCAGCCTGTAGGCCCCTAACCAGTTTGACTCAGTGGCTAGAGCATCGGCCTGTGGATTGGAGGGTCCTGGGTTCCATTCTGGTCAAGGGCATGTACCTTGGTTACTGGCTCAGTCCCCAGTGAGGGAATGGGTGTGCAAGAGGCAATTGATTGATGTTTCTCTCTCATCGGCGTTTCTATCTCTCTCTCCCTTCCTCTCTCTAAAATCTATAAAATCAATAAAAATATATTTAAAAAACAGACAGACGCAAACCACCAGCCTGCGGCCTCAGATACACACTGGCTGGGTGCAGGTGCGGGAGCGGGAACCCAGGCTTCGGAGCAGAGAAGGTCGGCTGGTCTCCGGTGTCCATTTCTGCTTCCCACAGCCTTGTCCCTCGGGGGCCCGGGGGCCTCGTTCCCCATCCATGAGGGGTTCCGGAGAGCGGAGAGGGCGATGTGGCCCCTCCCACAGGGCTGAAGGCACCTCTTCTCAGTCTTCTCTCCAGCTGCCTGCCGTTTGTTCTCTTAGGGGTCCCAGGCCTCATGATGGCTGTTATTCAAATTAGGGAGGAGGAAAGGAGGGGGCTCAGACCGTGTGAAGGTCCTTTCCACCCCTGGGAACTCCCTGCGTGACCCGGGCTCCTGAGGACTCCATGGGTGGCGCGAACCCCACTTTGTTAGCTCCTGGAGCCACGGCGGCCTGCACCCCTCCCCTTCCTGCTCCCTACATCCATCCGCATCTTAGCTCAGCTGCCTCCACGCCCCGAACGGTCACAGGAGGAGAGGGGCCCACCCGGCAGGCACCGGGGAGCGTGGATCGCTTCCAGTGAGGGCCACCACTTCTCACCCTCTGCTGACTGCTGATGGGGAGTAAGCCAGGGCAATCCGGCCACCCCATTTTTTAATAAAAATATATTCTATTGATTTTTTTTACAGAGAGGAAGGGAGAGGGATAGAGAGTGAGAAACATCGATGAGAGACATCGATCAGCTGCCTCCTGCACACCTACTACTGGGGATGTGCCTGCAAACAAGATCCATGCCCTTGACCGGAATGGAACCTGGGACCTTTCAGTCCGCAGACCGACGCTCTATCCACTGAGCCACACCGGTTTCGGCAGGCCACCTCATTTTTCCAGAGAATCTGGCAGGTCACGTGTCTAGGTGAAATCCCTTATTTTTAAAATATCTTCAATAAAAAAATATTTGCGCCGAGACCAGTTTGGCTCAGTGGATGGAGCGTCAGCCTGCAGACTGAGGGTCCCAGGTTCGATTCCGGTCGGGGGCATGTGCCTTGGCTGCGGGCACATCTCCACTGTGGGGCGTGCAGGAGGCAGTTGATTGATATGTCTCTCTCTCGTTGATGTTTCTGACTTTCTATCCCTCTCCTTTCCTCTCTGTAAAAAATCAATAAAATATATTTAAAAAAAAATATTTGCCCTCAACTCAGATGGAAAATACATGCAATGAGGATCAAACAAAGCATGAAAGGGCAGGCAGGACTTGAGTCAGGTTCTCGGCCTCTGCTCAGTGGAAAGCTCGGCGTCGCTGTCCCGCGGCTTCCTTGCTGCTGCTCGGGGGCCCTGTCTGAATCCCAGCGGCACTCCTAGGAGGTGGCCGCGAGTGCCGAGGCCTGTCCA
Source organism: Lasiurus cinereus (assembly GCA_011751065.1). NCBI lineage: Eukaryota > Metazoa > Chordata > Mammalia > Chiroptera > Vespertilionidae > Lasiurus > Lasiurus cinereus. The sequence goes on from JAAGEH010000038.1 coordinate 6,052,598, forward strand.
TACAACAAGCGGTCTTTGCCCACCACCCAACTCCCCCGGGCTCCCCGCCGGGCGGAACCACAGCACCTGGGCATGGGGACCACCACCCGCTCAAGGCAGAGCTGTCTGGCCCCTCCTTCCGCAGAAAGGAACGTCAAGGCCGCTTGGAGAGTCAAACCTGGGGTCCCTCAGCGATTCCCTGACAGAGTTGGAGTAGCTTCCCAGCCCTGCCACCTCCCGTCCCCTTTCCCTCCAGCTTCCACTTCCAGCCCCACAGCAGCTGTCTTTTTTAAAAATATATATATTTTATTGACTTTTCACAGAGAGGAAGGGAGAGAGCCAGAAACATCGATGAGAGAGAGACATTGATCAGCTGCCTCTTGCACGCCCCCTACTGGCGATATGCCCACAACCAAGGCACATGCCCTTGACCGGAATCGAACCCCAGACCTTTCAGTCCACAGGCCAACGCTCTATCCACTGAGCCAAACCGGTCTCGGCTCAACAGCAGCTGTCTCTGCTCCACCCCCAAACACGTTCTTCCGAGAAGGGCTGGTCCCCTGAGCCCCTGGGACGTCGAGCCACTGAAGAACAGTCAGAAGGCGGTGGATAGCGTGGCCGGCGCTGCGGGCTGCTCTTTGGAATTGCGGTCAAAATGAAGATCAGCGAGAGCAGAAGCCCAGGGTCCTTACATGGCAAACCCGACACCCCTGTGCGTTTTCGCCGGTCCCCTCCCCTTTCCTCCTAAACAGTGGCATGTCTGCCTTCTATGAAAAATGCGACAAAATGTGAAAACTGGCAAAATGTTTTGTCCGGATGAAGAATGCAGTGGGAGAGAGCAGTATAGTCTCAAAACTGTGAATATATATATTTTAATCCTCACCCAACCGTATGTTTTTATTGATTTTTAGAGAGATGGGGAGGGGGAGGAAGAGAGAGAGAGAAATTGGTTGCCTCCCATACCTGCCCCGACTGGGGATCAAACCTGCAACCTCTCAACCAGCTGAGCCACACAGCAGCCAGGGCAGGACTTTGACCGTTTCTAAGGGTTTATGGGTTGGGCTACAGAATCTAAACATGTTTTAAATATATTTTTATTGATTTCAGAGAGGAAGGAAGAGGGAGAGAGAGAGAGAAACATCTATGATGAGAGAGAATCATGGGTTGGCTGTCTCCTGCAATTCCCCCACTAGGGGGTCAAACCCACAACCTGGGCAGGTGCCCTTGACTGGAATTGAACCTGGGACCTTTCAGTTCGCAGGACTATGCTCTACCCACTGAACCAAACTGGCCAGGGCAGCACCCACATGTTTGAACAGGGGGCTGAGTGTCCCGCTCTGCAGCGGTAGCCTCTGGCTGGGCCCGGCTCCGGGAGCCATCTGCTCCTGCTCCTCTTCTTGGTAGAGATGGTGACGAGGCTTGGCGAGCTGGGAGACAGGCCCCCTCAGCTTCCTGTCCCCGGGCCCAGGTGAGCTCCCCCCAGAAAAAGCCTTATGGAGAGGGGACACACCAGCCCCAGCCACCGGGCCACGTGCAGGCAGTTCCAGGGGGAGGGGATCTGGACTCGGTCCGCAGTTCGCGCTGATGGGCAATGGCACAGGTGGCCGTGCACAGCTTCTGGGGTCTCGCTGTCACCACCCACTTCCATATTTCCTCCCTCACGAAGGCTGTGTACGCTTCCGTGCGCTGCTCCCCTTCATGAATGGGAGACCTTCATTTGATGGGCTTTTTTCAGAGAATTCCCACAGAACACAGAGGCTCCGTTCGCTCCTCCGAGGTCATGCTGGTTAGTCAGTTAGCATTTGCAAAGCGCTTCTGGGCAGGGAAGGTGCTGCAGGAGCACCAGCCCGTTGGGGGGCAGGATTGGAGGGGGGCGCAGGGGGAAGTTCTGACCATCGATTCATTCCACGGAGAGGGTGTCCACCTCTATTCCGGGGTACGTGGGGCTGCAAGGCCAGTGGCTGCCATCCGGGGCCTGTGACCACAGTTCCCGCTTCTGTGGTAGCTGGAAGTCTTACAAAGTCTTGGGACGGAGGCTTCTTGCTCATAGTCTACCCACTCTCTTTCCTCCCCCCCCAAAATGCCAGGAGAGGGTGCGGGGTGCCAGGTGTTCCCCTTTTCTTGCCTGGGCTGAGGGTTTGGCTGAGTGACCTTGGATGAGTCATTTCATCTGTCTCTCTCTCTTTTTTTAAATATATTTTATTGACTTTTTACAGAGAGGAAAGGATAGAGATGAGTCAGAAACATCGATGAGAGAGAAGCATCGATCAGCTGCCTCCTGCACACTCCACACTGAGGATGTGCCCGCAACCAAGGTACATGCCCTTGACCGGAATCGAACCTGGGACCCCTCAGTCCGCAGGCCGACGCTCTATCCACCGAGCCAAACCGGTTTCGTCCATCTGGGTGTCTCTTGACCCCTTGCCTGTTGCGTGCTCATGCTCAGTCCGCATCCCTGTGCTGTGTCTCGCCTCAGCCAGCCTCCAGGCCCGAGTAGCGAAGCAGCTTAGCCTTCCAGCAGGACAGAGACTCCTCCCTTACTGTACGGGGAGAAGGCGGGGCACGGGTGTCGGTTTTCTAAGCGTATTTTACAGCGAGATGTTTCTCAAAGGTTTTATGGGCGCTCCCGATTCTGAAACAACATTGCAATTCTTAAAAAGTTAAATCTTCATTGTGGAAAGTATTACATACCTCCCCTTCTCCCCTGCACCCCCGTTGATCCCTTCTGGCCCACTCTCCCATCTCCCCGCCCCCTACCCCCAGGGCCAGTCTTCCTCACCCCATTGTCCATGTCCAAGGGTTATGCCAGCGGTTCTCAACCTGTGGGTCGAGACGCCTTTGGGAGTCGAACGACCCTTTCACAGGGGTCGCCTAAGACCATCGGAAAACACCTATTTCCCATGGTCTTAGGAACCAACACACCGCTCCTCGGTGTAGCAAAAATGTAGCAATGTAGTTTACTGTTGTCATATGAAGACTGTTACCCATGCTACACCACGATTCAGGACAAAATTTCATTTATTTGTAATTAGAAATAAATATTTCACAATCTATAATGACATATTGTTTTTGTGATAAATCACTATGCTTTAATTATGTTCAATTTGTAACAACGAAAATAACATCCTGCATATCAGATATTTACATGACAGTTCATAACAGTAGCAAGATTACAGTTATAAAGTAGCAACGGAAATAATTTTATGGTTGGGGGTCACCACAATGTGAGCAACTGTATTAAAGGGTCGCGGCCTTAGGAAGGTTGAGAACCACTGGGTAATGCAGATATGCATACAAGTTCTTCGCTTGATCTCTTCCCACCCACCCAGCCACCCCTAACCTTTGAGGGGCCTGTCCCTGAATATCCATTGTCACATGGCATTCCTCTTCTTTCATGACACCATGAGCACTTGAGGGTGTGGTTACGTGTGTCCAAGCAAAGCCACTCCAGATGGCGATGTTTTGGGGCGACTCGGTTTGCTTTCTATCTCCCTCCGAGACCTTTGCTTAGCAGCCAGCCTCTCCCTTCCTGTTGGCTGCCTCTGGCCTTCCGCAGCGAAGACCCCTGAGAATGGGGTCTACAACAGGAGTAACTGGGCTCTGAAGGAGGCACCGAGCAGGTCTCCTCTGAGCCACGAGCCCCGGTTGTCACTGGCAGCATCGGCGACACCCCCCTTCCGCTGCGCAGCGGCCTCGTCCTTGTCCCTGTTCCTCGCTGGCTGTCTCCTGGAGGCGGTGGCGGGGTTCAGAGCATCGGTGACGATAGCAAATGTCCCTGCGCCTCGAGATGAAAACACTTTGCAGCCCGGATGCCGGCAGCCCCTCAAGGCGCGGGGAGGAGGCAGCGGTACCTGCTTGTTGACTAAATGGCTCCAGCAGCTTTCCAGGCGGCGCGGGATTTGAGAAAATGATGGGTTTAAAGATGCTCGGCAGCACAAATGCACTCGTGTGCGGAAGCTATAAATTTAGAAGCCAGGTTTCCTGGAAAACCTCAAAGTTCTCCGTGACCCAGAAAACGCTGTCATAAAAGCCATCTCACTCTGCCTCCTCCCAGAATGCTTCACCCGGAGAATGTCAGCGCCCGCAGCCACCTGTTGCCACTTTCCATTCTCGCAGCTCATTCCTGGAGGGCGAGGACAGACCTGTTTGTTTGCATCTTGGTTTTCTAAAGAGAAAGGAAATCGGGGCCTGGTAGCCACCTCCCGGTGGTTTTTCCAAGAAATGATGACAATTTTGGCCAAGACCATCCTTGTTCCATGTCTACCCTGTTTCCCCGAAAGTAAGACATCCCCCGAAAATAAGACCTACTTCCAGTAGTGCCTCTCGCTGTCATAGAAGGCATCCCCCCAAAATAAGACCTCTCCAATAATAAGGCCTCCCCGGAACATAAGGCCTCCCCGGAATATAAGGCCCCCGAAGCTACCGTCAAGCGTCTGACTCCTGATTTAAAGAGACCTCGCCCTGCCCGAACAGCTCCGGCTGCGCTGCGGCCCGTCAGTGAGCTGGTTTGTGATGACAACGACTACCGTACCGCAGACAGGTCATACATTTCCTTTTTGTTATTGTTGTTCAACAATAAATGTGTACCGTCTTCTTCTTCATGGAAAAATAAGACATCCCCTGAAAATAAGACCTAGCGCATCTTTGGGAGCAAAGATTAATACAGTGGTACCTTGAGATACGAGTTTAATTCGTTCTGTAACCTTGAGGCTTGGGAAACTGGTGGGTCGTGTGCAGCCGGCCGATCTGCGCGATGACTCCTATCTCAAATGTTGCTTGTATTTCAAAGCAAAAATCGCTCGCTCGACGGCTCGTATCTCAAAAATCTCGTATGTTAGGGCACTCGTAACTCGAGGTACCACTGTATAAGACACTGTCTTATTTTCGGGGAAACAAGGCAGCTTAATACCTCTATTCGCTATGGTTTTAAGAGTAATGTGCCTGCTACGGCGTTTACTAGTCCACCCCACACTGTGTAACGTTTGAGAGAAAGCACAGAAATAAACGTATGGATTAGTCTTTAGAATTTGGTTGTGCTCTAAGAGATGCTGTATGGTTCATTGGCCAAGTTCATGGAGTTGGTTCTGCAGAGGGACCCCACCTGCCAGAGGGACCCCACTCACTCCACAGGTGCCCACAGGAGGTTGGCTTCTGGGCATGTCTGGCCCGTCTTGCCCAGTCCCACCCTGCTGGCCACCTTTTAATTAATTTCCTTCAATGTGCATGAATCTTTGCCCCTGGTCACTGGTGTTACATAGTAACCGTGTAGGTACGAGGACTGACCTTATTGTGCAGATGGGCAATAAGGTAGCCAGTCTGGAAGCCACACACCTAGTAAGTAGCAGGACCGGGATAGAAACAGGGGTTAGACAGCCCTCGGCCCCAGCACCCTGTTTGTGTGTTACATCACTCTACTCCTCCTTTCAGGTCAAAAATCGATTGGTGCGTCAATGTGCAAAACTGAGAATTTAGTGTCTTGGCACAAAATGCAATAAACTGTCTTTCGCTAACACGAAGAAGAAATATCTAAATGTCTGGCTGCATTTTCCACTTCAGATAGTCAGTCTCTGTTCCTTTTTTAAAAATACATGTTATTGATTTCAGAGAGGAAGGGAGAGGGAGAGAGAGAAACATCAATGATAACAGAGTGTCATTGATTGGCTGCCTCCTGCATGTCCTGCCCCCCCCACTGGGGATTAAGTCCGCAGCTCAGGCATGTGCCCTTGACCAAATATCGAACCACGACCTCCTGGTTCGTAGGTTGAGATGCTCAGTTGGCCGGGCTCAGCCTCAATTCTTAATCCAATTCCTTCTCCAGCACCCTGACTACCTTCTGTGAACTGGGGATCATGACAGCCAGATGAGACTGAATTCATCACCACATGCAACTTGGGGGTGAAAATCGCTGCGTAGATGCTGGCCTTCCTGTTGTTCAATTAGTCACCATTATCAGGTGCTCTGATCCATTCTCCCGGTGTCTCCTCTGAGGCAGTTTTTCTTTTTTTTTTCTTTTTTAATATATTTTATTTGATTTTTTTACAGAGAAGAAGGGAGAGGGATGGAGAGTTAGAAACATCCATGCACACCCCCTACTGGGGATGTGCCCGAAACCAAGGTACATGCCCTTGACAGGAACTGAACCTGGGACCTTTCAGTCCGCAGGCCGACGCTCTAACCACTGAACCACACCGGTTTCGGCGAGGCAGTTCTTTTCTAAATGATGTTTCACACGTGCGGCGACGCTGTCCCCAGACGGCTCACAACCTCACACTCTGAGGGGATCTTCACTTTCCTGCCGGCATGTTCTCCCCACCCTCACCCCTCCCCCATCAGCCCCCCACCCTCCCAACACCTTTCTGAACAGAAGAGGGAGATGGCGAACGGAAGCACTGGGTCCTGTCTGGAATCCTGCTTCCTGTGGGGTGACAGGGAAGACAGGGAAGGGGACAGACACCCCTGGGGCTCTGATTGTGACCTCCTTCACCGATATGACCTCATTTCTCACACACACACACACACACACACACACACACACACACACAGAGCAAGCGTTCCTGGAGGTCAGGTTCTGGGAGGCCTGGGTGGAGGAGGGAGGGGCTGTCTCACCGACGCCCCCACTAAGCAGTTGTCTAATCCTTAACGAGTCTCTTGGTCTTTCCAGCTTCTTCTCCTCGTCTGTCAGGTCCAATGAAGGCTGCGGAATAGTTGATCCCTCAGGATCCCTGCGGCCCCACCGTTCTATTCTGGTCTGTCTGCACCTGCAGCCCGGGGTATGGGGGGGAGGGGGAGCCCCAGGGAGGGAAGCCCATGGAGGCAGGAGAAGCTTTTCACCTTAGCAGCCCTGCGACCTGTGTGCCGGGCAGTGTGTCTCAGATTATCCAAAGAACGGACGGACGGACGAAGCGCTCGCCTTCCTTGGCCCATGGGCCCAGCGTTAGGGTCCCCGGGGGCAGCGGCTGCTGGTCTGAAACCTCCACCCCAGCTTCCACCCTCCACTGTGTCCTTTCAGCAACCTGCCATGGTTTTTCTGGGCAGATGCCCGCAGAACTTGAATCCCGCTGCGTGGTGGCATGAATCCGTGCAGGGGTGGGGTTCCTCAGGGTGGTCAGCTTTACCCCAGCCTCCCAGCCCCACAGCCCCGCCTGGCACCCTGCCTTGGCCTGGCGCCACCCCTTCACCTGATCCATCATCCCACCTTGGGCTGATCGATCGGGGCCATCCCCCGCCCCCTCCCTCCCGGCTCTCTCAGTGCCTTGGAGTTGGGCAGCCCCTGCCCCCTGCTTCTGGTCACAGTCTGAAGGGTGATTGGTGGAGCAATTGGGGCCCCACTCGCACCCACCTTGGCCTGGTGCCACCCCCTAAGGCTCCACCATCCCGCTGTGGTCCCATTCTCTTCGGGGCCCATGGGGGGAGGGGTCGCTGATGCCCACCATGTTCCACACTGCTCCCTGGTGGTCAGCGCACGCCATAGCGAGCGGTCAAACTCCCAGCTGAAGAGTTTGCCTATTAGGCTTTTATGATATAGGATCTGTTACTGCTATTTCCCCGTAAGAGCGAAGGGTCCACAGGTTTTTGTCACTGGCCACAGTTGGGTGTAGCCTGGGGTGTGTATGTGGCCCTGAACCCCCTGTGGCCACCCCTGCCCACTGACCGTCCTTTCTAGGGGCAGTAAGTAGCTCACACCCTGGCCGTCCCCCTCATCTGCCTAAAAGAAAAAGGGGCAGGTTGCACATTTTTATTTTTATAATATATCTTATTGATTTTTTTACAGAGAGGAAAGGAGAAGGATAGAGAGTTAGAAACATCAATGAGAGAGAGACATCGATCAGCTGCCTCCTGCACATCTCCCACAAGGTATGTGCCCACAACCAAGGTACATGCCCTTGACCGGAATCGAACCTGGGACCCTTTTGGTCCGCAGGCGGACACTCTATCCACTGAGCCACACCAGTGTCAGCAAACACATTTTTATTTTTAAAGACTCCCCTCTGGCCTTTGACCCCACATGGCAGGTGTCCTTGTGGGTTTCTGGTGCCTCAGTGGCCTCAGGAGGTGGGTGTGGCCAGAGACCTAGCGTTGCTTGGGGTGTCCAGGTTCTGGCCGAGGATTCGGTCCAGAACTCTCCGGGGCCGCAGCAGCCGGGCTGGGGGGCATCGGGCCGGGCCAGCTGTCCCTGGGTAAGACCCCCCTCTGCCAGGCGTCAGGGTCAGCAGACTGGGATTTGGGAGCCCATCAGCTCCCGGCCTCAGACCTCAGCCGGCCCAGGAATTGCCTCCGGCCGCTCTGCAGGGAAATGAGGGCCCCACCCACCGCCCCATCTGCCGGGGGAGGGCTGGGGGGGTGAAGGAGAGGGCGGGGGACCCAGATCTCAGGGACCTGCCCAGCTCCCCTGACTTGGGAGCCAAGGCCCAGCAGCGGGGCCTCTGGAAGCCTCAGCCTGAGCGGGAGCGGAGCCCTCGGGCGGGCGCCCACCGGGGAGTGCAAGCCTGGCAGCCTGGCCGGCGAAGCAGAGAGTTGGCCTGATTTTGCCTAAATCCCACTCCAGGTCTTCACATCAGGGCGGCCGCCAGGACCCTCCCCTCCTCCACCCCTGCCTGTGCCCCCCAACCTCCCTCACACACACACCCAGGAGAGCCCATCAAAGGCGCCCTCCATCCAGAGACCCAGGTGGCGTCCGGCTTCCATGGCCGAGGAGCGCAGCCCAGAGGACGGAGGGGCCACCCGTCTGTGGGACCCGCCAGGACAATCACACACACACACACACACACACACACACACACACTCACCAATGGAATAAAGCAATAGGCCAGGGGCCGCCTCCAGGGCCTGAAACGCCCCCCTGAACCAGGACCCGGAGTGGGCTCTCTTAGGGGCCAGGGGGCTGGGAGGAGAAGGGGGGGCAGTGTGGCCGCCCCATCCCGCCCAGGCAGGTTTTCTGGGGTCGGGCGGGCGTGCCTGGCTGCTATACGGAGCCCCTGGGCCAGAACCAGGGACTAAATGTGGTCCTCCCCCCGCCTCTCCCTCTCTCTCTCCCTCCCTCGCTCCCAACAGCTCGCCCTGACCCCCACCTCCGCCCCCTCCCTTTCCCCACCGCCTCCGCCCCCCTTCTCAGAATTGTGTAAAAAAATTCTCAGCCAAACCTCCCACCTCTCCTCCCCCCCACACCTTCTCCGCCCCCCCAACCCAACTCCCTTTAAAAAACCCCCTCTCGTCCGGGCCTGGCCCTCTTTGTGAATGAGGGCAGGGAGCCGGGCCCTTCCCCCGGCCCGGAGCCACGCCAGACCTCCGCACTCGGCGGACTGTTGGTTAATAGTCCAATTAGATAATTGCCATCTTTCACTCCTTTCGCTCCGCGTTTCCCATAAAGGAATGAATGGGGAGCGCGGAGTGGAGAGGGCTTCTGCCGGGGCGAGGTGACGAGAAGGGCTGGGGCATGCTCCTCGCACAAGGCCGCGCGCTTGAATTGAATCATTGTGGCCTAATCAATGCTCTTATTGGATTACTGGCTGTTGCTTTTCTCAAAGATATTGTAGCAGAGACAATGAAATAGCGAGGGGAAAACTTTTTTTTTTTCCCTTAAAGCAGATCTCACAGTTGAGATTTTCCTGGGCTCTCTCTCTCTCCCTCTCCCTCTCCCCCCCTCCTCTCTCTCTCTCTCTCTCTCTCTCTCTCTCTCTCTCTCTCTCTCTCCTGCTGGACTCTGAATACAAAGCTGTCCTTTGAATGGGCTGCTGCTCAGGGCCGCTGGAGGTGCCCACAGGCTTGAAAAAACCCAGCAGAGACTAAATGCGGAGAGGTGGCCGCTTAAGATGGCTGTCAGCATCGAGGTGTGTTAAGGAGTTGTTGGGGATAAAAGCTTGACTTTTTATTTATTTTTTTT
>JAAGEH010000038.1:6065912-6091846 GCA_011751065.1 Lasiurus cinereus
CCCCCCCTGTATTTATACCCCGAGTCTCCATCGTGGTGGTATTTATGGACGCGCGCGAGCGGGGCGCGCCGGGGATCCCGGCTCCCAGGAGGCTCCCTCCCCCCCCTCCGGCGGGCGGCTCTCCTTCCACACCAGGCTCCGCTGCCCTGGGATCTCATGGGGGCTGGTGTTTGCTCCACCCCCCTCGGCCCCCCAAAACTTCCTCCGAATCCAGGAGAATCCAAAGAATTAGGAAAAGGCCCGCGTTAGCCAACCCGGGCTGGGCCCCGGAGCGGAAAGGCCGGAGCAAGGACGCGCGGGCTCTGGGGCCGCCGCCGCTGCTGCCCTTGACTTTTAAAAAAAGGCTGGTATTTGCCAGAGAAGCGCTGCCCGCCGAGCGCCGGGGCTGGACCAGCGGGCAGGTCCTCTGCTGAGACCCAAAAGGAGCCCATTCCTCCCTTCTCGCCGGGAGAAAGCCAGGCGGGCGGTGGGGAGCCCTGGTCCCCGCGTGGCGGACCTCTCCGGGGAGCCGGGCGCACGCAGCCCCAGCGCCGGGGCTGGACAGAGCCCGCGGAGGTTCCTCTGCGTGGAGGAGACCCCCAGCGCAGCCACCTCCCGGGCCTCGGACCCCGCAGACAGCCAGCCACACGCCGGGGCAGCCACGGGGCTGCTCCGCTCGAGCCAAACCAGCAATAATCGGTGGAAACCGCCGCGTTCAACCGGAGCCAGGGGGACCGGCTTTGAAAAGGCTCCTCGCCACGGAGATTGGAGGGTCAGAGGCAACTGGGCACAGAGAAGGCGCCGCGTCAAAGCGAACCGTGCACACGGCGATTTAAAAGGGAAAAGCAAAAGAAGAAGAAAAAAACGAAAAGCCAGCGCCTTGAAAGGAGGAAAATTCAGCCTCTCCTGCGCGGCGGCCGGGGCGCGCGGCGTGGTTCCGGGGCGCCCCCTCCGCACGGCCTCCCCGCGCGTGGCTGTGGGCGGCGGCGGGGGGGCCGGGTGTGTGGATCGTGTCCTCCCCACTCCTGGATTCACAAGACGCTTTCCCCCGCGGAGGGAGCGCCCCGGTTGGTTTCAGCAGGATTTTCCTGGGGGGACAGCAGCGCGGCCCGGTCTCCTCCGTCCGTCCGGAGGGGCATCCCGTGTGGCTGGAGAGCATCCCTCGCCTCCCACCCCCGGGGTCTCCCTGGTCTCAAGTCAGAAACCCGGCCCTGACCGGTGCCGGTGCCACCACGGCGGGACCGTCCCCACAGCCGCGCCACCCGCGTTTTAACCAAAACCGCAGACCCCGGTGTCTAGAATGTATTCCTCCGTCGGCAGCCAGCCTAGAGCGTTTTTACAAATAGTCATTTTATTGTAAATTATTTACGTCGGAAGCTTTGTTCCTCCTCCCTTTTTTTTTTTTTTTAGGCAAATTATTTTTAGCGAAGAGCAAATAATGAACGATTCCTCGCGGGTAGGTGTCCCGGAGTCCTGGCTACTAACTTGGTTCTGAATGTTTCGGATCTTTGGATGTTTTGTATTTATGTGGTGAGAGTGAAATATATATATCTATGACGATCCACGAGGCGTATTTTTGTCTGGTATTTGAAGGAGAAAACAAAAAAAAGGAAGGCAGACCCAGCAGATGAGTTTCTGCCTGCGATTCGGGGGGCAGGGGGGCAGCTGGGGCAGTGGGAGGTGCCCTGCGTTCCAGGGATGAGGTTCGGGGGGCTGTGAGTGTCCGTCCACTCATCGGAGCATCTCTCCTCTCCAGCCACCCCTCTTGAGCCCCCATTTTACGTTTCTGGGGTCTAGGGATGTGTCTCAGACCCGATGGCTGTCCTGCCTCCTCGGGCAGCTGGTTTCTGTGGATCTCCAGCCGCCTCCCCAGGCTGGCAGCTTCTGGACTTGATGCAGCCGCAGGGGAGGGCCCGGAACTGGCAGGGCCCCCCTTTCCTCTGACTTGAGGATACAGTCGAGGAACTCGGAAGGAGCAAGAGAATTAAGTAGATGGTATTCCTGCAGAGACAGCTCCCCTCACCGCACCCCAGTACTCATTCCGTGGTGACGGGTGTGAATGGTGGATGTGGCAAACAGAAATCTTGGGGGATCTGGGAGGGTAACCCCAGGACACACTCTCCCAGCCTGGGGGGGGCACAGAGCCCGAGCCCTCCTTTGTGGGCCCACACACCTAGGACACGAGAGGGGGGCGCAGTTCCCTTGGAAACCCCCCCATGTGCACGGTGCAGGGGTCCCAAAGGAGGCGGCCCCCCAGTGTCGGCAGAGGCCCCTGAGCTTACTGGGGGCCGGGGTGCCACCAGGCTGAGGACCTTCACCAGGAGCTGATCCCTGTGTTTGCTGGGAGCAGCCCCCTCAGAGGGTGCGACCTGTCATTTTGTCCCCTCCCCGTCCTCCCCTCTTTCCTCCTCTTCTGCCTCTTTCTTCTCTTCTGTCCCACAGACCCCTGGGTTCTAGGATCTCTCTCTCCTGCAGGCTCTCCGTCTCCTCCCCCCTTCCCCCCAAGTCCTCACTCTCTCCCCTCTGTCCCTCTGTCTCTGCTCCTACTCTCATTCTCTCCCCCCTCTCTTCCTCCTTCCCTCCCTCCCTCTGTCTCCCTCCCTCCTTCTGTCTCCCTCCCTCCCAGTCCTCTGTCTTCGGGCAGCCCCAAGGCCAAGGTGTGGGTGGTTCTAGCCAAGGGCTCAGGGCTGGTGGTTGGGGCTAGCGAGGGGGGGGGGGAAGTTGGCACACTTTTACGGAACAAAAGGAAAACGAAACCCCAGCTTCAGGGTCCCCCACCAGCGTGGTCCCCTTCTCCAGGAGCCTCCACCACTGTGCCAGCCAAGCAGATCCCTGAAGAGCTACCCCCACCCCCACCCCCATTCTGCCCCTTGCTCCGCCGTTTTTTGCATTCTTACCCCTAAAAGGGGAAAAAGACCCAGTTACTCCATCTCCTCAGCTCTTGCCTCCCTTCCCTCCCTGGCTTTGGGCAGAGCTGCTGAGCTCTCCGCCTGCCACTCCTGCCACTCGGGGCGTGCCATTGTCCTTAAAGAGACTCTTCTGCAGAGAAGAAGAGCCACACTTTTAATTAAAGAGACATTTCTCGACCATTCATCTCATTTTAGTGCTTGTCTTCTGTCCCTTCCTTCCCCGAGGGCCTCTGGCAAACTGCCTGGGTCCCCGGAGGCCTCTGGCTTCCAACTAGTGACTCAGGCCAGGGAGGAGGCAGGTGGCCGGGGTGGCATCAGCTGGCCCTGCCAGGGAGAAGGTGGCAGGGGCATCTGGGAGTCAAGGAGAACAGCTGAAGGTGTGTGTGTGTCGGGGAAGGGGGGGTAGGTTGGAAGAAATCTTATGCCCAGGCCTGCACAAAAGCAACATTCGAGCTAGCTCAGAGCAGGGAAAAAAGGAAAGAAAACCTTCCGGTGAGTTTGGTGGTCGGGTGTGCTGAAGACGTGGACAGCCGCCTGGGGAGCTGACCTGAGACGAATGCTCACACCCACCCTTGCAGTGGGCCTCCCCCTGAGCTGATAGGTGTTGGTAATGACCAGCATTCAGCAGCCCTTCGGAGTTTACAAACAGCCTCTCACCCAGCTCCATCCCTCCTCACTCTCAGAGGCCCAGCCTCATTTTAAAGAGACACACGCAGGCTTGCAGCGATCAGAGGACTTGCTGAAGGCCCCATGGGCAGAGCCCCAACACGGTGAGCTCCTCCTGGGGCCAGGGCCCTCGCCTTTCGGTTTCTTTCTCCTCTCTTCCTCCTCCTCTTCCCTCCCTGCTCTCCCTTCCTCCTCCTCTTTTCCGTCTTTCCTCCCATTTGTGCTCCGGGTCTGGCTCAGGGGACCTGACCCCTTTCGCCTCTGCCCATCCACACCTGCCCACTCCCAGCTCCAGCCCTCTTGCCATTCCCTCAGCTGCCCTGGAGTTTTCTTGGTGCCTCATCAAGAGGGTTGTTTGCATGTCCCCCTGGTCCTGTTTTCTTTCCTGCCAGAAGCCAACTCCTCCCCTCTCCTCCCCTCTAGAATGACATCTTTGGACCTCTGACCCACCCTGCCTTACACTTCCTTAACATTTGTTTAAATGGAGGCATCACATTCATACGGTAAACATCTGAAAGGTAAAGTACGAAAGCATAAATACAATTGATGAGTTCACACACACACACACACACACACACACACCCCTCTTTTATTGTTCCAGTGAAAATTCTCAACTTGTCACCTTAGGCCGCAAGATGACACGATACCTTCCTCTTGTTTGAAGAAATGATGTCATGTTGGTGTGACACAGAACACCTTCTCGGACAGTGGTTCTCAACCTGTGGGTCGCGACCCCTTTGGGGGTCGAATGACCCTTTCACAGGGGTTGCCTAAGACCAACGGAAAACACAAATTTCCCGTTAGTCTTAGGAACCAACACACCGCTCCTCGGTGTAGCAAAGTGTAGCCATGTAGTTTACTGTTGTCATATGAAGACTGTTACCCAGGCTACACCATGATTCAAGACAAAATTTCATTTATTTGTAATTAGAAATAAATATTTCAGAATATATAATTACATATTGTTTTTGTGATTAATCACTATGCTTTAATGATGTTCCATTTGTAACAATGAAAATACGTCCTGCCTATCAGATATTTACATTACAGTTCATAACAGTAGCAAAATTACAGTTATAAAGTAGCAATGGAAATAATTTTATGGTTGGGGGTCACCACCCCATGAGGAGCTGTCTTAAAGGGTCGCGGCCTTAGGAAGGTTGAGAACCACTGTTCTAGGAAGTCTTCCTAAGGCATCTTGAAGCCATTAAAAGTCACATGTGTCTTCCAAATCCCTGCCATCCGGAGGTCAAGGGACTCCAGCTGATCAGAACTAGAATCTGCCAGGTCAGGGTTTCTCAAGATACGTCTGGAAACCACTTGCTTCAGAACCACCTGTGGACTGTTTAAAGCGCAGCATCCTAAACCTCAGCCCCACCTGGTGAGTCAGAGACTCGGGGGATGGGATTCAGGAAGGTGTGCTCCTAGCAAGTTTCCCAAGCGATGCTTTACCCATGAGCACCTGTGAAAGCGACTCGACTCCATGGCCAACGCCCCCCACACTGCAACTTCCAGCATCCGGCCTAGGGCCTGGCATTTGGTGGGAATACAGTGAGTGTTTGTTAAACAAATTAATCCACATTTTCTGACACGGTTTAGAGTTTCCTAGGTCGCATCATCATATTGTAATTTAACACCATTTCTACACCGAGAAGTCTTTACATTAAAGAGCAGCACCTTGCCCAAGGTCATGCCCATTTCCCAGGGTAGCTTCCAATGACTATAGACAAGGGGACAAGCCTGATCCTTGCACCCCAGTTTGGAGAGTTTCGAAGGGCCATCCCGTCTTCCCAACTCCCCGAAATGTTGCCCGGGGTTCTGCCAAGACTGATGCAGCTTCACTTCTTCTGTCCTACACGGCTTCCTTCCTTTCTCTTCCACAGTCTGAGCACCCCCTCATCACTCTCCTACATGCGCATTTCCCTGCCCTCAGGGAACCCAGGGACCATAACTGTGATAGCCAAGAGCATGCTAAGTGGTAGAACTGGAGGGAGGGCGTGGAGGAGCCAGAGCATAGAATGACCAGGGCAGGCGGTGGGAGAAGAGGCAGGAATGCAGGCCAGTGACTGCTCTACCAGCGAATGACCTTTGGACCTGACCCTCAGGTGACAGGGAGTCACTGACAGGTCCAGGAATCATTGCAGGTCTGCCTATTGGAAGGTATCGCTGGCAGCGTGGGGAGGCTCTCAGGGGAGGCAGTGTGGGGAGGGGAGCAATGATGCTTCTCAGATGCAGATCTACTCCCAGTGATGCTGCTGCCTAAACCTCGCCCCGTTGTCCCCACAATGTCTGATAATGTGTTTTTTTTTTAAATATTTGTTTCACTCTAGGGTTACATCTGGGTTCCTGTAGTGCATTTGGTTATCATGTCATTTTTGTTTCTTTCTTTTCTTTTTTAAATATATTTTTATTGATTTTTTACAGAGAGGAAGGGAGAGGGATAGAAAGTCAGAAACATCGATGAGAGAGAGACATCGGTCAGCCGCCTCCTGCATACCCCCTACTGGAGTTGTGCCCGAAAGCAAGGTACATGCCCCCAACCGGAATCGAACCTGGGACCTTTCAGTCCGCAGGCCGACGCTCTATCCACTGAGCCAAACCGGTCTCGGCCATTTTTGTTTCTTTTAGTCTAGAACAGTTGTCTGATTTCTTCTATTCTCCCATGACACTAACTTTCAGGCAGTTCAGGCCAGCCGTTCGGCAGAAGGAGATGCCCTGTGGATTTGGCTGTTTCCTCATCATGTCATTCAGCCTGCTTCTCTATCCCTCGCATGTTTTGTGAACTGGAAATGAGGCCTGTTTGGCTAGCACTCTTCACAGGTGATGTTTTCTCGCAATTGCCTTCACGTGTGGTCTGAGAAGGAAAAGCATTCGTTCCACGTTATGATCATCACACACCTACTGAGCCCCTAGAATGTGGCATGTTCTATACTAGATAAAGTGGGAGTATATAAACAATGGGTGTTTTTTTTGTTGTTGTTGTTTTTTTTGGTTTCTTGCTTGTTTGTTTTGTTTTCTTAAGCCTCACTTGATTGGTTGCTTCCTGCAGGAGCCCTGACCAGGGCCCAGGCCGGGGAGGACCCTGCAACCAAGGTATGTGCCCTTGACCGGAATCAAACCTGGGACCCTTTGGCATGCAGGCCGATGCTCTATCCACTGATCCAGACTGGCTAGGGCAGTGGTCAGCGAACACATTAGTCAACAGAGCCAAACATCAACAGGACAACGATTGAAATTTCTTTTGAGAGCCGAAAACTGACTTCTGCACATGGGCCACGAAGTTTCAATCGCACTGTATATGCACACCCACCTGTGGATGAGCCACACTCAAGGGGCCAAAGAGCCCCATGTGGCTCACGAGCCACGGTTTGCTGACCACTGGGCTAGGGCAACAACATTTAACATAGTGCCTCTCACTACGTTACCTATGAGCTCCTAGTAGGTAGTATGTACTAAGTTAGATCAAGTGGGAGAATATAAACAAGGTTTAACCTAGTGCTGGACACAAGATAAATGTCCTGTAAATATCTGTTGGCTGCTGAAATATACAAAAAAGACAACTGACATTGTACAACAATGAACGGTAAGTGTCCAATGAGTTGCTGGGTTGGGTGGAACTGCCATGTAATTTAACAAATATTTTGAGTTTGTTGGACAGATGACCCCAGTCTCTGCCTCTGAGGAGATGTCCTAGCTTTTAGAAGTAGGAGAATGAGTGTAGGTGGGAAGGCAGAATTGGTATGTTCTTGTCTATATACTTGTCTGTAATTATTTCTCCTCCTCAAAGCAGCATTGCCAAAGAAGTATCAATTGTTCTGTAGAAGCTCAAAGGTAGACTTTGCCTATTGTGGGGATGGGGTGTCTCTAGGGGTCAACCCCATACCTGTCTGACTTCTCCTGAACCGAGACTATTGGACTAAACTTGAGGAATTCCATAGATTTTCTGAAGTTGCAGGCACCATTTTGTGGAGAGATGGTGACTTAGCAGATTCTTAAGGAGCCCATGACGACTCCGAAAGAGAACAATGTCTTAGATCGCCAGCCTTGGAAGGATCCTTAGACCAGTGGTTCTCAACCTTCCTAAGGCCGCGACCCTTGCATACAGTGCCTCATGTGGTGGTGACCCCCAACCATGAAATTTTGCTACTGTTATGCATCGTGATGTAAATATCTGCATTTTCCGATGGTCTTAGGCGACCCCCGTGAAAGGGTCGTTCGACCCCCAAAGGGGTCGCGACCCACAGGTTGAGAACCGCTGCCTTAGACTTTCAAATCCCACGGCTCTCCTTTCAAAGTTGGGCAAACGGAGTCACCAGAAGGGGAGCGGATTTGGTAGAGGGTGACTCCAGCGGCAGAGCCAGCTTGGAGCCCTGGTCCCTGGGCTCTCAGCCCTGGAGGGCTCCTCCTTTGCGTCTCATGCTCATGCGAGGGCCGAAGAGGCTCTGAGGGGCGTGGAGGAGCTGTGGAGCACAGGGCCAGATCTCTTTTGACAGCGTCCTGGCAGGGAGTCCCTTAGGCGCCTTTGGAGGGAGATGTGCAAGCTCTTCAAGGCCCAGGTCCTAACGTGGCACTGATTGGTAAATTGGCACTTGAAGTGACGGCTCTAGGGCGAGCTCTGGGGTGTAAAGAGTAATCCAGCAACCCAAGAGTCCGCTTCTTGCCGAGTGCCCCATCTCCTCTGCGGGCAGAGGCGCCCCTGCCTGGGCGGCAGCAGACGGGGCCTCCTCTGAGGAGACAGGAGCAGAGGGGAAGGCAGCCTCTTGGTCTGCATGCAGGAGCTGCGGTAACATCCCGAAGTGCAAATGGTGCCCAGCCGGGGCGGCTCAGTGGTTGAACATTGACCTACGAACCAAGAGATCATGGGTTCACTTCCCAGTCAGAGTAGGTGGTGGGCTTGAGCCCCAGGAGGGGGCCCACAGGAGGCAGCCAGTGAATGTTTCTATCTCCCTTCCCCTCTCTCTAAAGTCAATTTAAAAAAAAATTTTTTTAAAGAGGTGCAATCGGTATCCATATCCTCTCCATGCTCTATCTCCTGTGAGGCTTTGCAGGCAGCCCCACCTTCTTCTGGGCCTGCAATCATGGCCCCCTCTTCATGGTCTCATCACAATTTTAAGGCTCTTCTTATTTTTTTTAAATTTTATGTATTTATTCATTTTTAATATATTTTGTTGATTTTCCACAGAGAGTTAGAAACATTGATGACAGAGAAACATCCATCAGCTGCCTCCTGCACACCCCCCACTGGGGATGTGCCGGCCACCAAGGCACATGCCCTTGACCAAAATCAAACCCGGGACCTTTCAGTTCGCAGGCCAATGCTCCATCCACGGAGCCACACCGGTTTTGGCATAAGTCTCTTTTTATTCTACTCATCACCTAGCTCAGTGCCTGGCACTTAGTTTTGAATTACTATTTATTTATTCATTTACTTAATATATTTTTATTGATTTCAGAGAGGGAGAGAGAGGGAGAGAGAGAGAGAGATACAAACATCAATGATGAGAGAGAATCATTGATCAGCCGCTTCCTGCCACACCCCACCCTGGGGATGGAACCCACCATCTGGGCATGTGGCCTGACCAGGAATCAAACCCGAGACGCTTCAGTCCGCAGGCTGACATTCTATCCATTGAGCCAAACCAGCTAGGGCTGAATTAGTATTTATTGACTAAATAAATGAATGAGATTCTATTTAGGGCTTGAATCTTGATTTTACCACCTCTAAACTGTGTTATTGTAACAAGTGAGTCAGCCTCTCGGAGCAATAATGCCTGTAGTTACCTGGTAAAGTGGAAAACAGAAGGGAATCTCCATGGTGGTCAAGACAAGCCCTCTGGGGACGTGGGGGAGTTGCAGGACCCTCTTGGGGGACTCAGAGGCAGACGGGCAGCGTTCCTCTGGCCTGCTTCCGAGTTCGGTCAGAGTCCCCGAGCCCCAACCCTGACTCAAAGCCCTGGCCTTGCTTTGGTGCGCATCCGGCCCATTCCTCCTTCCTGGCCTGTCCCAGGAACACGGGGACATTTTTTTGCTCCTTGGACATGATGGTCCTTCAGCTGTTCTCTCTCTGGGGAAAACCTATTCCAGATGGGTGGCATTTGGAGGAGATCCTGCCCAAAGAGAGTTAGGCATGGAAGGTTAGGGTTTCTTTTCTTTTTTTTTTTAAAATATATTGTATTGATTTTTCACAGAGAGGAAGGGAAAGGGATAAAAAGTCAGAAACTTCGATGAGAGAGAGACATGGGTCAGGCGCCTCCTGCACACCCCACACTGGAGATGTGTCCGCAAGCAAGGTACATGCCCCCAACCGGGATAGAACCCAGGACCTTTCAGTCTGCAGTCCGACGCTCTATCTACTGAGCCAAACCAGTCTCGGCAGGTTAGGGTTTCTTAAAGAACGGTCCCTTGCAGTCCACCCAGGTTTCTGTTACTTACTAGTAGCCTTGTCCAGAAAAATGATCACCATTTTTACATAAAGCCTCTGTTGTTTCAGACCTCATAAGGATAAATCTACCAGGAATTAATGCCTGTCTGTTAGATTTTAATGAGACCAATTGCCTAGAAGTCATAATGCATAGGAATTCTCTCTCTCTTTTGTTAATCCTCACCTGAGGATATTTTCTTCTCCATCGATTTTCAGAGAGAGTGGAAGGGAGGGAGAGCGACCCAGAGAAGAGAGAGAAACATAGATGAGAGAGAGACACATTGATTGATTGCCTCCTGCACATGCCCAGTCTGGGGCCAGGATCAAGCCGGCAACCTAGGTATGTGTCCTTGACCAACATCGAACCCAAGACCCCTCAGCCTGCAGGCCAGCGCTCTCTCCCCTGAGCCAAACAAGTGAGGGCAGGAATTGCCATCTCTTTATTGGAATGAAAACAGAGCATTCTAGGGAGGATTAAAAATATATTTTAATTTTTTAGAGGGAAAGAATCCTTTAAAGAGAATTGTCAATAATGAAAAACGGCTGCTACGTCACATACCTAATATGTAATTAAACGTCTTCATTTTCAGAGACCTGCAATTAGAGTGCTTTGTCTCGTTCCTCGTAAGGGCTTATTCTTGCTAATATGCTGAGGATGCAGGGAGCCAGGAAGAGGAATTTCCGGTTGAGCTTTTCCTTAATTGGAAATACAGTGGTACCTCGAGATACGAGTTTAATTCGTTCCGTAACCTTGAGGCGTGGGAAACTATGAGACTCTCGAGTCGCAGTAAACTGGTGGGTCGTGTACAGCAGGCAGATCCGCGCGATGACTCCTATCTCAAATGTTGCTCATATTTCAAAGCACAAATCCCTCGCTCGATGGCTCGTATCTCAAAAATCTCGTATGTTAGAACACTCGTATCTCGAGGTACCACTATAGGCCTAAGCTGGGAACTAAGGAGAGCTGGGTTCCAGTCCTCCTTCCATCGCTCATTACCTGGCCCTTTAGCTAACCCACTGAGCCTGTGTGAGCCTCTGTCTCCTCGGCTGTAACACAGAACAATGGTCCCTTCCTCAGAGTGCCGAGAGGCAGCCTGCATGGCACTATGGGTGTGACAATACTTTGTAAGTGTCCCAAAGCTGGGAGGTCCTAGGACAGTTCATATGGTGCCTTCTTTCCTGACCCGGGCAGGCCTGGCCCTGTGTTGGTGGTGGGAGGAAAAGGCTGTAAGGTACAGTATCAGCCTTGGTGTGGTGCGAAAACACAGATGTTAATAAAGGGCTAAGGTGCTTTGTTGAATGATTAATATTTATTCACTTTTAATTATTAAAAGTAAGAATGATTAATTCTCTTAATACTTATTAAGAAAATTGCTGGAGCCCTACTGGGTTTGGCTCAGTGGATAGAGCGTCGGCCTGCGGACCTAAGGGTCCAGGGATGGATTCCGGTCAAGGGCATGTACCTCAGTTGCGGGCACATCCCCAGTAGGGGGCGTGCAGGAGGCGGCTTATTGATGTCTCTTTCTCATTGATGTTTCTGACTCTATATCTCTCTGTGGAAAATCAATAACACACACACACACACACACACACACACACGCACACACACACACACACACACATATTTTTAAAAAAAGACCTGATATCTAGTCTCGCCAAACACCATGGCAAGTCATTTGACCTTTATGGAACGTCCCTATTTCTTCTGGAAATAAGAATATCTAACCCACTTAGGTCACAGAATTCCCCCAGATAGGGTTATGGCTTTGGAGATCACCTCAGGTTCCGGTGGTCTGGGAGAGATGGTGTTCTGGACCTGGGGATGCGGGTCTGGCCTGTGAGTGATGGGGTGCATCGGTTCTGAGGAGGGGTGCCCATCTGAAGTAAGCAGAGTGAGGTGACCGAAGGTGGCAGGGGTGGGGTTTGAAGAGCAGATGGTGAAGGAGGGAGGGTTGTTTAGCTGGACTCCAATCCAACTCAGTCATTCCCAGGGATCATCAGATGTCTTAGACCAGTGGTTCTCAACCTTCCTAAGGCCGTGACCCTTGCATACAGTTCCTCATGTGGTGGTGACCCCCAACCATGAAATTTTGCTACTGTTATGCATCGTGATGTAAATATCTGCCTTTTCCAATGGTCTTATGCGACCCCTGTGAAAGGGTCGTTTGACCCCCAAAGGGGTCGCGACCCCCAGGTTGAGAACCACTGTCTTAGAGTTTTACGATGAAAACTCTTCATGCTAAGTAATATGGAGGCTACTCAAGACAAGTAATTGATTTAAAAATATTTGTGTTGATTTCAGAGAGGAAGGGAAAGGGAGAGAGAGAGAAACATCAATGAGGAGAGAGAACCAAGGATTGGGGATTGGCTGCCTCCTGCATGCCCCCTACTGGGGATCGAGCCTGCAACCTGGGCATGTGCCCTTGACCAGAACCAAACCTGGGATGTTTCAGTCTGCAGGTTGATGCTCTATCTACTGGGCCAACCCAGCCAGGGCCAGGACAAATAACTGTAATGGTCATAGTAACAAATTAATGATCAATGAATATTATCAGACGTTAGTGCTGAGACTTTCAGTGAATCCCCCAATTGCCTCATTTACTTTTCTCAACAACCAGACAAGGTAGGTGTCCTTTATTTTTTTTTAAGTATATATTTTATTGATTTTTACAGAGAGGAAGGGAGAGGGATAGAGAGTTAGAAACATCGATGAGAGACATCAATTAGCCGCCTCCTGCACACTCCCTACTGGGGATGTGCCCGCAACCAATGTACATGCCCTTGACCGGAATCGAACCTGGGACCTTTCAATCCACAGGCAGATGCTCTATCCACTGAGTCAAACCGGTGTCCTTATTCCCACTTTATTGACAGGGAAACTAAAGCTTGATATGGTCACACAGCTTGTCAGCACCTGGGGTCAAACCCAGGTTTATCTGGCACCGGACTCATCATCTCTACCACGGCTTTGTGCCTCTTTATTTGTTCTTTAAGTATTTCCTGTTCTTATCTCTGCTCCTAAGGTTGGGTTAGATAGTACAGTAGTACCTCGAGATACGAGTGCCCTAACATACGAGATTTTTGAGAGATACGAGCCGTCGAGAGAGCGATTTTTGCTTTGAAATACGAGCAACAGTTGAGATAGGAGTCATCGCGCGGATCGGCCGGCTGCACACGACCCACCAGTTTACCGCCACCCGAGCGTCTCATAGTTTCCCACGCCTCAAGGTTACGGAACGAAGTAAACTCGTATCTCGAGGTACCACTGTATTTTACATGCTCTTTATGGCCCAGTGTAAATACCACTCCTTTTACAACATCTTCCCTTCCTCCCCAGTAAGAGGGTTTTTCTCTCGCAGCATCCACACGGCAACACGCCCACGTTCTGCGTGGTGTCTTTAACTAGCTGGGTCCAAGAGTGCCTTCCCCCACCAGACTGTCCCTCAGCGCTATGGAAAGCCACGCGTTGTTTCTCGGCATCCATCTTATTGATCATCGCATTCCAGGGCAGAAACATAGCTCTCACACCCACAGCTATGGAGAAAAACCTCATGTGAAAGCCCAGTGGTTCCGTGGTTGACCAGGAGGTCACGGTTCGATTCCCGATTCCAGGTCAGGCCACATGACTGGGTTATGGGCTCGATCCCCATTGGGGGAGGGGGGGTGCATGTGTGCAGGAGGCAGCGATGGATGATTCTCTCTCATCATTGATGTTTCTACCTCTCCCTCTCCCTTCCTCTCTGAAATCAATAAAAACATATTTAAAACACACACACACACACACACACACACACACACACACACACACACTTGTGTGATCCATTAGCTTCTGTTTCCATCAGGTAAAATATGAGCGAGGAAAGAAGAGAAACGAAGGCCCTCTGTTTTTTTTTTATATCCTCCTTCTGCCAAAATGGTCCTGACGAGGCAGGTGACAATAAACGAGTGGCGTGAGGCTTTCTTCACCTGGTTCTGGTGGGCAGAGTTAGCCATCGCTTTGCCTTTTCATCGAATAATAGAGCTGACTGAAAGAGGAAAGGTTCTGGGCCGATAGCTAGGCCCGGTTCATTCTCCCCATTGATGCTGCAGGGATTTATGTAGGTAAGTCCCATTAATGCTAATGGAAGTTACATGTGTAATTCCCCTTTTTCATCACTGAGAGAATAGAGCTTTATATGCCTCGGGTAATTATGGTCCTGGCGCTGTTAGTTTTTTCAGTTAACTTTTTCACCTGCCTTTCTGCTTGGCCTCTTTAAGAAAGGGACTGAATTCTTCTGTTCAAAAAAGGAAAACTGCCAAACTATCCGAGAGGTGAAACAAATGTAACCAGATCCACTTGTTTGAGGGGCAAGAGAGAGAGAGAGAGAGAGAAAAGGCAAGAAAACACCAGGACAGGAAGCTGGAGGGTGAGTTCCTGCTAATTTTCAGATCCCAGGAAGCTTGTGGAGGTTCGGATTTTCTAACAATGCAGGCTTTTCACCGGCTGCCCATTTCCTCAGGTATTTGAAAGCGAGAAAGGAAAATAAGTCCCCGGCCGTTTTGACGGAATTAATTTTAGCGGGGAAGGTGTGAGGAGCAATGCCCGAGCCTTTAGAGAGCTTAATGAAGAATGAGTCTTGGTTTCTGCCTAAGACTTAAATACCGGAAACACCTTGGAATCGGAGACCTGGTTTCGTGAATCTAAAGGACAGCCATGTTGCTGTCTTAGAAATGTTACACCTATGGGGTGTTCCTCTGTCACCCTAGATCCTCTGCTTGGAGCCTACATAGAGGTCATCTTATTCCGTAGGGCATAGCAGTGCCTGTTCCTTAGCCGGACATGGCAAAGTCAGTCCTAGTCTTGCTGTGTACGTAGGACAGTTTTCACAAAGGTTTCCATGGTAGAAAGGGACAAAGGTTCAACTTTGCTGATGGAAGAAAGATATCCCTCAATACACACACACACAGTCAGGTTTTGTGGCAACTAGCCAATCTCATGTTGGAAGGCATTTCCAGGGTCCCCTCATTCAGGGGTTCCGTGACAGGGAGCTTACTCTAGCACAGCGGTTCTCAACCTGTGGGTCTTGACCCCTTTGGGGGTCGCCTAAGACTATTGGAAAACACATATTTCCCATGGTCTTAGGAACCAACAGACCACTCCTCGGTTTAGCAAAATGTAGCAATGTAGTTTACTGTTGTCATATTAAGACTGTTACCCATGCTACACCACGATTCAAGACAAAATTTCATTTATTTGTAATTAGAAATATTTCACAATATATAATTACATATTGTTTTTGTGATTAATCCCTATGCTTTAATTATGTTCAATTTGTAACAACGAAAATACATCCTGCATATCAGATATTTACATTACAGTTTATAACAGTAGCAAAATTACAGCTATGAAGTAGCAACAAAAATAATTTTATGGTTGGGGGTCACCACAACATGAGGAACTGTATTAAAGGGTCACGGCATTAGGAAGGTTGAGAACCACTGCTCTAGCACTTAGTACAGTATCCGGAGTCCCGTTGGGTGAGTGATTTGAATCAAACTTGTCAAGAATAGGCTGTTTTTTCATTGGACAACTTTGTGTTCAGAAGCTCTGGCTCCCGGTGAATAGAATTATGACTTCCACTCATTTTCATTGACCCTTTGGGCCCTATTTTGTGTTTTCATCTCTTGGCCCCTGTTCTGTCCTCTTGTTCCCTTCCTCTGACTCTTGAGAAGGATTCTTCACTGTTTCTCAGAGTTAGGAATTGAGACATTTCAGTGGCCTGCGCTTCTCATCCTAACGGCAGGCATAGTCTGGCTTCTGAGGCCAGGTTTTCTCACTTGTGGTTCTCCAGCTGGTCTCTCAGTCCTGCGACAGCTGAACCTTATTTCTCCGAGCTGGCTCACTCCCTGAGACTTGTGACAGAAGGCCTTCTGTCTATCACCTGTCTTTTCAGTCTTCACACCCAGATTCCTGGTCCTCATAGTTACCTATCCTCGGAGTTCCTTTCAGAGGAACGCCTCAAAGCTTGGAGAAGACCGAGGTACAATGTTATATGAGCTGCTTTCTCCAAAACAGCTTCATGTAGCGAAGGGAACATTCACTGAGAATGAGGAGACCTGGAATCTAGCCTTTTCTCAGCCACAGATGTTCCCTGTTTCAACTTCCCCCCATCTAGATCCATTTAACCATTGTGCAAAAGCCAAAGGGATCTTCACATATAAATTGGATTCTGTCATTTAAAATCCTTCCACGGGCCGAAACTGGTTTGGCTCAGTGATAGAGCATTGACCTGCGGACTGAAAGGTCCCAGGTTCGATTCTGGTTCAAGGGCATGTACCTTGGTTGCGGGCACATCCCCAGTGGGGGGCGTGCAGGAGGCAGCTGATCGATGTCTCTCTCTCATCGATGTTTCTAACTCTCTATCGCTCTCCCTTCCTCTCTGTAAAAAATCAATAAAATATATTTAAAAAAATAAAATAAAATCCTTCCATGGTTCTTTATCGTACTAGAGTCTTCGCCTCACATGTAAAATCTTGCCTGAGGCCTCAAAGGGCCTCCAGGATGACTCCATCCTAACTACCCTCGAGCCTAGTTTTTACCTTTTTCGCTGTCGCTCACTCTGCTTCAGCCACCCTCGTCATTTTGCAAGATGTGTCCGACCTCAGAGTCTTTGCAAAAGCTGTTTCAACGCCTTCAAATGCGTCTTCCCTCCACTGTGGCCTGGGCGACTCTCATTCTCTGGATTTCAGCCCAAATGTCATTTCTTCAAGAAGCTCTTCTGAAACCTGGATGAAATGTCTGAGCTGCCTGAATGACAGCCACATTGGGGGCCATGCTCTGGAGATAAGCATAAGCCAGCCCTTCAGCCCGTGCTTTTGAGGTGCATCCTGCTCTTCTGCTTTTTTCCCACAAGAAGATAGACATCACATGCAGGTCCTGTCATATTCAGGCTGGATGTGTAGGGATAGGAGCTAACGGTATACTGCCTGGGTCTTAAAAACATTTTAAAAAAATGTAGTGCACTCAACTCGAAGGGACCAAACTCAGTAAAGCAAAGGAAGGGCAAGAAAACACACAAAGTTATGGATGACCTAGTTCAGGGTTTGGGAAAGGTTTTATTGTAAAGGACCAGAGAGTCATCATTGTAGGCTTGGTGGGCCAGACAGTCCCTGTGGGACTCAGGACTCAACTCTGCAGCCATCAATAGTCCATAAGCAGACGAGTGTAGCAGTGTTCCAAGAAAACTTAAGTTTCAGCCGAAACCGGTTTGGCTCAGTGGATAGAGCGTCGGCCTGCAGACTGAAAGGTCCCAGGTTTGATTCCGGTCAGGGGCATGTACATTGGTGGCGGGCACATCCCCAGTAGAGGGCGGGCAAGAGGCAGCTGATCAATGTCTCTTTCATCGTTTCTAGCTCTCTATCCCTCTCCCTTCCTCTCTGTAAAAAAATCAATAAAATATATTAAAAAAAAAAAGAAAAAGAAAACTTAAGTTCCAAACATAGGCGGCATTAGACTGCTGGTCATCGTTTCCCGCTCCCTGACCCAGTGTATGCCGGATGCTTTACATATATTTACTCTTTACAACCATCTGATGGGCAATTCTGTATCCATTCAGGGTCCTAGAGGTGAAGTAGCTTGTCAATAGTAGCCCGGTTGAGTATAAGACAGAATTAGGGTTCTAATTTGGGCTTCAAAGACAAAAGAAGGGAAATGGCCAATTACGTTTAATTCAACGAATATTTATTGAGCATATGATTATGGTGATGCTAGACATTTAGAAAGACTGGCATCTTTGTATTTCACTTCTCTCTGGTGACCTAGTCAGAGTTTAACATTATTCGGGGAGGCATTATGGTGTGATGAAAAGAAAGTGAGTTTTGGAATCCAACAAGACTCAGATTTTAACTCTACTCTTGAACAATTCTGTGAACTTGTGTAAGTTTATGTAAGTTCTGGCCTAAATTTCCTGAGACCAGTAACAAGTGACTTGATATTGGTAGATGGTAGACCTTCGTAAAATACTTTTTGTTGTTGGTGTTAATCCTCGCCTGAGGATATTTTTCCATTGATTAAAAGAAAAAATCTTTATTGGCCCCAGCTGGCTTGGCTCAGTGGATAGAGCATCAGCCTGCGGACTGAAGGGTCCCGGGTTCGATTCCGGCCAAGGGCACATGCCTAGGTTGTGGGCTTGAT
This sequence comes from Lasiurus cinereus, assembly GCA_011751065.1. Lineage (NCBI taxonomy): Eukaryota > Metazoa > Chordata > Mammalia > Chiroptera > Vespertilionidae > Lasiurus > Lasiurus cinereus. The sequence goes on from JAAGEH010000038.1 coordinate 6,084,061, forward strand.
CCGTGGTGGGGAGCATGCAGGAGGCAGCTGATCAATGATTCTCTCTCATCCGTGATGTTTCTATCTCTCTCTCCTTTTCCCTTCCTCTCTGAAATCAATAAAGAAATATTTTGTTTAAAAAAAGAAAAAAAATCTTTATTGTTGTGTTACATAGGTCCTCCCCCCCCCCCCCGCATTAACCTTTGCCAGTCTGCTCTCATTCCCCACCCTAGACCCTCCCCACTCCACTGGCTGTGTCCACGGGTTAGGCATAGATGCACACAAGTTCATTGCTTGATCTCTTCCCACCACCCTCCCCTGCCTGCCCTCTGAGGTTCATCAACAGACTGCTGAACCTCCATTGATTGTTAGGGAGAGTGGAAGAGAGAGGGAAAGGCAGAGAAAGACATCCATGTGAAAGAAACACATCGATTGGTTGCCTCCTGCACAAGCCCTGCTGAGGGCCCAGGCTGGGGAGCAGCCTACAACCAAGGTATGTGCCCTCCCTTTTTTTTTTTTAACGTTTATTTATTTGTTTGTTTGTTTGTTTGTTTGTTTGATTTCAGAGAGGAAGAGAGAAGCAGAGAGACAGAAACCTCAATGATGAGAGAGAACTATTGACCGGCTGCCCCTGCGCACCCCACATCGGGGATCAAGCCCGCAACCCGGGCCTATGCCCTGAGTCACCGGGAATCCAACCGTGACCTCAAGGCTGATGCTCAACCACTGAGCCACATCAGCTGGGCAAGGTTCATGTCCTTGACCTATGAACCCTCTCTCCCCAACTGACCTCGCTCTCCTCTGGCCCACTCCCCGAGCGTCCACCAGAGTCAGTGTTTATTATAGTCGGCGAGCCTTTGAAAAAGATGCAGCTGGAAGCCGTGAATGGTTTGCAGGAAAGATGATGATGGCCCAGACGGGGCTGCTGTTACTCTGAGAGTAATCTCTAGTGCAGTGGTTCTCAACCTTTCTAATGCCACGACCCTTTAAGACAGCTCCTCATGTGGTGGTGACCCCCAACCATAAAATTATTTCCGTTGCTACTTCATCACTGTCATTTTGCTACTGTTATGAATCGTATCTGTGTTTTCCAGTGGTCTTAGGCGACACCTGTGAAAGTGTTGTTCGACCCCCAAAGGGATCTCGACCCACAGGTTTATGAACCACTGCTCTAGTGTCTTATCACAGTATTCGAACTCCAGCTTGATGCTCCAGAGGTCTTATTCCAGGGGCTGGATCATCCCAACGCAGACTGTCAGAAGCGCACCTCCATGCCTTCTCCCGGGCCTGAAGACCTAGTTGCTCCCATGCAAACTTCTCATTTCCTGTCTGTGCCTCTTCAGCGGCTTTGAGGAAATCCCTCCCCCTCTGCGTGGTGCACTTTGTAAGGGTTCGCACGAGAGGCAGCCCTCCCACGCTCTTGCCCTTCTCGGTGTCTGATGTGCTAATGCAGCGGTTCTCAACCTGTGGGTCGCGACCCCCTTTAGGGGTCGAGCGACACTTTCACAGGGGTCGCCTAAGACCATCGGAAAACACAGGTATTTACATTATAATTCATAACAATAGCAACATTACAGTGATGAAGTATGGTTGGGGTCACCGCAACATGAGGAACCGTATTTAAGGGTCACGGCATTAGAAAGGCTGAGAATCACTGTGCTAATGGGAAAAAGCAAACTTCGAAATCAGCATGGGAGATGGAAATACCAACAGGTCGTGGCTGAAAATTCTGCGTTTGGTACAAGTTGACTGTAGTCGTAATCCATAATTTTCATGTTTCTGCTTTTACCGGATGAGAAGCAAACTCCTTTGACCCATGAAGTTGATCTGTGAACTCTGTCAAAAAATTCAAAACCCCGCAGTAGAGGATCGTGCATGCCATTACCATAATTTGCCACCCAGGGTGTAAATGTGTGTTCTCTAAACCGGTCCCGAGTACAGATAGCATTTGACAGCGCGTTAAGGAAAGGCGGTTTATCGGACACAGGGCAGAGCGAACTAAAAGTCTGCCTTCTCTCTCCACTTCTTCCTCCCGGAAACTGGGAGTTGTAATGTACATTTTCATGGTGCCACTGAGAGAGATGTTATATTTCAACCCAATAAGACAACAGATACCTCAGAGGGCGGGGGCTGAACAGAGTGAGAATCTGAGCTGTGTAAGCCTTGTGTTTGGTGCATTAGGAGGGGGAAAAAGAAATGCCTCCATTCGTCCAGTTCAGGCTTGGAATTTCAGAGAAGCTATTTGTAAGGGGAAGGAATAAAATGGAGAATTTGAGAATCTGAATTTCCCTTGGCCTTCCCTCTGGGACTGACTCTCTCTCTCTCTCTCTCTCTCTCTCTCTCTCTCTCTCTCTCTCTCTCTGTGTGTGTGTGTGTGTGTGTGTGTGGCTTGGGTTGTGTGTAGGACTTACTCCACCGTTAGGAAGGCTTTGTACGCTTTCTCTAGGATCTCCGCGATGAGGTTCCTCTCTCTTCAATCCCCGACATGAAAATGTGTCGGAATGCTCGGCGGCCTTTCACTCCCTCCTCAATGGGCCCTTTCGTTTGTCACACCAAGGTGTCCTTCTTCGGGGTGCCAGGTCAGGCTACCGAAACAGCTTCCGGGAGGGGATTACGGCCAATTAACGTCTCTGTACACAAAGGCCACTGGCAGCTGCTCGGGCGGCCTGGAGGCGGCTCCGGAGCTGCATCTTAAACAGGGGCCTCCCGCCCGTCCTCGGGTTCAAGTGGGAAGAGGCGCAGAACGGTGGTGTTTAGGATTGGAAAATGCTGCTGTGTTTTTGGAGATGAAGTCTGGCGAAAAGGAAAGTAGCGTTCAGAAGGAGCTAACCCGCCCCGTGCGGGCGCTGCTCTCCGTGGTCTGGGGGTGCCGTCGAGGATGCTCGCACAGGGGGCTCGTTCCTGGGCACCTGTGGCCGGGCGGGAGGTGATGTTTCCCCACAGAACCATCTCGTGCTCCCCTTTCCCTGGTTCTCTGTTTGGAGAAAGTTCAGTGGAACCCGGGGGGCAGAGAGGAGCTGCTCAAAGCCCATCTGGTCTTACGAGGCAGCCGCCTTGTCAGTGAGACACCTACGCGTGGACACCTGTGCCACGAAGCTTTGTTTGGGGTCAAGTGCAGCGGGGAGAGGCGCCAGGCGAAGTTGGCTTCTTCAGCCTCTGATCCAGTGGTTCTCAACCTTCCTAATGCCACGTCCCTTTAATGCAGTTCCTCATGTTGTGGTGACCCCCAACCATAAAATTATTTTCTTTGCTACTTCGTAACTGTAGAGTCTGATCTGTTATCCAGTTATTTTTGTTTTCCTTTTACTGAATAAACGGCTACACTTTTTACAATTTGCCTTTGCTTTGGAGGGAGTGTGTGTGTGTAAGTGTGTGTGTGTGTGTGTGTGTGTGTGTGTGTGTGTGTTTCAGTTCAGAAATTCTGGAAGGGAGGAAGATATTAGCGTGAAAAGAGATGTTGTGATGAAGGTGATGGGGAAAGAGTCTCAGCTAGAGACTGGGCTGGGGCCCATTCAGAAGGATGTGGTGAAAGGGGTAGCGGATCCTCATTCTATATTCGGGGGAGAAGAGTTTTCCAAGACGTTTTCAAGGTCCAGGGTGAAGGTGGAGGGTTTTCAATTCCCTGCACAGGGGACCTCTCCAGCTTCCTCCACGGCCAGGCGTGGAGCTTTCTCCGGGATGGAACGGGCGAGAGAACAGGATGCTGCCTTCAGAATTTACAGTGGGAACCTCTGAGAAAAAAAAAAAGAGAGAGAGAGAGAGAGAGAAAAACCTGGAAAGAGAAACGAATTCATAGATGGAAGGTCAGAAGGTCGACGATGACCGCAATTTTCCCGAGTCAGGGTGGAAAGTGTCAGGAGTAAAACGTGAGAACCAGAACCTTAACGCTGCTTCCCGTTTGGCGATCCACTTCCTCCCACCGGGAGAGAAGCTTCCAGAAGAGCATGCATTTCTCTTGCAGTTGCTTCAAGGGGAGAAATGGTGTTTTTTGTTTGTTTGTTTTTTCAAAAAGTCAGCCTCTCCATCCCTCATCTACATTATGGTCATTCTCAGTTTCCTGCGCTTTAGGCCTAACTCTAGATTCTCCCTTCGCGTGATATTTCCCCCCAAAGCAAAACCCTCATAACGGTCTCAATGTGTGGCCCCCCCCCGCCCCCTGGGTTTTAGTTGCAGATCCCCGCCTTGTGAGTCTGCAGACACGTCGGGTCCCCCCTCATGTTAAATGGTAATTGCCGGGAGGACCGCCGCGGATGGAAACATTGTTATATTTTGTGCATTTTTCACACTTCAGCAGTCACTCCCCCCCCCTCTCTCGGGCCTGCGGTATGCTTATTAGGGTATGAAATGCAGGTGTGTGGGAAACGGCTCCGGGACATTGACAGGTTATTTTGTTGGTCACTGCCTAATTAGGAGCATAGTGGATGCACCCTGCTAAGCTTTAGTGCGGGGCGGCCGAGCCTGGTCTGTTCTAATTTCCTCGCGGCTTTGATATTCGCCAAAAGATTGACGGTTTGCACAAAAAGCCAAGGCCCCAAAGGAGGCCCGCGGAAACAATGAGCCTTCTTGCTTGTAGACACCACAGATGTGAGAGAAAGCTGGCGGAAGACAATCGGCCGGCACTGTCTAATTGTCTCCGATGTCAGCGTCATTAATGTTTTCCCATGTAACGCGGGGAAGGCCAAGGTTGCGTCCTCCCTTTCTCTCCTGTCACATGGCTCCGTAACTTTACCGAGAATTTAAGTGTGCATTGTACGCGGGCCATAAAGGACCCGGGGCTACCTTGGGGTTTTAATGAATCCGTGCTTAATTAATGTTGGCGGCTTTTATCTGCAGTCCCCTCGGAAGAATCCTTATTGGGATGAATAACGTGTTTTTTTTTTTCAGCTGGGAAGATCGAGACTCGCTGGCTGATGAGATATATATATATATATGTATGTGGACATTTTGGAGTCTTAAACCAGCGCCATGTTTCCAGAAAGGGGGGTGGCTTTACCTTCTAGCAGGCGTCACGTGACCGTGTGGAGCAGCAGGCAGAGCAAGGACTTGGTTTGGGACAGGACTTCCAAAGAACCCCAGGGCGATGGCCAAGCGGCACGGAATGACAAGACCACCCCCGGGAGACCCCCAAACCTATGTCTACGTGTGAAATGGTTTTAAAGCTTTTCTCCAGAGGAGGAGGAGCAGCAAAGCGGGCAAGGGGGAACCCCCAAGAAGGACTGGCAGACTGGACTGAAATGAAACACTGTTTTTGCAAGGCAAGACCTGGAGCTGCTTCTGTGCTGATGATGCGTCACCCCAAAGGGGGCAGCTTACCTGTCCTGGGAATCAGCAAGTGTCATACCGATCGCCCTGCACAGCCACATCTGTGACACCAGCATCCACGAGGGCAGATACCGTAGCGTCTGCTCCCTCGGATATTTCCCCGGTCTTCTCTGGGGGGTTGTGCCTTTTTCCCTTCTGGGCCTCAGAGCCGCGGCCGTGGAACAGAATGGGCCCTGGTCTGGGATTTGTTTACTGACTGGAAGCTTTTGAGCGAGGGAAATCCACATATCTTTTTAAAAATATTTATATTTTTATTGATTTCAGAGAGGAAGGGAGAGGGAGAGAGAGACAGAAGCACCAATGATGAGAGAGAATCGTTGGTCAGCTGCCTCCTGCACACCCCTCACTGAGGATCGAGCCCGCAACTCAGGCATGCACCCCTGACAGGAATCGAACCCAGAGCCCTTCAGTCTGCAGGCAGATGCTCTATTCACTGAGCCAAACCGGTCAGGGCTACGTGTCTTTTTTAAAAACATAAATTTTTAGGGATTTCAGAGAGGAAGGGAGAAGGAGAGAGAACTTGAAACATCAATAAAGAGAGAGGATCATTGACCGGCTGCTTTCTGCATACCCCACCTGGGCATCGAGCCCATAACCCGGGAATATGCCAGAACCGTGACCACCTGTGGCATAGGTCGATGCTCAACCGCTGAGCCACACTGGCCGAGCAACCCACATATCTTGAGTTCCACAGTGAGTTAAAAATGTATCAAACTTGATTCTCCAAAATAATCGCTTTGGAAAATTAGCCTCCCCCTCAAATCAGCTTTCCGGGGAAGCCCTGTTTACATCTGAACCTTCTATTACCCAGGATTGTCACCCTGGTACACAACTACTCTTGACAGGAAGCAGTTTCTGTGAACTTGGAGTCACGCATAGAAAATTCTATCCCCTGAGTGTCTGGCTTCCTGTAAGCCTCCTTCCCAACACCTGCCTGCACAATGCCATCTACCCAGTGATACCCAATATCTGAGGGCCCATCAGCATCCATGGTGGTTTCATAGGGGATGTGACACAGCACAACTTCCGACCCAAGAAGGGCCTAGTTTAAAGAGCGTCATGGAGCCAAAACCAGTTTGGCTCAGTGGTTGAGCGTTAACCTGTGAACCAGGAGGTCATGGTTCAATTCCTGGCCCGGGCACATGCCCGAGTTGCAGGCTCGATCCCCAGTGTGGGGCATGCAGGAGGTACCCGATCAATGATTCTCTCTCTTTATTGATGTTTCTCTCTCTCTTTCCTTCTCCCTTCTTCTCTCTGAAATCAATAAAAATATATTTTTAAAATAAATAAATACAGCCCTGACCGGTTTGGCTCAGTGGACAGAACATCGGCCTGCGGACTGAAGGGTCCCAGGTTCGATTCTAGTCAAGGGCATGTACCTTGGTTGCAGACACAGGGAATGTTCAGGAGGCAGCTGATCGATATTTCTCTGTCATCCATGTTTCTCTCTATCCCTCTTCCTTCCTCTCTGTAAAAAAAAATCAATAAAATATATTTTAAAAAATAAATAACACAACTAGAAAGTGTCATGGAAAAGTGCATAGCCTTTGGGGTCAGGTAGATCTGAGTTTAAATCTGGCCTCTGCAGCTTCCCAGCTGTGAGACTTGGGGCCTGAGCTTTCGAAGCCTCTACTTCCTCGTGTTTAAAGGGGAGCAATGCCTTGCAGAGTTGGGGTAAGATTTAAGATAACGGGTGTCAAGTGCTCAGCTCAGGACCCTGAGCTGTCAGCGGTGGCCACCGTTACTGCTGCAGTAGCACCTTCTGTCCACCAGGGCGACTCTGCTCTCTCCCTTTCTTAACTGTGTGCACCTGAGCTTGCGCCTAACCAGTGGTGGGCAAACTGCGGTGGCTCGCGAGCCACGGTTTGCCGCTCTGTTGACTCATGAGTTTGCCGATCACTGACCTAGACTCTCAATTCCAATCATTACAGGCTGTTGTGGTTCCTTGTGATTAAGCCCCTATCCCAGTGGTCGGCAAACTCATGAGTCAACAGAGCCGCATGTGGCTCAAGAGCCGCAGTTTGCCGAGGCCTCTCCTAAACAGTCAAGCTTAGCTCCTCAGATGTAATGTGGGGATGGTAACCGTACAGATGCCTGATGGTGCTGATGTGAGTCGTCAGTGAAAGATGATGCTATGGTTGATGAGAACAGACACACATACACGGCGCTAAGGTGTCTGTGGGTTTTGGTCTGTTTTTAATGCCCGCCAGCTCACTGAGCGCTTGCTGCAGAGAGTCTGGAACATAGTCAGCACTTTATCAATCTGAGCTGCTGCCGCTGTTGGCTGGGGAGCCCTCGGAGAGGTTGAACTGGAGCTCCGCTAGATTCTTTTTTTTTTAAAATATATTTTATTGATTTTTTACAGAGAGGAAGGGAGAGAGATAGAAAGTCAGAAACATCGATGAGAGAGAGACATCGATCAGCCGCCTCCTGCACGCCCCACAGTGGAGATGTGCCCGCAAGCATGTACCTTGCTTGCGGGCAC
>JAAGEH010000038.1:6092246-6120336 GCA_011751065.1 Lasiurus cinereus
CAACCGCGCGGTTCAGGCTGTGACTGAACCTGTGTCTCCGAGCCTTCGCCTGGAAAATTGAAAATTTGGGTAATCACAGTGTTTACCTCATCGGGGATATCTCAGGATTAAGGCTCTACATGGCGTGTAAAGTGCTCAGAACAGTCTCTGGCACAAAGAGAAAGCTCAACACATGTGAACCTTGACACGTGACCTGTCCCCGGAGTTTCTCCATGCGGAGGGAGGCAGTCTCTAACAGGGGGACGTGGAAGAATTCTCCAGCATGATGCCATTTGCTGTTTGGAAGCAGCGGTCAGCGAGGACATTAGACAGAGGTGACCCCGTTCTTTCTGTCTGATCTTCCAGAGGAGAACTCAGTGCTACTGCAATGCAGTCGGTAGTCTGAAAGGGAAACTCAGAGTCTATGTCTCCTTATTTTTATTTTTTATTTTTCCCCCTATTGACCTCCCCCCAGGCCTTCCCTACCCCCCAATACATGCCCTCACCTGTCTCTTCGCCCCCGCCCCCCGGTGTCTTGTATCCATTGGTGACGCTTATATACATCATACAAGTCCTTCGGTGGATCTCTTACGGGCCCCCCACCTCCCCTGCCTTCCCGCTGTAGTATGACAGTCTGTTCACTGCTTCTTTGCCCTGAATCTTTTTTCCCCCCTGATTCTTTTCTTTAAAAACATCTTGCCTCTGCAGGCTAGAAATAAACCTATAAGAACAAAAAACGTTTGAGTCCCCATTTCAATGTCCACCAGTTCTGAGTCCCAGTTTCAATGTCAAACAGTTCCTCGTGCATCAGCGATGGTATCTGGATGGTGGACAAATGGTGGCCATACAGGTCCGACCCTCTCTGGTTTGGTCCGAGGCATCCTGTGGCGACGCACAGCTGCTGACTGCTAGGTTCTACACAGTGGCGCCGAGCCACTCTGTGCGATGCTCCCACGCCGGGTTCAAACTCACCGATCCCCAGGGAAATGCAAGCCAAAGCCACCATGAACCCTCACCTCAGACTTGCTAGAAAGGCTGTTACCGGAAAGACAAGAAATAACACGTGTGGGAGAGGAAGCAGAGAAACGGAACCTCCCTACATTGTTGGTGGGAATGAAAGCAGAATGGAGATTCTTCAAACCATTACCAAGAGAACGACCAGCTATTCCCCTTCTGGATATTTATCCAAAGACAGGAAACCATTAATTTGATAAAGATGTGTGCCCTATGTTTATCGCAGCCTTATTGACAATAGCCAAAATACAGTGGTACCTCGAGATACAAGTTTTATTCGTTCTGTAACCTTGAGGCGTGGGAAACTATGAGACCCTCCAATCTCAGTAAACTGGTGGGTTGTGTGCAGCCGGCCGATCCGCGTGATGCCTCCTATCTCAAATGTTGCTCGTATTTCAAAGCTAAAATCGCTTGCTCCACGGCTCGTATCTCAAAAATCTCGTATGTTAGGGCACTCGTATCTCGAGGTACCACTGTATCAAAGTGAAACAGAACTTGTTAGGACCAGGATTCAGGTCTTGGACCTACCTACTCCTCACTCAGGCACTGGCCTTACCCAGATTGGTGCATCTGTGGGGTTCTATCTCTGCGCCAGAGTTAGGACCTAATTTTGCCCTTACACCAGGCCTCACCAATAACATGCCAGGCCACAGGGATACAGAGAGGAGGCGCTGGCAGGTGAAGCATTCATTGGGAGCTGTTTTGTATGTATCACCGGAGGTGTCCCCAGAGGAGGTCCTGATGTGTGTGTGTGTGTGTGTGGTCTAGGAAATGTGCCTAAAAGTAGACCGAAGGCAGCTGTGTTTTGGTGGCAGGCCTCAGGCATGTCAGCACCTGACAGAGTCTGATCAAAGCCTCCTTCCAGAGACACCAGGAGCAACGCCACGGACAGAATTCTCGGAAAGTAAACAGCTGCATATTGCGGGGTGCCATCTGCACACCTGTATTGGAGCACTTGCTGAGCGCAGACATTTTGAGTCCTTAATGGATGACCGCGAAATTGACAAATTAGGGGGCGGAAATTGCATCTCTGAAAGCGTGGGGTTCATCCATCTCCGGGGAATGACTCAGCTCCTTCTTGCCTTCAAGCTATAATTTCAGTTTCTTTTTCTAATGGACACATTGATATTTTGGTGGCTTATTTCTCACCTGGAAAATGTTCCTTAAAAGGAAATGGGGAAATTAGAAGGTGTAACTTGAAAAGTAGCTTTTATGTGAGCAACTCTACCAATATTAAGATGTGGTCAATGCCTTATAATGGAGCGTTTCTAAACTTCAATCAGCTGTGAATAAATGCTATCATTTGGCTGTGATAAAGGAAAATTTCTTCTTAAGTACTTCTAATTATAATTGTTAAACAAAAAAAATGTTAATTCTGTTGGACAGTATTAAAACTTGCTATGTTTTCTTTATCAAATAAAATTTTTTAAATTTTGTATTTTGACCTTAAGTAAACAAAATTAGATTAATAACATAATGAATGTCTATAACATTAGCTCAAGAACTAGAAATTAATAGTAAGTTAATTATTACTATTTATGTGTTATTCCTCATGCCATTTTTCTGCCTTTTTTCTCCCAGAGGGAACCACTATCCTAAATTAAAAAAAAAATCATTATTGATTTTAGTGAGAGATAGAAATATCAATGATGAGAGAGAATCATTGATTGGCTGCCTCCTGCACCCCCCCCTACTCAGGATCAAGCACACAATCCAGACACATGCCCTGGACTGGAATCGAACCTGGGGCCCTGCAGTCCACAGGCCGATGATCTACCCACTGAGCCAAACTGGCCAGGGCTTAAATTTTGCTTTTATTATCTCTGCCACTGTGATTGTTGTCTGAGTGGGGAGACAGAGTCTTGGTGCTTCCTAATCCTCCATCTTTCCAGAATCCTCCCCGTTTTCTTGATAGTGCTATTGAAGAGGAACCCTTAGATTTTTTATAAAGGCTAATTTATCAATTTTCCTTCTAAGTTATATCACACCTACACATACTACACACACATTACACATTTAACTGATCTCTTATCCTGTCTGTGGTCATTTGTATGGTTGCCAGTTTTTTTGTTATTACAAATATTGATGCTATGAATATTCTTGAACGTATCTCCTGATATGCATGCTCAGTACTTTGTTTCAGCTGTCCATGTTGAATTACAAGGTATGTCAGTGGTTAGCTTTGTAAGCTACTGTCAAATTATCATCCAAAGTGATTATGCCAAGTTAGAATTATATTACCCATACATAACGGCTCATTACCATCCATTGTCAGTTCTCCTATAGCATAACCCTGGTGTCCTAAAAGTCACTATTCTATGCAAAATCACCCACAGCACTTATGGGGAAAATGGGGTTATGGGAAGAATGCTCAAAAAAACGTCAATGGCACATAGAAACAGGAGCACAGTTTTGCACATGGTAAATAGTTAGGAAATACATCCTATAGTTGGGCATCTCTGACTCGGGATAGGGATGCGCTAATTTCCAGGAATGGTTCTAATGTCGTTGCTAAAACAGGGTAAGTGTGCCTCCTGTTCCCTGTCTGTGCCAGATAGCATGGTTCCCCCACGCACACATACCATCGACAAGCTCAGGAATTACCTGCCATTCTGAATCTTTGCGTTTTAGCTCCATCGTCTTCTATCAAAATGCGAACTCTTCAGCATCTGTTTCCTTTGATACCTCTTTCTGATCCGTCGCTGGGAAAAGCAGCCACACTTTCTGTTTGGGGGAAACTCATGAATCACGTTGCCAGTTAAGGAAACCGGTTCTTGGAGGTGAGGCATTTTTATCTTTGTAGCTCTGCATTCCTTCTTACCCTGCAAGGACTCTTTAATAGATTTTTATGAAGAGCTTTTCCTTCTTAAAAATCTATGATGAAAAAAATAGAATGAGAAGTACCAAGGTGTGAGGGTACCAATGAAAGCCTTTAGAATTTTTCTTCCACTAAAATAAAGCCACGAAGTCAGCACGCTGAACACACCACCAGCAAAATGTTACGCATCTGAAATGAGGAATAACGGATACGGTGCCGTTACTTTCCAGGTGCCATTCTTGTCGTCAGAAACGTGTGCTTCTGTTTTATCTTCCTGCCCATAAGATGCAAACTCGGGTCTCTCTATGACCTTGGACAAATTAGCAAGAGGCATTTTTCCCCCCTCGCCTCTTTCCAAAAGTTCAATATTTTCAGATTTTGACTCAGAATCAATGCTGACTTTTTCCTAGAAGCCCTAACTTGGAGTCAGAGACTTTGAGTGCTTGAAATGACAACTTTCATCTATCCTCTGCATATGCCACCGAGGAAGCTTACTAATTTGTCACTGTAGATGGAATTGTGGTGTGATCTATCTATGTCTGCACACTTTTTGGGGGGCAAGCTTGAGAATTTGTTCGGTATATTTCGCTTGCGTTTGGGATGGAATAGGGAGGTAAGCAAATGATGGAGGAAATGCGGAGGTCTTTCCAATAAACTCCTAGGAAAGAGAGAGAAAGGTCAAGGAAAGAAGCCCTGGGCCGGAGGTCAGCGCTCTTGGGGACAGCTGTCAGGATGTAACTGTATTGCCCATTAATTCACTGCTCTCTGTCCTTGCTGTCACGCTCCCCAATTACCCCTCATTTCCCCCTGGTGACTTGTTCCTCTTTCTTCAGGCCTGGCCATCCCCCACCAGGCGGGGTTTGGCTTCCCTTTTAAAGTGCCTCCCGAAGGACCCTCCCACCCCCACGGAAATCACAATGTGTGCTAATTGCCTCTAATTATGAGTGGGCGTCCCCCACCAGGTTGGACATTCCATGAGGGCTTAGGCCTGGTCTTGGTTGCTATCGCATTCTCGGTGCTTAACATAATGCCTGGCATGAAGAAGGTGCCCTGGATTTGTTTGCTAAATAATTGAACTGTTTATTCAATGTATATGATTGATGCGACAGACTGCTACCATTTCCAGTGCGCCAGGTGTTCAGTGGTTTGCACCGGGCTCCCTCTAGGACCCAGGAGCCGGGATTCAGGGCAGGAAGGGGGCAGCCCTGACTCCTTGAATCTGAAACCCAGGGGGCCTCTGTGTGGCCCGGGAAAAACCTGCTTTGCTTCCCTGTGGAAACGATGACTCTCAGGATGCAGGGTTTCCACAGGGAAGCAAAGCAGGTTTTTAAAGGTTGTGTTGAACTCTGAGGACAGGAGGTTCTAGAACGTTTCTACCCATCAGGGAGAAGGTGGGTGGAAAATAATGGAAGAGTGCTCCTTTCTGCTGGTTTAAAAAGAAGTAAAATTCAGTCAATGATGTCTCTATTGTTTTGTTTTAGAAAAGATGACAGGGCCCTTTTCTTGATGAGATCTTCTTCTTTTTTTTTTTTCAACCCACATTCCTGGAGGTGTTGAGCCCAGGAGGGCTTCTGTGTTTCTTAATTCCTCATTGGAGAGCCTCAGCTTGTGACCGGGATGACTCTTCCCTGTAGCAATGCTGCCTGCCCACCTCCCTGCACTTGTGGGAGAGCAGTAAAAAGTGGCTTTATCTTCCACTGTATACTATATGCACCATATCTTTTTCTAATCCCATCATCTATTGAGGGACATCTATTTGATTGTTTCCATGTCTTGGCCATCATGAAAATGCTACCATGACCTTAAGGGTGCATACGTCTTTGCTACTAAATGTTTTCGAATGTTTTGGCTAGATAGCCAGAAGAGGGATTGCTGGGTCATATGGTAACTCTACTCTTAATTTTTTGAGGAATCTCCGTACTGTTTTTCATCGTGGCTGTGCCAGTTTACATTCCCATCAGCAGTGAATGAGGGTTCCTTTCATTCCCAACCTCTCCAACACTTATTATTGTCTTGTTGATAATGGCCATTCTAATAGGTATGAGGTGGTATCTTACTGGGTGTAGTTTTGATTGTCATTTCTCTAGTAGCTAGTGAAACTGAGCATCTTTTCATATATGTGTTGGCCATTGGTCTTCTCGGAAGACGTGTCTGTTCAGGTCCTCTACCCATTTTTTAAATTGGTTGTTTGTTTTCAGAAGCAAAGGGGGAACCGCAAAGGGTAAAGGGGGCCAACTATATGGTAATGGAAGGAGATTTGACTTTGGGGGTTAAGCATTCAATGCAATATACAGATGATGCATCATAGAATCGTACACTTAAGGCATATAATTTTATTAACCAACTAGAGGCCTCCATGCACAAAATTCGTGCATGGATGGGGTTCCTAGACCTGGTCAGTGATCAGGGCCTTTCTTCCGGCTGCTGGCCAGGGCCTCCCTTCATTCCACGCTGCCCCCTAGTGGTCAGCACACATCATAGAGAGCAATCAAACTCCTGGTCTCCTGATTGAACTTCTGGGGGGACAATTTGCAAATTAGGCTTTTATATATATAGATGTCACTCCAGTAAATTTAGTTAAAAAGTTAAATGCCTCTTGGAAAAGCAACTAAAAAACTCATGATAAAAAGTTAAGTGAGTGAAATTGGTTAAGTTCTTGGCAGCAATATTGCTGAGGATACAGAAGGTGAGAAGAAAGAGTGTGGAAGCTGGGGAGCAAGGTGCATCAGGAGGAGACCTGTCTGGAGCAAGAGTCCATCTGGAGCTCATAAGGCAGCGGTTCTCAACCTGTGGGTTGCGACCCCTTTGGGAGTCGATGACCCTTTCACAGGGGTCGCCTAAGACTATTGGAAAACACCAACACACTGCTCCTCGGTGTAGCAAAATGTAGCAATGTAGTTTACTGTTGTCATATGAAGACTGTTACCCATGCTACACCATGATTCAAGACAAAATTTTATTTATTTGTAATTAGAAGTAAATATTTCACAATATACAATTACATATTGTTTTTGTGATTAATCACTATGCTTTAATTATGTTTAATTTGTAACAACGAGAATACATCCTGCATATCAGATATTTACATTACAGTCCATAACAGTAGCAAAATTACAGTGATGAAGTAGCAACGGAAATAATTTTATGGTTGGGGGTCACCACCACATGAGGAGCTGTCTTAAAGGGTCACGGCATTAGGAAGGTTGAGAACCACTGTCATAAGGGACTCTCCATGGGCTGTGGTTTTAAACCAGACTCTGAAGTTTTGAAATTCTTTAAATCTAACAGTCTTTGATTTAAAGAAGAAACACACACACACACACACACACACACCAGAATAGATACAGAAAATGTCCCTCACGCATCCATTTAGCCATGGTTTGCAGCCATTTGACTAGCATGCTTGGTATTGACTTCAGGGTCCATTATAGGTATCAACACAACAGCCAGTTTGGTTTTACAGTTTGATTTTCAAGACTTTCCCATGGCTTTTAGTACCATATATATATGTAATTTGGGGAACTCATCTGCATTAAGGGTTTTAAAAGCAGAGGTTTTCGCTCACATTGAAAGTGCTACTTTTTCTAACGTCCTAGCTCCTTGCTAATGGGTTTCTGAATGCCATTTTCATTATTTAATTTTTATAGAACTATTTGTCCTTTATTATTTCATTTGCCTTTGTAATAGGTACAATCTGTTGGCTACATATTGCTATGCTTTAAATGGGTTTTCCTGTTTACCCTTATTAAAAATGGTTGTGGATTCATCTGCTTTGCAGAATAAATCACTAACCCTGTCCGTTCCCAACAGAAAAAAGTGGCACGCATTATCTCCTAATTACCCTCACGAGCTGTTTTGCTCTGATCTCTCTCTTTTCCTCTCCACTAGTGGACATATAATGCTCTTTGGCTGCCGAGAGGAAACAAGTATAATGAAAGGCTGCTTGGACTTATACATTTATTTTTTTTGGACTTCATAAATTTAATAGTGATCATTTACTTATTATTATTAAATAATAACATAGACAGCACTTGACAGTTTACTGAAGATCTTCACTTATATTATCTTTTTTAAAAATATATATTTTATTGATTTTTTATAGCAGTAG
This sequence comes from Lasiurus cinereus, assembly GCA_011751065.1. NCBI lineage: Eukaryota > Metazoa > Chordata > Mammalia > Chiroptera > Vespertilionidae > Lasiurus > Lasiurus cinereus. The sequence goes on from JAAGEH010000038.1 coordinate 6,100,166, forward strand.
TTCTCAACCTTCCTAATGCCGCGACCCTTTAAGACAGCTCCTCATGTGGTGGTGACCCCCAACCATAAAATTATTTCCGTTGCTACTTCATCACTGTCATTTTGCTACCGTTATGAACTGTAATGTAAATATCTGATAGGCAGGATGTATTTTCATTGTTACAAATTGAACATAATTAAAGCATAGTGATTAATCACAAAAACAATATGTAATTATATATTGTGAAATATTTATTTCTAATTACAAATCAATGAAATTTTGTCTTGAATCGTGGTGTAGCATGGGTAACAGTCTTCATATGACAACAGTAAACTACGTTGCTACACTTTGCTACACTGAGGAGCGGTATGTTGGTTCCTAAGACCATGGGAAACAGGTGTTTTCTGATGGTCTTAGGCAACCCCCAAAGGGGTCACGACCCACAGGTTGAGAACCACTGTTTTACAGAGGAAGAGAGAGGGACAGAGAGCTAGAAACATCAATGAGAGAGAAACATCTATCAGCTGCCTCCTGCACACCTCCCACTGGGGATGTGGCCACAACCAAGGCACATGCCCTTGACCGGAATCGAACCTGGGACCTTTCAGTCCGCAGGCCAACGCTCCATCCACTGAGCCAAACCGGTCTCAGCCACTTATATTATCTTGCTTGAATCCTGAAAGGTTGCCCAGTCCTAATGATTATCCCGTTTTGCAATTGTGACCTACACAGGTTCATGACTATGACGTCACTGTGACCCCCTTCAATCGGGTCAAGTCTTTTCTACCTGAAAACCCCCAATCCCTTTCTCAGTCCACATTCCCCTTGAACTACAACCTTCTTCTCTTCCCCTTCAAGGCCGTGCCCCTGGGGAGTGGTCCGTGCACCTTTTCCTGCTTCCTCACGTCCATGCATTCATCAGCTGTCTGAACGCCAAGGTTGGTGTCCATTCTCCTGGACTGACTCAGTAAAGGCCACTGCACCCTTCGGCTTGCTAAGTGCAGTGAGCCCTTTGCAGCTTTCCTCTGACATGGATTCTCTGAACCGTTGACAGAACTGGTTATTCTTGCCTTTTTTACAACTCTTCCCTTGGTTTCTGAGAAAGAGAGACATCATCCTCTTTGAGGTTTCTCCTTCCTCTTCAGCGGTCTTCATGTTTTTGTTTTTGTTTTTTTTTTTAGCCACAGACTTCTCTTCCTGTGCTTTTTTTCTTAAATAATGAGATTTCTCAGAATGCCAGTCTCTATTCGCTTTACGCTCCTTTTTCTTCCCTTTTGTTCTCATCCCACAGCAATTTTATCCACTTTTACTGTTTCTCTATAGGTTAATGACTATTTAAAAAACAACAGCAACAATGAATACAATTGTCTTCAAACATAAGCAAAACTAGAGAGAACAGTTTGGTTAATGCCCACGGATCCATCACTGAGCTGCAACAGTTACTGACATTTTGTATCATTTCACTTGTAAACACTTCAATATACATTTCGCAAGGGCTTTAAAAAATCATAACCACTCTGCCAATTTTTATACCTAAGCAGAAGTAACTGTAATTACCCCATGTCGTTTCTACATTTCTATGACTATCCCGAAGATACTCACCATTGGAGCATCGACTTGTGAGGCCAAACTCGGATCAAAACGTTTGTCTTCTGCCCTGGCTGGTGTGGCTTAGTGGGTTGGAGCGTCATCCTGTGCACGGAAGGGTCACAGGTTTGATTCCAGGTCAGAGCACATACCTAGGCTGCCAGCTCAATCTCTGGCCCTGATGGGGCACATGCAGGAGGCAACCGATCAATGGTCAGTGTTTCTCTCTCCCACTTTCTCTCTCTCCAATCACTTAAGACTATTTTCTCTGTTAGTCGGAAGAGACATAACAATAAAAGGGGGAAAAAAAATAAAAGGTGGGATATTAGTCCTGGGGAAGAAAAAACGTGTTTTTTTTTCTGCTGTACTTCATTGGTTCAGCTTACTAATTTACATTATTTTTATTGCTGTCTACTTTTACCTGCATAAAAGCCATTTCATCTTTTGTTTGTAAATCTCATCTCGAAGATATTGAGAAAAACGAAAGGAAATATAGTGTGGGTATGTGGAATTTCTGCAATAGTGACACTCAAGGTGTGGCCCAGGAACCAGGGCTGTCTGTGGAGAGGTAAGTTCATTTTGAGATTAGTCATTTTGGAACTCTTAGAACAACGTGACAGCGTAGTTTCATGCCACTTGAATTCAATTGTAAGAGGAGGAAGTTTGTATTTTGTATTTGTCTGTATATTTTTCTTTCACTTTTCCAGTAATTCATTTTAAAACACAGTTTTACTGTGATGTAACTGACTTACAGAAAACTGCACATATTCAAAGTGTACCCTTGGATAAGCTTTGACATACGTTTCTACCGGTGAAACCATTTTCGCATTCAAGATAGTGAACATAGTCATCCCGCCCTAAAATTTACTCATGCTTCTTCGTAATCCTTCCCTCCTGTCCTCCCGCCTCTTCCTCCCTCTCCCTTCTTCTCTCCCTTTCTTTAATGTTTATTTCATTCTGGAGTAGACCACAGCTCTGCCCGCCTCCATCCGGTCAGATTCGATCTGGGCCATTGCAGGCTGACTGAGCTGCAAATTGACTTCTATCTTCTGGAAACCAGAGCTCCTATTTTCTCATGTGATTGACTTCACAAAGCTATTCTAAAAGCCCAACGAGATAATGCTGGCAGAGTGCCTTGTTTACCGTTTCCTGAGGATACGTAAAGCATGCTTCTTCTCATTTCACAGACACTTCTCGACCATTTCTTTTATTTCGTGCACGCTAAGCAGAGAGCGGAAAACAGACCGGGTCCCTGTGGTTGTGTCCCCTCAACCTGAGTAAGGGAAGACGAATGTTGAGCAAATAAGGACGCAGAAGATCATGTGCAATAAGGGTGATGAGTTACCTGGAGACTACACAATGTTACTTGATTTGTGGATCTCAAGAAAGTCCTCTTCGACAAAGCAGTGGTGTTTGAGTTGACACCTGCAGGACGAATAAAAATTGCTTCAGTGAAAGGTGTAAGGAATAACGTTCCTGGAAGAAGGAACCGTATGTGCGAAGACAATGAAGCCAGGAGGAGACTGGAGCATTTGAGGGAGCAGAGAGACCCCGGAGGGTCAGAGTCACTAGAGGAGGGTGGGAAGTGGGTAGGAGCAAGATCTCCAGGCTCTTGAGACAGAGGGTTTGGGATTTTTACCAAAACCTCTCTACATGCTTCAAAAGAAGGAGTTTAATACAGTGGTACCTCGAGATACGAGTGCCCTAACATACGAGATTTTTGAGATACGAGCTATTTTTGCTTTGAAATACGAGCAACATTTGAGATAGGAGTCATCGCGCGGATCGGCCGGTTACACGCGACCCACCAGTTTACCGCGACTCAGCATCTCATAATTTCCCAGGCCTCAAGGTTATGGAACGAATTAAACTCGTATCTCGAGGTACCACTGTACTAGAAATTGGTACACATGTACTGGAGAGATGAGAGAGCCATATGTGTCCTTGGAGATAGGCTGATAGTATTACTGCAGTTCGCAGTTTCTGCCCCAGAGGACTGGGGGTGTTCATAGAACCCAGGAGCACCTATGGGGACCCCTGTGGCAGGGGGTGGGACTACAGGGTAGGGTGGCATAGGAGCTAGGGTCCCCAAAGGACAGGGCCGCCTATAAAGTTGTGAGGAGTAGAGAGAGCACGTTCCCACTCCCCTTCTGTCTCTGCTCTCCTGCCAATACCTCGTTTTATTAAAGCGAAGTGGAACATGTAATTTACAGGCTCCTGGCCACTGCAGCAGAGCGGAGAGGGATGGCTATTGAACAGAGTAGGGAACGTGGGTTAGACAATGATAGAGTATGAGTCCTAAAAGTTTTCAGGGAGAGAAGAGATAAGAATCCCTGAGTTGTGATGGGATTGGTGTCATGTTAGTGACAATTCCCCTCCCTGGGAAAGCCCTTTATGGGTGGCATTATCTAGTGAATTCCCCCAGTTGCTTAACTTAAAGCCTGGTGATTTTTACATTCTCTTCCCAAGAGGTATTATACAAGAGGATCTGATAACATATACAGTGGTACCTCGAGATACGAGTGCCCTAACATATGAGATTTTTGAGATACCAGCTGTCGAGTGAGTGATTTTTGCTTTGAAATATGAGCAACATTTGAGATAGGAGTAATCGCACAGATCGGCCAGCTGCACACGACCCACCAGTTTACCTCGACTTGAGCATCTCATAGTTTCCCACGCCTCAAGGTTACGGAACGAATTAAACTCGTATCTCGAGGTACCACTGTATATATTATTATAGACACTAGAGGCCCAGCACATGAATTTGTGCATGAGTGGGGTCCAGCCAGCCCCGCCCCTATCTGTGGATGGGGCCTGGGCCTATTGAGAGGAGAAGACTGTGGGAAATTGGCAGGCTGGATGGGAGGGGCCATGGGTGACTGGCTGGCGGACCCCGCCCCTGATTAGGGTGGGAGGGCCCATCGAGTGTGGGGTTGGCCATGGGGATGGGCTATGGATGGTTGGCCAGCTGGCCCTGCCCCCACCCCTTGATTGGGCTGGTTCGTTGGCTGCAGTGGGCATCATAGTGACCGGTCGTTCCAGTCTTTCCACCGTTTTGTTGTTGTTGTAGTACTTTTTAGTACCTGATGTACTTATCATACATTGCAATGGCTTGTTGAATCGTCACATGAATCCTACATACCGGGTACTATCATTATCTCATTTATAGTAAAGACCACGGAGAATGAAGGACATCAGCTAATACATGGCAGTGATGATGTTTGAAAGAGGGCTTCTGAGCCAAATCTTTTTTTAAAAATATATTTTATTGATTTTTTACAGAGATAAAGGGAGAGAGATAGAAAGTCAGAAACATCGATGAGAGAGAGATATCGATGAGCTGCCTCCTGCATGCCCCACAGTGGAAATGTGCCCGCAACCAGGATACATGCCCTTGACCGGAATCGAACCTGGGACCTTTCAGTCCGCAGGCTGATGCTCTATCCACTGAGCCAAACCAGTCTCCGCTGACCCAAATCTTGTGCCCCTCCCATTATGGTGCAGTGCCCAGCCTAGGATTTGGGAGGAGCTCCCAATGTCAGCCAACTCTCGGATGTCTGGTCTCTTCTGGCCTGTGAGAGATCCCCAGTGGGATGTCTGTGTTAGGGAAGCGGGAGACACAGCACTTAGGAGCTTTAGTGTCTGGAACCCTTTTACTCACCACCCTGAAGATGGGTGGCCAAGAAAGGTTTTGTTCTTCTGCAGGATAAACACTCCCACTGTCACCCACAAATCGTATGCTCTCTTTATTGCAGAGACAGTGTAAGCTTTATGCCCACTCTCCATGGGCTGGCGGTGAGGATTATGTAAGGCCTTGTGATGTGCTATAACGTGGCGGGAACTCAACAAGCATTTCACTTTCGTTTGCTTTTGTTAAAAATACAACGTGTAGTTAAGAGGAATGTTAGTCAGATGATTTTTTAAAAATATATATTTTATTGATTTTTTTACAGAGAGGAAGGGAGAGAGATGGAGAGTTAGAAACATTGATGAGAGAGAAACATGGATCAGCTGCCTCCTACACACCCACTGGGGATGTGCCCACCACCAAGATACGTGCCTTTGACTGGAATTGAACCTGGGACCTTTCAGGTCGACGCTCTATCCACTGAGCCAAACCAGTTTCGGGAGGCAGACGATTTGATGAGCCACCATGATGGAAAGGAAAAGGAGTTCTTTCAGAGGGAGAGCGGAAACTCCTGATCAGAAGCCACCTGACCCCTTTTTGAGGTTGGTGGCCGTGCCAAAACTAACGCTAAGGAGTGTTTGGAGATCACTGAACCCCGAAGAAAGCCCGTCAACTACTGTTACACATCATCCACCTGTAGCTGGAGAGCGACGCCCACTGCACACAGTAGTAGAGAGTGCTCTTCTAGAACAGAGCAAGGAATGTGTTCCGCAGAAGTAGGCCAATTGGTTGCTGGTGGTTGTTAGGTTTCTCAGAAGCTTCAGTAGAGCGCCTTGCCCTTTCCGTACAAAACCTATTGAAAAGGAAACAGTTATTTAGGCATGTACCAAAGTTTCAGGCAATGTAACCAATTTTATCTTGACTATACGTCACAGTAGTGTATTAACACAATATGAATAATGCCAGCAGACCTTGACCATTTAACTTAAAAAATGTATTGTTTCTTTCAAATTGGATTCCTATGCTAGTTGAGCATTAGTTCTTCTTCTTCTTCTTCTTTTTTTTTAAATTGGAAACCAGTCGAAACCGGTTTGGCTCAGTGGATAGAGCATCGGCCTGTGAACTGAAAGGTCCCAGGTTCGATTTCGTCAAGGGCATGTATCTTGGTTGTGGGCACATCCCCAGTAGGGGGCATGTGTGAGGCAGCTGATCGATGTCTCTCTCCCATCGATGTTTCTAACTATCCCTTTCCCTTCCTCTGTGTAAAAATCAATAAAAATATATTTAAAAAATAATGAAAATAAAACAAATTGGAAGCCAAAGGCTTCATCCATGCAGACATGTTCTGTTCGAGGCACTGCACCACATTAGGTTCTTGTTAGAGTTGCTCCCATTTCTATGGTTCCTTTCCTCTTGTTTCTCATCCCATAAACACTTTAAAACCCTACACGCTTTCCATAACACCAACTCCTGAAAGACCCCTTCGGCTATGAAACCAACTTCAAGGCAGGATAGGCATCGTGAAAACAGCACTGTCTGGTTGAAACGTGTCACCTTTTGTACTCCATGTTATCTTCTCAAGGTGAAGTTCTTGTGCATGGTACAGACTTCTGGCATGGCGCCGGGGCTGTCTTGCTGCTGTAGGCGGCCCCTATATAGATCCTCAAGGTTGGAAAGACTGTTACAAACCAATCGCTTTGTTTCTTAAACCTTTGCAGTCATCTGTGTTGCAAGTGAATGCCACTCTCCACGCCTTGCCACGAATGGAGAAGCAGAGGAGAAGTTCTCAAACTATTTGGGCCCAAGACCCATTTAAAAAAAATTATTGAGGACTGCCAAGAACTTTGCTTTCTTTCTTCTTTTTCAAATACGTTTTTATTGATTTCAGAGAGGAAGGGAGAGGGAGAGAGGGAGAGAAACATCAATGATGAGAAAGCATCCTCGTTCGGCTGCTTCCTGCACATCCCAGCACTGGGGATCAAGCCTGCAGCCCCTGGTGGGGAACCGAACCGTGGCCTCCCGATTCACAGGTTGAGGCTCAACCACTGAACCACGCCAGCTGGGCCAAAGAGTTTTTCTGTAACGGGGTTATCGATCAACATTGGCTGCATTAGAAATTACAACAGAGATTTTAAAATATTTATTTCATTTTATTAAAAATACAATAAGCCTACTCTATGTTAACATGACTGACATCGAAAAATGAAAAATAAATATATCTTTTTATATATTTTATTGATTTTCTACAGAGAGGAAGGGAGAGGGATTGAGAGTTAGAAACATGAATGAGAGAGAGAGACATCGATCAGCACACCTCCTACTGGGGATGTGCCCACAACCAGGATACATGACCTTGACCGGAATCGAACCTGGGACCTTTCAGTCCACAGACCCTCTATCCACTGAGTCAAAACAGTTTCGGTAATATATCTTTTTAAATTACCCTTTTTATTTTGAGATAATTCCAGATTCATATGCAGTTGCCCAAACTAATACCAAGGGGTTCCATGTATTGCTATACCCAGTTTCCCTGCATGGAGCCTTCTTGCCAGCTGTAGATAATATCAGAACTAGGACACTGACTTACATGCAGTCAAGATACAGAACAGTTCCAATACTACAAGGATCGCTTCTGTTGCCTTTTTTGTTTTGTTTTGTTTTTAAATCGATTTTCAGAGAGGAAGGGAGAGGGAGAGAGATGGAAACATTCATAAGGGAGACTCATTGATTGGCTGCCTCCTGCACGTCCCCTACTGGGGATTGAGCCCGCAACCCAGGCATGTGCCCTTGACTGGAAGCAAACCCAGGGCCCTTCGGTCTGCAGGCCGAGGCTCTCACCACTGAGCAAGACCAGTGATGGCTCTGTTATCCTTCGATGGCCATATCCCTCTTTCCCCAGCCACCAGCCCTTGCAACTACTAACCTCTTCTCCACTTCTGATGAGAAAATCATAACGCAGAGCGAGGCTCAGAGACTTTCCCAGGTGAGAAAATAAAAAATAGAGACAGTTTCTACCTTCCTCACGAGGCTTTTCCCCCCACCTCCCTCCCTCTGCCGCCTCTTCCCACCTGACCATGAAATACGTTAAGGAGGGCCAAGGCCAACAGTCTCCGCCTGTCTGAAACATGCTTGTTCGTGGCGATGGTTGCGTAGTGCCTGGCAGGCACATGGTAGGTTTACGGTAAAGAAGGCCTACTTTTTATTAACTGTCCTTTCAGATTATATTAATGACTGTCACACCTGAATTATAACAAAGAAGCACTAGAATAGTTCAATGTGGGCGGCAAAAGTCTTTGAAGAATAACTAGTTATAATTGGGGAGTCTGAACACATTTTTGGAGTCGCACGTTTAACATGCAGGCTGGTTAATTGCGCGGTAATTACAGTGTTTTAGAATGCCAGGCTAAGTGTTTAATCCTTTTCAGTTTGTCTTCCAATCGGTGGCCTGCTTTTATTTTCCAGATTGATGAAGTCTGCCTCAGAGAAGGGGGTAGGTAACAAGACTGTGCTGATGTGTCTAATCAACGGGGAAAGTTGTAAAGTGAATCCCTTCTATCTGGAATTTATATTTAATCACAGCTATGTTCTCTTTGTGAATGAGCGTTGATTAGTTAGTTGTCAGGAGATGAAAACAATAAGAGCTTTTATTTGCCCGGATAGGTTAGGCTAGCATCATTATTTGGGTCTGATTGAGTTGATGGGGATATTGACAATACCTCCACACATAGATCCACTTAATCTTAGTCACAATGTTAATTATATACTCCAGGAGTTACTCTCATGCACTTGTTTATAGTGTTTATCATTCATATTTGTTTATGCATTATTGTATGGTTCTCCTCCTTTTCACTGGACTATGCCCCTTTTAATATATTTTATTGATTTCTTACAGATTAGGAAGGTAGAGGGACAGAGAGTTAGAAACATCGATGAGAGAGAGACATCGATCAGCTGCCTCCTGCACGCCCCCCACTGGGGATGTGCCCGCAACCAAGGTACATGCCCTTGACCAGAATCGAACCCAGGACCCCTCTGTCCGCAGGTAGACGCTTTATTCACTGAGCCAAACCGGTTTTGGCCTATGCGCCTTTTAAGTTGCAAAGGGCATCCACTCATAGAAACCTGATTCACCGTAGTTTGTTCATAGTAATTGGATGATATCTAATTCAAGAAAGGCAACTCAGTCGAGTTTCAGAGATTTGGTTGAATCACAACATGGAGCTGACTTTTGTAGTTTCCTTTTGCCTTCATGTATTTGCATATGCTTTTTCAGTGTCTGGAGTTGGCTTTCTCCATGTATTCCCTGCAAACTATTCATTCTTCAAGTCCTGGCTTGAAATTTCATTCCTCACGGAAGCATGCCCTAATTCTACCAGGGAGTTAATTATTGCCGCCTTTATGTCATTGCTGTATCTGAACATTACTACCAACACAGCCCCATCATTGAAGTTATGTTTTATTTTACTTTTGCTTTCATTAACAAATAGGTTTGAGAGTGAGGGCTATAATGTATTTATCTCTCACATCCAAGTCTAATCATGTCATAGTAGGTGCTTAGTAGATGCATAGTAGGTGCTTAATCATTTCTTACTATTCTTTGTTGTTGATGAATCCTTTAAATATTTTTAATATTTAAAGGTTATTTTTTAGACTAGTTTTAGGTTCACAGCTAAATTGAGAGGAAGGTAAAGAGATTTGCCATATATCCTTTGTGCCTACATATGCATAGCCTCTCAATATCAACATCTCCCACCAAATGGTATATTTGCTATAACTGATCAACATACATTGACACATAATCCTCCAAATCCATAATTTACATTATGGTTCACTTTTGGTGTTGTACATTATATGTGTACATCATTATAGTAGCATACAGGTATAATGCATTACCATAGATTTTTTACTGAGATATAATTGACATGTACATTCTATATAATAAAAGCCTAATATGCTAAGTGTCTGGCCATTCATTGGACCATTCGACCAGTTGTTATGACATGCATTGACTACCAGCGGGCAGAAGCTCTGACTGGTAGATTAGCTTGCTGCTGGGGTCCTGGCTGATCGGGACTGAGTGAAACGGGCCAGACATGCCCTGGAGCCCTCCTGCAGTCCCTCCCACCTTGGTCATGCACCAGTGGGGTCCCTCGGCTTGGCCTGCACCTTCTTCCAATCCAGAACCTCTCAGGGATGTTGGAAAGCTAGTTTCAGCCTGATCCCTACAGGCCAGACCAAGGGAACCCACCAGTAGACGAATCCATGCACTGGGCCTCTAGTGTCATTATATTAGTTATAATGTATAACATATATACATTATGTTAGTTTCAGGATTTGATATTTGTCTATATTGAAAATGATAACCACAATAATTCTAGTTAATATTCATTACCATATATAATGATAACATCTTATTTTAAAATTAAATGTATTGGGGTCACATTGGTTCATAAAATTATATAGGCTCACGTGTACAATTTTATAATACATCATTTGTATATTGCATTGTGTGTTTATCAACCAAAATCAAATCTGCTGTCACATATATTTGACTCCCTTTACTAATCCCCCTCCATTTCCACTTTCCTTCTGGTAACTACCATGGTCTATGAGTTTTTGCTTGTTCATTTGTTGCTTTCAGTTTTATAATCCCACATATGACTGAAATCATATGGTTCTTGACTTTTTTCATCTGACTTATTTTACTTCATAAGATATTCTCAAGATCCATCCATGTGTCATAAATAGCAGTGGTTCATCTTTTCTTATGGGTGAGTAGTATTTCATTGCCTATAGGTACCACTTGTTTATTCAATCATCTATCAAGGGACACTTTGGTTGTTTCCATGTCTTCACCATCGTGAATAATGCTGCAAATATACAGGTACGTATAGCTTTATAAGAAAATGTCTTCATTTATTCATAAAGATATATGGTAACTTTATTCTTATTTTTTTGAGGAACTTCCATACTGTTTTCTATAGTTTCTATACCAGTTTACATTCCTAGTAGGAATGAATGAGAGTTTCTTTTTCTTTTTTAAAATATATTTTTATTGATTTTTTACAGAGAGGAAGAGAGAGGGATAGAGAGCCAGAAATATCGATGAGAGAGAAACATTGACCACCTGCCTCCCACACGCCCCCCACTGGGGATGTGCCCGCAACCAAGGTACATGCCCTTGACCTGAATCGTACCTGGGACCCTTCAGTCTGCAGACCCTCTATCCACAGAGCCAAACTGGCTTCTACGAGGGTTTCTTTTTCTCCACAACTTCTCTAACACTTGTCTTGTTGATAATGGCCAATCTGAATACCTCTTATCTCATTCCCTTTTGAAAATTCAGACCTTTATCCTACCCCTTTTATGTTTCGGTTGTCACAAATTATCCCAATTTATACTGGGAATTCTTTTCCAAATTACAGTAGCTATTGTCTTCTTTTTTTTTAAAGCATATTTTGCCTCCTTGAAACTTTGTTATATTTAGGTGTGTATAATACCCGATTCTAGTAAAGGGTTGCAATATCCTGCTTCTATCTGTCTTGCCATTTTACTCATAATTTTGTATCCTTTTGTCTTTTTGTTTCAAGTAGAATAATCCCCTATAGTATTTCCTACAATAGAGGTTTTGTGGTTGTAAATTCCCCCAGCTTCTATATATCTGGAATAGTCTTTATTTCTCTTTCATATGTAAAGGATAACTTTACTGGATATATTACTCTTGGCTGGTAATTTCTCTCTTTCAGTACTTTGAATATTTGATTCTACTCTCTGCTAGTTTGTAGGGTTTCTGCTGAAAAATCCAATTATAATCTAGTGGGATTTCCTTTTGAGGTTACTGTCTTCTTTTCTCTGGCTGCCTTGAAAATTATTTTTTTTTTGTCAATAATTTTTGACAGTTTCAATAGAATGGGCCTTGGAAAAGGCCTTTTGCAGATTCAGATAAATTAGGTGTTCTGTTTGCTTCTTGAATTTGATGATCTAGTTCTTCCCATAGGTTTGGGAAGTTCTCATCAACTATTTAAATAGTATTTTCTGTTTCCTTCTTTCTCTCTTATCCTTTAGGTATACCCATTTTTCTACACTGCTCTTTCTGATGGAGTCATATAGTTCTAGAGTTTTTTCTTCCTTTCTTTCTTCCATTTTCTTTCAAGTCTCTCTCTTCTTTCACCTAGTGTGAGTGCCCTATGTAGGGCTGCCAGTTGTGAGTGACCCCCCCACATCCCACGTGGTTCAGGGTTCAGGTTCAGAGTTCGGGGTCTGGAGAGGCTGCACACAAATGAAAGAGACTAGAAACTATTAATTTGGAAATATTGGGGGCCATGTGGGAGCCCAGCTCAAGAGGAAGGACTCCACCCTGCTTTGACCTTACTATCCCTTTTATTAAGACTACTAGAGGCCCGGTGCACAAAATTCATGCACGGGGGGAGGAGAGGGGTGTCCCTCAGCCCAGCCTGCACTCTCTCCAATCTGGGACCCCTTGAGGGATGTCCGACTGCCCATTTAGGCCCGATTCCACCAGGCAGTCAGACATCCCTCTCACAATCCAGGACTCCTGGCTCCCAACTGCTTGCCTGTCTTCCTTCCTGATTGCCCCTAACTACTTCTGCCTGCCAGCCTGATCACCCTCTAACCACTCCCCTGCCAGCCTAATTCATACCTAACTGCTACCTTGCCCGCCTATTTGCCCCTAACTGCCCTCCCCTTCAGGCGTGGTCACCCCCAACTGCCCTCCCCTTTAGGCCTGGTCACTCCTAACTGCTCTCCCCTGCAGGCCTGGTCCCCCACAACTGCTCTTCCCTGTAGGCCTGGGTCTCCCCCAACTGTCTTTCCCTGCAGGCTCGGTCACCCCCAACTTGCCTCCTCTGCTGGCCTGGTCACCCCTAACTGCCCTCCCTTGCAGGCTTGATCATCCCCAACTGCCCTCCCTTGTAGGCCTGGTCCCTCCCAACTGCCTTCCCCTGCTGGCCATCTTATGGTGGCCATCTTGTGTCCACATGGGTGCAGGATCTTTGACCACATGGGAGTAGCTATTTTGTGTGTTGGAGTGATGATCAATCTGCATATTACTCTTTTATTAGATAGGATTGAGGCCTGGTGCATGGGTGGGGGCCAGCTGGTTTGCCCTGAAGGGTGTCCTGGATTAGGGTGGGGTTCCCTTGGGGTGTGGGGTGGCCTGGGTGAAGGGCCTGTGTTGGTTTGCAGGATGGCCACGCCCCCTGGTAATCCAAGCAGAGGGCATTGTATCTGTGATTTATTTATCTTCTACAATTGAAACTTTGTAGCCTGGAGCAGAGCCAAGCCTCCTGCTTGCTCTGTGGCAGCAGCCATTTCTGTTGAGATTTATTTATATTTTATAATTGAAACTTTGTAGCCTTAAGTGGAGGTCTGGGCCCACCAGGTTGTGTGGAAAGCTTGGCTTGCTCCATTGCCAGGGAAACCCAAGCCTCCCTCCTGCTCTCTCCATGGCCGCAGCCATCTTGGTTAGGGTTAATTTGCATACTTGCTCCTGATTGGCTGGTGGGTGTGGCTAGTGGGCATGGCTTGTGAGTATAGTGGAGTGATGTTAATTTGCATATTACTTTTTTATTAGATAGAATTGGATGCATCCATAGCCTTTAAGCAGGCAATTCCAATAATAGCCAATCAGTAAGAATTTACATAAAACTAAAAGGTGGAAGTTGCTTTAGCTACCATTGTCTCAACTAAACAGTGTATGGTTGGCTCTGACCTTTCAGAGCTTCAAGGTTGACCAGCCTTCTGGGTTCCTTGTTCACACCTCTCAGCTAGTGAAGATAATGGATGGCTTCCAACAACCTGGGTCATTTCTAGATTTCTATCTTCAATATCATGAATTCTTTCCTTCGTCTGGTCAACTATTTCTTAATTTGCTAATTCATTCTTCCTCTCTTTTACTGAGTTCCTCATCTCTAGACTTTCTTATTTGGTTCTTCCTTAAGGTTTCAATGTCTTTGGTAAAGTATTCATTTTGTTTACTGCTTTTATTTCTGAGTTCATTAAAGTACCTATCTGTGTTTTCTTGTATCTCATTGAGGTCGTTTAGAACTGCAGTCTTGAATTCTCTGTCATTTAAATCACCTATTTCCATGTCTTTAAATTTATTTTCTGGAGATGGTTCATTTTCTTTCTGAACTAAAACTTCATTGCTTTAGTTATTTGTTGGACTACTTATCTGTCTAGGCAACTATGGAAATCTGCTTTTGTAAAAAAGAATAGCACTTGTCTATTTAGTAGGATAAGAAGAATTCTGTCTCTCATTTTTCCAGTAGGTGGCACTGAGGCTCAAGTTTTTAAGGTTTTTTTTGCACTTCTCTGGCTTCTAGGAACTCTGAGGGGTGGTAGGAAATACCCTGTATTCCCTGGGGAGGTGGGTGCGTCCTCTGAGACCAGGTCACCTCAGTCTGAGAGTACCACCTCCACAGAGAAGTGAGATGGGCAATGGGGTTCCAAGTCCAGGGAATCTCAGCACTGCCCCCTGCAAACAGACACTGCCTGCAGTTTAGCTGCTATGTGTGGGGTGGGGTGAGCTGGGAGAAGCTGGCTAGTGCCTTTGTTCTCCTCTCTCTAATAGTAACTCCCAGACCTCAGTGGCCTTACCTCTGTATCTCCCCGCTGTCACTGGGATTAGCTGCAGCATGCACTTGACATTTAGGGAAATATGCTTCTGCCTCTCCAGCCCTCAGGGCGGCAGATAATGTGCTCTGTAGCCCAACACTCACACTGCTCCAGCTTCTTCAGGGGCCCACTGCTAGCTGTGGGAGGGTGAGGTAAGGCAAACACTAGAAGGGTGAGGGGAGGCAGCCAGCCTCTGTGGCTTTTCTGCCTGGCAATAGTGACCCCCCGGTAACCGTGGCCACAATTGTGGATTCCATTTCTGCCCTGGTCACCTGGTTTGGCCACAGCATGTATGTATATATCATATTTTGTTTATCTAGTTACTAAAGGGTGGAGATTGGGTTGTTTTTACTTTTTGACAATATGAATAATGCTACTCTGAACATCCATGTAAAAGTTTTGTGTGAACATATGTTTTCAATCATCTTGGGTATATATGTATGAGTGTGCAATTTCTGAGTCATATGGTAACTCTATGTTTAACTTCCTGAGGAGCTGACAGATTGCTTTTCCAAATGATTATATTACTTTGCATTTCTACTGCCAATGGGTGAGGGTTCCAATTTCTCTACATTCCCTCCAGCAGTTGTTATGTCTGTCTTATTGATGACAGCCATCTCAGTGGGTATGAAATGCTATCTTATTGTGGTTTTAATTTGCATTTACCCAATGACTAATGACTAATTAGGAAAGATCACTAAGAGCAAAGATATGTCATAGAGACCAAGGCTAAGATCATCTGTTCCCTGGCATTCCCAATGACTATGTACTGACTTTTATATTTGCCCTTTACTACAAATGTTAATTTCTTCATATAGGTTTCAGATACTGTCTAGTGCCTTTTGATTTAAACCTAAAGGACTCCCTTTAGCATTTCTTGCAGGGCAGGTCTAGTGGTAACAACTTTCTTTAATTTTTGTTTATTTGGAAATGTCTTAATATCTGTAGCATCTTTCAAGGACAGTTTTGCTGGATATAGAATTCTTGGTTGACAATTTTTTTTAATTTTTAGGGCTTTAAATATTTCATCCTTTGGCCTCATGTTTTCAACAGTTTCTGATGAGAAACTTGCTGTTAATCTTATTGAGGATCCTTGTATGAAATAAATCACTGTGTTTGAAAATTCATTTTCAATCAAATTTGAGATCTTTTTAGCCATTATTTTGTCATTTAATTTTTTAAATTTATCATTTGTCTCTTTCTGGGTCATCAATTTTATGTGTGTTAAACTGGTTGGTCTTGTATTTCAGATCTGTGAGGGTTAATTTTTTTAAAAAAGTTTTTTTCTCTGTGTTTTATTTTGGATTATTTCTATGGCTGTGCTTCAAGATCACTGATTTTTCTTCTACAGTTCTAATTTGCTGTAAATCCTATAAGTATAGATGGTGATTTTTTTCTTTTCTCACTTCTGATATGGTATTATCTCTTTTAGTTCCATTGGGATATTTTTTTATAATTCCTCTTTCTTCATCTTGTTTATATTAACCTTCAGATCTTTTAAATATACTTTGATCATAGTTATAAGCCTTACAAAGTTGCTTATAAAGTCCTAGTCTGCTAATTTCATTATCTCTATCATTTCTTGTTTCTATTGACTGGTTTATCTCATTTCAGGTCATATTTTTCTGCTTCTTTGCTTACTGTAATATTTGAATGCTGGATATTGTGAATTTTACATTGTTGAACGTTGAATTGAGTTGTAATACTTTAATGATTATGTTAAATAATAATCCGTCATAACTTTTATTGTTGTTCTTCTGTATGTAATGTGTATTTTTCTTTGGTTGCATTTAAGACCTGAACGTTATGTTTAGTTTTTTAACAGTTTGACTATGATATGCCTATGTCTGGTCCTTGTATTCTTGCTGCATTACATATAAAGAGACAAATCTTAGTAACAACTCAGATATCTAAAAATTTGAGAATAGATAAGTGTCCATCAATATAATGGAATGGCATTGAATAACTATGTAGATTATGTTGATACAAGATAAAGTGTATATGAAATAATGTTTAATAAAAGAACAAACTGTTAACTATACAAATATTTGAAACATGAAAATATTTTTTTATTAGAAACTTATACATTTAAGAGATATAAGCAGTTATTAAGGTAAAAGTTTTCTTTTTCTGAAAATCTGTTTTTCAACACAGCTTTATTGAAATAGAATTAACATACCATACAATTCTCCCATGCAAAGCATACATTTAACATGAACAATTCTAGCCCTGGCTGGGTGGCTTGGTTGGAGCATCATCCCATATATCCGAAGGTTGCAGGTTTGATTCCTGGTTAGGGCACATACGTAGGTCATAGGTTGATCCGAGTCAGGGCACATATGGGAGTCAACCAATCTCTCTCTTTCTTCTTCTCTCTTTCTCTCTCCCTTTCTCTCTCACTTCCCCTTTCTCTCTTTGTTCCCCTCTCTCTAAAATAAATAAAATAATATATCCTCGGTGAGGATTAAAAAAAAATCTGTACAACCCTATGGCTTTGAATATATTCATAGAGCTGAGCAACCATCACTGCAATCAATTTTAGAATAATCTTATCACCTCAACAAGAAACCCCATATCTAGTAGCAGCCACTTCCTGTCTTCCCCAATTCCCTTAGTCCTAGAAAATCACCCACTAATTAACTTCCTTTCTTGACGGATTTGCCTATTCTGGGCATTCTATTGAAATGAAGTCACACAATATCTGGTATTTTCTTACTTGCTTTCCCCTCCACTTAGCATAATGTTTCAAAGTTCATCCATGTTGTTATCATGTATTTGTACTTTATTTCTCCTTATGGTTCAATAATATCCCAATGTTATCATTTTATACATAATTAACATAATAATAAATAGCTCTGTGTATAAAGCCTTTTAGGGGTAGATTCCCTAATATGAAATTAATATTATGGGATCAAAGGAAATAGATATTTTTTCCTGTTATATTCTGATCTTGTTAATCTATTTACCTCAAAAGATTAAATAATGTGATTTTACTTTAAATTTCTGAAAACACAAACAAATATGAAAGAGAAAATTTTTCTGATCACTGCTCTTTCCCACTCCACTCCTTTCTTACCCATTGGACTTGCTCATTTACTTTCTACCCCACATAGGCGGGGTCATTATTCCTGAGTTTGGTACATGGCCTTCCAATTCATTTTTTTAAAAAATATATTTTATTGATTTTTCACAGAGAGGAAGGGAGAGGGATAGAAAGTTAGAAACATCCATGAGAGAGAGACATCCATCAGCCGCCTCCTGCACGCCCCCCGCTGGGGATGTGCTTGCAACCAATGTACATGCCCTTGACCGGAATCAAACCTGGGACCCTTCAGTCCGCAGGCCGACGCTCTATCCACTGAGCCAAACCAGCTTCAGCTCCAATTCATTTTTAAAAAGTCTCCCCTTGCCCTCTCTTTGTCTGTGTATGTATATGCGTAGATACATACATCTTTAATGGTTTTTAATTACATGTTGTTGGAGGTTTATAAATTAATGTGATGCCTGCAACATCGATCCCTATGTGCATTATTAAACAGAACAAAAACTAATTCTATCACTACTACCCTTTCCATCAATATTCATATCATATAAATAAACCAGAGTGTAATGGGAGATCTCAGCCCCAATAATGGACTCTAATAGCCATCCTGATAATTCATCCCATGCCCCCAAGATAATACCGTATTGTGTTTCAGGAGGCTATTTTAATTTCAAGGAAGGTAAACAGGATTGATTTCAAGGAGCTGCGGATTCAATGTAGGTCCAAGGCACTCAGTTTGATTGTAGATCTGATGATTAACTCAATCTTAAACTCCAAAACCGCCACCTAATTGGTCCTATAATTGAAGTAGACAATTAAATCAGCCATTTTAGAATGGCGCTTTGTGACCTGACCCAAATATCTAACGGATACTCTGCTCATGTTTGTTTCAGTGTGAGGAAGTATTCTGATTTTTTAGGTTTGGGGGGTGTTTGGTCCTTGCCCAACCTTCAAGGGGGACTGCTCAGGTTTCCAAGCTGCAGGGCAAAACCTAGGTAGACATGGATTGTTACCCCAATTTTTTTCTCTGCAAAGAAATTATTTCTCTTTATACAAAATACCTGATGGTAACACATATCACTCATATTTTCCTGTAGTTGAGTCTGAACTGTCTCATGTTTCCTGGGCCGTTTTTATTTTATTTTTAAAAATATATTCTTAATGATTTCAGAGAGACAGGGAGAGAGATAGAAACGTCAGTGATGAGAGAGAATCATGGATGGGCTGCCGCCTGCACACCCCCTTCTGGGGATCAACACCGAAACCTGGGCATGTGCCCTTGATGGGAATCAACCTAGGACTCTTCAGTCTGATGCTCTATCCACTGAACCAAACCAGCTGGGGCTCCTGGGCCCTTTTTATTTTATTTATTTTTTTAAATATTTTTATTGATTTTTTTACAGAGAGGAAGGAAGCGGGATAGAGAGGTAGAAACATCGATGAGAGAGAGTCATCGATTGGCTGCCTCTTGCAGGCCCCCTACTGGGGATGTGCCCGCCACCAAGGTACATGCTCTTGACGGGAATCGAACCTGGGACCTTTCAATCCGCAGATCAACGTTCTATCCACTGAGCCAAACCGGTTTCGGCTGGGCCTTTTTTTAAACTTCGAGGATTAAAAAAGTCATTTCAAGGCAAAGCCCATTTGATCACCTGGGAAATCTTATGAAAAACTAAGGAAAGAACTGAATAATGAAGACCCTATACTAAACTTATTTTTAAAGTTTCAAAATTTTAGTTCCCTCTGAAACTACGATGCAGCCCTTTTAGATCGCTCTACCCCTGATTCACCTCTGCTAACCTATCATACCACCTTTTTAGGTGATCGAAGTGCTACTGCTTCTCAAGCGTGAGTTACCATTTGGTAGGCGAATCAGACAGATCGTTCCAGCATTTACCTGTATTTCCGCCCCTCCTCCCCCATCCATCATGGAGACCCCCCACCCCCACCCCAGCAAATGAAGATGGGCGTTTGCATGAAATAGCAAGTGAGAAATGAGCAGAAGACACGCTTGGCTGGGGTAGTACCCACACTAAGAGGGTTGGGGCTGAGAAAAACCAAGATGTCCAGCAAGTCTACCTTAATGGGATGCTTAGCGATCGGTGCAAAAGGCCTGGGCCAGTTTTAGCTCATAATTAGCACCGACCACCCCCTTTTCGCAGACCCAGAACCTTAAAACACACACACACACACACACACACACACACACACACACACCTACTGTGAGTCAAGTTCTGGAGCTGATGTTTTGCCTGTCTCCCTCCCCCTGTTGCACCCTCACAGCGCTCTGGGGGG
>JAAGEH010000038.1:6125336-6138871 GCA_011751065.1 Lasiurus cinereus
GCCCCCCCTGCGCCCGGCCACCCTGACCCTCCCCGCCCCCCCTGCGCCCGGCCACCCCGGCCCCGGCCCCGCCCGCCGGCAGGTGAAGCGGCCGCGGCGGCGGAGGTGCGCGGGGATGATCTCACCCGTGCGCTGCGCGCCTGCAGCAGCAGGAGGAGGAGGAGGAGGAGGAGGAGGAGCGGGAGGAGCCGCACTTCCGGGTGGGGAGCCGCACGCCGCCGGCGTCTCGCTTCTCCTCCCCCTCCCGCGCCGTCCCCGCTGCCCGCGCCGCTCCCCCGCGTGCGGCCCGACCCGCCGGCCGCGATGAGCCGCGCGGAGGAGGAGGAGGAGAGGCGGCTGCAGCTCGTCGCCGGCCTCAAGCAGCAGGGTAGGCGGGCGCGGGGGCGCCAGGGGCGGGGCTGGTGGGAGCCGGGCGGCCGGGGGTGCGGCCGCGTGGACCCCGCGGAGCCCCGGGACCCGCGCGCCGGAGCGTCCTTGGCGCCCCGCGGGGAGCCGGGCCGCGGGGAGCGCGCGGGTGCGGGGACGGCGCGCCGCTGGCTGCAAAGCTGGCGGCCGGCGGGGCGGGGGGCAGGGACGAGGGTGCGGCTCCCCGGGGCCACCTTCCTTCCACGCGGGGTTAGCGCGTGGGGCTGGGCGTCTGGGGAGGAGGGGGTGCAGCCGGCCCGGCTGCTGGGGGGCCCCACCCGGGCCCGGGCGCGCGGGGCGGCCTGCGGCGTGCGCTCCTGCTTTCCCGGCTCCCCAGCCCGGCTGGTTCCCCTTCCTCTTTCCGGACTCAGAGCGGGGATTTTCAGGCCTCGGTCCGTTCCATCGCTTCTCGATTTCAGCCATGGGCGGATGGGTCAGGGGGTGCGGCCTTGCCCGGGTCCGGCTTGCTGGGTCCACACCGGCCGGGCATGCCCGTGCCATCCATCCCGCTGCCTGGACAGGGGCGATGAGGAACCGTTCTCCTGGGTCCCTTTCCTCTCTTCCCACACCCCCGAACAAAGGCCAGTGCCTGTGAGCCTGGCCCTGGGGAGATGGGGAGTGTGTTCTCCCCCTGACCGAGGTGGCCCCAGGGGAGGGGTCCGGAGGGAGAGAGGAACCGCTGGAACCGAGGAAGTGGGAGCATCTAGGGAAACGCGCTTTTCTGACAACTTGCTGACCTGGCCGCTCTGGACAAGAGCCACGTGGGGCCCCTCCTCCGAGGCTGATCCTGGGTGGGTAGTCCCAGCTGTTTCACTTCTCTTTGCTCAACTCACCAACTCCGTGAACTTGGAGGAGGCAGTTGTTTTTTTTTTTTAATTTTCACCCCCCCCCGCCCCCCCGGGCCTGAGGGTTCATTCTTACCTGACCAAAGGCGAGAGCTAAAGCAAGGTGATTTCCTGAGGTCCTGCCCAGTGCGGGGACTTTGAGGGCATGGGAATCCTTCTGGAACACACACTCCTGGAAAAGAACGCGTCTGTGTCCGGTGTGAGGGTGGCGGGATGTTCTTGAACCTGACTGAAGTGGTCAGGATGCATTTCTCTGTGGTATCTAGGAAATGTTGGGAAAATTCCAGTGGATTTTGCCTTCAGCTCCTATTGAAGGTTAGCCCAAGGTCATAAAGTCACAGGCATCAGTGAATCTGCTGGGTGGGCAACATTCCTGAAGTGTGTTAGTGAAGGACTGGCTTCTATGAGTATTTTTTATTTTTTCAATATATTGTATTGATTTTTTTTTACAGAGAAGAAGGGGGAGGGATAGAGAGTTAGAAACATGGATGAGCTGCCTCCTGCACATCCCCTACGAGGGATGTGCCCGCAACCAAGGTAAAGCCCTTGACCGAAATCGAACCTGGGACCCTTCAGTTTGCAGACTGACGCTCCATCCACTGAGCCAAACTGGTTGGAGCTCGATGAGTATTTTTTAAATCTCTAATAACAACCCCCAATAACATAAAGCCTTTTTAAAATTCAAATATAGTTGACATAGAATACATTAGTTTCAGATGTACAATGTAGCGATTCAACCTTTATGTATATCTTATGATGGAATCACAGCGAAAAATCTAGTAACCGTCTGCTATTTGACAAAAGTTATTATATGATTGACTATATTCCCTGTGCTATATACATTGTATTCCTGTGACTTATATATTTCATAACTGGAAGTTTGAACCTCTTGTTCTCCTTTCACTTTTCACCCTCCCCTAAAGACTCTTACTTCAGAGTCTAGAGATTTCATTGTTGGTAATATTGGCCATTGGGTACCCGATCTTTGGATGGATGGTCAGTTTCAAATAAGAAGAAGATAAAAATTGCATTCTGTATATAATTTCAAGGGTAGAGTAACAGTGCAGATAACCCACAAGTTGCTTCTATTTGATTTTGGAATACATTCTCTGCCTCCATGTTGGATATGAGAGCTGAGAAAAAGGGTGGAGTCTCAAGTTTCTGGTTCTTTCTCATACTGGAGAACAAATCCATGTCATTGGTATTTTCAGAGGATGCATTGACTTGGTTAGAGACACACCAAAGGCAATAAGGCAGCTAGAGTTTGACATCTGTGTTTCTTAGAAGGTACGCTTTCATGTTTCTTAGGGTATTGAGTCTGGTCACCCAGGTGCTGGAACTTTTGCAGCCCACAGTGTGATTCTTGTACATCTCAGAACCAGGGCATTTGTCATGGGATCAGAGACGGTGCTAACAAGTTTGAGAGTATTTACTAGCAATTGCTGTTTGACTGATGGAACTCACTGAAAAATAGGGACTTGAGGTAGAAAAATAGGTAACTAGATGTTTGGGCTCTTACTAACATTATGATCAATTCTGTAAGCTGATGGTGTGTATAATTTATTTTTCAAAATTCAGTACATTGTACTCCCTGTTAAGAACATTGTGAATAACTCCACTAATCCTTATTTATTTATTTATTTATTTATTTATTTATAACATATGTTTTATTGATTTTTTTATAGAGAGGAAGGGAGAGGGATAGGAAGTTAGAAACATCTATCAGTCGCCTCCTGCACGCCCCCTACTGGGGATATGCGTGCAACCAAGGTACATGCCCTTGACCGGAATCGAACCTGGGACCCTTGAGTCCACAGGCCAACGCTCTGTCCACTGAGCCACACCAGTTTCGGCCACTAACCCCCATTTCATGTGAACAAGAACTAATATCCATCAAACACCCTATTTTCCTTTTTTAATGCTGAAGAAACATGTTCATTTATTCTTTTAACTGACACTTACGAGGTACCTACCATATATAAGGCCCATGGGCTAGGCATTGGGGGGTGGGATGGTGACCCAGTCTTTGCTCTCACCAAGTTCATTGTCTGGTAGACAGTCATTCATAAAATAATCCTGTCAACAAATGTGTACAATGACAAATATTTTTTCTAGGATGGATTCTTAGAAATGGACTTGTTAGAATAGAAGGTATGGACATGTAACATTTTGCTGGACATTGCAAAATGCCCCCCACAATGACTATACCAGTTCACATCTCCTCACCCCCAGCAGTACCCATGACACCACACACTGGTCAACATTGACCAACAGCACTCTTTAAATTTTTTTAAAATATATTTTATTGATTTTTTTACAAAGTGGAAGGGAGAGGGATAGAGAGCTAGAAACATCGATGAGAGAGAAACATCGATCAGCTGCCTCCTGCACACCCTCTACTGGGGATGTGCCCGCAACCAAGGTACATGCCCTTGACCGGAATCGAACCTGGGACCTTTCAGTCCACAGGCTGAGGCTCTATCCACAGAGCCAAACCGGTTTAGGCAACAGCACCCTTTATTCATTTTGACAGCCTGGCAAGTTCCTTAATTTCGCCAATCTAATGAACAAAAAGGGTTCCTTTAAAGAGATCTGCATTATCTGGTTATTAGGGAGGTTTGGACTCTTTTCACATGTGTATCGACCGTTGAGGTTTCATCGTCCTATTCCTTCCTTCGTGAGTTTTAAGGCTGAAATGGGGACCCATTCCCCAGGAGAAGGATGCTATCTGCTCTGAATGGCAGGGCTGACAGCAGCCTCCCCTAATGGGAAGCCGTCAGCGGAGTGGTGAATGAGGTTGCTTTTGACAAAAGTTGTGAAATGTAATGACGGAGTCTGTCATAATATGAACAATCTCTAATTTATACTTACCATCCCCTAAGCTCATGTCTTCTAAATCACACCCACTTCTGAATTACTTCAAAACATTGCATGTTCCCTCCTCGTGAATGGTATAATTAGCTATATTATGTCTCTCCAGAAAGTTATATTATGTCCTTTAAAAAAAAAAAATTAGCCCGTGTGCCATAGCTTATGCGCAAGCAGATGTTGAAGTAATGAGGTAATTCTCCTTTTGTCTTTTTTTTGGGGGGAGGGGCTTTATTTTATGGGGCTGATTGACATCTCTAATGTACTGAGAAATGGCAACTTGGGATACTATTTCCAATGCATATTTCCTCGCCACTAAAGTGGACATTTCCCTTACAAAACATCGTACAATTGGCTCCCCTTCCAGAATTCTCTTGGGAAATGACAGACTCAGCGTAGCATTTGTGTAAGGTATATGATTTTCTTCGTAATTTATGCAACCCACATGGCATTGAATATTCATAGCCAGGCACTGTGCTAGGCGTCAGAGAGGAATCAAACCTTGTCCTTCCTGGGAGGATCTCCTAACTCTAGAGATGATGGTAGGCCTGTAAATTACAGGAAGGATGTCTGATGGACAGAGTTGGGGTCATGTGGGTAAGTCCTTTGGCCAGGGGAGGGCGGGGCACCTCGATTGGCAAAGACCCATGGCTTGGAGGAGTTGTCCCAAAAAGAATGGTGTGCCACTACCGGAAGCAGGGATGCAGGCCTGGCCAGCACAAGCCGTGGCTGTCCATAAACTGGTCCACATAGTGATATGTCCTTTGGAACTTGTTGAGACAGTTGTGAAGAGAGTGGCTGTCCCTTAACCAGCAGGCTGTTCTAGCATCGTACCAAAACACCAACCAGCCACCCAGAAGTCCTGGGCTCTTCTGGAGCTAACACTATTTACAATGGATTTCCTGCCGAAACCCTTTTGGTTGTGGATAGAGCGTTGGCCTGTGGACTGAAGGGTCCCAGGTTCGATTCCGGTCAGGGGCATGTACCTTGGTTGCGGGCACATTCCCTGTGGGGGGTGTGCAGGAGGCGGCTCTCTCTCGCATCAGTATTTCTAGCTCTCTGTCCCTCCCCCTTCCTCTCTGTAAAAAATCAATAAAACATATTTTAAAAATGGATTTCCTATGGTAAGATCATTGGTTTTAAAGCAAGGGAACCTCCTTTCATCTTTACTGACTATTACATTCCTCAAGATTATTGAGAGAGGGCTTAAGGTTCAGGTGGAAATTCAGTCAGACTTACTCTTAGAGCGGAGCGAGGCCTGGGCTGAGATATAGACCTGTTTCCTTGCTCTGTCAGCTGAGAGCCTAGAAGAACACCTCCAGTTCCAGGACGTGGCTTCCTCTACCATTCTCCAGGGAAAGGACCAGGGTCCCGGGAGAAATGGCTGCCTCTAGGAGGGGGCTGGCTGGGGCAGGAAGTATAACCAGATGAGGCTGGAGCATCTGGTCCCAGAAACCAAGGAAGGGCTCAAACAAATGAGCCCGCAGTCCTGGGGGTATGTCAAGAGATACCAAGAGCTTCCTCATTGAAGGTTCTCTCTCTCTCTCCCTCTTCCTTCAAACTGGCCAGACTTGGGGCAATTTGGATATTGGATTATACCCCAAAGTATAAAATAGGTAGTCATGAGTCCATCCTGATAAAAGTAAACCATTGCATACACAGGGAAGAACACACGTGTTCTATACACACCATTCCCAATAATGTGTGTAGCCACTCCTGAGCAGAGAGGGGAGGATAGTACTTTATTCCCTCAGTGTGGGCTGCACCCCGAGAGTTCCTTCAAAGGGCACAGATATGCAGGGGAGAAAGAGTAATGTTACAGTGGAGACATTACCTATTCGAGGTGGCCAAGGTCCACTTCAGTGGCGAATGAAGTCATGTTGATAGTATGTGCCTTTTTGTGTGTTTTTTTCTCCAGGAAGTTTGATATTCTTTTATCTTGTTTCCACCTCGTTGAGGATAATATGTACTTTCTTTTGTTTTGCTTTGTTTTAAAGATATTTTATTAATTTTTTACAGAGAAGAAGGGAGAGGGATAGAGAGCTAGAAACATCGATGAGAGAGAAACATCGATCAGCTGCCTCCTGCACACTCCCTACTGGGGATGTGCCCGCAACCAAGTACATGCCCTTGACCGGAATCGAACCTGGGACCCTTGAGTCTGCAGGCCAGTGCTCTTAGGCACTGAGCCAAACCGGTTAGGGCGATAGTGTGTACTTTTGATAAAAGATAATGGAAATGGCACTTTACCTCTGGGTCTTCCCCTGAAAACCCACAGCCCCAGTCTAATCACGAGGAAAATATCAGGCAAACCCCAATTGAAGCACATTTTGCCAAGTACCTGACCAGAACGCCTCAGCACGGTCCGAAGTTGTCAAAAACAAGGCAGGCCTGGGAACCCACCACAGCCCAGAGGTGTCTCAGGAGACCTGACATCTGAACGTAATGTGGTGTCTGGGTGAGATCCTGGAGCAAAAGGATCCTGGAACTCTAAGGAAAAATTAAGGGTGGATGAGTAAAGTGTGAACTTCATTCATAATAATACGGAGGTATGGTCGGTTATTTGTAATAAATGGTAATGATCGTAGAAACTGGGTGTAGGCTGTCTGGGAACTCTGTACCATCTTTGCTATTTTGCTATAAACCGAAAGCTTATAAAATTCGAGTTTATTGAAATGACTCGTGCTGCTTACATTCTTATAGCCGGGCACCGTGCAGCCATAGGAAAACTTCTAAAAGTGCCATTATTGGATCCAAAAAGGATGTGTATTTTAAACTTCGCCGTGCTGTAGGTTTTATTCTGTCAAGTTGTGACACAGCCAAACTTTGCTTTGAAATGTAGAAGGAACATGGCCTTTGTTTTTCTCTGCTTACCATGCTGGCTAAGCATTTTATTTCATTTATTTTAAAATATATTTTACTGATTTTTTTTTACAGAGAGGAAGGGAGAGGGATAGAGAGTTAGAAACATCAATGAGAGAGAGACATCGATCAGCTGCCTCCTGCACGCCCCACACTGGAGATATGCCCGCAACCAAGGACCGGAATTGAACCTTGGGACCCTTCAGTCTGCAGGCCAACACTCTATCCACTGAGCCAAACCGGTTTCAGCACTGGCTAAGCATTTTAAACATTAAAGCATGAGTTCTGAAATTTGTGGATGGTACACTGAGCAGGAATATATTAGGATCCTTTTAGTTAAAATCCTCTGCAGCACGAATCAGATCAGTGTATGGTTTTGATATATGGGTTTCTTGTAGATAAGAGTTGTGGGGAGCAGTTTTAGGCTTACAGAAGATTTGAGCAGAAAGTACAGAGAATTATTACATAGTTCCTTCCTCCCCCTCCCCACGTTCCCTATTGTCATCATTAGTGTGCTACATTTCTTAGAATTGATGAGCTAATATTGATACATGATTATTAACTACTGAAGTACATAGTTTACAATAGGATTCATTCTTTAAGAAAAAATATTTTGTTGATTTCAGAGAAGAGGGAAGAGGGAGAGAGAGAGAGAAATATCAATGAGGAGAGAGAATCATGGATTGGCTGCCTCCTGCACACCCCACACTGGGGACCAATCCCGCAACCCAGGCATGTGCCCCCAACTGGGAATTAAACCGGGAATTTAACCATGGCCTCCTGGTTCATAGGTTGATGCTCAACCACTGAACCAAGCTGGCTGGGAAGGGTTCATTCTTTACGGTGTATTTTCTACGTTTTTGACAAATGTATAACCTTACCTAGTATTACATTATTATGCCCCCCAAAATTTGCTCTGCTCTGCCTGTTCATCCTCCCTTCTGACCCCTGACCTCCTGGCAACCACTGATCCTTTTCCTAGCTCCATAGTCTTACCTTTTCCATAACCTCATTCAGTTGGAGTTGATAGTAGGTAGCCTTTTTTTAGATTGGCTCTTTCTAGTCATATGCACTTAAGGTTCCTCCATGTCTTTTTTTTTTTTTTAAATATATTCCATTGATTTTTTTACAGAGAGGAAGGGAGAGGGATAGACAGTTAGAAACATCAATGAGAGAGACATCGATCAGCCGCCTCCTGCACACCCCCTACCAGGGATGCACCCGCAACAGAGATACATGCCCTTGACCGGGATTGAACCTGGACCCTTCAGTCCGCAGGCCAACGCTCTATCCACTGAGCCAAAAAGATTTCGGCTCCATGTCTTTTTTTTCTGGCTTGGTAGCTCCTTTATTTCTCTTTATCACTGGATAATACCGCATTGTGTGGATGTTGGTGAACATCGTGGCTGCTTTCAAGTTTCGATAATCATGAGCGAAGCTGCTGCAGACATTCCTGCGGCGGTTAGGGAAGTGCTGTGTGGGCCCATGACGGGGTCTTAGTCTCTAAGAAGCCTGGCCCCTGGGCTGTGACTTTCACAGGGGCTTCTCAGCGTGGTTTTGTCCTCCTTCGTGGAGACAGGAGTGCTGGAGGGGGCTGGAGGGGGGTTATAACCTCCCCCCAAGTCCAGTAGGCTCTGGAAGAACAATTTCTCTTGAGAGCAGGCCTGTTGAGAAGAACAGAAGCTCTAAGCATATTTCAGAATGGCTACTTCCCCCTCTCTCGCCGGGGGTTCACTGTGAAGCCTGCTAGCCATGTTGGAGGTAAAACTCAGAGTGTGGGGGCCCTCCTAAGAGTGATCTGTTCCCTGAGGTTGTGTGTTTTTTTTAATTTATTTTTTATATATTTTATTGATTTTTTTACAGAGAGGGAGGGAGAGGGATAGAGAGTTAGAAACATCGATGAGAGAGAAACATCGATCAGCTGCCTCCTGTACACCCCCCACTGGAGATGTGCCCGCAACCCAGGTACATGCCCTTGACCGGAATCGAACCTGGGACCTTTCAGTCCAAAGGCCGACGCTCTGTCCACTGAGCCAAACTGGTTTCGGCTGTTTTTGTTTTTGTTTTTTTTTTGTTTAAATATATATGTATGTGTGTGTATGTGTGTGTATATATATATATAGATATAGATATATAGATATATAGATATAGATATAGATATATAGATACACACACACACACACACACATATTACTGATTTCAGAGAGAGAGATAGAAAGAATGACGAGAATCATCAATTGGCTACCTCCCCCACATCCCCTATTGGGGATCAAGCCCACACCCAGGTATGAGCCCTGACCAGGAATCGAGCCGCGACCTCCCGGTCCATAGGTTGACACTCACCAGGCTCACCTGAGGCTTTTAAGTCTCAGACTTGTTCGAGCTGCACTCCTGGCTGCTGTCGTGTTCGGGTCTCCTGTGTTGGTGAGGGAGCGGTGTCTGCACTGTGGCTTCTGCCCCAATGAAAGTTATGACCCTCTCTCTCTGCTCCACTGTCTCTCCAGTTTCTGGAGTAGCGATTTGCCCTGTGACCTCAGTTCTCTGAGAGAGCTAAAAAGAGTTGTTGATTATTGGGTTGATCAGCATTTTTGTTGTTGTGAGGAAGGGAGCATCCATTTATAAGTTTGTTACATACGCATAGGGGACCAGAAAGCAGTCTTATGTATATATTTTAAGGTTACTTAGTTTCTTCGCTTTCTGTTGGTTACTTTTTAAAAATTTATCTTTTGTGTTGAAAGCTTTACAGATTCCCCTCTCCCCCATTACTTTTTTTCCCATTGACCCCCCCCTTCCCACTCCAACCCCTTCCTCAGGCCTTCACCAAACCATTGTCTGTGTTCATAGGTTATGCATATCCTAATATATAAAAAGCCAGGGTCCGTAACATCCAAAAGCGATTAAAGGCTTAACCAATTGGAAGTCAGCCCTGGGTTGCTGTGGTGACCCAGCACTGACTGCCACCGCTGCGGGCACCCCGACCCAGCACTGACTGCTGAGTAGGCTATGGATCAGGCCCAAAGAGAGGCCTGGAGAGAGAAGCAGGATCTGATCCATAGCCTTTGTGGCAGCTGTTGATCAGCACTTGCCTCTCTCTTTCACTCTGGGCCTGGCCAGCAGCCCCACCTTTCTGATTAGGCCCGTTGATAGGCCGGAGATACTGACTGGCAGAGAAACCAACCAATTAGAACCAAATCTGGGTGAAGTGTGAGGAGCCAATGGCTGCCTCAGAGGCTCAGCTTTTGACCCTGACTGGCATAGAAACTGACCAATCAGAACCTAATCTGGGTGTGAAGGCAGAACCTAAGGTTGGGGCTGGGAAGGGGGTTTAAGGGCAACAGCTGTTTGGTGTAAGGTGTAAGAAAGTGGTTCAATTTTTTAATGACCAGTTTGGCAGTATAGTGCATATGGCTGGCTATCAGTCCAGATATAGGGATTATGTATTTTTGTCTGCCAAGAGCATTTCTTCCTGATGAAAAAGGCTCCCCTCCTATTTAAGCAATCCTATCCTACATAATCTATACCACTAAAAGGGTAATATGCTAACTAAACTGGGTTGGCCGGCCATCTTCCAGATGTCTGACTTCCTTCTGGACAAAGCTATGGTAGTGGGGGGCCGAGGCAGAGGTCATTAGGGGCAATCAAGCCAGCAGGAGAGGGCAGTTGGGGATGAGATCAGGCCAGCAGGGGAGGGCAGTTGGGGGTGAGATCAGGCCAGCAGGGAAGGGCAGATAGGGGCAATCAGGCAGGCAGGCAGGCAGGCAGAGAGGTTAGGGGTGATCAGGCAGGCAGAGGCAGTTAGGGGTGATTAGGCAGGCAGGCGAGTGAGTGGTTAGAAGCCAGCAGTTCCAGATTATGAGAGGGATGTCTGACTGCCTGTGCGATCAGGCCTAAACTGGCGGTCGGACATCCCCCAAGGGGTCCCTGATTGGAGAGGGTGCAGGCTGAGCTGAGAGAACCCCCTCCACGCTCCCTCCCCCATGCACAAATTTCATGCACCGGGCCACTAGTATACATATAAGACCTGTTGATTAATTTGAAATAACATCAATTCATTAACACTGAACTGTGTGTCCTTCCAAGTAGTGAGTAAGTTTCAGGCTCGGCATAATTTTCTTTTCAGATGTGAAATCTGTCACCTTTGTTTTTTTAGTCCGTTTTTCCAGCAGTGGTTTTCCCGATGTTTCTAATGCTTTAATTAACAAGCGAGGTAGAAACGACTGCTCTTTCTCCTCTGCCTTTAAGAGCAAGACCCATTGGGATGTGTGCAGAAGGGAGTACTGTCCTAATGGCACATTACCGGTGATGACTCATGTCCTCACTCCCCATTAGTAGGCAGCGTTTCAAGGTTCCATGCGCCTGGAAGATGCAGACCCAGTGGGTGAGAGTCTACACGAGACGCGCTCAGGGGCCAGTGTTTCCCGGTTCTGTCTGATGGCTACTTAAGGCTTCGTTTTCTTTAAGTGTCCCGTTGTACCATCTGGTGTCAGGGAGCCTTTGGATATGGGAGGAGCGTGTGTGTTCCTGTGAAGACTTAAGTCCATACTTCTAACACACATGTGTCAGGTGCCTCCTGCATGCCAGGTATTGTGCCGGATGTGGGCATCCGGGTGCATGAAGGCAGGCCTCACCCTCCAGGATTCTCTTTGTGCTAGCGCCTTAGCACATTGTGCAGAGTAACGCTCAGTAATGTTCTTCACATGAATGACCGACCGGGAATCCGTAGACAGGTTCTCCCTCCATCGTATCTTACTGTGGGATTTGACTTCTCAATCTTTCGAACGGCAGTGCAATTAATCTTTGGCTTCATTGCTCTACGTCATACATTGATAGGGACCAGGGGCTCATCAATAGAGCCATGGACTCCATGCTTGGTCTCCTGCCGGGTGTAAGCGGTGCATCCAAGTGGGAGAAAGATAAGAAAACGGACCTCTTGCTCAGATAATTCATAACATTGGATGTCGATGCTCTATCCAGTAGAGACATATGAACAGTGTCCATTGGGAATATATTAGAAATATAGAAATGTAAGTGCTGATTTTTGCCTGAGGTCTATGAGGAGGTTTTTTTAGGAGAAATGACAGGTTGAATGGCACTGAAGATGAGGAGGTGGGGGAGATGGGGGAGGGGAAGACCTTGCAGGCAGAGGGACACATATTTTAAAGGCATCTGCGTACTAAAGGTCTGAGAGGGTTCAGGGAAGCTTTGGGACTCTGGGTGTCATGGGCTGAGTTGTGATCTTTGACTGAATAGTGTGGGGGTGAGAAGGGAGAGTGGGGTCCTAACATCTTGGGGGCCTTTAAATAAGAGAGCGAAACGGCCAGGGTGCTTTGTTACTATGCTGTTACTATGCTTTGTTACTACCCAGTAAAGAATGAACTTGGGATAGAGGGAGGCTAGAGGCTCGATAAGTGTTTGCTCTTATTAAGGGTCGGAATCAGGGCAGAGGTCCTGGCTGGAGAGGAAGGGTAGACTGGAGAGTCATTTAAGAGATCTGAACAGTTGGATCCTTTGGAGGTGGGACAGAGAGGGGATTCGGGGGGATCCCCAGGTGCTCACTGGATGGATGACTCGGTGGGTGATGGCTTCAGGGGAAGGAGATCCTACGCAGGAAGTAGGTTTCTGCGAATGGGAATCCAGCATGCTGGGTTTGAGGACAGAGAGGTCCGAAACAGTATTGTCTTCTTCTGTGAGAAGGATGTTCTGTGTCCATTTGCACTGTGGTAGCCACTAGCCACTTGTAGCTATTGCACAGTTGAAGTGTGGCTGATGCTACCGAAGGACTGAAATTTTTAATGTTATTTTTATTTATTATTATTTTTAAATATATTTTATTGATTTTTGACAGAGAGGAAGGGAGAGGGAGAGAGAGTTAGAAACATCGATGAGAGAGAAACATGGATCAGTCGCCTCCTGCACACCTCCTACTGGGGATGTGCCCGCCACCATGGTAACATGCCCTTGACCGGAATCGAACCTGGGACCTTTTAGTCTGCAGGCCAACGCTCTATCCACTGAGCCAAACCGGTTTCGGCAATGTTATTTAATTTTAAATAAATTAGATGCGAGTAGCCAGCCACACTTGGTCTGGCATATTTGAGTGCAGGTCCAGAAAGCAGTGGTTGGAAATACTGACCTGCAGCCAGTGCCAGAGATGGGATGGTTAACCTACCTGGGACGGAGCGCTCCCAGGTACACGGGGCGCTTCAGGCGGAAGTGGGAAGGTGCCAGGAGACCTGATTGTTTTCACCCTGGCCAGAGGGGTTATCTTCCCTAGTTATCCACCTCAATTGTGATGTTTCTGAAACAGCTAAGGACCCTCCGCTGCTGCCTGGGCTGGCTAGATCAGGATTTGCAGGTTGGAGAGAACACTCCCATTCTTGGAATGTAGGGAGCTGGAAAATAGAAAACCAGCATGATCCTTGAAGCACTTGTTCTGTTTGATACTCCGTTTTCTCCACATCCTCCTTTTTCCACTCTGTACTCTTAGGTGGTGATTCCCCTGCTTGGCTGTACATTGCAATCACTTGGGGTGCTCACTTCTTAAAAAAAAAAAAA
>JAAGEH010000038.1:6138971-6156359 GCA_011751065.1 Lasiurus cinereus
CCCCCAGACATCGGTGTGACTGAAAAGCTTCCCGGTGATGCTGATTGAAACGTACAGCTCTTGGGCATGCTTCCACTTCTGTGCCCAGCTACGGTTGACCTTTAGCCCCCGTTTTCCTCTCACTTGGGGGGTGGGATAGTAGTCCTTTGGGTTGCACACACTTTCCTGCTGTGCCCTCTTTCTCACCAGGTGGGACAAACGTATGCCCCAGACCAGGCTGCTCTGTTGTCGTGCACACAGATGTGATGTGCTTTGCTGTGTCGGTAACAATAATACCCATGGCTGATGGGTATGGAACACTTCATATGCCCAACCACTCTTCTACATACGTGTTAAGTCCCTCCCTCTTTTTTTTTAAAATGTATTTTATTGATTTCTTTACAGAGAGGAAGGGAGAGGAATAGACAGTTAGAAACATTGATGAGAGAGAAACATCGATCAGCTGCCTCCTGCATGCCCCCAACTGGGGATGTGCCCGCAACCAAGGTACATGCCCTTGACCGGAATCGAACCTGGGACCTTTCAGTCCACAGGCTGATGCTCTATCACTGAGCCAAACCAGTTTTGGCAAGTCCCTCACTCTTAGTAACAGCACTGTGAGACGTGTATAGTTATTACAGTGGTACCTCGAAATACGAGTGCCCTAACATATGAGATTTTGAGATACGAGCCGTCGAGCGAGCGATTTTTGCTTTGAAATACGAGCAACAGTTGAGATACGAGTCATCGCGCGGATGGGCCGGCTGCACACGACCCACCAGTTTACCGCGACTCGAGCATCTCATAGTTTCCCACGCCTCAAGGTTACGGAACGAATTAAACTCGTATCTCGAGGTACCACTGTATTCCTATTTTCCAGATGAGGCCTAGGAGACTCAGATGAACCCATTTGCCCAAGGTCCCCGGGCTACACTGAGCTCGGGCTGGGGTCAGGCTGGATGTTTTCATTACGGGGCGGTGGGACCTGAGGGGACAGTGGACTGAACCACCCCTGTGGACTGTGGACTGAGAGTCGGTGTCTGCCCAAGCTGTGGGCATTTTTCCCCATGGCAGAGAGTTGGCCCGATCCATCTTTCCTTTGGCATCCGTTGGTTCAAGGTTTGGAGGCTCTCTCTCATCAAGTCCCTGAGCTGTGCAACCGACTTAAGTTTTTGTCCAACTGCGAGCCCGTTCTGGAACAATACAAAGGCTTTTTCTGGGACCCTTCACTCTTGCCAAAAAAGAAGTAACTGAATAATGTAGGTCACTTCCCGTTTGGCCAGTTTTGCTGAGGACGGTTACATATGTATTCACCATGGTGCGTGTGTACATGTTATTTAGAACAATGGGCTTGGTTTTCGAACTTCAAAGAAATAAAAAAAATCTTAGTAACTTTTCTTTCCTCTTATGCCTTGTCCCTCTTCCCTCTACCAAGTGGTGGAATTCTTCGCACACCTTTCTTCTCCTTTCCCTGTACCTGACTTTTTAGTATTATTTTTAACTCCCACGTAATCGCAATAAAGCATGTTTTCTGTGATTTCCATTAAGATACAATAGGTGAAGGGTTCTTAATGAACCCCTTTCATAAAGACCCAGGCATTGGGGAGTCCATAATGTTTCGTCTGAATGCTATTGGCAATATAATGGAAGGATAGTATCGGTATTTTTCAAAAGCCTTCCAGGCCATTATCTGATGTTTTTAAATACAAAAACATTTTCTTAATATCACTGTGAGATCACGGTTTTAGAAGCCTTCATTGTCAGATTCGTGCGTCTGTAAAGTAGGTCAGTAAGAATAGAGTGGTAAATCAATTGTGATTTCGCAGCTTCATCTGCAGCTACTTTTTAAATGTCAAGTAAACTGATGCGAAGTCTCTCGGTAAAGCCTGTATTTATTTTTCCAAGCAATATGA
Organism: Lasiurus cinereus; assembly: GCA_011751065.1. Lineage (NCBI taxonomy): Eukaryota > Metazoa > Chordata > Mammalia > Chiroptera > Vespertilionidae > Lasiurus > Lasiurus cinereus. Next base: position 6,140,864 of record JAAGEH010000038.1, read on the forward strand.
CACAGAGCAATAAGATCTGGAAGTGTGAGCATAGATGACCCAATGACATAAGTGCGTAGGTTTAGCATTCCTTTAGTTCTTTTGGCTTGTAAAAAAAAAAAAAAAAGTGTGAGAGGTGGAGAGGGCTTTTAGTGATTTTTCAGAACCAAGAACAATTTCAGTTCGTACTCATGGGTTTGGGTTTGTGCGGTGGAGGCTGATGGGGAGTTGGTGTGGGAGAACCGCATTCTATGGTTAATCCAAATCTTTTCTGTTGGAAATGCAGTTATTTTTAAAATGGCTATATCTTTACATGTATCAATTCCGCTGTTTTATGGGCTAGTTTTCCAGGATTCTTTTTGGCGTGTGGCTTTAATTCTTATTTAGATGGTCGTGGGATGCTAATAAAACTTCTGGACCTTGGTGCTATGATCGTATAAACATCTGTTCATTGGAATTGGAGTGTCAGATGTTGGTCCTGCCACCACGGTAGCTATTCTAAACCCTTTGTGGGTCTCGATTGGAGGAAAGAAAACATGCACTTGACCCTGCGGGTTGTCTATTTCAGTGGTCAGAATCAGACACTTCCAGAATTCAGGACCAGGTAGGTATCTGGGATGGTCTTGAAGCCCTGGTTTCAGATTTTTTTATTTTTATCTGATCCATAGAAATAGCAAGTTCTGTTTGTCTTTTTTAAAAAGAAAAACATTTTTGTATATAAATCCATTTTTAGAAGGGGAAGTATAAAACCTAATCTGATGATTTCCTGGCCCGTGTTAGCCGTCAAGGTGCTGGGCTGGGAGTGGGCAGCGGTTCTGTGTGGCCCACCCGAGCGAGGCACTGTGCTCCATCATCAACCCCCGGTCCTTCTCTTTCTTCCCGTCACACGCGCTGAGGGTAGCATCCTCACTGTGAGTGTATCTACAAATGGTGCTTCGGCCCAGCCTGTGTGGCTCAGTGGTTGAGCATGGGCCCATGAACCAAGAGGTCACTGGTTTGACTCCCACTCAGGGCACATGCCTGAGTTGTAGGCTCAGTCCCCAGTAGGTGGCGTGCGAGAGGCAGCGGGTGGATGTTTCTCTCTCATTCATGTTTCTATCTTTATCTCTTTCCCTTTTCCTTCTACCTCCCAAAGCCAATAAAAACATATTTTGAAAAATAAAAATGGTGCTTCGAGTAAAAGATGAGTATGGGAGATTCAGATTACTGGCATTAGAGGGTGATCAGTTGAAAACTTGCTGTTTTTCTCCTCCATATCGTTGGGCCTATTTCTAAGTAATTCACACGTTTTTTCCAACCCAGGGAAAGGAATCTGGCCGGTGGTGGTGCCTGGGGCCTGAGGCTCTTGCAGGGCCTGGAAGCGGTCGTTCTGAGCTGACTGCTCGGAGCAGGAGCTGGGTGGCTCTGTGGATGCTAAAGTAGATAGATGTGTGGCAGGGCGTGGGATGGGTAAAACGCCTTTACTTTCTGGCGGCTGATTAACACACAAACCTAATGACAGCATCACACACTAATGGTGCTGGAAGGAACGTCAGGGAACACCCACCTGCCAGGAGGACCAAGCCTGGGTACCAGAGCGAGGTGCCTTGTCATAGGCCACTTCCGGCTCACAGGTCTCCCTGATGACCTGGGAGAGAACCGGAATTCGGCCTGGTGGGCCCTCATCTGCTACGGTCCCTTTTCCTTCCTGCCTCTTTGAAGCATAAGCCCCTTCTATGGCCTCCTCTGCACCCCACCTCGTAAACAGACAAGAGCGGGCAGTTGGGGGGACCCAGGTTTTTCTACAGCAAACTTTTGGCCGGGTCTCTAACATCGCTTTCCCTTTTTTTTTCTTCTTCTTCTTTCTTTCAGCAATAGGCGAATATGAAGACCTCAGAGCGGAGAACCAGAAGACAAAGGAGAAGGTTGGTCCTTTCCCCCGGCTTTCCCCTCTCCCATGTGTAAAAAGCCTCGATGGCGTGGCGCATTGTTCTGCCACCAATTTCAGTTAAATGCCAACGAGAGCGGGGTTTTGTTTTTTTCCCCCCCCTTTTTTTTCCTTTTCTCTTTTCTCCTGCGTGTGTGGTTCAAGCTTATATCAACTCCCGGCTCCAGATGGTGAAGAATAGCAGGCCTGCCACAGTGGACGCTGCTCCGGCAGATTAACTATGCAGCTAAATGCAGCCGGCACCAGGCCAAGCAGCCCAGCGAGCCCCCAAGAATTGTACTTCCCCCCAACAGTCAGCTGGGGGATTCTGGCGGTGGCACGGAGGGCCTGACACATGGACTTTCGGGGTTTAGGCAGACGAGATTCGGGAGGGAACTGTTGGGAATTAATCATGGGTGGTTGGCCCACATGCCTCCAGAAACTTTTCATCTGCTGAACTTCCTCTAAGTATGTCCGTAATATACCGGGAGTCGGAAAATACCCCAGGTGAAGATGGTGGGGAAGCCTGGTGATGATTTTCAGGGACCCTGGGAGTTTTGTTTTTAAACTGTTAAATTATTGAGCTCGCTCGCATTTACAGACTTCTGGCCATTTTGACTCTGAACGTGTTTATTGAAAATTCGTGAGTGTGTGTGTGTGTATGTGTGTGTGTGTGTGTATTCCCTGTACATTTAGGGAGAGGACAAATGGAAGGGAAGGCTAATTTAAAAAAAAAAGTAGTAGGACTGACTAGAAAATGGAAAGTAGGAGAGAACAGAAACGCCCATTACTGTTTGTAGACATAAATGAAATTTACGGTATTTTCCAGCGTATAAGACGACCCCCAACTTTTCCAGTTAAAATATAGACTTTGGGCTATACTCGCCCTATAAGATGACACCCGGCGTATAAGATGATCCCGACTTTTGAGAAGATTTTTCTCGGTTAAAAAGTCGCCTTAGCCAAAACCGGTTTGGCTCAGTGGATAGAGCGTCCGCCTGTGGACTGAAAGGTCCCAGGTTCGATTCCTGTCAAGGGCATGTACCTTGGTTGCGGGTGCATCCCCAGTAGGAGGTGTGCAGGAGGCGGCTGATGGATGTTTCTCTCTCATCGATGTTTCTAAGTCTATCCCTCTCCCTTCCTCTCTGTAAAAAAAAAATCAATAATATATATATTTTAAAAAAGTCATCTTATATGCCGGAAAATACTGTACTTTCCCTTGGATGTCTCCCTCCATGGATGTTCCCGGTCCAAGAGGGGAAAAGCAAAACCAGGTGGAAGGGTTCATTCAGGAGAACTCTTTGACGGAACCTAGAAGCTCTGAGGAGGAGAAACAAACAAATGTCTTCAGAGGCTGGAAAAGGAAGGACCTAGAAGAAAATGAATAGCGTAAGAGGAAGAGGAAACTTCTTGTTGTCTCCTCTTCTTCAATTCTTGCTTGCTTGTAGCCCCAGCATTGCCCTAGACACAGTTGTTCTGTAAACTCCTGGGCTGGTGGTGCTGATGGTTGTTGAACCCAGAGCCACTTTCTGCAGGGAGCGTTTAAGTGAGCGAGCTGTCCTGAGCGTGGACTCACAGGTAAAATGCATTTGGTAGAAGAAGGGTTAGCAATGACCTTAGCCCATCAACCGTTCACACGCTTCCCCACACAGAGAATGGCCTAATACTTGGGTCACATCCGTATGCATTATTGACCTGCTCGTGTGCTAATTCTTTAAAAATAACTATGAACGGAAACGGGAAGAAAGGACGTGAAAGCAGCGTGGAATGCTGTGTGCCGGGGTAGGACAACATAGAGTGGCTTTAAGTTCGCCGCGCTCTGTTTATCTTGTGTTAAAAGACTAGCAGGCTTATTACTGAAGATTTCCCCCCCGAGGGGGGGCCGTGTTACAAAGGAGGGCACCATGCAATGAAAGCCCTTTCTGCGGCAGAGGAGGAGTGAAAGCAGCTGTGGTTCCGCACGGAGTGGTACACGGAGAGCACGTTTCCCCCGGCCCGGCGCTCTCTGGGGCTGCCTGCGTGATCTTTGTCTCCGCATCCGCAGTCTGCGTGGCCATTCCTGCCTCCGGGGCCCGCCCAGAGCCCCGTGAAATCACTCAAGGACGGGAATCCAAAGGAAGACTCCACTTGCCATCGTTAAATTGAGGTGGGGAAATGTTGCACAAGTGGAAGGGACCCAGGAAATAGATGGCAGGTTATCTCTCCCTTCCTTCCACATGTCCACGTTTAGTCTGCCTCTCCTTGTTGCCAGATCATTAACCTTATGCGTGGGAAGAGACAGTGGGTGTGATTCTTTGGGGTGCTATATGTGTGTGTGTATATATAAATACACACACACACATACATACATAAACATATATACACACACATGTATATACACATGTATACACATACACACATATCACATACATACATATATACACATACATACAGTGGTACCTCGAGATACGAGTTTAATTCGTTCTATAACCTTGAGGCGTGGGAAACTATGAGAGGCTTGAGTCGTGGTAAACTGGTGGGTCGTGGGCAGCCGGCCGATCCTTGAGATTATTCGTATCTCAAATGTTGCTCGTATTTCAAAGCAAAAATCGCTCGCTCGACGGTTCGTATCTCAAAAATCTCGTGTTAGGGCACTCGTATCTCGAGGTACCACTGTGTGTGTGTGTGTGTGTGTGTGTGTGTGTGTGTATTTTTAAAGAGAGTGAAAGGGAGGGGAAGAGACAGAGAGAAACATTGATGTGAGAGAGACACATCAATTCGTTGCCTCCCGCATGTGCCCCGACCAGAGTCAAGTATCAAGCCTGCCATTGAGGTATGTGCCTCTGACTGGAATTGAACCCGGGACTCTTCAGTCCACAGGCCAGTGCTCTATCCACTGAGCCAAACTGGTGAGGCCGGGTAACAGTGGTTCTCAACCTTCCTAAGGCCGCGACCCTTGCATACAGTTCCTCATGTGGTGGTGACCCCCAACCATGAAATGTTGCTACTGTGATGCATCGTGATGTAAATATCTGCATTTTCCGATGGTCTTAGGCGACCCCTGTGAAAGGGTCGTTCGACCCCCAAAAGGGTCGCGACCCACAGGTTGAGAACCGCTGCCGGGTAAGACCTTTTTGGGGCCTTGTTTGGAATCTCCTCTGGTGAGGTGAGCGGTAGGACGTGTCCTCTCCTTCATCTCCCATATCTGATGCTTCACAAGGCCCTGGGCCAGCTCCACGTCAGGGACAACGGGTCCTCGGGGTCCAGCAGGCTCGAGGCTCACACCTCGGTCTTCGACCGCCACTGGTCTCTTTGGAGCAGGTGAACTGGCGGGGGCTAATTAACGTTCCCACCAAGGGCTCGGTCCTAGTCACAGCTCTTTATTGTTGGCTCGAGAACTTTCCACCCATGATCAGACTCCCTGGATCATTTGTCTCTCCGTTTGTCTTTAGAAGCCGGAAGTGGAGTACCTGATCAACCTGTGTCAGTAAAACCCACATGTGTGGCTGTGTGCATACGGTTTCCGACACACGGCATTCCTGCCATTCCTGCGTTCCGAGGATGAGCGTTGGAGATTTGGGGTGGGTGGGCCCAAGCCTTCATGATCTTCTCTTCTGCAGTTTCCCCTTCTTGAGCAGAATGTGGTTTTTATCAGTGTCTTTGAAGGTGACATCAGAATCTTTTTGAGGTGATGAGGAAAGCTTTTTGAAGGGGACACTTTTTGTTGAATGGTTTCTGAGAACTGGGGTAACCAAATGCCCATGAAAGCCCCAGGCTTGCCGAAAAACCCCTCTACTGAGGGGCACAGGCAGGTTGATGACTACCCTGTTTCCCCGAAAGTAAGACATCCCCCGAAAATAAGACCTACTTCCAGGTTTGCCTCTTGCTGTAAGATAAGGTATCCCCCCGAAAATAAGACCTCCCTGATAATAAGGCCTCTCCCGAACATAAGGCCTCCCCGGAATAGAAGGCCCCCGAAGCTACCGTCAGGCGTCTGACTCCTGACTTAAAGAGACCTCGCCCTGCCTGAACAGCTCCGGCTGCGCTGTGGCCCATCAGTGAGCTGGTTTGTGATGACAACTACCACCGTACCATAGACAGGTCATAAATGTCCTTTTTTGTTGTTCAACAAGAAATGTGTACCGTATTCTTCTTCATGGAAAAATAAGACATCCCCTGAAAATATGACCTAGTGCATCTTTGGGAGCAAAAACTAATACAAGACACTGTCTTATTTTCGGGGAAACAGGGTAACTGTAACAAATAGCAACGATAGCGGTGAATACCTAGGGTTGGGGTGCTGATGGGAAAAGGACAAAAACACCAGTTCCTGCTCAGTGCCACGTGACATAATCTTCGTAGCTCATAACTCCTGCTTCCATGCCACTTACTGTTTTTAAAGTCTCTAATTCTCTGAGGAGCAGAATTAATTGTTTGCTTCTTTGTAATAAAACATCGGAGTATTATGCACTTATCACATTTTATCACCACAAGTTCATTATCATCAAAATATCTTGAGTATACGTGGATGAAAATGTGAAAACTTCAGTTTTTTGTTTTTAATTTCTAACATCAAAATAAGTGGAGATTTTGGAAAGGGTGCTACATTCTGTGTTTTTGTTTTGTTTTTTTTTGCCTAGTTTCTAAAGAATGTTATCAATAGTATGTTAAAAAGCAAGAAAGCCTATCAGATTGAAGTCAGCAACCCTTCCAAAACTTTTTTTTTGGGGGGAGGGGTATGGGAAAATAGAGGACTAATATTTTTAGAATCAACCAAACCAAATGGTTTCCTTTGCACGTGAAGCAATCTGCATCTTTAAATGTTAGTCCTGCTTCTCCAAGGGAAGGGCATTCTCTAAGGACTCACTCTGGATCCTGGTCATAACAGTTTGGGGGTGCTACTCCGGGGGGGTGGCCAAGGATCATGAATGGAATAGCTCTCAGCTGTCGGAGGCTGGAGCGGCATACAGCAGGAAATCTGGGGAGCAGAAGACCGCCTGCAAACAGCGCGGACTTGTGTTGAGTATGAGGAACTGAGATGGAGTTTGGAGATGGATACGGGGTGAAGTGGCCGATGAGACGGCGGGGTGCTGGGTGCTGTCACCGTGCATCGGGCCCGCCTGTCAGCTTGCCAGGAACACGGCAGGAAAAGGGAAGGAGGCAGGCCCAGCCCAAGATCTGCGTTTCGAGCAGCGAGGAAGACGATTCCGTTTGCCTCTTTGCCTGATGGTCTGTTGTCAGTTTCTTCCTCTCGTGTCAGTTTCAGAGGTGAAGATCCCAGAGTTTTATTTTTATTTTTTTTAATCCATCAAGAAGCCACTTTTCGAGAGCCAGATAGGCACCCATGATGCTAGCTGTTCATGCATAATACATCCACACCCATGCAGTTTCTTCAGCGCCGAGTGGCAAGTGGCCGTGCCAGGGAGAAAGTAATTACTTCGCAGTTGGAAAGTGAAAATGAGTCTCTCATTAGCAGCCATCTCCCCCGAGACAAAGAGCGGGGACCTCGAGGCAGATGACATGGGCCCCCCTCGGACACACAGGCCCCAGAATGTGGAGAATGCTCCTGAGACGGCTCTCAGGGCAGCCGCCACTTTATTGCCTCTGGAAATTGGAGGGAAAAAAACGTTGAACTGGAAGAAAGAACACCAGACAGATAGAGAGAGAGAAAGAGAGAGAGAGAGAGAGAGGAATTCCCTTGAGTGGGAACAGTTTAACGGATTGTGTTGGTTGAGGCTAAGGGCGGCTGAGTTCTGGCCAGACGTCCCCAGGTGGAACAAGAGAAGGTCAATGTTTATGCGCACAGTGCCCGTGCTTTTAGATCCTTTAATGGGACATAAAGCGAGTGGGCTTCCAGAAAAGTGAGTAAGAAGGGGGTGGGTCGCGACCTCTCTGCACTGAGTGGGACAGCCTCTGCTGTTTGCTCTCTCATGATAGGAAGTGTTCTTATAAACTGCCTCTTCTACCCCATTTCCCCGAAAGTAAGACATCCCCCGAAAATAAGACCTACCCCCAGGTTTGCCTCTCGCTGTAAGATAAGGCACTCCCCCCGAAAATAAGACCTCCCCGATAATAAGGCCTCCCCGGAATATAAGGCCCCCAAAGCTACCATCAGGCGTCTGACTCCTGATTTAAAGAGACCTCACCCTGCCTGAACAGCTGTGGGTGCGCTGCGGCCCATCCGTGAGCTGGTTTGTGATGACGACGACTACCGTACGGTAGACAGGTCATACATTTCCTTTTTTTTTTTTGTTCAACAGGTCATACATTTCCTTTTTTTTTGTGTGTGTGTACCGTATTCTTCTTCATGGAAAAATAAGACATCCCCTGAAAGTAAGACCTAGCACATCTCTGGGAGCAAAAATTAATATGAGACACTGTCTTATTTTCGGGGGAACAGGGTATTGTTGATCTGTCTTGGTAGATGCTATGTTTGTGGGAGCACATTGTCTGTTATGTTTCCCACTGTATTCCCCCCTCACCCCCGTGCTTACACAGTGCCTGGCATGTGTGGGTGCCACAGATGTAATTGGCTCAATGCTTGAGGAAGGAAATAGGGTGGCGATCGTGGATTATGGTCCACATGTGCTTGGCAGTCTGTCAGCCAGCGGTAAGGGACTTACCCGCGTGGAGAGTGTCGCCCTGCTGGTGTGGTGTGTGTGCACTTGGGTCCCAGCCTGGCCTTTCTCTGGGCTGGAACCCGCCGCTGCATCTGCAGCTAAACACCAACGTGATGGCAGCGGAAGTTGGACACAAATCAGAACTCGGGGGTTTTCCTTGCACAGAATAGACACACAGGCACATGTAAAGGTGTCTTTTTTAAAAAAAAATTATTGATTTTTTACAGAGTGGAAGGGAGAGGGATAGGAGTTAGAAACATCGATGAGAGAGAAACATCAATCAGCCGCCTCCTGCACGCCCCCTATTAGGGATGTGCCCGCCACCAAGGTACATGCCCCTGACCGGAATCGAACCTGGGACCTTTCAGTCCGCAGGCCGACGCTCTGTCCACTGAGCCACACGGGTTCCGGCATGGGGTCTTAATGTCTGCAAAACGATCCGCATTGCCGTGGAGCCCAGGCAAGAGGCACGCAGTGTAGACCGCGAGCTGGGGAAAGGTCGGAGCTGCTGCTTCTGGTGGGAGGGCCAGGGCCGGGCTCAGTGGACAGGGTCCTGTGAAAACCAGTGCCAAGGCCGCCAGAAAGCCGGCTTCGTTTCAGAAGCCAGGGCGCTGCCATCTGCCTGAGGCTCGAGGAAGAGATTGCCAACCTCTTCCTGTAGCAGCCGCTGCCAGGACCTGGAATATGAAGATCGTTCAGGCCCGGTCCATTCCCGCTGCAGAAAGGCCTGGAAGAGGCGGAACGTCATCCCGTTTGCCTGAAGCAGCCGGTGCTGGCCCGGCTGCTTCTCCCCCAGCCCCCCGGCCACCGGGAATCACGGGGTGCCGCAATTAAGCGCCGCGGGCCCACGAACATCTGTTGCTATTGCAGAGTCGTCACGAGCAATTCTGGGACAAAAAAGCAGCCGTTTCTGCAAATGGCGCAGCTGCAGGAGCCGGGGAGGGGCGGGGTGGGTGCGGGGTCCCCGTGGGCCATAACGAGGAAACACATTCGTCCCCAAAGGCCCGCCACCCGGGCTGGCTTCTCTCTGTGGGGGGCACCAGGGCGAGGTTACCAGATGTTTTTGAGGGTTCACCTGAAATGACGAAAGAAGCGGACGTTGGGATTGCTGAACGGGCCTGGCGCTCCTAGTCTGTTCGGCGCTGGGTGATAATAAGCTGCATTTGCAGCATATGTAGATGCCGCCCCTCCTCCCCCCTCTTTTCACCCCCCCCCCCAACCCGGCACACACCCCTTTCAGTAATCATAGCAGATGGTGAATTCTGTGGCTGCCAGTTCTGTCCTAATGTGGTGATGGAAAATAGAAAGCCGGGCCACACGAAGACCCCCCCGAGAGAACACAGCTGGGGGTGGGGGGCGGCTTCTGAGTCTGCCGGGGAAGGCCCTGGGGTGCGTGCACAGGCACGGGACCTCGCTGGACTAGAGGAACGGGTCGCTCGCAGGTCGGAATATGACCGTGAGGCTGAGACCTGTTCCTGGGCAAAGGCCGTCTCCCTGCCCCTGATGAGCAGAGGGCCTGGGCATAAAGCCTTTGGTATAAGCCTCCCGAGAGTGCCAGGTGTGGCTAAGGACCGGTAAATGGGAGCTGCATTGGTGGTTTGTGTGTGATGTCAGCTGGTGACTGTTTTTAAAAATTAAATATATTTTTGTTGATTTCAGAGAGGAAGGGAGAAGGAGAGAAACATCCATGAGGAGAGAGAATCATGGATAGGCTGCCTCCTGCACGCCCCCTATTGGGGATCGAGCCCCCAACCTGGGTATGTGCCCTGGCTGGGAATCGAACTGTGGCCTCCTGGTTCATAGGTCGACACTCAACCCTTGAGCTGGGCAGTGTTTAGAATTTTAAACATAAACACACACACACACACACACACACACACACACACACACATACACACACACACCACCACCACCACCACCAATAAATGTAGTAACTGTTAGGTGGAACTAGAAACTATAGTAGACAAATTTCTTTTTCCCAAGAAAACCTCGTGAAAGGTAGTGCCCCCTCATCTGTGGTTTCACTTTCTTAGGTTTCAGTTACCCACGGTCAACCAAGGTCTGAGAATATTAAATGGGAAAGTTCAGAAATAAATGGTTCGTAAGTTCTAAATTGGGGGCCGTTCCGAGTAGGACAATAAACTCTTCCCATGTCGTGTTCCATCCCATCTGGGGTGTGAGTCACCCCTTTGTCCAGCGTATCCATGCTGGCCGTGCTACCCACACGTGAGTCTCTTAGTGGCCCTCTTCATTTATCAGATAGGTTAGCAGAGATTTTGAGATGGAGAAAGAGAGAGGGCAGAGGGAGATACACCACATTAATATAATTTTTTACTATATATATAGTTATAATTATTCTATTTTATTATTAGTTATTGTTGTTAATCTCTTACTGTGCCTAATTTATTAATTGAAAGTTCTCATAGGTATCTATGTATAGGAAAAAACATAGTATGTATATAGGGCATGCTACTACTATCTGCAGTTTGAGACATCTGCTGGGGGGTCTTGGGATGTGTCCCCCACGGATAAGGGGGGGGCACTGTATGCCTTCTCCTTTAAGATAAGCATTAGTAAACAGCTTTGCTAATTTAGCACTGTGGACTTGTTTTGTGTACTCCAGTCAGAGTGGATTTAGCCAGTGGGTTTTTTTTTTTAAGTTGTTCTTGAGAGACTAAAGAGGAAAACTGAATTGTTTGCTTCTCAACTTTATTTTTACTTTAAAAATATTTTAAAAGCACCGGAGAGGGCAGAGAATAACACAACAGATCTGCAAATACAAAATTAAATTATTTTTTTTGAAATTGAAAAATAAAGAATGCTGCAGATACAATTTTTGAATAGCACCTCTGTTGCCCAACCAGAGTCTCCTTCCCTTCCTTATCTTTTTATAAATGTTGTCTATTTCTTCTATTTTATGTTTTTGTATTTTATATATGCTATATGTATCATGAAATATATATATATGTACACACACAGATATATATATATATATATGTATGTACACATACAGGGTAAAAATATCAAGTGTTTGTGTGTTAAAGATACCATTTGATATATATTCCACAATTCCTTTTACTCAGCGTTAAAGCTTTTGATGTTTACCTATGTTGATGCACAGAGCTTTAGGTCCTTCATCTTCTCTGTGTATTTCACAGTGTAGTAATATATATAATTATAGCTATATATATATATATATATACACACACACTCACACACACATATATCTATATATATATCTATATATATCTATATATATCTGAGTATACCATGATGTATTGTTCTTATAAATGCTCTACATGTTTGTATCTTGCATCTTGCACACGTTACTAGAGATTCCATGAATGGAATTGGGAGTAGAACTGCTGAGTCATACAGAGGGTGTGTGCACGCTCAATTTAGTTTATTTCCAAAGTAGCTACGCCTGGGGACACTTCCACTAGCAGTATGTGAGTTTCCAGCTCCCGACATTAGACTTTCTCAGTTTTTGCTCGTCTGTTAGATGAGAATATCGCACGATTTTCAACTGGGATTTTCACAGTGTCAGTGGCATCATTATTTTTTTTGCCATAGAAATTTGAAATATCCAAAGGCATGAAATCCCAATACACTTATCTGGCATAGTAGGATATAATATAAAATATAAAATTGTGTTTTATTCAGATGGTCCTCTTATTAAAATACTCCACAAAATTAAAATGTTAATGATCGCTCTAATAGCTAAACTCACTTTTTAAAGTTTTAGACATTTTGGATAAAAATCTTTCTAAAAGTATTACACTTGCCTGTTTTGTGAAATCCAGGGTGCAGTGAATTTAGTCGTCATAATGAATATTAGGCTTTTTAAAAAACTCATTAATACCTGCAGGGCCTGTTAAAGTACTAAACACTTGTTTCTGTACCGGATATCCTGAGAGGTCCTCCTGCTTTAGTAGTGTGTGTGTGTGTGTGTGTGTGTGTGTGTGTGTGTGTGTGTTTTCCTTTTATGTCTTACCTTCCAAAGACTTTTCTTTCTTTTTCTTTTTTTTTAAAATATATTTTATTTTTTACAGAGAGGAAAGGAGAGGGACAGAGAGTTAGAAACATCAATGAGAGAGAAACATCGATCAGCTACCTCCTGCACACCCCCTACTGGGTTTGTGCCCACAACCTAGGTACATGCCCTTGACCGGAATCGAACCTGGAACCCCTTAGTCTGCAGGCTGAGGCTCTATCCACTGAACCAAACCGGTTTTGGCATCCCAAAGGCTTTTCAATAAGTCCCCACACCTTTTAAAAAGGTCAATGTTTATGTAAATGACACATGCTTATTGTGGAATATTTTATCTCCTTTCCTCTCGCATGCTGCCTTCTATGTAGAACTCTAAGGACACACGGATGGTTTTCGCCTTGAGAGAGCGAGAGAGCGCACAGGGCAGCGGCTTAGCTTCATGCGGTGGTCACTGCATGTAGTGGTCACTTCCCATTGTGGGCCGCTGTTCTGGATATTCGAAACCATCAGTTTCAGGGACTCTCACCTGCGGGTATGCAAAAATACCTACTTAAGAGGCACAACTATTCTCTTAAAGAATGAATATGGCCGAAACCGGTTTGGCTCAGTGGATAGAGCATCAGCCTGTGGACAGAAGGGTTCCAGGTTCGATTCCGGTCAAGGGCACGTACCTGGGTGTTGTGGGCACATCCCCAATTGGGGGCGTGCAGGAGGCAGGTGATCGATGTTTCTCTCTCACCGATGTTTCTAACTCTCTATCCCTCTCCCTTCCTCTCTGTAAAAAAATCAATAAAATATATATTAAAAAAAAAAAGAATGAATATGTTTCCGCCTAAGGATGTTAAATTGGCCTGCTACTCAGGCGATCAGGAGCAGTAAGGTGAGCCATTATCTTAGAAGGTCCGAGAAAATAGGCAGATACCAGATCCAAACAGCTGGTTGAGCAGTACAAATACTGTGTGCCCATTCATGCTTTGTAAAAGGGTTTTAATTTTTGTTTTCTTTTCATAAAGTTGCTATTGTTTATAAGTTGCTCGCTCTTGTCTTTCCAGACTTACGATCCAAATTCACTCTTGTCATCTCTTCTCATTTCAGTGTGACAAAATCAGGCAAGAACGAGATGAAGCTGTTAGAAAACTGGAGGAATTTGAGAAAAGTACGTAAGCATTTCAGGGGAGTTGTTACAACACACAGAGCTGTGTTTGGGGGTGACGTGGGTAGACCTGTCCCCTATGTGTAGTTACTCATGCCTGGGGCATCCAAGAAAGCAAGAACTGTCTTCCCATTTGCCCCCTTCATGCCCTGGTGTTACTGTGATTTTTAAAGATATGGAATGAATATTAATATTTTATGAGTGTGTTATCATAAAAGACAGCTTGTGCTTCTTATAAAAAATTTTACTGTGTGCGCAGAACAAAAATTAAAGGATGACAAAAATTCCTTGTCATCTAGACTTTGTGAGAAAAGCCAGTGTTAATATTTTGCATTCTCTCTTTCCTGGTCTTTTATCTGTGTAATATGTGTCTCCACCAAAAATATAGTCATACTTTGCCTTTAGCTTTGCAGCTTGCTTGCTTCGGTCAACAATATATTGCGGTCATCTCTGCACAACAGTAGAAATGTATTACTCGTTTTAATTGTTGCCTGTAATATTCCATTATATGATAGTATCATAATTTATTTAAATATTTCTTCCATGTTATATGGATTATACCTGGCTTTTCACTGTTATAAATAATGCCGGGACAAGTATTCTTATACATAAATATTTACATGATTAGTTCCTTAGGGTATAAAGAAGCAATCCTAGATTCACGGAACGTGCACATCTTTAAGAGTTTGAATGTTAGAAGTAGGCCCCTCCCCAAGGAAGGTTCTGTTCCCATGGAAGTTGTAATACTTCTAAGCGTTGACTATGTTAATTTTTATGGGACATAAATGTGTTAGAGTACTTTATCCCCGAAGATAAGATATAGGCGAGGACACTCAGAAGGATCACAAGGGAATGTGTCACGGGAACAGGGCCAGACCTTAGCAGGGACCGTGACCCCGTGTCACCCCTGGAAGGAGGGCCTCCCTCCACTGCTCTTCGATTAGATCACCGCGTTCATCGGTAACCTGCGTAAGAAAACACTGTACATATGCGCGTTGCAGGCACATTGCAGTAGCCAGCTTATTGCCAGAGTCTGCCGGAAGGAAGGAAACCCGGGGAGTGGTGGATGTAACTCCTGTGAGTGAACCTGTGAATTACAATGGCGAGGGATTTTCTCCCCCCGCCCCCCATGCAGGGGAAACGAGATGTCCTTACACCTGTGCTCGTACCCAGTCACATCCGGATTATGCCACTGACCTCGTGACCAGTTAAGGTGCTGCATTAATTAGGGACCTCAGATGGGCGCACTGTGTGCAATCAGTGGGAAAGTTCTAGTGGGACTTTGTAGTGGGGACCAAGAAAGCTTTTAATATTTTTTAGAGGATTGAGTTTGTTACTTAAAAAAGAAAAAGATTTTTTTTTTTAATTGAGTTTTAGAGAGAAAGGGAGAGGGGAAACATCGGATTGGCTGCCTCCTGTGTGCCCCCACCAGGGATTGAGCCTGTAACCCAGGCATGTGCCCTGACCAGGAATGAAACTGGCAATCTCTTGGCACATGTGTTGATGCTTAACCACTGAGCCACACTGGCCGGTCTGAATTTTTTTTTTTTTTTAATTGTGTCTATGGTTCATGACTTTTGAACACGGGGTAGAATTTTATTTTATTTTATTTATTTATTTAAAATATATTTTACTTCTTTTAAATTTTTTTTTTTTTTTTAGTAAAATATATTTCACTGTTGTTTTTTTTTACAGAGAGGAAGGGAGAGGGATAGAGAGTTAGAAACATCGATGAGAGAGAAACATCAGCCGCCTCCTGCATGCCCCCTACTGGGGATGTGCCCGCAACCAAGGTACATGCCCTTGACCGGAATCGAACCCGGGGCCTTTCAGTCCGCAGGCTGATGCTCTATCCACTGAGCCAAACC
>JAAGEH010000038.1:6168145-6218227 GCA_011751065.1 Lasiurus cinereus
CGCTCTATCCACTGAGCCAAACCAGTCTCGGCTGAGGTTGCTTTTGACCATGTTTCTCGCCCCTGGTGGCGCATTGTAATCACGAGAACTTGTAGAAATACTGATGTCTGGGTTTCACCCCGAGAGAACCCCGATTTACGTGCACTTAAGGGGAGCGTGGGCGAAAGTCAAGGTAGGCCAGCACCTTTGTGTTTCATGAGTTGCTTTCTTGTGCGGGACGAGGCACTTTTTATTTTATTTTATTTTATTTATTTTAAATATATTTTATTGATTATTTTTTTTTTTACAGAGAGGAAGGGAGAGGGACAGAGAGCTAGAAACATCAATGAGAGAGATTATCGATCAGCTGCCTCCTGCATGCCCCCCACTGGGGATGTGCCCGCAACCAAGGTACATGTCCTTGACCGGAATCGAACCCGGGACCCTTCAGTCCGCAGGCCGACGCTCTATGCACTGAGCCAAACCGGTTTCGGCATGACTCGGCACTTTTTAAAACAGTGTCTTGACAAACAGCCCTGTGAGTCTATAAGCTTCTTAAGAGAGGAACTATAGGTTAAGATATTTGGGGTGAAATTATAATGAAGTGAAAGAGTGAGTAAAAATATCATGAGTCAACAGCTCCTGGGTGTGGTTCTCTGTTGGGATCCTGGGGAAGATTCCCCACCCCCCCAAATGCTTAGTCTGTGCCCTCAAAGAACGTGTCATGGGGTTCAGGCAGCGAGCTGTATGCAATACGCAGAAAAGAAAGAACCATGTGGATTAGCACGAGGTGCTGTTAGGCAAGGTCACATGATACAGCGATGAGATGCACATTTATTTTACTCCTACATACGTTGTGTATGTGAAAGACGTTGGAAAGCAGATTTTGGTTCAATAACTAGTGGGGGACTTGAAGTTTAAGGTGAGAGTACAGTCAGCTCTCTATATCTGTGGGTTCTGCATCCGGGGATTTAACCAGTGGCAGATAGAAAATATTTAGGGGAGGGGGATTTTATGTTGTTGCTGACAGGTACAGTATAGTTTGACTTAAGATGGTTGCATTTGTACAGAGCCTTTTTCTTAAACAACACAGCGTAAGAACTATTTACAGAGCATCTACGTTGTATGAGATATTATATCTAGAGGTTATTTAAAGTGTACAGGAGAATGTGCTTAGCGTGTGTGCCAATACCATGCCATTTTATAGAAAGGAGTTGAGCATTTGCAGATTTTGCTCTGTGAAGGGGTCCTGGTGCCTGTTTTTGTGGGTATCCAGGGATGGCTGTCTGGAGAAAGTCATCTTTAACTGACTCCCCACTTCCCTTCACCTGGGACAAAATAATATTTATGTTGGTGAGGGGAGAGAGAGGAAGGTTAGAGGATTTTCTTTTGTCCACAATCCTCCCTTCTGTTGGGTCTTGAACAGGTGATCTCTTGTTCTCCCTTCAGGAGTGGCCAGCCGGTAGAGAGAGTGACTTTGAAATAAGTCTCTGAGAACTCCTTCAAGCTGGGTTCGTGCAAAAAAGTTTGATGTAACTTATAAATAACCACATAGCGGGTTTCTTACCGTCCTGGCAGGAGGGTAAGAAATTAAGAGCAGTTCAAACCTCATTGGCAAAACCAGAAACCTGGGTATAAATTTGAGGACCCTGTGCTAATCCGTGTATGTATATGTTTCTTTTTTTTAACATTTGAGTGGCGGAAGTAACTTGAATCTCCCACCAGAAGCTTTTGCACTTATAGTCACTAATATTTTCATTCCAGTAACACCGTTTTCATCAAATCCCAGTACTAGCAAATATGAAATAAATTAAGAAACAAAACACCCACAACTCTGGAGAGAAAATTACTAGAATTAACCCTTTTTCAAATAGGTTATATTTTGAGTCAGTTCACCTAATGTTTAAGGGCTATAAATTGGCAGAAAATCAGGATTTTTCTTCAAATCAAAACCTCCAAATTATTAACTGCCCAGTTGTTTATATTGTATTGTGACAAGAACCCATGGCCATTATAAAATAAAAAAAGGAATTACTGCCATGCCTTAATTTATTTTGCTGAAAGCTTAAACAATTTTGCTTCTGAAATGCCAGATAGTTTTCTTGAATGTGGGTTTGCTGGAATGCAGAGAAAACATGATCTGGTACATTTAACACAGCGAGTTTGCCTGATATAAAGTTATTAATAACCATGACTCTTTAGGGGGGGCTTGAAAGCGAGAATTCCCATCATCCTTTGCTTCTTCATTTTTCTTTTAATTGTTAAATGACCTTGACCATGCACTGCCCATGGGCTGGCGTTTTCAATTCTTCGGACAAGATTGATTTCCTCATTTTTTTTCCCCCTTTAAAAATGCAGAACTTCGGGATCAAATTGTATCCGTTCAGGAGGAAAAGAAGATCTTAGCCGTCGAACTAGAAAATCTCAAGAGCAAACTTGCGGAAGTAATTGAAGAAGTATGTATCTGGGGCCTGGAGGGCCAGACCTGGGGGGTTGTCGAGGTGTTTGGGGACTAGCCGTGTTAAAAATGGTCATTGGAAGCCGATGTCTGACATGTGAACCAAGTACCGGTTCTGGTCTGCTCCCCATACACTAAAAGGCGTAGAAAGTAAGATCATGAGCCTTCATATACCCACTGAGTAGCTCCATACAGAAAACACGAAAGTAGCATGAAGCGTTCTCTGTTGCTCCTCAGAGTCACGACGGGAGGCAGATTCGGGGGAGCAGTGTCTTGAGTTTAAGTCAGACCAGCAGTTCTCAACCTGTGGGTCGCGACCCCTTTGGGGGTCGAATGACCCTTTCACAGGGGTCACCTGAGACATCCTGCCTATCAGATATTTACATTACGATTCATAACAGTAGCAAAATGACAGTGATGAAGTAGCAACGGAAATAACTTTATGGTTGGGGGTCACCACCACATGAGGAGCTGTCTTAAAGGGTCTCGGCATTAGGAAGGTTGAGAACCGCTGAGTCAGACCCTTGGTCACCGAGGGTGAGAAGCGGCTGCTTCTCCAGGGCCTGGCTGGCTCCACTGGGAAGGGCTGTGCCCATGGACCCCCACCACAGGCCTGTGTGCCCGGGGGTAGGATGGTGCCAGCAGGTGTGTGGAGAAACGTCTTCTCTTTCCTTGCCAGTCGTCTTTAAGAGCAGGAAGACACAGTTGCCTCTCTTTGCCTGAGGCTTTCAGCATCTGCCTTGGCAATCTCCACTTGACCTTGGCAATCTCCACGTGACGTCTGTCCGTGGTTCTCAGATCCTGGGCCCAGAGGTTCCCCATCGATGTGCCATAGCCCCTCCATATCCCTCCCGGGGCTGACAGGGGGGCCAGGATTGATCCCCTTCAGTGAGCAGCCCCCTCCAGGGACCTCAGCTCTCAGACACACACTCTCACTTTCTTTTTTTTTCTTTTAAATATATTTTATTGATTTTTACAGAGAGGAAGGGAGAGAGATAGAAAGTCAGAAACATCGAGGAGAGAGAGACATCGATCAGCCGCCTCCTGCACGCCCCACAGTGGAGATGTGCCCGCAAGCAAAGTACATGCCCTTGACCGGAATCGAACCTGGGACCTTTCAGTCTGCAAGCCGACGCTCTATCCACTGAGCCACACCGATCTCGGCCACTCTCACTTTCTTAAGGGCCATCGTGAGCAAGAGGCAGGGACGCAGTGCCCACCGACCAGTTGCTTTCATGGGTTGTGGCGACACATCCGAATGAGTGGGGAGAAGGACGATGGCATTGGGGAGACAGCACTCCTGGTGGCCGTGTCATACCAGTTACTAACTGAAAGCAAAGTAAAAAATGGAGCTCACACCCAGAGAAATGGGTTCAGAGACGCGGACACGGAGGCCCTCCCGGCCCGAGGTGTCGGTGTGTTGTGTGAGGGTGATCGTGGGAGAGAGACAGGAAACGCATTCTGATGCACACCATTCCCCAGTTACGGTTATCGGGGATTCTCTCCCTGCCCCTGAGAGGTGGGGTTGGAAGCCATGACAGAAGTTGTTTTTGTTAGGACTGTTTCAGACACTTGAAACATATTAAAAATGAAATAATTGACATCTATGTGCCTACACCCTAGCTTCATACATAAACATGAAAGTAGTGTTGAAACCATGGTGTCTCTCTCTCTCTCTCTCTTTCTCCAGTTGCATTTCCCCAAATAACCACTCTTCTGAACTCTGGATGTATCTTGGCAATGTGTGCACTGACATTTGTACTACCATCCGTAGCACTTTGTTTTAAAACTGTATTCACACCCCTGCATTTTTAATCCCACAAAGTGGAATTTGAGATTTATCCGCTTTGATACATGTAGCTTTATTTTTTTATTTTTTTATAAACTGTCTTATGATATTCTCGTCTCCTATTGCTAGATGCCAACAGTTATTTCAGAAGTTTTGGGGGGCATATTATCATATATATTCTATTTAAGCCAACAGTCACGCAAGTTGAAAATGTTTTTATAGAGAGCCAGAAACATTGATGAGAGAGAAACATCGATCAGCTGCCTCCTGCACACGCCCCACTGAGTATGTGCCCGCAACCAAGGTACATGCCCTTGACCGGAATCGAACCGGGAACCCTTGAGTCCAAAGGCCCAAGCTCTATCCACTTGAGTCAAACCAGTCAGGGCTGAGAATATTATTTCAAAAATTCATAGGTGTTTTAAGCCACATTAGCATCAACATTTAAAATAAATACCAAAAATTGAGTACAGTGGTACCTCGAGATACGAGTGCCCTAACATACGAGATTTTTGAGATACTAGCCGTCAAGCGAGCAATTTTTGCTTTGAAATACGAGCAACAGTTGAAATAGGAGTCATCGCGGGGATCGGCCGGCTGCACATGACCCACCAGTTTACCGCGACTCCAGTGTCTCAGTTTCCCACGCCTCAAGGTTACGAAACGAATTAAACTCGTATCTCGAGGTACCACTGTACTGGCTCTCTATGTGACTCATGTCTTTTCCAAATACTCTCTAGCTGGATTTTCGCTTTAAAACTAGGAACCATTCACACGGGCCACTTAGAGCACCACCATGCTTGGAGCCCAATGCCGAGGCCATTGGGAATATGGAATACAGTCTCTGCAGGTGTCCGTCCTGACCGAAGTAGCCGGTCCCTGCTTCACAGTGTCCGTTTCCTGCCGAAAGTCCAACAGCAGCTTGAGCATCCCATGGCCTGTCTGACAGCTGCGGCGCTTTCTCCCCTCGCTGTCTCGTTTCTAGGTGAACAAAGTGAAGCAAGAAAAAGATGCTCTCAGTTCCGAAGTCCTCGAGCAGAGGAAGGTCTTAGAAAAATGCAACAGAGGTATGTATTCCACTCTTTGTTTCCTAAGTACAGTGGTACCTCGAGATACGAGTTTAATTTGTTCTGTAAAGTTGAGGCGTGGGAAACTATGAGATGCTCGAGTCTCGGTAAACTGGTGGGTCGTGTGCAGCCGGCCGATCCGCGCGATGACTCCTATCTCAACTGTTGCTCGTATTTCAAAGCAAAAATCGCTCGCTCGACGGCTCGTATCTCAAAAATCTCGTATGTTAGGGCACTCGTATCTCGAGGTACCACTGTGCATGCATAGTTTATTTTATAAATGTAGATTTCGGGTGGCTTGATACCTGTGCCTAAAGGTTCTTGCAGCAAGAATCGTCTCCTGTTCTCCTGTATTGTGTTCTCCTGACTTCCAGCAAGGAGTCTCTCTCATTTCGATTTTACACCCCCCCCCCGCCGCAGCCCCCGGGGTTGGGACATTTACAAGTGCTTTTACTTGAGAAACACTAGGCCCGCTCATTTTGAAGCTGCAAACCCCAGCGCGTGGGCTTGCTCTGGTTTTGTCCTCCTCCTCCTTCCCCTCCTTTCTGCGCTCAGAAGCTGCAGCACTACAAGCGGATCTTTCAGAGCCAGGCCACCCCTGTTCCGGGGGGGCCTCCATCTTTGCATTATTCATGGCCGGAGACCTCTGAAGAAAGAGCCTCGTAGTTAAGTGTGTGGGAGATGCACGCCCTCGTGCCATCGCCTCGGCTCCTTCTGCCTTTCGGGAGGTAGAAACCATGCAGGAGACTTCCTAGTCGGGATGCACCGTGCTAGAAAGAGGGTTCCACAGTGATTAGCATGTGGATCTTGCCTTCAGAGAGAGGCCTTCCTCCCCCCTCTATCCCCCTTCCAGGAAGAGGCAGAGGGATTCTCGAATAAATACATGACTAGAACCAAACTCACCGCTTTCAGCACCCAGGGAAGAAGGAGTCGGTGAACTTCACTTATTTTTTTTTTTTAATTCTTTTTTTAAAATATATTTTATTGATTTTTCACAGAGAGGAAGGGAAAGGGATAGAAAGCCAGAAACATCGATGAGAGAGAGAGAGAGAGACATCGATCAGCTGCCTCCTGCACGCCCCCTACTGAGGATGTGCCCGCAACCAAGGTACATACCCTTGACCGGAATCGAACCTGGGACCTTTCAGTCCCCAGGCTGACGCTCTATCCACTGAGCCAAACCGGCTTCGGCTGAACTTCACTTCTTATTACAGTGTGTTCTGAGCGCAGAAAAGCGAGTCAATTATCCTGTCCCGGGCCTCCGATGGCGGTGCTAGAATCTTCTTTGTTCTCCGCCTGAAATGTCTCTTTTAAATCGGTGGGAAAATAACCCAGGGGCCTGTAATTCACATCCCAAACCGCCCCTTTTATTGCTTTCCTCCTGCAAGACCGTTCGTTTTTCCCCTCCGAGCAGGCAGTAGATTCGCCGAGGACGGAGTGGGAAATTCTATGTCATTACCCAGCAAACCGGTCCTTAGTCAGTTAGGACTGAGCGCCCCGGGGGGAGCGCTGTGTGAAAGCAGCCATTAGGGGGGCCTTTGAAAGACTGTGTGGATCCGGCTGGGCTGGGGACCCAAAGCGCTTCCCGGCAAGCAGGCGGAGGGACCGGAGCCATAGCCGTCTACCTCTCCCCCGTCCTGTCTCTATCTTGTCTCCATCATCCTTTCACAAAATAGAGCACAAAAGCTCACAAAGTGTCATCGCTTTGCTTGTCTCTCACTCGATCTTCCCTTGGGGAGATGTCTGTCCTGTCGGGACTTAAATGCCAAGCTCTGCCTCTGGGCCCGCATGGACCCCAGCCATTCTCACGCATGATATATATGACGCGTTCAGAGATCATCATAATTTGGCCACTCAGTGTATAAACTGAAAGGACGAGTTATCTGAATCCCCCCAACCTCCAAATGCAACACACACAGGCCGAGCAGAAACAGCATAGTACAGTGGTACCTCGAGATACGAGTTTAATTCGTTCCGTCACCTTGAGGCGTGGGAAACTATGAGACGCTCACGTCGCGGTAAACTGGTGGGTCATGTGCAGCCGGCCGATCCACGCGATGACTCCTATCTCAAATGTTGCTCGTATTTCAAAGCAAAAATCGCTCGCTCGATGGCTTGTATCTCAAAAATCTCGTATGTTAGGGCACTCGTATCTCGAGGTCCCACTGTACTCAGAAAGAGGAAGGACAGGCCGCACTGGCCCCTGACAGTTGTGAGCTCCTGCTGGACGAGCACCCAGGAGGCTGGGCCCTCGGTGGAGAGTGGACATGGAGAACACTTGGCTGTAGCTTAGGTCTATTTTTCTTTTTCTTTAGCTTGTGTGCTTTTCTTTTGGTGGAAAGTTACAGATTCAGACAGAAAAGGGGAACAGAAAAAAACACAACTCTCATTCTTTCCAGCGCAGAGAGAAGCACTGTTAACATCTTAGTATGTATTCTTCCCATCTTCAACAGCCTGGCTTGCCATTAAATTGTTAAATATGTTTATAACATCTTTGGAAGACAAAATACCAGCAAAAAGAGTTTCTGTTGATCCATTGGTACCTTATGAACCCCCAAACAGCCTTCTCTACGTAGTCACCTCCCTTGGATTTTTATCATTTATTTTATAGTTTTGCCAAATACGTATGTGTCTCCAGACAGCAGTTGTTTAATCTTGCGTGTGTTGAACTTTATAAAATGGCATATTTCCGGCCACGTGCCTCTTCACCTTTGTGTTTGTGAGGTTCGCCCATGGGGAGGGGCTCTGCCGTGGTGTTATGTCCGCATGGTATTACATTTAATTCAAAGTCTACACCAGGATTCATTTACCCAATATCCTACTGGTAGCTATTTAAGGGTTGTTGTTTTTTAGTATTTTACTATTCCAAGTCATGTTGTTCTCTTATTGTCCCCTGGTGCACATGTCTAAGAGTTTTAGCAAGATACATGACAACTGTAAAACGTTATCTTTATTTCACCTCCTAAGGCCAAATTACTTCTTAAGTACATCTATAGGTTTACACTCCTGTTAGCCATGTATTTGTTCCCTGTCATCTCCAGACTCGATGTGTATTTTTAATTTTTGCCAGTTGCCTCTTTGCTGAGTCTAAAAAGGTATCTGTGTCTTTACTTTGTGTTTCCCTGGTTACGGATAAAGATGAGGATTTTCCACATGTTTATGGGCCTTTTATATGTGCCCTCCTCTGTGAAATGCCTTGTGGATGTGTTTAGAATGTGGCTTTTAAAAAACAAAACTGAACTCTTTGAAAGGTCACGAATGTCTTTCTCTATCCAATTAACATGCTTCTGCAATGTAATTTTGATGGCAGAATAATGTTTCTTGTACATATCAGACTTCACCGGTCCTCCCACGCTGGACCATCTAGATTATTTTACTTTTTTCAGCAACAATGCAGAGAGCAGCCCCGCCACTAAGTCTCCGTATATGTTCCTGAGTTATTCTCTTAGGCCCGTGGTCGGCAAACTGCGGCTCGCCAGCCACATGTGGCTCTTTGGCTCCTTGAGTGTGGCTCTTCCACGAAATACCAAGGCCTAGACGAGTCTATTTTGAAGAAGGGGCGTTAGAAGAAGTTTAAGTTTAAAAAATTGGGCTCTCCAAAGACATTTCAATCGTCATCCTGTTGATAATTAGGCTCTGTTGACGAATGAGTTTGCCTACCACTGGCTTAGGAGACTAAATACATTCCTAAAAGTAGAATTGTTGATTCAAAGGGTATGAATAATTTTAGAGTTCGATTCCCATTGCCCTCCAAAAGGCTTTCTCATGTTATATTCCAACCAGCAATGGCTGCGAGTGCTGTAGAAAGAATCTCTGAACACTGATCTTCACCCATGTTCCTGATGATCTGGGTGGCATATTGTCTGTTTTCCTTTCCTTGTCTTCTTCAGTGTCCATGCTAGCCGTAGAAGAGTACGAGGAAATGCAGGTGAACTTGGAACTGGAGAAGGACCTTCGGAAGAAAGCAGAGTCCTTTGCACAAGAGGTAAGCATCTTGTAGAGACCTGGTTGTTAAATGTTTATTTCTTCAAGAACTCTGTAGCTGACACATCAGAAACATTTTTTTAGGTTGAGTAAGAGCTTGCAGCTTTGCATGGAGGAGCAGCTGATTTAGAGAGGCAGCCCCATATAATTGTCTCGAGTTCACTGAACTTGGTATCTGAAAATCTGGGTTCAGGTTTTGGCATGTCAGTCAGTTACCGGTTTGCCTGACCTTAAAGCGACCCTTCAGCTTCTCTCGGCTTCGCTTTTACCACCGATAGCCAAGTGGATTATCTGATGATACTCGCATAACCAAGTGGATTTTAAATGGCATGTTTTTTCGGAGGTATTTCGTAAACCCTAAAACGCTACATAGAGGGCTTTGGCTGGTTTGGCTCAGTGGATAGAGCGTCGGCCTGTGGACCAAAGGGTCTCAGGTTCGATTCCAGTCAAGGGCACTTACCTTGGTTGCAGGGTCCTCCTTAGCCCAGGCTCTGATTAGCGCTCCTGCAGGGGGCAACCAATCGATGTGTTTCTCTCACATGGATGTTTTTCTCTCTCTCCCGCTCTTCTTTAAAAAAATCAATGGAAAAATATCCTCGGTTGAGAATTCAGCAAAAAAAAAAAAAAAAAGATAAAATAAAATGCTACATAGAGGAAAGACATTATATTGAGGGACACTTATAACTTGTGCTGGAAGTTCCAGCTTGAGGATTCTGTA
This sequence comes from Lasiurus cinereus, assembly GCA_011751065.1. NCBI lineage: Eukaryota > Metazoa > Chordata > Mammalia > Chiroptera > Vespertilionidae > Lasiurus > Lasiurus cinereus. Next base: position 6,178,141 of record JAAGEH010000038.1, read on the forward strand.
GGTTTCAAACAGCCTAGGTTACCTCTCCGATACCATCTCCGGTAGCTCTGGTGCTCTCACTGGATGCCTCTCCTTGCTGTGGAACGCTGCCATGTTGTACATCCACAGTGTCAGCCTCTCACCAGAGCCACGATGTTCCTCTCAGGTTAGAGATAAGCTTCGAGCTTCTCGTGTTCGGCTCACCCTCTGTTGCCAGGTAGCCCTTGGGTATCCTGTGACTGGTTTCCAGGGAAATGATGAGGTACCAGTTGGCTGAACTCTCTTAACAGCTCAGGATGGAGAGCTGATCGGCAGGAGACTTCCCCCCTGGAGAAACCTTTTGGAATCTGTGTCCGGACTGTAGGGTGAAGGGAAGCAGCCAAGGAAACGTAAAACCCTCTCGGGTGTAAGTGTCCGTAGCGGAGAAAGAAAGACGACAGGGCATATGGTTATGCGAATGACATTTTGAAAATCGGATTATGGTTTTGCGCGGGCGTCGTGCTGTGCTCGCATGGAGCTGGGCGAGCGGTGAACTCCATGCAAGAAGATTAGCCCGAGAAGATTAGATTTGGAAATATTAGGAGTCATTTTATTCCGAGAGGTTAATGAAAGGCGAGTGAATAATGTTCTCTCATTACCTGGAAGGAAGGGACAAGAATTGGAGTGTGCCAGAGGCCTTGGGGGAAAGCTGCAGCAGTAGAAATAACGGAACTAAATAAACAGCCGGGAGGATGGGGGTGTAGGGAGCACACGAAGATGCCTCCATGGTGACCCCGGAAATGTGGGCTGATTTTGATCTGAGTGCCAGGGTCTTACTCTGAGAGACATTGCCAGTTTTCCACCCGTTGTTTGTGGAGTGAAGTTCAAAGACAACATGAAGGCCGTGCAGTAGCGGAGAGGAGAGAGGAGAGAAGCCGGATTTCACTAAGGATATGGAAACGAATGGTGTTCTGCCGTCCCAGCGTGAGGAGACACACGTTCGGGGAGGGATTTGAAGAGCAGGGAGCACTTAGGTCCTGGAGCTAAAGGGTTGCTTTAGCCAAAATGAGTTTGGCTCAGTGGATAGAGCGTTGGCCTGTGGACTGAAAGGTCCTGAGTTCAATTCCGGTCAAGGGCATGTGTCTTGGTTGCAGGCACATCTCCAGTAGGGGGCGTGCAGGAGGCAGCTGATCGATGTCTCTCTCTCATCGATGTTTCTATCCTCCCTTCCCTTCTGTAAAAAAAATCAATAAAATATATTAAAAAATAAATAAAGGGTTGCTTTAAAGTCATGCAAACTGGTAACTGACCGACTAGCATAAGCACTTGTAGAGATGCTCAGTGATTTGCCAGCATCTAGCTTGGATCTGCACAATAGTGGGAAGAGAACTATTTTTGAAGATAAAAATAGGTTAGAACCGTGTATCTTCCCTTTTAATGGTTTACAGGACCTCAGGTTTTTAACAGGTAACTGCTGCTAAAAGGTTACGTGACTCAGTTTAACGAGATGTGCTGCATTTGTGCTTCGTGCAGACAGTGAACATTTTATTAAACCAGACACTGCCCATAGTGGGAATACAATGGTGAAGAAGGCAAATAGGATCTCTGCCCTTGGGAGCCTACTGTCTAGAGACTTAGAAATGAAATTTTAAAGTTCATTTACTTTATATATTTAATTACAAAAGGAGTAGATACAGATATGCCTTGTAAAAAAATACAAACAATTCTCAAATGCGTAAAGTGAAAAATGAAAGTTTCTTCCCCACTCCTACTCCTATTTGTGTATCTTAAAAAAACAAAAACACGCCCTAGCTGGTTTGGCTCAGTGGATAGAGCATCGGCCTGCGGACTGAAGGGTCCTGGGTTCAGTTCTGGTCTAGGGCACAAGCCTGGGTTGCAGACTCCATCCCCAGTAGGTTGCGGGCAGGAGGCACCCGATTCAGTGATTCTCTCTCCTCATTGAAGTTTCTATCTCTCCCTCCCTCTCTGTAATCTATAAAAATATATTTAAAAATGATGATAAATAAAAAACAAAAATGTGACCATTTTGGATACAACCATTCCATGTCAAGATGGTAACGCATCAGGGATTCGAGCCTCCCTAGTCTAGAAGAATCAGCTAACAGCCTCTGTTCCGGTAATCCTCATACTACTGCTAGTATTAATGGATTTTAAAGCCATAATACAATTTTAAAAATGGCTCAGCTTTTGTACCTTGTTGGGGCAAAGTTCTGAAGATCGTATAAACGTTAGGAATGAAATCATGGCAACCATGACTTCTAAAACCATCATAATGTGTGGCCTTCAGAAAATTTCGATAAAAACTCCGTAACTTTCCTTTTGCTCAAGTTTCTATTGAAACATGTGAGACTGACCGGTATGTCCATGTGTGTCATTAACTTCTGCAGATGTTCATTGAGCAAAACAAGCTGAAGAGACAAAGCCACCTGCTGCTCCAGAGCTCTGCTCCTGACCAGCAGCTGTTGAAAGCCTTGGATGAGAATGCCAGACTCACCCAGCTGCTGGAGGAAGAGAGGATTCAGCATCAACAGAAGGTAACGGGTTTTCTTCTGGAGTCTCCACACACACACACACACACACACACACACACACACAAAATTAAAATGAGAGGAGTCGGTCTGGTCACTTCGAGTTCCACATTTTGCCTTCCTAAGTTACCAAGTCTGCCTTTTGTATCTTTTAGAAAAACAACAAGGACCAAATGAACTTAATTTAGTGGCCAACCAGCATATATAGTGCATTGTTGTAGACCTGACACTGTGGCAAAGGACAGAAGAAGGGAGGAAAAGGGAGACAACTAGAGAAGAGCTTGGATTCCGCATCTGACGCACCCTTTGTTTGATTGGGTTTTGGGGGGACCGTGTGCGCCTGTGCAGAGTATTAGTCTCTGAGAGCCTGTGGGAGGGCAACTAGGTTTTACTCAAAGAGGGAGGGAAAGGCCTTGTTGGCAGTAATCGTTGATTTCTGATTTTGTAAACTTGCACAAATGTGTATTTTTTTAAAATATATTTTACTGATTTTTTACAGAGAGGAAGGGAGAGAGATAGAGAGTTAGAAACATCGATGAGAGAGAGACATCGATCAGCCACCTCCTGCACGCCCCACAGTGGAGATGTGCCCGCAAGCAAGGTACATGCCCCCGACCAGAATCGAACCTGGGACCTTACAGTCCGCAGGCTGACGCTCTATTCACTGAGCCAAACCGGTCTCGGCCAAATGTGTATGTTTAAAGCGTTCCTCGGTGGTTAGTCCCGGTTGTTTACATGGAGCTGTTCCAGCTAGCACTGCCTACCCAGGGGTGCTGGGCAGAGGGTTAGTCAGCGTGGCAGGCCTGGGGGTGCAGGAGGGGGAGAGGCCAAGAGCTAGAACAATGGCTTTTAAGGGAAAGAAACCACCACAGAAAAAAATACATCAATATTTGGACTGCTTACAGTGTACCTGGTTTGTGAAGGAAAGGCTGTTAGCTGCTTATTCACGATCATTTGTCAAAGTGGCTTGAAGGAACAATACTGATATTTATCCTTGAACATTTCTGAAGATTTTTAAAGGTTGGACATGAGGTGGAGTTGATTCCCCCACTCTTCTCCTCCCCCCTCTCCCCACCTCCCAATAAGAGATGCTGGGCCCTGGCTGGTTTGGTTCAGGGACTCTGTGGACTAAAGGCTCCCGTGTTCAATTAGGGCCAAGGGCACATGCCTGGACTGTGGGCTTGATCCCCACTAGGAGGCATGCAGGAGGCAGCCAGTCAATGACTGACTCTCCTCATTGATGTTTCTCTCTCTCTCTCTCTCTCCCTCACTCTCTCTCTCTCTCTCCCTCCCTCCCTCCCTCCCTTCCTCCCTCTCTCTCTCCCTCCCTCCTCCTCTCCTTCTCCCTCTCCCTATCCCTCTCCTTCTTCCTTTCCCATCTCTCTCCCTCTCCCTCTCCCTTCCTCTCTGAAATCAATAAAAATAAATATATTAAAAAAAAATAGGAGATGCTGGTATGTGCATAGAGGATGGGAGGGAAATAATCTTTTTTCTCCATATGCAGGATTACCATTTTAAATAAAGGGAGAATAAAAGAATGCTCTTTTTATTTAGCTCACCCTAGAATTTTCTTTTGTTCTGGAAAAGTCCTGCTATTTGCAGTGAAATCATTCAGTAAACGATGTATACCTAGAATCGATTGAATTGAACTGAGGTGTGGGACTAAATTGTTACATATGTATCTTGTTAGGGCACGGGGGGGGGGGGGGAGGTGCTGAAGGTCAGATAAACGTTATGAACGAAATGATAGCAGTCATTACTTGTAAAACTTAATACTACCCCATACAGACATTCTGGATAATATTTCATATATATGGCTTATAAAGTATATCTTACCTGTCTGTTAGTCCACTTGGAGAAGCAGCAATTTTTCAACCCCGCTGTATTATTTTTATCATTACTTGTTCCTTCCAATAAACAAATTTTTAAAACACAGAAAAAGTTAAAAGAAAATTAAGATTACCCAAGAATCTCATATCTGGGTGTTTATGTACACTTTATGTAAATATATACTTTTATATTATACCGTGCATACTGTCCTTTAACTTTACTTTTAAAGTCAAAATTATTAATATGTCTTCCCATGTCAGTGTAGAGTGAGCTATGTGATTTTAAATGGTTGCATAATATTTAATGAACACTCCCGAATTCACTAAATCAATAATATTGGCAGACATTTAGGTTATGTCCAATTATTTCCTGTTACACAGAATACTTTAGAGAATACAATTTGGATACTTGTCTTATTTTTTTTAAAACAAATTCTAAAAGGAGCATTACTGCATCAGAGAGCCCTTTTGCCTCCTTTCTTTCCCTCTCCTTCTCCTCCTCCTCCTCTTCTTCCTCCTCCTCCTCCTCCTCCTCCTTCTCCTCTTCTTCCTCCTCCTCCTCCTCCTCCTCCTCTTTCTCCTCCTCCTCCTCCTCCACCTTCACTTGCTCCTCCTCCTTTTAAGATTTTTGGTGATTGTAACCAAATTACTCCCCCAGGGATCTTTGAAAATGGGTATGAATGAATCCATCTGTTTTAACTGAAAATTTTAGGTATGGTTTTACTTTTTGACTCAAACGTTAAAAATCGAATTCTCTGGGATATAGGTGTCCAGTAAACTCATATTGAATCAAATAGTCGATAATGATTTTCAGTATTATCTGTGTCCCAGAATTTTCATAGTGTTTTAAGATGGATTGGAATCTCTCTGCTATGAATTTGCAAAGTAAATGGGAAACATTTCGTTTTTTTTTTCCTTTATTTTCCTGGACACAGGAGAGACTTTATCCCTCCATAAAAATCTGTTTATAACTTACAGGTCAAAGAATTAGAAGAACAGCTAGAAAATGAAACACTCCACAAAGAGATCCACACCCTCAAACAGCAACTGGAGCTGCTGGAAGAAGATAAAAAGGAACTGGAACTGAAGTATCAGAATTCGGAGGAGAAAGCCAGAAATTTAAAGCATTCCGGTAAAAGCGTGGAGTAGGCTACTATGTCTTATTGTTAATCTGTGAATCTCTCGGGCTCAGTACAAAACCCGGCATAGAGTTAGTCCAGAACTTTCCCTGAATGCTATGAAAACGCTAAGACTCACTTTTACATTCCTTTCTTTCTAAGTATTGCTATTCAATAGAATGGCCTTTGTCATTAAATGATTCACAAATATTTAGACTTCTTTTTGGACTCCAAGCTGTTGTGAGCATCGCACAGAATTAAGAACAAAGATACCATTAATATGGGAAGGCCCAAATTCCAGCATTTCTCGGCTTCAGCTACGAGTGTTCATTAAGTACTTATTTTGTTCACTTGATGAATACATTTTTCAGGGTACATTTTTAAAAAGAACTCAACTTTTTTTTAGATTCATACCACCTTCATCTTTGGTGTCTAATTATACCCTTGAAATAATACTTACAATATCACACCTAACAATAAAATGGGCAACAATATATGTATTAAATGGAAAACTTTTAAAACACCAGGGGATACTGAAATCAAAAGGATTTATTCATTCAGTTCTCCAAAGCTGAACAGGAATGGGTGAGTTGAATTAGCGCGCAGGGATAAGTAGTAAGTTGGGGTTGGAAGGCCGGTAATTTAAGGAGGCGGGTCGTTCCCTTTATAACAGCTTCAATATTCACTTCAGATATTTTGGGTTAATTTTATACTAGAATTTTGCAATCTGTCCAGAAGAACTAAGTTGACTTTCTTCCTTTAAAGCAGTATTCAATGCTTTGTAATCCATGATGAAAATTACAGTTTATTTTATTTTTTATATTTCTTTATTGATTTCAGAGAGGAAGGGAGGAGAGAGAGAGAAACATCAATGATGAAAGAGAATCATTGATCGGCTGCCTCCTGTACACCCCCTACTGGGGATCGAGCCCCCAACCCAGGCATGTGCCCTTGGCCAGAACTGAACCTGGGATCCTTCAGTCCACAGGCTGACGCTCTATCTACTGAGCCAAGCCGGCTAGGGCTACAGTTTAGTTTTTAAAATTGATCTAACATTAAGAACTATTCCATTCTTCTTGGTGAATATCAGAGCAGCCGGTAGTAGAAAGCCATCTGTCTTTCTTATGAGAGGAGGGACAGACAGACAGATTTGACACTCAGTTTTGAACATGTTCTAGTTTCTACTGTACCCAGGCATACCCTAGGCCAGTGGTTGGCAAACTCATTAGTCAACAGAGCCAAATATTAACAGTACAACGATTGAAATTTCTTTTGAGAGCCAAATTTTTCAAACTTAAACTTCTTCTAACGCCACTTCTTCAAAATAGACTCGCTCAGGTCGTGGTATGTTGTGGAAGATCCACTCTCAAGGGGCCAAAGAGCCGCCTGTGGCTCGCAAGCCGCAGTTTGCTGACCACTGCTCTAGGGCACTAAGAGGTATAGAAGAGCTTGGCTGGTGGCTCAGTGGTTGAGCGTGGACCTATGAACCGGGAGGTCACAGTTCCATTCCCGGTTGCGGACTCCATCCCTAGTGGGCGGCATGCAGGAGGCAGCCAATCACTGATTCCTTCTCACCATTGATGTTTCTCTCTCTGTTTCCCTCTCCCTTCCTCTCTGAGTCAATAAAAATATATTTTAAAAAAAGGAAGAGGTCTGGAAGAGAAGAAACCATGCCTCTTCCTGAGGAGCTCAGACTCCCTTTGGAGAGACAGACCCACGAAGGTGGGGTAGGGAGGCAGCGTGGTGTGGGAGAGCGTGGCCCACGCTGCTTGCTTAAGTGCTGCGAGTAAAGACAGGTGGACACACCATCGGGGGTCCAGTCAGGGTGGCAGGTGGAATGGCTGTGGACACAGCTCCTCCCGAGAGTGCACAGTTCTTGGCACCTAGAGCCCTTAGATCAGTGGTTCTCAACCTGTGGGTCGCGACCCCTTTGGGGGTCGAACGACCCTTTCACAGGGGTCGCCCAAGACCATTGGAAAACACCTATTTCCCATGGTCTTAGGAACCAACACACCGCTCCTCAGTGTAGCAAAGTGTAGCCATGTAGTTTACTGTTGTCATATGAAGACTGTTGCCCATGCTACACCACGATTCAAGACAAAATTTCATTTATTTGTCATTAGAAATAAATACTTCACAGTATATAATTACATATTGTTTTTGTGATTAATCACTATGCTTTAATTATGTTCAATTTGTAACAATGAAAATACATCCTGCCTATCAGATATTTACATTACAGTTCATGCCAGTAGCAAAATGACAGTGATGAAGTAGCCACGGAAATAATGTTATGGTTGGAAGTCACCACCCCATGAGGAGCTGTCTTAAAGGGTCGCGGCCTTGGGAAGGTTGAGAACCACTGCCTTAGAGCCCCCGGTAGAGGTGTGGGCACCCCGGATGGAAATGTCAGTTCTGCTCCCTGAAGTCAGGAACCATTGTGGGCCCTTCCCCGTGGCCGGGGCTCCGTAAACGCCTCTTTCATTCATGACGTGCGTGAGCGGAAGGAACACATGATCCTCGGTTCAGAACGCTCTTCAGAAGAGCGGCCAGATTCTGAGCCACACACCCTGCAGCGGGCGAGCCTGGGTAACACCAGGAACACGGAGACGGGCAGTTCTTGAAGGAAACCGAGCGGAGGAGGAAAGCACGCTATTAATATTCAGGACTGAATGCCACCTTTAAAATGAACCCGGGGCCCCTGCATTTTAAAAGTCAAGCGTTCACAGTTTCCCAGCATTGGAGTGGTGTGTTTCGTCATTGACACATACTTGCCAGCCTACTCAGTCCTCCGGCCCGCCCAGCCGCTGCCTTGAACTTGGTCTTTCCCCCTGGCTGTGTGAGCAAGCAAGTAGAACAGCGGTTCTCAACCTGTGGGTCGCGACCCCGGGTGGGGGGGGGTCGAACGACCAAAACACAGGGGTCGCCTAAAGCCATCGGAAAATACATAATGCATATCAGGTATTTACCTTCCGAATCATAACTGTAGCAAAATTACAGTTTTGAAGGAGCCACCAAACTTATTTTTTGGTTTGGGGTCACCGCCACATGAGGAACTGTATGGCGGGGCCACGGCATTATAGAAAGGCTGAGAACCACTGGAATAGAAGGTACCGCTTTCTTGTGCCCCAAGGAAGGCCGCTTGCATGGGTGATAGCAGGCTGGAGGGTGAAAAGTTGTAGGAGATTCTGCAGGTTCATGGGAAAGAACTCGATTTGGAGAGCAGTGTTGTGTTGGTGTTAAAATGCTTATTGCCAGGCCTTTTCCTGACCGTGTGCTCTCTGTGCAGTGGATGAGCTCCAGAAGCGGGTGAACCAGTCTGAGAATTCAGTGCCCCCACCGCCTCCGCCTCCACCGCCGCTCCCCCCTCCTCCGCCCAACCCCATCCGGTGAGTGAGTGCTTGTCAGAGAACCTGAGGTTTCTGTTAATGGGTTTTTTAAAAAATACTGGCTCAGGTTGCATCATTAGAGGGAAGGGAGGAAATATGAGTGAGCCCTTGTCCCGACCTGCGGGTTAAGTCAACGAGGACCCTAGAGGGGGAGTGGGGATGAAAGGGACAAGAGACACAGGAATGGAGACAAGACAAAGTTCTGATCAAGTCTCGTTTATTCAGAAGGAGTTCGGGGTATTTATAGGGAGAAGGAGGAGTGAAAATTCCTAGCCCAACACCTGGCCTAGCCCTTAAGGTGAAACACCTGGCTTACGGGAAAAAGATAGGGTTTGGGGTAACAGAAACCTAGCCCGAGGTTAGTGCTAACGTGGCTGGAGCTTACTACAAAATGGTTGTCAAGCACAAGTTTCCCACAAGCCCTAGCCGGTGGACAGAGCTTCAGCCTGTGGACTGAAGGGCCCCGGGTTCGAGTCCAGTAGAGGGCACATGCCCAGGTTGCGGGCTCGATCCCCCGTACAGGGTATGCAAAAGGCAGCCAATTAATGATTCACTCCCATCATTGATGTTTCTTTCTCCCTCTCTTTCTGAAATCAATAAGAATATATTTTAAAAGAAGAAGTTTGAATGCTGTCAGCTGGTGTGAATCCCAGACAATTCTCTGAAGACCCATGTATTATTCCTTTCTTGTAATATATGCAGAAAGGGCCTTACAAATACCAGAAACCTCCTTGAGGCCAGCAGTGTTCTGTTGTAGATGCTCAGGTTCCCCGTGGATGTTCCAAATCACCAGCATTTAGACATTTACACCGATTGTTTTGACACTTCGGTTTTAAAATTGCAGCCCATGCCATTCGGGTTTCCTTTAAACTGCAAGACGGAGCATGTTTTAGTTTCTCCAGAGCCGAGATAGGCAAACTGAGGCTCGAGAGCCACATGCGCCTCTTTGGCCCCTTGAGTGGGGCTCTTCCACAAAATACCATGGCCTGGGCGAATCTATTTTGAAGAAGTGGCGTTAGAAGTTTAAGTTTAAAAAATTTGGCTCTCCAAAGAAATTTCATTCGTTGTCCTGTTGACATTTGGCTCTGTGGACGAATGAGTTTGCCGACCATTGCTCCAGAGCGTTTTCATCTTTTTTTCTCACGCTAATTTGAATTTGGAGAGTGCTGGTCTGTTCAATTCTTTTAGAAAGAAAAGTACTAACTGAAAACCTAACAGGACTAAACTAATAAACTAAAAGTACTAATTTGTTTTCATTCCTAACCTCATATTTAAAGCTTTAATAACGCTGAGAAAGGGACCTTCCAATAATCGAAGAAATTACGTTTAAATTCTTGTGGCAGGAAACCATACATGCAGACGAGAACTCACTTTTCCTGCAGCCCACGGAGACTTAATGGTAACAAGTGCCTGAACTAAGCACATCCACGCTAGGAGGGCTGGGGTCAGAGTTCGTTCTTCCTGGACGGGTCTTCCTTTCTCCATGTAGAATGACATAAGACCATCTACCTGCTCCTCATGCCATGATGTGAGCTGCTTCTGCCTAATTTATTCGTGAACAAACAAAATTTAAAAATTTGCTAGACTTCTAGCTTTCATTAACTCATGTGATTTGTTTAATCCTTTCACACAGAGAAGCCATTTATTCCAACTTGGTACCTTTGCCGATCCCTCTGAAGAGAACGTGTCACAGGTTCCTCCCACACGGCTCTAAAAATGGGACTTGGCATTTTAATAAAAATTCTCATTAGTCTTCCTTACTGAGTGGGGCATGACAATTGACTTTAAGCCATGGAAGTCGTTAAAGCAACTTAATTTTTCACTTGTGATCCATCCAGGAGTCAATTGAAAGAATTTCGGGTATTTGAAATTCTCCCTCTCCTGGGTTGCTAAGGCTGTAGGAGATGGAGATATTCTGGATTTGACATTTAAAACAGGAAATTCATCACTTTGATCTTTCTCTAAGGTCTGGAGTTTGGAGCTGATAAGAAGGTCACTCTCGACTATGAGGAGGGAGAACTATTAAAAAGCGATTATAGTCTCGCTGTTGGCCTTTAATTTTTAGTCTCAGAAATCATGAGAGCCCTTCCGATTCAAAGTAAAGTATAACCTAAAGAGAATATTTTCCCCAAAGAGTGCTTTACAGCTAAATTGAGAAATGCATGTAGGATTCAGACCACGTGTCAATTATGAATTCTTCGATAAGGCTCTTTAGAGAACATTCATTGAATAACATGAATTATTTTTATTTTAAGATGAATTTAAATAGTATAAGACATAATTTCTCAGTAGAAAGAGTTTTTTTGGGTAAGGATCACCTTCTTGTCAGAGAAATATATTTGCATTCGGATTGAGTTTCAGTGGACTTTGAATCCGCTAGTCAACGTTTCCCAACTTTGTTCCTGAGCCATTTGCTTACCCTGATGATGAAGGTCACGGGTAGCAATGGAAGTGGGGGAAAAGGCCAGGGCCTGTGACTACTTTAAGTAGCTTTCTTGATTTTCCCTCATCTTCCTGCTCATTTAACTGAGGGGACAGGTGGGAGAGAGGAAGGAGACAGAGAAGGCCTACATACTTTGGTCATTTTATACAGGTCCTGGGGAGGTGTGGCTCATGGGAGAGAGGTAGGTTGTCTTAGTGTATTCGTCAGAGTTCCCCAGAGATACAGAACCAATAGGGTGTGTGTGCGCCTGTGTATGCATATATACGTATAGAAATAGGCCTAAGAAGAGATTTATCCTGAAGAATTGGATCACATTATTATGGGCTTGCACCCAGGATCTGTAGGGTGAGCCAGCAAGCCAGGGACCAAGGAGAGCCTGTGGTATGGTTTCAGTCTGCAGGTCAGCAGGCCCAAGACGCAGGGAGAGGCGGTGCTTTCAGTTTGAGCCGGAAAGCAGGAGAAAACATGTTTTACGTCCAAGGCAGTCAGGAAGGAGGGATCCTCTCTTATGTGGGGGAAGGTCACCCTTTGGTTCTTTTCAGGCCTTCAACTGATTGGGCGAGGAGCACCCATATGAGAGAGGGCAATCTACTTTACTGAGACTACCAATTTAAACGTTAATCTCATTCAGAATCCTCACAGAAACACCCAGAATCATGTTTGACCATATATGGGCCCTCTGGCCCAGTCAAGTTGACTCATAAAATTACACATCACAGTGGGCGTGAGGAACCCTTCTTAAAGAATTTCAAGGTAGCCCTAGCTGGTTTGGCTCTGGATAGAGCATTGGCCTGCGGACTGAAGGGTCCTGGGTTTGATTCCGATCAAGGGCACGTGCCCAGGTTGTGGGCTCCATCCCTAGTAGGGAGTGTGCAGAAGCAGCTGATCAATGATTACCTCTCAGCATTGATGTTTCCATCTCCCTTTCCCTCTCTTTTCCCCTCTGAAATCAATTAAAAATATTAAAAAAAAAATTTCAAGGTGAATATGTTCCATTGAACTGTTCCATCTTTGGAGGGCACTTGCTTGAAGCTTTTATCCATTCATTTGAAATGGGGAGATTTTATTTTATTTATTTATTTTTTAAATATATTTTATTGATTTTTTACAGAGAGGAAGGGAGAGGGATAGAAAGTTAGAAACATCGATGAGAGAGAAACATCTGTCAGCCTCCTGCACGCCCCCCACTGGGGATGTGCCCGCAACCAAGGTAAATGCCCTGACTGGAATAGAACCTGGGACCTTTCAGGAGATTTTAGACAGTGGTTTGGATTATTGGTCTCAGAGGTCTTGTCCTGGTCTTCTCACGTGTCCTGGGAGCCCACCTATTTTCTGGGTGGTCTAAGCCCACCTTGACAGGTGGTTCTTTTCTGATATTACATACGATTTTCCTCTGGGTACCCTACCAGTCTCCAACTTAAGCTTCAGTGCAGAGCACTTAAAGCTAGTACTTTCTCCACTTCGGTGGTTCACGGTGATGACCATGTATTCTCACTTCCTTTGTGTAAATATATACAGATAGTCTGAGGATTGCAAAGACTTCCTGCTTTGTCCACTAATACTTTCCAAATGTCCTCTCAGAACTAGGGGTGTGGTCATTACAGGGCGTTGTGAGAGGCTAAGGGGGCCAGTGATCAGTCAGAACCCTCCCCCTGCGATTGTCAGACGTAACGCTTCTGATGAATGAGTAGCAATATGTCAGTGAGGGTTTCATGTGCATTTTCTAAAAACTCAGGAAGTCAAGTACCTTTTTGGCATGTGTATTGGGCAATTTGGACATTGTCCTTTATGGAGTTTCACGAGTTTTGTCCATTTTTCTGGTGGGTTATCTGTCACCCCCACCCCCTACTGATTTGTAGATTTTTTTTTTTTTTATTCTTTATGGTGTCTTTTTAAGACATGGAGGTTTTAAAATTTTAACGTGGTCAAATTGATCATGATTGGCATTTTAGGCAGATTTTTTAAAAAAATATATTGATTTTTTTTTTTTTTTACAGAGAGGAAGGGAGGGGGATAGAGAGAAACATCAATGAGAGAGAGACATCAATCAGCCGCCTCCTGCATCCCCTGGGGATGTGCCCACAACCAAGGTATATGCCCTTGACCGGAATGGAACCTGGGACCTTTTCGTCTACAGGCCGCCGCTCTATCCACTGAGGCAAACCGGTTTTGGCTAGGCAGATTTTTAAAACATAGGCCAAAGGGACAGTGCTCTAAACATATTTTATCCTTAAGTATCCGGACTATGTCACACAGATTCAGGTTATTTTTTTTATGCTTCTATTTCCCAAATGGATATTTACTGAAAACAACCCCTAATTCTTTCATCCTTCCCTCTCCCTCACATGCGTGGGTATTTTGGAATTTTAGATACGGATATCAAGGTTTTTCTTTTCCTGTATCTGTTTTACTTTGTAAATGTGCATGCATCATATTGGTAATCATAGCAGTCTCCATCTTTCAGTAATTGATTGCACACGGAAAGGGATGAGACACCTTTCTCTTCTCTGGAAGTGATGCTAAGTTTGCTGATTTATTAAAAGTGGAAAGTAAGCTGCTTAAATTCCCCCGGTACCTTCATATACCTAAGAGAAGAGAAGAGCCGGATATTCACTGATTCTCTAGAATCTATACATTATCCTCTCTCGGGTCACAAGGCATCCAGTGAACGCCTGTCCATCTTTCTCTCTCTCCGAAAGGTCCCTGATGTCCATGATCCGGAAGCGATCCCACCCCAGCGGCAGCGGCGCTAAGAAAGAAAAGGCAGCTCAGCCAGAAACAAGTAATCCTCCCCCTCCCCCACCCCTGGCTTTCCTTCCCCTGGTGGTTTGTTGTAACAGTACACACGCCTGTATTTCCTGGGTGCGCATCGGCGTTCCAAAAGCTGATTCCTACAGCCCTTTGCAGTCTGCCCCCTGCCTTTGGCCATTTACGGGCCTTTTGTTGCAAGTACAGTGGTACCTCGAGATACGAGTGCCCTAACATACGAGATTTTTGAGACACGAGCCGTCGAGCGAGCGATTTTTGCTTTGAAATACGAGCAACATTTGAGATAGGAGTCATCGCGCGGATCGGCCGGCTGCACACGACCCACCAGTTTACCGCGACTCGAGCGTCTCATAGTTTCCCACGCCTCAAGGTGACGGAACGAATTAAACTCGTCTCTCGAGGTACCACTGTATTCTAGAACTTATTAACCCCCAGCGTTAGAAAGCACGCTTTTCCTTCGGAAAACGATGTTGAAGTTCCAGTGCGTGAAACGTGATGGTGTTTCCTCCCTCATCCTGGACCTATTACATTGTCCTTTGGGGGGATCGAAGGCGAGTCGCTGGCACAGAAGTTGCTCGTGAGACTGTAAATGGGAGCCCCCTAAAGCCATCCTGGCCGTAAACGCCATGTGCCACGGCCACACGTGGCTGGAGCCGCTCTCTGCCCGGCGAGGTAGTTATGTAGCGTGTCTTGTTAATAGTTCGCTCTCGAAAATGGTTGTTGAATGAATAATCCCATCCACAGCGATTCAGTGCAAATCGATGAATGAATGTAGAGCATCCAACACTGGGCTCCTCTCTGACACTTGGGGATTGACATGTGACATGGAGGGACCAGCCCGGCTGTCACGGCATCTTTTAATGTTACCCTGTTTCCCCGAAAATAAGACAGTGTCTTATATTAATTTTTGCTCCTAGAGATGCGCTAGGTCTTATTTTCAGGGAATGTCTTATTTTTCCATGAAGAAGAATACGGTACACATTTATTGTTGAACAAAAAAAAAGGGGGGGGGAGGGAATTTATAACCTGTAGACGGTACGGCAGTCGTCATCACAAACCAGCTCACGGATGGGCCGCAGCGCAGCCAGAGCTGTTCAGGCAGGGCGAGGTCTCTTTAAATCAGGAGTCAGACGCCTGAGGGTAGCTTTGGGGGCCTGATATTCTGGGGAGGTCTTATTTTGGGGGGAGGCCTTATTATCGGGGAGGTCTTATTTTCGGGAGGATACCTTATATTACAGCGAGAGGCAAAACTGGAAGTAGGTCTTATTTTTGGGGGGATGTCTTACTTTCGGGGAAACAGGGTATCATCTCATGGTGTGGCTTTTACTGCTCAGTGGGTTTGCCTCTCAGCTGATGGATGGAGGAACGTTGGTTGGTAGGTGATGGCTCTTCACGGTAGGGAAGGTCTGTGGAATATTATATTGTTTTAAGGTTTACACATAAGAAGTCATTACAGACCTGGAAGTTGGTCACTTACTTTGATAAGAATGCAGGTAGCGGACACATTCGGAGACTTCATATATTTCGGTTAGTAATTTGTTGATGTTTTCTTACCTCCGTGTACTGATGCACAGAGTGGGAATAACAGGGGTTCCTATTGCATAGAGTTGTGAGCATTGATGAGTAACATGTACAGCATTTCGAATGGTATTTCGCCTATAGAAAATACCCAAAAGTGTTAGCTAAAAAGAGACAAAGAAAAAAATTGGGCAACGTACTGGCCACCCTTTTTCGGGGCAGGAGTCCTAATTCAGCAGGTTCTTGTGATCATGGTCGTTCAGGAAATTGCCTCAACTTTATGACCTTGGGTCAGATTCAGACTCGTTCAACGATGAAGTGCGCTATAGAAATTGTGTGCCTCATGGTGGCATTGATTTTTTTTTTTAATGCCTTTTTAAAAAAAAAATGTCTCTGAAAGAGAAAAGTAATCCTTTGGCATTAAACATTCATTTTAGTTTCTTCCTAGGTACTAATAAAAGATTTTATTGAGCAATAAGGTGATGGTTTTGTCTGTGGGTCTTTTTCTTCCTTTTTTTTCTTTTTCTTTTTCTTAAGGAATTAACTTATTTTTCAAGTGGGTCTTAAGATTTAAGCCTCTATTAATTACACGTAGCTTTCTGATCCAAGGCTGACCTTGAGGCACTGACTCAAAGAACATTTGATTTTATTTCCCTGTGGCAGTTCAATAACATTAGACCTGTTGTCCTCATCGGTCCCCTTTCTGTAATCTCCCGTTCCCTGCATATTTCTATTGTCCCCCTGATTACATGCTTTTGTGAGACAATTACCAACTGCATGATTGCAGAGAGAATTACAAAACAGACCGCGCGCTCTCCGTGGGCGATGCTTGCAGATTTATTAGAACGGCTTCACCGTTTAGAAGTTCGTATAGATTGCTTTTTGCTGGCTCAAAAAAGAGGGTCGGGGAGGAAGAAAGCTTGGGGAGGGGGGGAGGCTCACCCCGCGTCGCCCTCGTGTTGTGCCCAAGCAGGGGCTCTGACAAGAGTGATTTCTTTTTCCCCGAAGACCAATTAAGCCTTTACATTTTTTGCAAAAAGACAGAGACATTTCAAAGCCTGGTTTGGAATCAGGCCACAAGTCCAGATAGTGGTGGCACTTCTCTGAATGATCACGACGATCCTGGCAGAGCAAAAATAAGAAACTACTTTAAATTCCTGCTATGTCAGATGCCGCAGCCGATTTGAATGGCGTGGCCCATAATTCTCCATCTGTCTGCCTTCAGGAGTGCTGTGTGGTGCATTTAATTGGATTTCGGTCTCTCCTTACCGAGCGCTAATCTGTTTGTCGCCACTGTTCCTGTTGCCAGGAGTTCTTCCCGAGTCTCACTCCAAATGGCAGCCTTTTTGAACATCAAATGTGTCTTTGGAAATTTTTTTTTTTTTTAATTCCCAGGAAGAAATTCCGTACCCATACGAGGTGCTTGAACGACAGATCTGGATTTTTATCTCCTTTTTTTTTTCTTTATATATTTTATTGATTTTTTACAGAGAGGAAGGGAGAGAGATAAGTCAGAAACATCGATGAGAGAGAGACATCGATCAGCCGCCTCCTGCACGCCCCACTGTGGAGATGTGCTCGCAACCAAGGCACATGCCCCCGTCCGGAATCGAACCCGGGACCTTTCAGTCCGCAGGCCGACGCTCTATCCACTGAGCCAAACCGGTCTCGACTCTCCTTTGGTTTTGAACAGGGTCAGCAAAAGCACTGCATAGTGCATTATTCTAGGTAGTCAGGTTTGAATGGGTGAGTGAATGAATGAATGAATGAATGAATTTCTGTCCATAGTACTTTTCTTGTCTGTCCCCGTATTGGTGTTTGTGAGCCATCAGCAGAAGCTGCCTGGGAAAAGGCTACTTAAGGGCTCATGGTGGATCAACCCCGAGTTTTGTCCTTTTCATTTTCTGGTGGATGAGTTCTGACTTTGGTGCCATTTTCCACTTTTTTTATTTTTTTATTTCTGGATAGGAAAGATGCCGTTAGGATATTTTAATTCCCGACATTCCAGTGGCTTGTGAGGCTGACAGTGCTTTTGGAAACAAGGACTGTGTCAGGAAACCTAGGTTATGCAGTGATCCCATCACTGCGGCGCTCACAGAGTGAGGAGAATGGAACCTTCTGGACTCTGAAAAAACCCAGCTGTGTAACGAAGCCCGAATCATCATGTATGGGACCTTCTGCTAATGAATTTCGGCTGGACAGCAGAAAAAGAAGCCATGGTTTAGGCCTTCTTAGGGCAAAGCCTGCTTCTCCTGCAAGTTAGCGTGGGGAGCATCTCCATTTAGAAACCATCCTTTTAGGAGTGTAGCTTTTCCTGCTCAAATCTTATAAAAATACAGTGGTACCTCGAGATACGAGTTTAATTCGTTCCATAACCTTGAGGCATGGGAAACTATGAGACGCTTGAGTCGCAGTAAACTGGTGGGTTGTGTGCAGCCGGCCGATCCGCGCGATGACTCCTATCTCAACTGTTGCTCGTATTTCAAAGCAAAAATCGCTTGCTCGACGGCTCGTATCTCAAAAATCTCATATGTTAGGGCACTTGTATCTTGAGGTACCACTGTAATAGCCATCTAAAGCCCGAACTTTGCAAAATCAGTCAGTAGGTAGATTCTTGTTGAGTGCCTGCTAGATGCCCCAGCCTGTGGAGTCCATTTAAAGATGCTAATTAGAAGGTCTTGATGAGATATTTAAACGTAACTATGTTGGCTGCGGTGCCTTCGATGGAGGTAACCACGAGCTCTGGAACCGCATTAATAGTGGTAAATATTCTAAAAATGATTCCGTGCTTTTTGGCCAAGCTGTTCTGCAAAAGAGACACATTTCTGTGTTCCGATCAACAGGTTGCAGCTCCCCGCAGTTGCATTCATCTAGTTGACACATATTTCAACAGCTTTATTGTTTTTGCAGCAATGCGGTGCAAAGGTTAGACAACAGACCATTGACATTTTTGAATCAAACTTAATCACCCAATTATAGTCATTCCTAGGTGTGTGTTTTCTTTTACCATTGACAATTTTAAGAGACTTGGAAAAGGTTTGCTTACATGTTTCCTTCCCACGTGATTCCCACACAAAAGATGGCAATTTAAAAAAGACACTTTTATCTCTTTGCTGCTCCTCTTTTGACTTAATTTCTTTCGAGAAGTTAAAGGAATCATTTCGGCCATTTATTTTCAAATGGGCTTTTTGATAGTTATTTCTTCTTCGGGCTGATTTCTTTGACATAGGATGTACTGTAACTGGCAAAAAATATCTTGGAGGCAAAGATGAATGATTATTTGGGGTTAGTTACAAAGCTGGGTTTTTAAAGACCTGTAGAGATTCAGGTCTCACGTGATGCTGACAGAAGGAACAAAATCCACTTTTAATTGCTTAACACAGATGAGCCGCTATTGATTTCCAGGCTGCAAATTAGACCTCAAAATTTACAACTCTTATTTTTTCAAAACAGGTCTTTTCTTAAAAGACTTTTGTGGAAAATACGTTGCTATCCGGTAGCTCTTAACCTTCAATGGTTGGTGCTTTGTGACTCTGTCTGCAAAAATGACCGCGGTTCATTACGTAGTACGATCTAAGCCCCCACAAATAGGACGTGGCAGGTTTCCCGTAATCTAAGACGATTTCTGTGTGTGTTCTCTGAATAGCTGAAGAAGTCACGGATCTGAAGAGGCAAGCTGTCGAGGAGATGATGGACAGGATTAAAAAGGGAGTTCATCTTAGGCCCGTTAACCAGACCGCGAGGCCAAAGGCACAGGTAGAGAATGACTAAATGCTTTCTCTCCCCCTCCCGGATGTTTCTTTCTTCGAACGTGAAATTTCGCAATGTGATGCAAGCTGTATTAGGACTGACTGTCTCAATCTTAGAGGCTAATGTGTCATAAAAGCCTTCATTTCCATAAGCATGTTTCAGGAGGACCCTGTTTGATCCAGGCCTATGTCACCATGGAAACGAAGTCCTGTTCTTGTAGGATGCTGCCATCAACTTGAGAGAGACACTGGGAGGAACTGTGATACCCAACAGATAATAGTGATGACGCTACTGTTTTTTCTTTCATTCCTGGTGGTTTGGTATAATTGAACAAGTATTTAGCGAGGAGCTGATGTCTGCCAGATACCGCTTTAGGCACGGAGGATAAAGCGAGAAACGGGAGAGACAAAAATTCTTGCCTTCCTGAAGCTTCTACCTGTGTCTATGTTGGGGTGTGGTGGGGGACAGAAGCTATGGGTAGGGGTCACATTCTGATGCCAGAACAGACCTAGGACAGCTTTTGAGAAACAGTGAGATATATAGGATTGTTTTCACGGACGTCACAAACCAATTCCCGGTCATTTCCAGGAGAAATGGTGTGTGTCCATGTCATTGGCTTCTACCCTTGAAGACCACATGGAGTGTGGGACCTAACGAAGCCCTAAGAGTCTAGTTCAGTGCCACCCCTGGTACATCTGTCCCATTTCAGTAGGCCCAATCATGGGGCTATTGACTTACTTTCCTTCCTTCTTTCCTTCCTTCCTTCCTTTTAAATATATTTTATTGACTTTTTACAGAGAGGAAGGGAGAGGGATAGAGAATGAGAATCATCGATGAGAGAGAAATATCGATCCGTTGCCTCCTGCACATTCCCTACTGGGTATGTGCCCGCAACCAAGGTACATGCCCTTGACCAGAATCGAACCTGGGACCCTTGAGTCCGCAGGCCGACTCTCTATCCACTGAGCCAAACCGGTTAGGGCTTTTCTTTCTTTTTTTTTTTTTAAAAAAATCCTTAACCGAGGACATGTTTTTATTGATTTTAGCGAGAGAAGGAGGGAGAGAGAGAAACATCGATGTGAAACAGCCATCTGTTGCCTCCTGTATGCGCCGTAACCAGGGGTTGAATCCATGACTTAGATATGTGCCCTGACCAGGGAACCAACCTGCAGCCTTCTGGTGTATGGGACGATGCTCCAGCCACTGAGCCACCCGGCCAGGTGGCGTGACCTTTTTTTTCCCTTGGGGGGAAAAACTATTTTTTTCACTTGAGCGAGATATCTGTGGGTTTGGTTCTCTTTCTTCTACTTTTGAAACAAACTGCAAAGGTTCTTTCTTACTCTTCGGCGGCCTCGATGTCCCCAGGCGGAGGAACTGTTCTGTGCCACTTCTACTGGGCTGTGACAGCTGTCCCCTGGCCACAGGCAGGCAGGGTGGCCAGGCCGGGCAGGAATGGCCACAGTGGGGGCTGTCCTCAGAAAAGGGGTTGGGAAGAATACGCAGCTCCCAGAGGAGACGGGCATGCAGGGACGTGGATGCTCCCCCAGCACGGGGAGTGAGTCTGGCTGAAGAAGGCCAGGTTCAAAGTCAAGGGCAGGCTGTAGAGCGGGAGGACCGACCGAGCACAGCGGTCCACTGAGGACGGAGCGCTGCTGTGGGAGGTGGGGCCTCACACACACCCCTGTCCCCAGGCTGGGTCCTCCCAGAGGGGGTACAGCGCCTGCCCCACCCAACTCCCCGACTCCCGGGGTTGTGTCCCGATGCAACGGAATAAAGTGTGAAAACACGGCAACACGCAGGGGCCACGCGGAACTTTGGGGAGAATACATTCTTAGACTTTCACGGCGCAGCTGGTTTGGGAAGAGCAAGCACAAGCAAGCTATTGCTATAGAAAAAAAATAAAATAAAAATCTGTGTTCTAAAGCAGCCAGGTTTGCCGAAACCGGTTTGGCTCAGTGGATAGAGCGTCGGCCTGCGGACTGAAAGGTCCCGGGTTCGATTCCGGTCAATGGCATGTGCCTTGGTTGCGGGCACATCCCCAGTAGGGGGCGTGCAAGAGGCAGCTGATCAATGTCTCTCTCTCATTGATGTTTCTAACTCTCTATCCCTCTCCCTTCCTCTCTGTAAAAAAATCAATAAAATCTATTAAAAAAAAACACACCAGGTTACTTTAGAAAGAAACAGCGTTGAAAGCTTCTCACATGATAAGTGATCCATGTCCTTGTATGTACTCTTCCAACAGTTACCCATTACTCACCGTCCGTTCCAAAGCTGGAAGACAGCTGAGCAAGGATCAGCGGACGAGTGCGGTTTTCGCTGGTGATGGTGGAACTGTAGCTGTAGTGCTGAATGGCCCTGGCCAGTCCCCTTTAAACCGGGTGGCCACTGCGCACCCGGGCACGTCCCAGGTGTGAGAGCATGCGGCCCGGGCTCCGAAGCTTAGGCAGCTGGTGCTAGAGTGTGGCTTTAGCCAGGGCATTGGTTCCCAAGTCACGCCGGTCACCCGCCAGACCTCAGGCCTGCCCTGAGGAGACGAAGTCCCCCGCATCTCTCCCCAGTTCCTGGCTGGCCTTGGCGGTGCCCGTGTGCTGGGAACGAGCGTTTGAGAGCTTTCGCCTGGCGCTGATGGCTGGCATGATGGCATGCATGTTTCACAGCAGTCTTAGGCGAGGGGAGGAGAAGGCCTTCCTTAATGTGCACAAGCGCAGCAAACCTTCCTCTTTCTCCCTCTCTCGCTCTCTCTTTTCTGGGACTGTCCGTCTTTAAACTTTGGCCTAGGGTCTTCTTCTTACTGTGCTTTGAGAGAAGGGATTACAGGTTGCTAAGAAAAACCTCCTATTTCCTGATGAGAGAGGGCCTTCGCCTCTTTCCAGGACTCAGAGGCGGGGGGTCCCTGCACTGTCTGGCGGGAGGGCTTTCTCTGCCTCTCTGGCCTTTGGGAAGGGCGAGGTCAGAGGTCGTCTTTGATCTTTTCCCTGAGGTCCTCATGCTGAATTTTCCCTCTGGTAAGCGATGTGAGGGATCCACAGAGATCCGTAGGTAATGATGGGGCCCGTACATATAATACCTGGAACTTACTCAGATTGTTGGGTTCGTGGGATAGCCAGCAGGGACCTGGGTTTGTGATCGGGACACTGACTCAAATACAACCTTCCTCAAGGTGTAACTGTCCTCATAAGTAAGATGAAGTGGGTGAACTGCACTTTGAAGTCTTTTACTGATTTTTTTAAATTTTATTTTTTATTGATTTCAAAGAGGAAGGGAGAGGGAGAGAGAGAATCATCCTTCAGCTGCCTCCTGCAACTGGTTATCGAGCCAGAAACCCTGGCATGTGCCCTGACCGGGAATCGAACCGTGACCTCCTGGTTCAGATATTGAGCCACACCAGCCTGCCTCTTTTCCTGTTTCATGGCCAAGGATGCTCATGCTCTCCCGGAAGCCGGTTCTTTGCTGGCCCCTGTTCCCCACTCAATCCCGTTACCAAATTCACAAAACAGACGTGTGCCGGTCTCTGTCCCTGGCTTCTGCCCGGAGCCCCTGGAGCTGAGAGGTTCCCTGCCCTGTCGCTTGCTTTCCGCTCTGCAGCCTTCCCGGTCCTCACTTGCTGGAGGAGAAGCTGCTATAAAATACGCAGAATAATGTGAAGTTAAGTCTTTGAAGTCTGCTGTTACCAATTTCTTTCCATGGCTGATGCCAAGTAACAGAATGATATTTAGAACGTGGCGCCTTGCGTCCTTTTGCTTAGAATATTACTACTTCTAATTTTCTACTCAACTGCCATCTATGAGAACTGACCTGCCTAATATTTTTTTTTTTTCCTAACAGTAAGACATGGACCTAATTTTACAAAACAGTGACTCTCAGCTGCCAGCGCTTTGTCATGTGAACTATGTCTGGTTTAGTATTTTTAAAACGAATCACTCAGTAACTTGCCCTTTCTTTTTTTTTTTTTTTTTTCACTGTAGCCAGAATCTTCCAAAGGCTCTGAAAGTGCGGTGAATGAGTTGAAAGGAATACTGGTAAGAGCAGATCTCAGCGCATTACTCCGCTAATGGGAAAATGTTTGTGAAATCGACTTTCATGAATAATGGGCTTGATGTGTTTTATTCCCATCGGCAGTAGCCTCATTTCTTCCGATGGTTGACTTGATTGTGTTATGGGCTCCTCCACTGGGCGGCTTATTAATGTATCAATACTCGGCTGTTTGTGTGCTCTGTAAAGAGCGGTCCCACGTTCGCCAGCATCATTGTTTCTTGCCCGCCAATCCTTGCATTACAGCTCAAGATGAAACATCTGGCCAGAGGTGAGCACGGGCACTTGCTTATCAATCACACAAGTACAGTGGCACCTCGAGATACGAGTGCCCTAACATACGAGATTTTTGAGATACCAGCCGTCGAGCGAGCGATTTTTGCTTTGAAAGACGAGCAACATTGGAGATAGGAGTCATCGCGTGGATCGGCCGGCTGCACACGACCCACCAGTTTAACCTCGACTCGAGCATCTCATCGTTTCCCACGCCTCAATGTTACGGAACGAATTACACTCATATCTCGAGGTACCACTGTATTGCAGAGTCTCTTAACTTTGGGGCCTGGACGTGGAATTGTTGGTATCTCACGGTAAATCTGAGCTTCTACCCAAATATGTTAGTATCAGGGTCAAGGTCTGCTTTTTTCACAGTTCAAAAAAAAAAGAAATGATTGGATGGTAAGCTGGAGAATAAATGTCCCTCCTTTCTGTACGTTACTAATTTTATTTCCTAAAGGTCCTTCGTGGCCGCTGGAGAGCGGTGCCCGTCTCTGGCTGTATCCCCCAGAGCGTGAGCTTTTGCCAGCAGCATCCACGAGGATGGCCCTCGCCAGCGGCTGCCCTCAGAGACTAACGCCTCTCGGAGGGCGCATTCCCGATGCTGAGAGCTCTGTGCTCAGACCCCGTTACGGTCTCCATCCCGGTCATTATGCACAGCGAGTCGACAAACACGGGGGCGGAGGCGCGAATTAATATTCCCGTGTTTGTTGTTGCTGGGCTAATTACGTGTTGCATGTAGACATCCCCTAATGGTGGTAAACAATTATTTTCATCAGGCGCGACACCGCAGACGGAACTCGGAAGGGCTTAATTAGTTGGCGGCAGTCTTAGGTGAGAGGGATTGGCACCGGAGAGAGGCGGCCGGTGGCGCACCTGCTGGCCCGCCCGCAGAGCGAAGTATTCCAACCACCGGCACAGGATGTGGCCGAGCGCTGAGCGATTCTTGGAGGAGAAGGTCTTGTGACCCGGTGTTCTGTTAAGGAGAACTGTGATCGTCCCTGTTTTAAAGAAACACGTTTTTATTGATTGTAGAGAGAGGGGAAGGAGAGAGAAGAGAGAGAGAGAGAGAAACATCAGCTGCCTCCTGCGCACTCCCCACTAGGAATCAAGCCTGCAACCCAGGCCCATGCCCTGGCCGGGAATCGAACCAGTGACCCCTCAGTGCTCAGGATGATGGTCAACCAACTGAGCCACACAGGCCAGGGCAAAGCCAGCCTTTTTTTTTTTGTCTCCACATTGTAACGCTAATTCCTGTTCCAGAAACTGTCCCCCAGGCCTAGTGGGATTCTAGAGTATGGTTTTGACTATCAGCGAAAGAATCAACCATACTGAGTGTGACTTCTACAAGATGAGGTTTATTTGAAAAAAATCAGACATCTTTGTGGGATCCAGATGACATTTGAGTGCCCAGGGTGTGCCGCTCCCTGATCGTGCCGGAGGGCGGCAGGTTTGCTGATGGCGGCGTTGCCCGTTAAGACCACGGGCGCTGTACAGTCCCGCTCCCTGGAATTTCGTGCCACTTCAAGGAGCGGAATTCCTGAAATAATTTTCCCCTCTGCCAATTGCCCCTCTCCCCCTCGTCCGGGATTTAGCGTTAAGTTTCTCCCCCTCATCTGGCACTGACGTATCAGCATCGCTGTTACTCTGACAATATTATTTCTTTACAGTAAATTGTTGTTTTTTTGTCTTGTTTTTATATTTTATTGATTTTTCACAGAGAGGAAGGGAGAGGGATAGAAAGTCAGAAACATCGATGAGAGAGACATCGATCAGCCGCCTCCTGCACGCCCCACAGTGGAGATGTGCCCGCAAGCAAGGTACATGCCTCCAACCAGAATCGAACCCGGGACCCTTCAGTCCGCAAGCCAACGCTCTATCCACTGAGCCAAACCGGTCTCGGCAAATTGTTTTGATTTATTTCAAAGTGAAACTCTGTGTCCTCCCTTGTTCTTCATTGCCCAGTGGCAACTGTCCGCTACCCCTTTGAGGGGTGATGGATCACTTGCCATGCCCAGCCCCCTGGTGCCCAGAAACCACACAGCTTCTTGTAAGAGAGAGAGAGAAGAAGCCCCTATTTAGGGGGCTATCTTAGTGCTTTTTGCTGGAGCTCAGACTCTGAGGACGATCACATGTAGTGCCCAGCAAAGCACATGGCACCAGCCTCACGGTATGACACGTGATAAACAGGAAGAGCCTATAGATTGTACCCCGGGGTGGAAAGTGACGGAGAGATGCCAGGGAACCAGGAAGCCGCCTGTTCAGTTCTGTGGGGGGACAGAGACCAGGAGGAAAACCAGTGGGGTGTTGGCTGCAGACAGGACCTACATGGGAAGAGACTCCCACGACTTAGAGCAGCGGTTCTCAACCTGGGGGTCGTGACCGCTTTGGGGGTCAAACGACCTTTTCACAGGGGTCGCCTAAGACTATCAGAAAACACAGATATTTACATTACGACTCATTAACAGTAGCAAAATTACAGTTATGAAGTGGCAACGAAAATAATTTCATGGTTGGGGGTCACCACAACATGAGGAACTGTATTAAAGGGTCGCGGCCTTAGGAAGGTTGAGAATCACTGACTTAGAGGTCTGGCCTCTTGCGCCACGTTAGCACCTGCACAGAAAAGAAATCTCGGGATGGGAAAACCTCGCTCTGTTGTGCGTTGTCCAGTGTTCAAGCTAATTTGTGAAGTCTCCGTGTTGACGGGACTCATTTTTTCAAGCCTGTTTATACCTCCTGGTTAAAAATGGTGTACGTCGCCCAGATGAAACACAGATATGTTCATTTCTTACCATCACACAAGGTTTCTCTCTTGAGTCTCCCGGGTCACTGAAAAGTCAAAGTGGAAGTGGCAGTTTCTGAAGTTAAAAATCAAGATAAATGAATCTAAATGTCTCTCTTCCAATGCCCATTGCCTCTGAATCAAAGAAACAGAAAACGGCATTTGAAAAAATTCTCTTATACGTCTTTCTCCAACATCGTCAGTTTTTCTAAATACCCAGAAATTGTTGGATAGTTAATTCTTCCACCTGACAATCAGATATCACTTGGTCTTAATGAACATTTCGCCAACGCGGGGCACTAAGATTGGTCCACGATCCAAGTGGCTCCGAGGAGGGATAGAGAAGTGACTGGGGAATTTGAGGAGCCGCAATCAAGTCCCCGTCCTGTCACGACCTTGTCTTGGGATCTGGCCCCATCCCGAGGCTCTCTCCTCTGTCAGGGGAAGGAATTGGAGGTACCGCCTGGCTCCCAAGTTAATTTCTGTTCTCACAGTCTATGATTACAGTGCAAAAGGATAATTAGGATAATCTTTGTACTTTATTAGCTGAGCTCCTTTATCATTTCAGTGGAGAGTCACACGGAAACCTTTCTTTTCCCCCTAATTGCCTCCGGATCTAAAACGTACGTACGTATTTGCTGAATCAGCCCAGTGAGTGGAGGAAAAGGGTGGGATTCAAGGATTCGAACTTGAAAATGGGGCTCCTTCAGAATCAGGTGAAGAGCGGGTCATCCGTCAGAGGCAGGAATTTGGGGGAATCATGCTGTCATCTAAAGGAAACAGACAGCAGGTTGTGAAAGATAAATTCCTCCATGAAAGGGAGCCATTAACTCCAGCCATTAGGAAAATCACGCAGACTGTCCTTGACATTCAAACCGGGTGGGTTTATGAGTTGTTTTTAATAATAACGGCCATCCCTTTAAGTAATACCTGCTTACATACGATTCGGCGGGTATGTTTTGTAACATTATAAACACAAGCGGGTTGGAAGTGGTTTTTCTAGCACATGTTTAAAAATGTGTCAGAGTTGGCTTTAGTTCTGTTTTCCTTCCCTTCTCAGTGTTTACCCTACCTCACGATAGGTAGATACAGATCTTCTCGTTAACTGTTGAACAAACCAGATAATCTCTAAATTATACACCGAGCTGTTACCAGGTTCCATAGAATGTGGTGTCCCTTTGAATGCGTTTTATGGATATCCGCAATAAACAAAAAGCAGAGAGATGTGGTTTTCGGTGGGGTGGAGGGGGGGCAGAGTGCGCTTGATGCTTGGCTAACAGGTGAGCCTATTCTCAGCACTCTGCACATGCGTTTGGTGAGGCATCTGGCCGAGGTCCTCCCTGGCCACAGGCTCCTTTTCTGTCACTGTGTGCCGTTAGGGAGGACAAAAACCTTCCTACCCAAAACAGCCTAACAGCCCGTGTCAGCTGAGATTTGTACTTCCCTGGTTTTACAGACTCTCTTTGCTTTATAGGCTAAAGAGGTAACATTCTTAGCGGGTAGAACTCTCAGGATCCCCAGGAAGTCGTTAGCGGGGAGCTCAGAAATGACAGAGGCCGGTGCACAAAGGCGGCCTTCTGACTCGGGCACGGAGTCAGGCGCGTCATCCCAAACTTGAGGTTCTGCTTTGCTCCCATCAAACCATCAGTCCGTGTTCTGTTCCGACACGGGACTGGTAACGGAGATGGAGACCTTTAGCTCTCCCTCCGTAGCACACTGCCCGGGGCAGCCAGGCCAGGGGACCACTGCCTGGGGCTCTGCTCTCTGTCGACTTGAAGGTCACTACCGTTTCAGCAGGAGCACAGTTCGATGGCATCTCTTGCGTCCTCCAGCATCTCTGGGCCTGAAGCACCCCCAGTCCCTGCCTCCTCTGTTGGGGTTCTGGAGTCACCATGCCAGTTCCCTGCCTCCCTGCAGGAGTCTGACCCTTCCCTTTTCACAGCCCGTCCCCGGGTCAGGCCACTGGAGAGCGTTGCGCGCCTCCTTTGGCAGCTGAGGCCCCACGGTGCAGGCAAGGTCATTCTCTGAAGGACCAGCCACACGTGTTTTTTGAGGGCCACCAGGGTTTTGATCCTGTAGCGCGTGGCTACCCTATCAAGGTAACGCTCCTCAGGTGAGTTCATTATGTCCATCCTCTTCTCCACGCTCGGATCGACACTCATCAGCATCTTCATCATCGCTGTGCACGTACCTTCCCACCCCTGGATTCCGTATACCTGGCACCCCAAGGGGTGCTCTCGTCCTGTTCTGATAGGAGAGCGAACATCTTACATCCGCAGGAGCGTCTTCTTCAATGATCCCACACTGTGTGTTGTTGAAGGTTTGCCCATGAAAAAAATATATATATACTATATGTAAAGTTCATTTTATTTTCGAATTCCATTCAAATTCTAGTTATGTTTTGGTGGTTTTATGTTTATATTCTTTTGTGTGTTGTGTTAAGCTTTTATTAACCTTTTTTTTTTTTGTTTCTGTTTTTTTGTTTGTGTTTTTCACTTTAGGGGACACTTAACAAATCCACTAGTTCCAGAAGCTTAAAATCCCTGGCCACTGAGAGCAGTGAGAGTGAGTTAGAGAGGATTCTGCGTCGCAGGAAGGTGACGGCAGAAGCAGAGAGCGGGAGTAAGCTGGTTTCATTTCTCTGTGACGCTCTTCCTCTGCAGCATCTTCCTCTTAACTTCCCCTCTGACGTGAAATTAGCTTCTTAAAATGATTATTAAGTATTTTTAATGTGAGTGAGAAGTATCGGCTGGTGAAAGGTACATCCTAAGAATGCTTAGATCGTTTATATTTATTGGCATGGTACTTAGGTCGTTGCAGGTGTTAGGTCTGGTCAAATAATCGAATGGATACCCCCTTCCCTAAGAACTGACCTGTAGACCATTTCACAGCCAACATTCCCTTCAGGGGGACCACAGTGTACAGTGGTTGCCCCAGAGTCCACTGCATTCCAGGGTTTGGCACCAAATGTTGGGGTCACTGAAGAAGGAACGCATGAGGCCAAAAGGGGCGAAGGATTACAAACGTATTGTTACACCTGCTGGCAGCGGGGCAGAGACCAGCAAGGCATCAGCTCCGAGGGATGGGAGTCAGATATTAAAGGGCTCCGGGTGGGTTTTTTCTGGGCGGGGGGTTCTCTGGGCGGGTCCGCATCCTGGGCAGGTCCTGAGGGGAAGGATAAAGGTCTGAGCGAGTGGAAGGTGGTCTAAGCGAGAGGGAATGTTGATTGTAAAGTGGGCTAAAGGTCAGTTCCTAGGGGAGCGGGTTATCGTATTGATTCAATTATTTGATCAGACCTAACAGTAGGTAATCAGGCTTTTACAGACCGGTTTTACTTCATGCATGATGACCTTGTGCCAAGACCTTCAGGATGAGCTTTGGCAGCGATGTAGCCTTGAGGGCAGGCTCTGGAACCAGACAGTGTGAGTTCACATCCTAGCTCTGCCGCTGACTAGCTGCTTGCTCTGACCCAGGTTACCCAACCTCTCTGTGCCGCTAGAAAGTAAGATGAAGAAAAGCGCTCTCTCATAGGATTAGTCTAAGGATCAAGGCAGTCAGTATATGAGAAGTGCTTCACCACTGTGCCTGGCAGAGTCAGCTCAGAATAATTTTACACATCAGTTACAAATGTAGAGAAATCTTTATTCTTCACATCCATTAAGTTTAGTGTCTCTGCCTTTGAGCCAAATGATGAGAAATTCCAGCTCGATCACCAACTGTGACCACCTGAGCAAGTCTTGAGCTCATAGTTTGCCTTGGACATCATACTCTGTTCCCTAATGAAGTTGGTGTATCTTTTTTTTATATTTTTTCTATCAACTGATCATGGAAATTAGCAGAAACCTTTATAAGTTTTGTTTTTTGCTAATCGCCTGCATCATGTAGACTTAGTCCCGTGCACTCCCACTAGCTTAGCCCCTTGTAACGGTTTAATTTGCATTTCCGTCAAGTTTATGTCACGTTTAAGTGGCTGGAGTATTAAGGATTTGGGTTTTTGATAAGCAGGCTCTGGTTCTCACACAGAGACTTCCTCCAACAATTGAGTCCATTGGTTTCTTATACCAGAAGCAGCCTACCACCAGCCAAACCATTACTGTAAAAAGATGAAGCTTTGTTTACTTCTTTAAAAAAAAAAGAATTTGTTTTTTGTTTGGTCTGGAAATTTTGCTGTTCCTGTCCTATAAGAACCCCCTCCATCCCGTCCCCAAACAGCCACCTCTCTGAAAAGTTAACGGCTGCAATAAGAGTGTGTGGTTTTTTGTTTGTTTGTTTTGTTTTGTTTTTCCTTTTTAAGATTGGCATACAAGCATTCAGCAGCCTCCCTCTGAATCATTCATTCTGTGGCTTACTCCGGGGTGTGGCTTTTCCAGCATTTCCTCCTGAGAGCGCTCAGGTAGCCCCGTTGACTGGTGGCACTTTGCGGGTGGCATTTTCGTGCTCTGCCATTTACGTTTTGCATTTTGCCGCTGACCTTTTTGGTCCTCCGGATACGGTCTTAACCTCGCTCAGGAACCTGGTCAAACACGAAGCACTCACTGTTTCAGAGTTAGTTTTCGGTGGGAGGCCCCAGGAACTATTTTCGTTTTAGTCCCTTTGGAAATTTGGATATTTGAGAATTAGAGGAAAGTAGAAACGTGTTTTATAGGGATGGCGAGACTCTTATTTAACTGGCTATTTCCACCCATCTACAAATGGTCAGTGGATAGGTTGAGGGAAGGCAGACTAAGATCTGGACACATATGGCGGGGAGTGGCTTATAAATGAGCAGGAATGTTCTTCTGAACCCCCTGGTAGCCAAAGGGGAAGTGGGGGAGGAGAGAAACAAGCCTACAAACTCTAATCTAGTCAGAGAATTACCTTTTTAAAAGGATGGTACAGGTGTTATTCTAGCATCAAACTGGAAGAAGGATTTACCCTGTAAATCTTTTAATAAAGATCGTGAAATGACAAGGGAAAATTCCAGGTCTGAGAGGGGTGGGTGTGGAAGCTGCATCAGCCCAGCTGCATGGTGGGAGCAGTTTAGAGAATGAGTTTGAGAGGTTGGTGACTCAGGTATACTTAATCCCGGATTTTTTTCTTCTCTACACAAACGCTAAAGGAGAGCTAAGGTCACAAAAGTGGAGAAAGGAGGCACCCTAAGAGAAGCCGAGTGAGCCCGAGGTTTGCAGAACTAGATCCCAAGGACCAGGTTTTTTTCATTTTTTTTTTTAAATTGATTTCAGAGAGGAAGTGAGAGGTAGAAATATCGAGTAGAGAGAAACATGGACCAACTGCCTCCTGCACACCCTCTACTGGGGATGGAGCCCACAACCCGGGCATGTGCCTGGACCGGGAATCAAACTGTGACCCCCCCCTGGTTCACAGGTCGATGCTCAAGCACCTCGCCGTGCTGGCTGGGCCTAGGATTTTTCTTTTGACCCGGAAACTCCCTCATCATACCTGGACTGATGACCCAGCAAACTGACATTTCAGAGAGCAGGGAGTGCCTCTTGGGCAGCTTAAACACGATGCAGCAACGCTAATAACCATCTTACACATTAAGCATTTGTCTTTATTCCTTTCTGTAGGAAAGATGAGAGCGCTGGCGCAGCCTCCCCCCCCCCCTCCTTTTTAATTGGCTTCAGCCGCAGAGCGAGCCGCAGGCGTTGGTGCATTCAGAAAGAGATCTTGCTCTCCGACAAGGACAGATTGTTTAAAGCCATCGCTGCTGCAGCCAACAATTATCCAAGGGCAGAATAGAGCTAGCTGCTCAGAAGCGGTCCTCGAATTCAGCTTCACATTTATATTTTCAAGAACTTTCTGGATCTTTCTGCCCTTCCTTCTTTGCTCCCACATCTCCATGCACCACGGGGCATAACACAGGTGGGAGGGAAAGGCCTCTTCAGCCAGAATATTCAGCATCTCGAATCTCTTGGTTGACAAAGCATCCCTTTTGCAGTTTCAAGAAAGAAAGAAAAAAAAAATACTAGAGTCTTGCTTTGACAAAGAAACTGCCTAGGATGGTATCTTTCAAACTAAAAAGACAGGAAATAAGTCACGATGGAGCGTAGCTTTGGTGCCCAAAATTTTTAGGTTGATAGGCCAACCATTTCCTTAACAAGCCCCGTGAGAGGGTTTTGCGTCCTGTCCCCAAGAGCAGAGAAGCCTAAAAGCTAACCAGCCAAACTCGTTGCCACTTAAGATTTTTATAACCCCAGGTCTGTATAGGAACAGGAAATAAGTCCACTTACTTCTCAGTCACATTAAAATGAAAATGTGCATAAAAAGCTGTTGAATGCTCAAGAACCCTTCCGTGGGTGGGCCTTTGAGGCAGATCCTTTTGACACGGGTCCACTTGGTGGTTAACATACGGAGCTGAGTTGGGGGAGGCATTAACTCTTGAGAAGCCACATGGTTCAGGAGGGCTGCCAGAATGCCAGAGTCGGGGAAGAAAAGAGTTTTGGCAGGTCCAGGATTTTTTTTATTGATTTTTTCACAGAGAGGGAGGGAGAGGGATAAAAAAGTCAGAAACATCGATGAGAGAGAAACATTGATCAGCCACCTCCTGCACACCCCATACTGGAGATGTGCCTGCAAGCAAGGTACATGCCCCCGACCGGAATCGAACCCAGGACCTTTCAGTCCGCAGGCCGATGCTCTATCCACTGAGCCAAACTGGTCTCGGCAGGTCCAGGATTTGTAAGGACTCCTCCGGTCAGGGACGGAACCATGGCCTGGGGTTCTGAGGTTTCTTAAAGGCCGGTGCACAGTGGATCAGCGTGGTCCTGGGGCATTGAGGAGTGCCATAACGCAGAGCAGATTTCTCATAGAAGCATTTTTGGAAATCTTTTTTTTTAATTTATTGATTTTTTTACAGAGAGGAAGGGAGAGGAATAGAGAGTTAGAAACATTGATAAGAGAGAGACATCCATCAGCTGCCTCCTGCACATCCCCTACTGGGGATGTGCCCACAACCAAGGTACATGCCCTTGACCGAAATCAAACCTGGGACCCTTCCGTCCACAGACTGATGCTCTATCCACTGGGCCACACCGGTTTTGACTGCCCTGGAAATCTTAACCAAACTTGGCCTTTTCACTTCCTGAGGGCTTTGCAGCTCCTCTGTCTTCAGTACCATATCAATCAGCATCGCACAGAACGATTAAACTGGAGCTATGTGTTTGGTTTTAAGGTCCATCCGGGATATTAGCCACCTCAGAGTCCAAATCCATGCCGGTGTTGGGTTCTGTATCCAGTGTAGCCAAAAGAGCCTTGAACGAGAGAACTCTGGAGGCAGAATTCAACAGCCCAAGCCCCGAGCCGGGTGAGGGGCCGTGCAAATTGGAAGGAGGCGCGAGTCCCAAGGTCCCATCTCAGTAAGTAACGCTGCTCTTGACCACCTGGCCTGCAGAAAACTAACTCGTGTGTTGCTTTGCTTCCTTTCCCTTTGGAGAGCCAGAGCCTGCTCTTCTTCTGCTGTTTATGAGCCCATAGGCGCCTCGTTTGGGGGTTTTATTCTGATCCAAAGCAGACCCAGATGAAGAGAATTCCTTCCTGCCCCTAAACTGGTTTGCTGATCAGGTTCCTCCCAGAGAGGTGAGCTAGGTGATCCTTATTCAGCATCCAAAGACACCGAGTCATTCTTTCAAGGTCGAATGCCTCCCTCCTCCCTCTTGGTGGTTCACGAGGAGCTGAAGAAGATGCTAGATCTTTCAGAAGCACTGGGTCTTCCAACATCCCTTGATGGGTACCTTTCCACAGCCTCGTTTTCTGGTCCTCGCAGAAAGATGCGCCTTACTATTTCTCTGCCCCGAGAATGAAAACGTACCCCGTAAACAGTTATCTGCTTGACAGGGATGCGTCAGGCCTGCCATCATCGACTGCGTTTCCAGCAGATCTGGGGGAGCACGGGTTTGTTTTGTAACAGTGGCAGGCTCTTTGCGAAACGAGTCTCGTTGTGCTTGCCTTCCCTTGCCAGGGTGTCAGGGGGTTTGTCACTTGAAGAAAAGGGAAGAGGCGAGACAAATCAGATCAGCCGGGTGTAATTATCATCACGGTTCATTAAACCCCCGGCTTCCTGCTCTCTCGGGAGAGAAAAGAGCCCTTTCTGGGCCTCTACCTGTCTTAGTTTAAAAGGTGAACAGCCTGGACAAATGAACTTGAAATTCAATTTAGGCCTTTTTTTTTTTTTTTTTGCCAATTGGTATTTTCTTCCGTTCTTGCATTTCTCATCGGTACTGTTAACCTTCTCCCCCTTCTCTCCCCCCACCTCTTTCGGAGTGAACGGCCTTCTTTGCTGATTTACAGTTTTATCTAATTTCATTGTGTTGGGGAGCAAATTTTCTGCCGCAGTCCTTGGCCGCCTTTCTTTCGACTGCGGTCATTTGAACGGCTCTGAGAAAGATGATCTGTGTGCATTTTTCATCTTTCCCGTTAAATTCGTTTAACGCCTAATTTGACAGCACTCCCGGCTACATTTGAACCAGTATCCGGGCACAAAAAGCAATTTGGCCGAGACAAGTTCGTTTCTGAGAAATGCCTCAGTGTGTGTGTGTGTGTGTGTGTGTGTGTGTGTGTATAGATTTTTTTCCCCCCTTTACCGTTTTACACAGATAATCTTCATCAGAAAATACTTCGACTCCTTCTTCCTTTTGTCCGCCTTTTATTCTCCAAAAGTAAGCGGAAATTACATTCCCAAGGAAGGAAATGAAATAATTGCAGGCCCAAGGTCTGCAAAACGTGTCAAATTGACAGTGAAAAGGATCCGCGTGTTGACAGACACAGTTGTTAGATGCCATAAAGGCCTCCGTGCCGCTCAATTTATTTCTCATCTCGCTTGTTCAATGACGGCTCGAGAGACACATTTCAGTTTAATTTATCTACTTAAAGCGCTAATACAAACACTCCGTGCCGCTGTATTAACTTTGAAACTTCGCTTGATTATTCCGTTCTCGACGCTCTTTAGCTGCGATGACGAATGCCAGGCATTTCTATAGAAGGAAGTCATTTAGCACCGAGGAGCGCCTTTCTGAAACGTCGGTTTCCGCACAATTACACTCTCCCAAGGAATCCGAGTATTTTGTGTATGCACTCGGCAATCATGCGCTTTGCAGACGGGCACATTTCATTCATGCTTAAACCCCGCTCTGTCAGGGGGACAAGAACTTGGACTTAATGTAGTTACCTATCAGCTTTACCAGTGAAAATTCGTGTGACTTGTCAGGATTCCCAGAAACTGGTCTCACTGCCAGGAAGGAGAAGGGTTATTTTCAGGACTCTTTCTGGCTTCCGGTGACTTACTAACTTCCCTCTGTTATGCCAACCATAAGGCAGAGGCAGACCGCGCCGTCTTACCTCGTGTCGTAGACCTGAGTGGTCAAAGCGCTTTGAAGTCGGACCAGCAGTCCGAAGTGAGAAGTTTCCCTTGCTTTGCAAGACCATCTTTGCCCTCCAGTAATTGCTTCTTTTTGTGGGTCTGTGCAGAGGCCGCCACGGTGTGGCAGCTGAGGGGCATTGTCGGTTCTTGACAGGGAATCAAGGTCAAGGGAGGAGATGGATGACAGTAGCCTGGAGCACTCACCCACACACCAGCCCCTTCCGCTCGGTCCCGCCCCTCCTCCCTCCACTTTGGCCTCTCTGGCCAGGTATCCATCCATCCAGGACTGAGCCCACAACCCTGGCATATGCCCTTGACTTGCCTCTGGCTTTTGCCATCTCTCCTCTGCCCAGCCCTTTCCCCAGCAACTGCTTGACCTACTATCTCATCTCCATCATTTCTTTACTCAAGGTCACCTTTTAAATGAGGCCTACCCTGACCAGCCCGTTTAAAATTATAACTCATCTTCCTCTAAACTTTGATTCCCCACAGTAGTTACTTTCTAATCCACTCTGTGCTTTATATATTATATTTAATGCTTATTTTCTCTCTCTTCCTGCTCGAACGTAAGCTCTGCTTTGTTCTCAGGTGTGTCTCAAACACCTGGAAAAATTCCTGCCTTGTGGTAGGCTCTCAGGAAAGACTGTTAGTATCAATAAAAGAGTCGAGTTTCGATTCAAGTACTCAATTAACCAGCAGCCCCCATTTTCTCACACTTACACTTATATTCATAAGCAAATATTACAGATGTTTATTGTTTGGTTGGCTTACCTGGTCTTTGAAACATTTTAAGTGCCCAGCAGCCAGTCTTGCATACCTCCTGCATCTTTGCACTTACACAAGATAAAGTTATCAGTGACCATCAGTTGTGGAAGATTCAGGCATGCTCACTGGATTAGCCTTGGGTTGTAAAGTAAGAGTAGAACCGAAGATATTTTCTGCGTAAGATCTTCACTTAACCAGGAAATGGAATAACATCAACTATTCCTGGAAAACGTTTTTATTTTAATGAGTTCTTAAAATCAACCTATGGTGTGTATTCCAAAGAACTGAGTATCTCCTGCCTGGTAAATTGTAGAGCTGGAGATACATGCAGTACAGTGGTACCTCGAGATATGAGTTTAATTCGTTCCATAACCTTGAGGCATGGGAAACTATGAGATGCTCCAGTCTCGGTAAACTGGTGGGTCGTGTGCAGCCGGCCGATCCGCGAGATTACTCCTATCTCAAATGTTGCTCGTATTTCAAAGCAAAAATCCCTTGCTCGACGGCTCGTATCTCAAAAATCTCGTATGTTAGGGCACTCGTATCTCGAGGTACCACTGTATATGGATCTGTTTCCTAGGGACTGGTGAGAAGGCAAGACATACTGTTCGTACTTAATTGCAAGGATCAAAATGAACATTTTTGTCACCAGCCTAAGCAAGGTGTCTTATTATTGCGTCCACTTCCTGTGGTACCTTTTTGAGATAGCTCCATCTTTATATATATTGACTTCAGAGAGGAAGGGAAGGGAAGAGAGACATAGAAATATCAGTGATGAGAGAGAATCACCGATCAGCTGCCTCCTGCACATCCTCTCCCGGGGATTGAGCCCGCAACCCTGGCATATGCCCTTGATTGGAATTGAACCCGGGACTCTTAAGTCCATAGGCCAACGCTCTATCCACTGAACCAAACCAGCTAGGGCAAGATGGCTCCATCTTTGGTCCAGTTTGGGCTCAGTGTCCGTGGGTCATCCTGTTTTGGGACAGCTCTATTATAACAGAAGTAGGACAAGAGGGATTCAGGATGGAGGAAGAGGAGAACACACCCTAACAGAGCTTTTCCTCACAATCAGGCAGAGGTCCAGGGGTATCTCGGATGCTTGCCACCTTGCGTTTTCATCTCAACATCTAGTAGATGTGGTCCTCCTCGTCTCACCTGAGCTTCATCCATCATGTTCTCTTTCTCTACTGATGGCTTTCAGGAAGGGGCATAGCCTCATGATAGCCACAGCTAAGTAAGCAGTCAGCCTCAGAGATGGTTTTTCATTTCATCCAGATACAGTGCCTCCGTAAAAGTTTGCCCCACAGGCGAGAACCCGTGTGAAAGTAAACTCGGGTTGCACTGGACTTGGGATGATCGGAGGGATTCCATAACTGTGTCCTCATCTTGGTCATTCTCGAAGATGCTTTTAAGCCACAACTGCCAGAGACTCTTCCAGTGAACACTTCTCTAGTTCATCATGCTGCTCTCCAATCGCAGGTCTCCCCCAAACGCTCAGCTTTATCAAGCTCTTAATTTTAAATTTCCTTCTGAACCACCAGAGAGGCAGCCACCTTGCCTTTTGTGTTTGGGAAGTCAAAGCAGGTCGCCTTGTGCCCTGGAAGAATTTAAGAAACAAAAACCCATGTCGCAATTGCAGGAGTTCAGTAAAAAAAAAAAAAAAAAAATTTTTAATGTTTATTTCCAATGAAACCATTTTAATTTGCACTTAATTTCTAGCTCTGGTATCTCTAAATACATGCGACGTTTGGCCCCACACAGATTGGCTTTTGTAAGAGTTCATCTCGTTGGAGCCATTAACTGAATAGTAAGGGTCGTTGATGATAAAAGGTAAATTTCACATGTCTCTTGGTTAGTGTGACAGTCCAACGTTTCTGGGAAGGAAAAAAACGGCATTGCCTTTCACAGGGTTTTGAATTAAAAGTAAATTGGTGTGATCGTTGTTTCACCTCTAACTGATCTCTGCAGTTGCATTATCTCCAGGGTGAATGATGTAGAAAAATGAAATCGAGAAGGCCCTGCTCTTTGGGATTGGAGCTAGAGAATCCGAGCCTTTGAAATAGGCCACCCGAGAGCAATTGAGACTCTTAACTCTTAACTTTTACGGAAACCTGGCCTCAAGTCTTCTCTCAAATAGCGACGTCAGCTAGGAATTAATGTAACGGTTCCTAAGAGAAGTTTGGTTCCGTCAGTAGAAACCAGAAGGGCTCTTTCAGCCACTGCGGGGGGAAAGGGCACGTTTTCTGTCCTTATTCCCTCCTCTACCGGTTCCTCATATCCACCCTTCTCCTCCTCTTCTCCCCTTCTGTGCAGGTGGGGGGAGGTGGGTGTGCTGAGCCCCGTGTGGGGGGAGCAGGGAGGGCCCCTTCCCTGTGCTTGGTAGACACCTGTTTTCTGAGAAGAGTCTACTAGCTGGCAGCATGGACAGCATGGAAGTCGCCGCTTAATCTGACGCTCTTACACAATTAAAGGGTTTTGCTTGTTCTCGGATGTCATCTTAGCACCGCCGAATTGTGGCCCACGGCTCTGTATGGCAGCCCTCAGCCACCAAACTGCTCCCTGTGCGCCTGCCCACGGGCCATTAAGTTTTCACAACAGCATCAGCAGACAACTGGATGTTCTGGAAGTGGAGGTCCCTCACTTACTCTCTTTTTCCTGCCCCCCACTCCACCCCCCGAGGAGTTACCCTGTGGCTTGGCTGGGCAGTTCTGTCTCCCACGTGCTCTGAGCTGCTGTACAGGCAGCAGCTTCATCCGGGTTCATTGTGGAGACTGTTACCCTCCTGTTCCAGATCTGCTCAGTGAATCGCGAACAGTGCTGCTGGGTAATGCTCAGTTCTCGCAAAGAATTGGTGGCCGGCTAGCACTGGCCTCCAGTCCCTGCAAAC
Organism: Lasiurus cinereus; assembly: GCA_011751065.1. NCBI lineage: Eukaryota > Metazoa > Chordata > Mammalia > Chiroptera > Vespertilionidae > Lasiurus > Lasiurus cinereus. Next base: position 6,217,567 of record JAAGEH010000038.1, read on the forward strand.
GCCTGGGGTGTGAAGGGACTTAACAGAACACACATCACTTCTGCGTAGAGGACCAGATCGCTTTTGGTGCTCTGTGCGTTTTTAAAAACATCTTTCAGTCCTCTGGAGAGTTTGTGTTGCCTTTTGTTTGGGTTTAGTTGGGTATTTAATTCCTTCAAATAGAAGCAGCCGACTAAAACGTAAATGCAGCTTCATCTGCGAGGACAATTGGGCCTAACTTCTGGAACCTGCGAGGCGCATTGCATCCGAATTCTGCTTTGTCATCTGACCATAGGAAAAGCAGCACCCAAATTCTTTGTGACTTCCCATCTTAAAAGAGAATGTAAAGTATGTGATACAGTCAATTCAAAGAGGAATCTTCACACATTTAAAAGTATTGTCCGGAAAATCTAGAATTTAAATGGCCAGTGCTGAGGCGTATTCTATATGGCAATTTCGTGGAAGACGTTAAGTCTCTTAAAATACTGCTTAAATGACGTTCCCTTTTAAGAGTCGGGATCTTTCCTGGTCACTTCAAATGGTGAAAAGTTACAAAAAGCTTTGAAGGTAGCCCCCCAAAAAGTGTGAGAGACATTTCAGAATGTTGGACCTAAAATTAATCTTTTTTTTCTTTTTTTTAAATAAGTCTTTATTGTTCAGATTATTAGAATTGTTCCTCTTT
>JAAGEH010000038.1:6218237-6253382 GCA_011751065.1 Lasiurus cinereus
GATAATATAAAGGTGGGACATTTTGAGCGTGGCCGTGAATGAAACTTTTAACAGCGGCGCGCGAGAGTTATTTTATAAAATGCTCCCCCTTAGAAAAGCTGATTGCCCCAACGGTCTCAAAAATGGTTCTGCGGCATAAATGCCAAGTTCATTTCTATTTCGCTTTCGGAGGTAACTATCTTTCAAATCGCAACAGCTGGACTATTTAGCACAATCTGGTGAATCGGCGGCCGGTTCTTCCCGGCCCCCCGCGGGGGCCTGCATTAGTCGGTGGCAGCCGTCCAACAAGCGACGCCCAGCCGGACGGTCGGCGCCCCGCTTCGTTCCCGAGGGGAGCGGGGAGAGCCGCAATCACACTTCCCGCCTCCGAGGACGGGCAAGCGGCGAGATTTACATCTGTCTTGATAAAGGAGCTTCCTGGGGAAACTGCCAGCGAGGACGTCCGTCTCCTCAGTCCCCCTTGTGTAAAAATAAGACGTCTGACATCACCCCGAACCCCTCCCGCGTTACAGGGGCGGCGGAGGGCTGAGGCATGGCCCTCGTTCCTTCCAGGCCAATGTTTTTCTGGAGATTTTTTAAAATATATATATTTCATTGAATTTTTACCGAGAGGAAGAGAGAGGGTAGAGAGTTAGAAACATCGATGAGAGACATCGATCAGCCGCCTCCTGCACGCTCCCTACTGGGGATGTGCACGCAACCAAGGTACATGGCCTTGACCGGAATCGAACCCGGGACCTCCCAGTCCGCAGGCCGATGCTCTATCCACTGAGCCAAACCGGTTTCGGCTCTGGAGATTTTAATAATACACTTGTCCACAAGTTCCCCAAGTAGACTCTTTTAAAAAATATATATTTTATATTGATTTCTTACAGAGAGGAAGGGAGAGGGATAGGGAGTTAGAAACATCAATGCGAGAGAAACATCGATTAGCTGCCTCCTGCACACTCCCTACTGGGGATATGCCTGCCACCAAGGTACATGCCCTTGACCGGAATCGAACCCGGGACCCTTGAGTCTACAGGCTGACGCTCTATCCACTGAGCCAAACCGGTTAGGGCTCCCCAAATAGACTTTTAAACATAAAATGACACTTTTTATATTACTACCAATTCTATTAATTTTAACTGGCACGCAGGTGGAACAGAGCCCGTTTCTCTGAGCGTGGGCTAAAAGAATCGCCTTTCAATGGGGTACTTGTTACAACCCCATGTTAGCTCGGAGAACAAATTAGTTTATCCATTCGGGTCAGCTTGCGTGTGAGGGGAAAAGAGCTGCATCTTTAAATGATGAGAAGTAAGTGTTCGACGTGAGAACGCGGCCACGCTTGAAGTCCGACATCCTGCCGAACAGGAAGTGCTCTCAGGGGACAGAGGCCGGCACAGGCCGCGTCCACACCGGGCAGGATGCGCAGTGGTGCCTGGCACCCGGGCTGTAGGGTGGCAGAGATCGGTATTTGCCTCCTGGCTTTGGTTTGGCTTTGGCTTTTTGTCTTGAAATAGCCCTTGAGCGAATGATCTAAAACGACCCATGAAAATATCTTTTTGAGTGGATCATACATGACTTACTGGCATGTTGTGGTGAGAAAAGAAAAAAAAATGACAAGAAATCAGGATTCCACACTTTCAGTCCTGTTGTCTGCTATTAACAAGTGGTTTGCCCTGGGACAAATCACCGCCTTCCTTAGTGTCCTCATTTGACAAGTGACAAGGGACCGGGGGTCCCTGTCAGCCCCGGCATCCCAAGCGTTTAGCCTTGCTTTCTCTCACCTGTAACATCCACGTGCACTTGGTGATCTAGGGGGGCACAGGCCGTCTCCCAGACCTCTCGTGAGGACTGACTTTTAATTCCTCGTGTGTGGCCCTTGCCCTAAGCCGGGGAAGGAAAGGAGAAAGCGGACCAGAACAATGAGAGCATCTTGAGGTTCCTGTTGGGGTTGCATTGGAGGGCCTGGGGCTTTCACCTGGGACAGCACCTCCGGTTTGCCCTTGTGGCAGCCGCCAGGACAGTTGCCTGGGTTCTGGGAACCATCACTGACCGGTTCTCTCTCGTTTCCGGTGAGGCGGGGCTGGGCCGGAGTGCAGCCGAGGAGTAGGGGCCCGCATTGCCGAAGGAGCCCTGGGCAGCCCCCCGGAGCAACCAGGCATGGACCCGATGGCCAGCCAGGAGGAACTACAGTCACACGCACACATCAAACCCCCCAGGGACGTTGTAAGGGATGGACGTGACGTGTACACATCTGAACGATGCCGCTGCACACAGGGATTTGGAAGACATCCTCAAATCCGCCAGAGTTAGCCTGCGCGTCCTTCTTTCCCTAGAGAAGGGGCCTTGAGTACACAGCGGGTGCCGGGAAAGGCAGGAACCTGGAGACAGAGCCCCTGATTCTCACTCAGGCTCTGCTGCTGCTCAGCGTCCTGGTTTGAGAGCGGGCTCTCCCCCTCTGCAGACGTCATTTTCCTCATCTGCCAAAGGGCAGATGGGACCAGATGACCCCCGGGGTCCGTGCTCCTCTTAACCCGATGGGGTTCCAGGCAGTGCCCCTCTGCCTCTCGGTGCATAGATGCAGCGAAATCGCCCGCTCTGCCTGGTCCTGTGCTCATCCACCGAGTCCTCCTCCAACTGCCGCTTCCTCCCTGCGGTTGCAAACTAGATGACTCTGCAGTGAGAAGCCTCCTGCAAGGCAGAGGGCCGATTCTGTGCCCTGAGACCATTTCAGGACGCTCCGACCCGACAGTACAGGTTTCCGAGTTTTCCGTTCCGTCACCATCCGGTTGTTGCTGCTGCGAACCCCGGGAGCACCCCCTGGCAGTGCTCGGCCTCCAGCCGACGGAGAAGCCTCCTTTAGGTGCGTCACCGCCCCTTCGCCCGCGGGCACTCCTGGGCCTGAGACCCTCTGCGCTCGTTCTGCACGAGTGGTAAAGGTCAGTAGGGGCTGATGCTCAGCGGGAATGAGATGGGCACTCCTGTGCATGCCTGGAGCCGGGTGGCTGGCTTCCCTGCGGTGAGCTCACCCTCAGGACGCTGGTGCCAGCCTGGTGCTGAGAGCTGCAGGCTTTGCGGCTTGGCACCAGCCCAGCGATGCTGGGACTTCATTCCCTAGAGTGCCCTGGCCCTTTTGCTTCTCGGTCACGGAGGCCACAAGAGAAACTTGCATGAGATGGCGAAGGCCCGAGTGACGGGAGTCTTGCTTTTCACGCTCTGACGGTCCACGCTGTTCCGGTTCACGCATGTTGTCGCCTCGCTGGCATGTGGCCGCGGCTGGGTCAGGTGCATGTGTGTTTCCCTGAGGAAGGGCCGGCCTATCCCGCAGGCGGTCGGCATCATGAGGACTAGCGATCGGATCGGGAGAGCCACGGGCAGTGCTGTCTTCGGCCTCTCGCACTTTCCATCCTTCCGTCTTCTCAGCGGCCAGGACTGCCGACCTCCTGCCCAGCCTCTGATGCAGAGACAGCAAAGCGAAATAGACCGCCGCCCGAGGTCTATCCCCGGCGATAGATCCCTCCCGTCATTATGGTGGCTGTGCTTCTCTGGCCGTTTCCCAATGGACACAGCCTGGCAGGGGTCAGGCAGGCTCGGAGAAAGCCAAACCGGGGACCCCTGGGAAACTCTGTCCCCCTCTGAGTCGCAGAGTGTAGTAACAGCCACCTTGGAAAGTCGGATCGTGGGCCGAGGTCAAGGAACAGTGTCGTGGTGTTTCTAAGGGCCGGGGCATTGCCAGATGGAGGCAAACGTAAAGGAACGGGTCCTCATGAGAGCTAGCTTTTCTCTCCTGACCCTCTGCTTTTCCCGCCTCCGAGGAAGACCAGTTCCACGCGGGTCACTTCCTCATGCTGAGCAGGTCACGCAGGATCACCGGAGAGCCAGGCGGAGTGGTTTTCAAGATCTGGATAAATCTAGCGCCGGCCAGACGGTGATAAAACCGTGGTCCTTGGGTTGAGGATTCTTGGACCCTACAGACGGTTTTCTCTTCAATGACTGATGATTCGCTCTGTTGTTTTGTCGTGTGAGAGAGACCTGCAGACCGACCCACACTGAGTGCCCGTTCATCATGAGCCTTTCCCACGCAGGTAACGGGCATCGACTCGCTCGCTTACCCCACAGATGGTTCTGCGCCAGCTGCTAGCTAGGGTACACCTGTGAACAGAGCTGAAGCGTTCTGTTTCGGGAATACTCACCCGGTATTTGAAGAGACAGACGTTAAACAGCAAATGGCACAGTGTGTCACTGTAACTGCGGTAAAGCCAGCAGGAGGCAGCACGGAGTGGTAGCAAAGTGTCTCACTGGCTGATCAGACCTGCTCCAGGAGTCAGAGATGGTAGAAACGAACGCCAGGTGAGGGGCTGGCAGGATAGTGGGCCATGGCCTGCTCTGCAGAGATGGGCAGGCCTGTGCTGCCTCCTGGTTAGCATCCTGGCATTTGCCAAGAAGACCAGATGAGTCCAAATAGCCCCTGCCCTGCCGACCCCACGCCCCTCAATCTTCAGGCACCAGGTCAGCTGCCCAGGACCTTCAAGCAGTGGCTTCTGATCTTGACTTCTTGGAGGAGGAGGAGGTGCCGACTCCCTAATTGCCTGCCACGTGGCAAGAGCGTTTCAGGACACCCCTTGCCACCGGGAAGCGTCACCCATCCGCTTGAGAAGCCCCATTTCTTGTGTCAGAAGAGAAGAGAAACGAACTGCATGTGCCATCCAAGAGGAGATTTCTCCAAAAACATGGTTCTCCTTTTTCAAAAAGGTTATGGTAACAGCATTGTAGTGTCCTCCCCGAGTTCTACCACCTGCCCTCCTTCCTCCCCCTGCCCCCCATTTCTGAGCAGAACTCGCCCGGTGTCTCAGCGGCCCCTCGGTGATAGGGAGACGTGCTTCCCTCCTCCCCGCAGTCTCCCCAGAGCTAACTGCGGCCAGCTGTGCCAGGGATACAGGCTGGGGGGGGGGGTGGTGGTGACAGGCTCGTTGGAGGCGGGGCAGGAGTCTGGCTCAGGCAGTGGGGGGTCCGCACAGGCCCCTCAGCTTGGCACTTCCTGAGGAGAGCGTGTAATTAAGCAGGTAGGTGCGTTTGGCTTTTTAACACCTCCGCCGTTAATTGCTCTGACTCTCCCTCCTCCCCCCGCCTCCTTTCTTCGGGCTTTGTGCTCCCAAATCTGTAACCTAATCGCTTCGTCTCTGTAAATGGCTGGCACCTCCGAGACCACTTTGCGCATGTTGCTTAGACTTTAGAACCAACGTCTTGGGGCTTTTTGTCCGTCTGAATCCAGGAGTAGGAAAGACAGATATTTCCCTCTCTGCTTTTAATGGTGTTGTTGTTTAACTCTTCATTCCCCCCCCCCAGGCCTCCCAGTGACCCCGGATGGAGGAGACCGAGCCTGGGCCGTGAAAACCAAGCCGAACCAGTTGTAGTTTTAGATCCTGTTTCCACACATGAACCCCAAACCAAAGACCAGGGTGCCGAGCAAGAGCCAACGCCACGCAAGGATGACGGCGGCCACATTCAACTGGAAGACAAAGAAGACAGCGCTGAGACAATGAGAGAAACGGACAGCTCGAGCTGCTGATCCTGGAGCCCGAAGTCCGTTTCGATGAGCACATGTTTAGTTCTAGAGACATTCTTGACCCTGGATTCGGGAAAAAAACAGGTTCTTCTCTGATGTCACTTTTGTAAGTAGTTCGCCTAACAATATACTAGTAAGCAAGCTGTTTAGCAAAATGCACCTTGTAGGTAGTTTTTTATATTCATAGGGATAAGGTGGTGGTTTTTTTTCTTCTTCCCAATGACTGGATGAAGTATGACTTCTTTTAGAAAGTTACAGAAAACACAGGTGTTTCTGTCCTTGGCATTCATGTACATACCACTATTCAAAGGTAGCGCTGAAAGTGTGTAGGGCTGTGGGTAACTGGATAAACAGAACCGAACAATTGAAGGCGATTTTAAAAGCCCTCAAATGAGCTGCTTTTTCGGATCTAATCCTCTTTGATGGAGAAACCGCAGTAGCATGGGAATTATTAGGCATGTGGCATACAAGTTACTTGCTAGGATGTACTGAGATACACTTAAAAGCTGGTGTCAAACCAGTGGCCCCAGAATCAGGGTTAATTATGCACACTGTTACCTATGGGATGAAAATAACCTGCTTTGAGTTCAAAACCTCCCAAGGTCTTCGGTGGGAATGCACCGCTGGCCCGGATGCAGAATCGAGGTGCAGCCCAATCCTTGAATGTAACGGAGTCTTATCTGGGCAAACCCTCTGCTCTGTGCTATGAGTTCACTTGTGTTTCCTTGTACACTCATGGGCACACGTACCATATTTCACCACCGTTCCTACGTGCAGGGAAGAGAAGCGACAAGCAGACACTTTCCCTTACTGCTGTTCTACATCACACGGGTTTTGTTGTTTTTTTTATTGTTGTTGTTTTTGTAAGAAATTAAGTGGTAGGTAGTCTCTAAAAATCCAATGTTTCGGTCTACCGCAGTGAATCCATAGGAATGTAATCAGGGATTAAAACACACATACACACATGTAAGCAGCTTTTCAAAGCCGATTGTTTCCAAAGTGGTGTTTATTTGAAATAAGTGGTCACGTACTTGAGTGCACATTTTTTACGACAGTGATTCCGTAATGGTAATTTTGCTATTAAAGCAAGTGAAAGGTTTCGTTTTGTTAGCAGAGCTCAGCATGTAGCCGTCAGGTGTGGCTCACCTAAGGGCAAGAGGAAATGATAGTAATAATTGCAGTAGTTGTATTGTACTGGATTTTTTGCACGTGTACTTGAAGGAGGGAGGCAGGCAGGGACGCGTCCTTCCTCGACCTGGGCACCATGATCTTCCTGTAGGCCGGTGATGCCGGACTGTTTCCGGGTCCTTCCAGGGACGACTTTTACAGTTACTTCTGTTAACGCGCGCTCGCAGGATGCTGCTGTGTGTGATGCGCTCCCTGCGGACTGCATTCGTTCACCTACCCGAGTTCTGTTCTGCTGTGATGTGAGCTCTCCTCACCCCACTCATTAAAAAGCACCCACAGGTTCCCACTGAAGGTCTTTGTGGTTCTTGACATGTTTGGTTCGGTTCCCCACATGGGACATGCTTTACAAAGGAGGCTACAGAAGCACTGAGCGCGTCCGTCACTTTTAATAACCCGCCAAGTAGGGTGTTCTGAGGACCTGAGTCCCGGGGCTGCGTGCTGTCCTCCCTCCTGGGCCTGTCCTCAGCCCCCCGGGGTGTGCGCACACATTCAGGATCAGGAGGATGTGTGCTCCGGTCCTGGGCTCGTCACACACGTGACAGAACGGCGTGGTGAGAGAAGCAGCCTCACTTCCAGGGTGGGGAGTGGCTATGTGGGGGGATGCCTTAGGCCAGGCAGCTGCCAGTAACTGGCATTTTCACTCTTACCTTTTCTTCTTCTTCTTTTTTTTTTGTTTCCATTGATTTGCAGAGAGAGTGGGAGAGGGAAACACATTAAAAAAAAAAAAAAAAGGCAAGAACACTCCTGCCCTAGCTGGTTTGTGGACCAAAGGGTCCCGGGTTCGATTCCAGTCAAGGGCACAAACTTCAGTTGCAGGCTCCTCGCTAGTCTGGGCCCTGGTGGGGCATGTGCAGGAGGCAACCAATCTGTGTGTTTGGCTCAGTGGCTAGAGCATCAGCCTGTGGACTGAAAGGTCCCAGGTTCGATTCCGGTCAAGGGCATGTACCTTGGTTGCGGGCACATCCCTCGTAGGGGGTGTGCAGGAGGCAGCTGATCAATGTTTCTCTCTCATCGATGTTTCTCTCTCTCTCCCTTCCTCTCTGTAAAAAAATCAATAAAATATATTTAAAAAAATTTTTTTAAGTTAAAATGCTACCTACCCACTGGTGGCCCCGTCCTCAGGTGCAGTCAACGTGAACGGGCTGTGCTCTGGGTTGAAATTGGAAGTGCTGATCGGGTTGAGGTCATCGTCACCTCATTGGTTAATTTATTTAACTCTTTACTTAGTTGTACATTTTTCTCTCTGGTTTCACTCACCCAGTTATCATTTGTATTGCAGCTCCAGGGCATGCTCTTATATGACCTCCCATGTTTCGTGCATGAGTATATGCACGCCCATGTACATGTGCAAAGGCTATGTGAGCACCCGGTCCGTTCCTCCTGCCTTGAAGATGGACTTTCCCTCCATTTTCTCAACACCCCCCCCCGGGGGGCGTCTTCCCCCCCTGCCCCCCGTTTGCTGTCAGCAGCAGGAGAGGGGCAGCAACCACAGCCCGGACGCTCTTGTTCCGGCATGGAGTGAGACCCCACTCCTCCGGCCCGGGCTCTGGGAGACTCGGCCCCCGAACCGACCTGGAGTCACTGCTCGAGGGAAAGGCCTGGGCATCAGACCATGACTTTCCCTGTTGGTCCTTTTCAAGAGGAGAGGTCCTCAGTGTGTTTAGTGAAAACATAGAATATACCAGGAATCTCGATTTAGCCAGCTCTCCCACAGGCCAGTCTATAGCAATCTATATACAGTGGTACCTCGAGATACGAGTGCCCTAACATACGAGATTTTTGAGATACAAGCCTTCGACCGAGTGATTTTTGCTTTGAAATACGAGCAACATTTGAGATAGGAGTCATCGCGCGGATCGGCCGGCTGCACAGGACCCACCAGTTTACTGCGACTCGAGCGGCTCATAGTTTCCCACGCCTCAAGGTGATGGAACGAATTAAACTCGTATCTCGAGGTACCACTTTATAATGTTTGGGTAAAGCAAACCATAACTTTTCACAGAGAATCTAAGCTATATAGAGCAGGTGGTATCTGTAGGTACGTGAGTGAGTTCATTTCTGTGCCTTCTCTGCTGGCTCCCAGCGAGGGGGTGGGGGAGAGGTACACTGTCTGCAGTCACCTATCAGGTGCCGTCATGTAAGTAAGTGAGCATTTAGTTCCCTTAAGGATAGTTACCCATCCACGCATGTGTTTACTCACTGTCCTCACTCCTGCCCCGAGAAGGCCTGAAGGAGACTCCCAAGGATACACATCATCAAGAAAAACGCACATCGAGAGAGAGAGAGGAGGGAATCGGGCAAAGGCAGCTGCTTGGTGAAACTCTCTTCCTTCTGCGTGAGGTTGTCCGTGCTCCCGAGCACAGGTGTATCAGGGAAACATAGACACACATGTTCCTGGCGCATCGGCCTTCCAGAGCCATTCTCCTTTGGAAAGTGGGAGGTGTTTGCCCCGAGTGTGGAGCTGGCGACCAAAGTCCCCGATACTTTTATCCCGTCACCCCTTCCCTCCCCCGTGGACAGCGCCGGTCCATCAACAGAACCTCCTGGAAATGTGCGGCTGAGACAGACAGACCACAGACAGGCAGAAAGGCTACGTGTGTATTTCACTATTGGCACAGTTGAGAGCAGAACCGGGATGAAGCAGACACGCTTCCGACCTGCCGGCCTGACACCACGGATGTGGCTGTCGGGGGTGGGGACGCCGGGTCCGGACGGGGCCGGGCTCAGGTGGAGTCCTCCTGTATGACTTCCGTGGGGAAGATGGGCTGCGGGCGCCCGGGCGGCTCCCCGGCCGGGGCAGCCGCCGCCTCGCGCTCCGCCGCGGCCTTGTCGTCTTCCTCGCTCAGCTGCACGAAGGTGAGCTCCTCTCTGAAGCCTGTTGGGAAGCAAGGGTAGCGATGGTTACTGTCCCGGCCAGGGTGCCAGTTCTGATGCTGTTGGATCTAAAGGTCCATCCTCGGAAGTGCCCAGGGATGTCACTCCACCACATCAGGGAGGGTTCCGGAACCATCCACCTGGGCCTGTTTGGGTTTTACATGATCTGCAATGCCCTTGGTCTTCTCGGTGTGCACTGCACCCTTACACAACCCTCTGGGGCATTCTGCCTGCAGCGGACCTGGGCGGTGACTTAGCAGGGGAGGCTACGAGGAAGAAGGTAAATGAGCACAAGCTGCTGCTGATCACTCCAGGGTGAGTGCCGACTTAAGGCGGTTTCGGTTCACCTAATGGTACAGGAGAGGCAGCACACGAGACAGGGAAGTTTTAGAGCAAAACTGGGGTGAAGACCGTGTTTTCTTAGCCGGTTTTCTGGCGCTTGGCTAGTTAATATTTACGGGGCACCATCTGAGCATTCCCATTCATCTGCGCATCCATTCTGGAAAGCCTGGGGGCCTGCGCCGCCTCCAGGGAGGGCTGGTCCCCAGTAAGTAGGATGCCCCGAAGTGGCTGTCTCCCTCGTGGTAGGTCTGGCTGGAGATGTGATAAGTCAGATAAGGAGCCTACGGCTTCCATGAGTCAGTACAGTGGTACCTCGAGATACGAGTGCCCTAACATACGAGATGTTTGAGATACGAGCCGTCGAGCGAGCAATTTTTGCTTTGAAATACGAGCAACAGTTGAGATAGGAGTCATCGTGCGGATCGGCCGGCTGCACACGACTCACCAGTTTCCCACGCCTCAAGGTTACAGAACGAATTAAACTCGTATCTCGAGGTACCACTATATGACATAAAGAATAGCCAGGAGATGTATAGGGAGAATATAATGTTATCTGTTAGAAACAGCAAGCCTGGGTCCCACACCGAACAGCACCAAGTAATTTTGATGACCTTTATGTGACTCAGAAATGGCCTCTCCGTTACATCTTTCTTTTCTGTGAATCTTGGGGTGTGTTTCAAGATCCCTGACCCATGTTAAACATGACCAACCTGTAATCACAAGTTCTGTTGGTTTCTGTATTTTTCCCCCCCTCTTTCATGTATGTGTTGAGTCATAAAGTAGGATTGGCTCCTTGCTTCCATTGGTGTGCTCCACAATACATTCTCTAATGTGTCTATCTCCTTTCAGAGATTTCATTTATAGCATCCAAGAAAATGTCATGTTTTAACTGCCGGCACTATTTAAATAACATACACTGTTTGCAGCATACCAATTCATTTATATTCTATCTTAAAATACAAAGTAGCTTTAGAATTCCGCAATAACTGTTGGTTTCTTTTAATGTCTCTGTGTGCTACCAATGTATTTCTGGCCGTCACCATCGATAATATAAAAAGTAAAACTGCGTTATCTGGAGCGTTTCTCTCCAGTGAAGCCAGTGGACAAGGTGACTGGACCCACGGACATGTACAGAGGTTTCGTGCCCTCAGTGATGGAGGTTCATTTCTCTCGAGACCACGGCCTTCCCAAAGCACGTTAAAATGAACACGCTGCTTCCTTATCTTAAGGAAAATGAGTGGTTTCCAGAAGCCACGAGGAATTTTCCTGTGTTGTGTGCAGAGAAGGCTCAGCTCTGATTTGTACGGCAACAAAAGGTAGGCTTGGGGATTCCAATCAATCAATTCCGCTGAAAAGCATCACGCAGCCTATTTATCCAGGCAAACAGCCGGCGAGAGTTTTAAACATTCAGGTAAATAGATAATCCATTAAGGAAACAATGCACATTGTGGCAAATGCCATCCCGGCTTGTCAGCTCTTGTGTCTGGTCTGTGGAGTCCCCTGCCCTCCTGCTGGGGGCCTTCTATTCCCCTCTCCCCCTCTTTGTTCTCCGATTCACAGGCCAAGTAGAAACAAAGCCGGAAAGCAGGCACCTACCCAGGGTTCCGTTCTGCACAAGTTCTTCCTCTATGGCGAAAACGCGGTTGTACTTGGTCACCCGTTCTCCGCGAGAGAGACCTCCCAGCTTGATAAACTGGACACCCAGTCCTACGGCCTTCAGCAGGGAAAAACAACTTATTTATTTTTATTTCATTAATTTTTTTAATTTCAGAGAGAAAGGGAGAGGGAGAGAAAGATAGAAACATCAATGATGAGAGAGAACCATTGACTGGCTGTCTCCTGCACACCCCTTACTGGGGGGTCGAGCCCGCAACCCAGGCAGATGCCCTTGGCAGGGGAATCAAACCTGGGACACTTTACAGGCTGACGCTCTATCTGCTGAGCCAAACTAGGGCAAAAAACAACTTTTTTGAAATGGAGAAATCACATTTTGCTGAAAGGACACTGTCCCTGTATGCTTCTTGGGTGTTTTTCTTTCTTTTTTTAAAATATATTTTATTGATTTTTTTACAGAGAGGAAGGGAGAGAGACAGAGAGCTAGAAACATCGATGAGAGAGAGACATCGATCAGCTGCCTCCTGCACGCTAACTACGGGGGATGTGCCCGAAACCAAGGCACATGCCCTTGACCGGAATTGAACCTGGGACCTTTCAGTCCGCAGGCCGACGCTCTATCCGCTGAGCCAAACCGGTCTCGGCTGGGTGTTTCTCTTATTACTTCATTTTTTGGTCTCACATAGGCAAGGGGGCCTGCTAAAAGCTGAGGGTGTCTGACAGAGAGAGTGACTGCATCCCACACCTCATCGGTCACATAGGGATGCTGGTGGTCCCCCAGAACATGGCCTTTCTCCCTTCGTTTTAGGAGGTGAGGTGGCAGCGCACAGCCCGGCCATTTAAGAGTGCTCCTCATGGCCCCCCTGGGACTCCCCTTTTTCTTCTTTTTAAAAGGTCAAAGTTTAGCTCTTCGCAAAAGGGAGGAGGCAGCCTATTTTGTAGAAGGTTACAGGACCTTCTCCTCCGAGCCTGTGTTTCTGGGAAATACCAGTTCCCGGTAAAAGGGGTGTTAGGGCGATGCTGCCGTCAATGGGCCTCCAGCACTTACCAGGTCCACGAGGCTGTCATCAGAAGACTCCCCTTCCGTGCTCCCGAACACAGCCACGTGCTTCTTACCTGCGGGCAGAGGGTCCTGGTCAGCTTCCCAGGGACAGAAACCATCTGCATATGCAGGAGCCTCTGAGAGCAATATGCAAAAATGGCCGGAGATTTCCAAGTTTCCCCTGACAATTCGATTGTGTGACCGCCTAAGAATTCTAACCCAAATATTTCCTCTCCCCGCACCCCCACCCGGTTTTATCTGTTCACCCCTTTCCAGTAGCTTGGATGCTAAATACTAAATGAATGCTACATTTTGTCAGATTTGAGGTCTGACAGATTGTAAGATTCACCATTATTACCACTAAAGGGGGAAATGCTCCAATTAGATCGATACATTTCTAAGACCCCACAACTCAATTTCGTGCTTGTTCAATGGAGAAAGGTATATCTTTGAGTCAGGACACCAAGTGCAAGGGCATCGCGTGGGGAGTTGATGTACCTGATGAATTTTACAACTCAGTGCCGAATTTTACTCAAAGGAGCCTGTCATTCTGAATGTTGACTTATCAGAAGAGCAGGGCTGAGAGTATTGAATCATTTCAGGATCTGAAAACCCCTTGGAATCTGCCAGAGTCTACGAGGAGTGAGAGCCAGAGTTCTTCCTACAGGGACAGGGTTTTGTGTTTCGAGGCGGGAGCTACCGCAGCCATCAGGAGTGAGTGATGGCCTGGCTGCTGAGGGGCGGGCCCTGGACCGGGCAGCCTCCGGCCTGGGGTCTACCGGCATTTCATTCCTTTCCCCGCACCCGCCTGGGTCCCTGGCTGCTTGGAGTCCTCCAGGTCTGAGATGAGCCTTCTGCCCATTTCCTGATGTTTATGTCTCAGGGACTGTGCCTCAGTGAACAAGACTCCCAGAAACTCAGGGATACCCGGCATTCAATACAGTGGTACCTCGAGATATGAGTGCCCTAACATACGAGATTTTTGAGATGTGAGCCGTCGAGCAAGCGATTTTTGCTTTGAAATACGAGCAACATTTGAGATAGGAGTCATCGCGGGGATCGGCCGGCTGCACACGACCCACCAGTTTACCGTGACTCGAGCGTCTCATCGTTTCCCACGCCTCAAGGTGACGGAACGAATTAAACTCGTATCTCGAGGTGCCACTGTAATTGTCCGAGTCACTGTGGCCAGGATGGCGGCGGAGTAGTACGCTGCTCTGAGAAGGGTTCACTGCACGGGGTGGGGGGAGTCGGGGAAGGCAGAGAGGGGGTGGGACAAAGGAGGTTTCCAGTTATTGGTACGGCCAGTAACGTCATAATAAATAACAAAACAGAAACAATCTCTGCTTCATGTACTCACAGCTGTAAACCTCCTTCTGCCCGCCCTGTATGTGCCAAGAAGAGGTTTCACTTAAGGCCAGACGTGAGGGGTCAGGAGTAGCGAGCCATGTATAACAGTCCATGACTATTACGTGGCAAAGCATTCGAGGCTGAGGGAGCAGCGTGTTGAAAGACCTCAAGGTGGGAAAAGTTGGAAACTTTGAGAAATAATAATAATAATAAAAAGCCAGTGGGGGCAAATGGATCCCTGTCCTGTGAGGTGCAGCTGAGGGGACGGTGGGGGTGGCTCTTTCTGTGCCAGGTTTACCCGTGCTCTCTACTGGCCACCGTTCAGCCTGTTTTCGGCTTCCTGGGTGACTGAGTTCACACTGAGTCTGTGGCGTTTGTACTCACTGTCCAGGAGGTGGCCTATCTCCACCAGGTCGGACATGGTCGTTTGGTTGGTGTGCTTTATGATCCGCCCGCTGGACCGGGGGGTGCTGAGGCTGCGTTCCTCCAGGAGTTTGGAAATGCTCTTGGAGGCGCTCCCCGCGATTATGTAACACCTGGAACCAAGAGCGTTATAGAGGCTGTCCCACTGATCCGCGTCCTGGGTGAACAGGTAAGGATTGACGGTTACAGGTCTGGAACACGGCCACAGAACCACAGGAGGCATGTAGTACATATGTTCTGTAGCCCGCCTCTCTGAGATCACACAATGGCTTGCTTTCGCCCCTGCAGCTGAAGGGTGCCTACCCCACGGTCACACCGGCTAACGAGCTTCTCGGAACAGAAACCGAACATGATTACACGGGAGCGGAAAGATCTAGGGAATAACATGTTTACACACACTAGTTGCCATGCTCCACGCTGGTTCCGTAGCTCTTCAAACCCGGCTTTCCTCGCCCACTGCCCTGTCCGGAAGGTTGCGAGGACTGGCTGGGGAGGAGAGGCTATGTTTGTGTCTGGTGAGCAGACACGATGCAAGCGCTGAGCTCAGGCCGTGTCTCCTGCAAGCGCCGGGGTGGAGCGGAGGATGCGAGAGGGAAGACGGGCCTGAGAGACCCTGGGGCTCCCAGCCAGACCCCGCCCTCTTTCTGCCCCCCGAAGGGGAAACCTTGTGTTATCTCAGAGAGGGTGTCTGCTCCCTTTATCTAATGCTCCCCCATTCATGAACCAAGAATTTCAGTTGTGCTCTTGAAGGGAGAGAGATGGTCTTCTGTGGCACATAAACAACTCCTGTTAGAGGTACTAGCCTGAATAGGTTAAAATAAGTCAACCTTTTAGATATATATAGCTTTGTTACTCTCCTGCATCTGTAATAACTGGATTTAGGTTAAAAACAGTTGGCCTAGTGCCGTGGTCGGCAAACTGCAGCTCTCGAGCCACATGCAGCTCTTTGGCCCCTTGAGTGTGGCTCTTCCACAAAATACCCCGGGCCTGAGGGAGTCTATTTGGAAGAAGTGGCATTAGAAGAAGTTTAAGTTTAAAAAATGTGGCTCTCAAAAGACATTTCAGGTCGTCGTCCTGTTGATGTTTGGCTCTGCTGACTAATGAGTTTGCCGACCACTGGCCTAGTGGAAGTCCAGTTGCCATGAGCACTTGAACGTGACCTGTGATTAACCCATTGAAGCTCCAGCTAGCACAGCGGGCTCAGTGGCCCTCGGTCACGTTGCTTGTAGATGTGTGGCTACACCTGAAGTGCCTGCGGATAGCGTGCTTCATTCCCTGGACAGACACTAGCCTAGGTCCTTGTGTTTCTGCTATTCACTTGCTTAGTACGCGCCTTTTCCCGTAAATGCCGGAAGCAAGCGACTCATTCCCAGCCCAAATGACAACCCCTTTCAAAGGACCGGTCCAAAAGAATGAGGTTCCATTATAAAATTCAAGGCGAATCCTCTTACCTCTTTCCTGAAAGGATCAATTAAGGCGATAATTGAAGGGAACTTGCTGATCAGATCCACATACAGGTCAACCATCTCAGTGGTGTTTTTGTATGTTCCCACCATCACTTCGTACTTCCCCTTGCTCTGGCGAGTGTAAGGAAGAAGATATTGTTTATCAAATGTTAAAAATGGGGTTCAAATACATTTTCATTCATTTCACACAGAAGATGGCAAGCAGATCCTTTTCAGGCCATGTTCACATAAGAAATGTACCCCTTTTACTTTTAACATGTTACATATTAACCTGGGGAAAGCAAGCCACCATCCCCTTTGATGCCCCAGTGACTTCGATGAAGTCTTCTGCACACAAAAAACTAAGAGTAAGAGGGGAATGATTTCTTTCTTAGGTTTCTGATGGGGTTTGGTGCTTGGGTAAATGGGCAACAGCATAAGTTCATAAAACAAACCACAGTGCCATGCACACCTGCCCACTGGCCAGAACCCACCATCTTCCAACTCCCACTGCACAAGCGGATTTCTTCTGCTGGGAATATTCTAGAATTTGAGAGCAGGGCGAGGCTTTTGAAAGAGAGGGTGATTTCTGTGAAGGCACCCCTTTCTCAGCATGCAGGTTCTCGTAGTACCGGTACTGTCTTGAAAGTGTAATTCTCGTGCACCCCCCTTCATCTGAAGTCTGGTGAGCCCCCAAGTCATTAGGTTCAGGGATTAGCAGCGATACGGGGGGTTCTCTGTAAAACAGCACCCATCTCTCCAGGTCTGTGTTCAGGTGTGGCACCTGGGATACCGAGGGAGCTGGAAGGGAACGGAGTGGCTGTTTGGTTTGCTAGTGACTCCCTGCTGCTCACGCTAATGGACTGGGTTCCATTGGGATTAAGCCGGTTCTTAAGAAATCCATAATGCACAGGATTTCATAACCTTTTTTACAGGGAAGAGCATCAAGGACTTTTAGTTTCTTTGTTGTTGTTAATCCTCACCTGAGGATATTTTTCCATTGATTTTCAGAGAGAGTGGGAGGGAGGGGGAGAGACCCTCAGAGAGAAACATTGACTTAAGAGACACACATCGATTGGTTGCCTCCCGCCCTCGCCCCAACCAGGGCCGGGGATGGAACCTGCTCTTGACAGGAATCGAACCTGGGACCCTTCATTTCTCAGGCTGACACTCTCTCTATCCACTGAGCCAAACCGGCTAGCGAAAGAACTTTTAGTTTCTATACTTGAAGATTTTAAACTCTTATCTTGCCAGTAAGGAAATGCTAGACTTTGAACTAACATTATTGTAAGAATTATCTGATGTCAAGTGAATGTATTTTACTCAGTCTGAGCAATAAATACCCATTCAAGTTAGCACTAGGCGTCAGTATATTCGTAGTTCTTGGTATACACTGCTGATGAAAACATGCAATTAGTTTTCTTAATGGTATGCTTAGGAACCAATCATTATTGAAGAACAGGAAAGTGCATTAAATGTTCCTTTATGTGCTTAGTTTCTTTAGAAAAGTAAAAGAACTTTTAGAAATCGGCCGAAACTTAGGGTTCTATATACTGTTCAGATTTTCCTTTGAAGTTGAAAGTTAGAATGCTAAATCAAAGCGAAAGTCTATTTGGTCAGGCCCCCTGAATTTGACATTAATTACCAAGTCACTGTAAGTGCATCTGAATGTGCTGAGCATTTTCTAAAACCTGGACTCGGCATTTACGTATTTGAAAATGGGAAGTATGTGTATGTGTATAAAACAGACAACCTATAATAGCTTTCCTAACGTAACTCTTTCCCACACTCAAAGACTAACGGCTGATAAAGTCCCCCACGGAAGTGAGGGCTACAACATTCTTAAATAAAACCTGTTTTCCATTCTCTTGCTTTATAAAATAACTTCATGTGGTGTGGTCCCTAGGTGAAGTTTCATCACGAACGCTCTGCCCTCCCCCACACTGTGGATAACACTGTGATGGACTTAATTGGGTATATTCTTTAAATATACCCATAAACTTCAATAACCTGGAAATCTATACTAATAAAAGAGTAATATGCTATTTAGACTGGACATCTTTTGGACGTCCTTCTGGACAAAGCCATGGTGGCACAGGCTAAGGCAGAGGCGGTTAGGGGTGATCAGGCTGGCAGGGGAGTAGTTAGGAGGCCATCAGGCCAGCAGGTAGAGGCAGTTAGGGGTCATCAGGCTGGCACAGGAGCCGTAAGGGGCATCAGGTCGGCAGGCAGAGGTGGTTAGGGGTGATCAGGCAGGCAGGCAGGCAGTCAAGCAGTTAGGAGCCAGTGGTCCCAGGTTGCAAGAGGGATGTCTGACTGCCGTGGCATCAGGCCTAAACCAGTGTCAGATATCCCCTGAGGGGTCCCAGGTAGTAGAGGCTGCAGGCTGGGCTGAGGTACACACCCCTCACCCCATGCACGAATTTCATGCACCGGGCCTCTAGTAGTTTTATATTTAAAAAGTGAGTCACAGCACAAACTTCAAGAACCATGTGCCTAGAAGGGTTTATCAAGTCACAGTTACACTGGATCTACTTTTCACAATGGACAAATTCAGCATTTACCAACCAAGTGATTATACTCGGCAAATCATCCCAAAACAGAAATTATGTCTCAATATTGGCAACGTAAGCAACCCATTCTAGTCACTTTTATTACACAATGTTTCCATGTACTTAGCATGTTTTCTGCTCATTTTTAAAATCGTGTATATGGTGACATTATTCTCTGGTCAGTAACTAACGTGGCTTTCTCAACTCCATTTATACTTGGGACCCTCCGCCCCCCCTCAGATGAACAACAAAAAAGGATCTGTTTGAAAAATACACAGATGGGCTCTTCCTCTGAGTTCTCACTTAAAAATAACGTGACGTCAACAATAAGCCAGTGTTCCGGAGAAGAAACTTACATAGTCCACCAGCTCATGCGCGGCACAGTTGACGGCCAGATACATGTTCGTCCCCAGTTCTAGCCCCAGGTTCGCACAGATTCCTTGTATGAGGAGCAGGGGCTGCTCTATGGTGTCGTAACTGATGGTCAAGCAGCCCAGATGGGACATCTTGCCGGTGATGGGCTGCTGCAAGATCAAAGGCAAACGATGCATGTAAACACCTCGCGTCAACGTTCTGGGGGTCTCCCGTGTTGGGCACATTTTAGAAACATCTCTGGGGGGGAGGGGGTCCCTCCTCTGATTCTGGATTAATCCTCCGTCTCGGTCTCACTCCCCTCTGAGGGACCTCCGGGCATAGTTTGGCCCCGTGGTGTCTGGGAGTAATTTTCTTATGTTACTTGCTGAGGTTTTGGGCAGGGTCTGGAGAACACACTGTCCTGTCTTCTGGGGGCGCATGGTACCGCTTTACTGGCTCTGCCCTGGCTCACCGGGCTGCACCCCCAGGTTGGTGAGTCTCCAGGCTGTCCCTGTAAATGTCTGTCCTGACTGTCCCTCACTCCGCCCTCTTCCTCCAGACCTGCTCTTTCCCGTGTTCCCTTTTCCTTATTAGAAGGTAACTGCTAACGCTTGGCACTGCAGCCCTCCTTCAGGAGAGGGTTCCTTTTAGAAAGGACTGAAGACTTCGGCTCAGAGGATGCAGCTGAGCATGGGTTTCAGCGGAAGAAGATCTGAGGAAGCAAAGGACCCCAGGGCAAGGCAGCCACATGCTTCTTCTGGGAGGTCAGCCTTGATGAACCGCCACTGTGCGATTATAACCAAGTTGAAGCAATATCAGTAATTCTGAGGGCTTAAATATGTGTATGAGAGAGAGAAAGAGAGAGAGAGAGAGAGAGAGAGAGAGAGAGAGAGAGAGAGCGAGAGCGAGCGCGCGCGCCACACTCAAGAGCAAATGTGAACGTAGGTATAAATATCCCCTTTCTACTGGCAATAGCTCTAGTTAATTCTAAGAACCATCAACATTTTTATTGTTGTTGTAAACTTCACTGAAGGATGTTTTTCCCATTGATGTTTAGAGAGAGTGGGAGGGAGGAGAGGGACAGAGATAGCATCCATGTGAGAGAGACACACAGATTGGTTGCTGCCTGCACGTGCCAGGGCCAGGGATCGAGCCTGCAACCAAGGTATGTGCCCTTGACTGGAATCAAACCCGGGACCCTTCAGTACGTCCAACATTTCTTTCTTTCTTTTTTTTTTATATTGATTTTCATTTCTAATGCTAGTGAGAGGAACCTACTCGACAAAGGAAGAGTTGGGAAGTTCTGTGTTCAGAGCACCCACAATTCCAAAGGACCCGCTGATCAAGTTCAACTTGTCTCCCAAGGCGCTTGCAGCTGGCATGGCCAATTTCCCCAAGAACAGTGCGCCTAACTCCCCTGGCAAAATCCGAGATCCGGCAGTGTGTCATCGGAAATGGTGCCTCGGTGCCTTCGGGGACCAGACATAATGAGCGGCTTTCTGTGCCTTTCTCTCCTCGGTAGTCCTATGACTAAAATCTACAGCACCCGATATGCCTTTCACCTCGTTAGCGGAGAGATTCACTGTGCCTCAGGTTTCAGATGTAACCCTGTTACTCAGAATGACGTCAGCTGGCCAGACACCTGCCAGCAGCGAAGGCCGGGGCCCGGCCGGCTGGCAGAAAGGCCAGGCGGAGTGGCATTCCAGCTCTCGGTTGCCTGGTTTAGTGTAGACTCCCTCCTGCATTAGCCCTGGTCCCAGAGCAGAGTGACTGCGGGAGAGCCCAAGGGCAGGGAATACATGGATGAAGTGCGTCACATACAAGGGTGGTGACCAAAGGCATACACTGACCTGCCCTCTTTTGCCTCCATTATGCCCTTTCTTCGTCTCTGCCTTTGGAGGAGGGGGCTGTGGGACAGAAGAGAGCGGGGTATCACTTCTCTGTGGGCAGCAAGCAAAGCTCAGGTCCTCTGGCCTCTGGGGCCCAGCCAGTCACACTGTGAATCACACACACACACACACACACACACACACTCAAAAGCCCATCCCCCGCCCCCTTGTAGGAGCCAGCCACTCTCTACTTTTATAAACCCCAAAGTACTTCTCAAAATCAGGCACATGTTCTCACTAGTTCATCCTTACCTTCTGCCTCCAATCAGACCTATGGGGCATATGGATGCTTGTTCGTGCTTTTCTACTCATATAAATGAAGTATTACTCATGCAAAGTCCCCTCCTTGCCCGTGAGGAGTAAGACCACTGTGGGATCTGCTTCCACGCGTCCAACGTGTTTCAGATATTATCAGGGTGCGAACAACTTTCTCCTCCAAGGGCGAGGTTAGGGTGTTGGCTTTTGAAAACAGCCAAGGGTCATTCAATCTGGTCACTCTGACGTGTGTGAAAGTCCGTGGAGATGAGCAGCAAAGGTATTTCCCGAAGACATGTTCCCACACCTTGGGGGAGTGATGATAAGGCTGCACTTGCATGTCCACCACTTACTGGTTATAAACAGGGTCTGCTTCGAGTTCCAGTGCTGGGCAAACAGGTGCCCTGGGCCAAGCAGCCCTTGAGAGGGAAGGTCCCAGAGGCAGGATGGCAGGCAGCTGTGAGTTGCCAGCTGTGCCACTGTTGATGGGCAGGGCTCTGGCCAGGAGAGGGATCCAATCCTTGTCTATCAATTTGCAGATGTGGTACAGAGTTCCCACATACCCCTCCACCCGGTTTCCCCCAAAGATCATGGTTCACACTCCAGTACGTGCAAACACAACTGTCCTGCTCTTTGCACTATGGAGTCAGCGGAACTGTCTCTCCCCTGGTACAAATAACAGGAGAGGTTCCATGTACCAGGCAAGAGACGGGTGAACAAGGCAGACATGGGCACGGTGGGGAGCTGTTGGTAGGGGTGACCGGCTCCACCAGTATCTGAATATTCACAAGCTCGTTCATGAGCTACTTGTATAATCAAAAGGCAGCAAGATGTCTGAGAGTCGGGCTGAATGCAGAAAGATCAGGTCACCTGAATGTCCCCCTCCTCGAGGCCGGATGTCCTCCACCTGCTCTGACAACCACCACCAGCAGGTATTGCTCGCTGTTATGCCAGCTCCTACTCTGGGCATGCTGCTCGTATTGAACTCATTCACTCCTCACAGTCTCCCCATGAGATGGGTAGTCACCGTCACACAGCGAATGAGGGGCCAAGCAAAGTGCAAGGTCAGGGTTAACCTGTCCACATCTGCAGGTGCGTCACCCATAAAGAGGACTGCATTCTGAATAGTGTCACAGCACCTGGCTCCACGCTGGTGCTTAGAGCCATTCTGGTCAACTGTCTGGCTTGCTCCCCCACTCCATCACTACATGGGATGGAGGTGCAACCCCACCTGCATGGACTCTGTGCCGGCAGGACAGCATTGGAGCCAAAGTTCCTTCAAGTCCCCATGCTATCACGTCTCAGGCCCCATCCTATAGGGCAGTGGTTCTCAACCTTCCTAAGGCCGCGACCCTTGCATACAGCTCCTCATGTGGTGGTGACCCCCAACCATGAAATTTTGCTACTGTGATGCATCGTGATGTAAATATCTGCATTTTCCGATGGTCTTAGGCGACCCCTGTGAAAGGGTCGTTCGGCCCCCAAAGGGGTCGCGAACCACAGGTTGAGAACCGCTGCTATAGGGCTTCCAAAGCCTCATGCTAAATGGATGGGGGATCCTGGATTGGATCCTGAAATGGGAAAGGGGCATTATTGGAAAAACCAGTGAAATTTGGATAAAGTCTGGAGTTCACAGCAAGGTGCCATTTTGGTTTCTTAGTTCTGACAAACATACCATGGTATGATGTCCTGTTACATGATGTCCTGTAACATAGGGGTAAACCGGGTGGAGGGGTATTTGGGAACTCTGTACCGCATCTGCAAATTGATAGACAAGGACCGGATCCCTCTCCTGGCCTCAGCCCTGCCTGTCAACAGTGGCACAGTTGGCAACTCATTGCTGCCTGCCATCCTGCCTCTGGGACCTTCCTTCTCAAGGGCTGCTTGGTCCAGGGCACTTGTTTGCCCAGCACTGGAACTCGAAGCAGACATAAGAGCCTGTGCCTTAACTGTTATTCCAAACTGCCTCTCACCTCCTAGCTGCCAAATCCTTTCTTTCCCTGTGAATCCTAAGGATGATCTTCGCTTAGAGCCAGCTGCCTCAGAAATCAAATGAGACTTAAGTACAATGGTACCTCGAGATACGAGTTTAATTCATTCCGTAACCTTGAGGCGTGGGAAACTATGAGACGCTCGAGTCGCGGTAAACTGGTGGGTCGTGTGCAGCCAGCCGATCTGTGCAATTACTCCTATCTCAAATGTTGCTCGTATTTCAAAGCAAAAATCGCTCACTCGACGGCTCATATCTCAAAAATCTCGTATGTTAGGGCACTCATATCTCGAGGTACCACTGTACCATTATAAGCTGGATCCACAGCTTATAAGCTTGGCTCATATGGAAAACCCAAAGCAAATGAGCACATTTTCCACATAACACTACCGACTTAATTCTACAGCCAACTATAATTTGGGCACTGGAAGTTCTATAAGCGTCAGTAACCAGCCGTCACAGGTTCTCTTTACTTACCATTTCAATCATCTTGCCTATTTGTTTCTGAACTTCCATCAGCATCTCCACACCCTGTAAGCAGAATAAACATGATCTTCCACAACATTTTAATATAAAAATGTTCACGACACACAGCTGTTTCTAACAGAACACTTGCAGGGTCCCTGACAAGGTGTACGGAATCCGAAGATTCAGTGCTAATTGTCAGCTTTCAGTTCCCAATCCATCAAACACGAGTGAGAGGCTCTTCCTCCTCAGGATCCTCTCTCCGTTGTCAGAACTGGCTGGTGCAGATGGATGGATCAAGTTCACTTCACGGGACCTTCTTGCACTACCTGTCACAGTCACGCAGGGATTCTGCATGACAGTGTTGGGGTTCCTATAAACCCCCGTCATTTAAAATGTGGGAAAGCCTATTCTGATGGCAGTGGGATCTGCATAGGAAGGCAGATAAAGTACCGGTGCTCTGGTACCCACACAGCACACCGAGTCTTCACTACAGAAAGATCCCGGCACCAGGACCTGAACTTCACCTGACAGAGGGTGAGCCCAAGGTAAATCCTAGTCTTCGGCAACTGACACATTGGGAGGCAACGGTTATTCTTTTTAAAAAAGAATTGTTACCACAAACCATCTTGGGGTTTAAAAACAATGAATTTTCACTGTATCACTCTGTATTGGCAGAAAGGATGGAGCTTCTTGTACTTTTTTCCCTAAACATCCCCTTTAGAGCGTGAACACTGCGTTCTCCCCAATACCTTCTCAGTAGAATACTTCAAAGAAGGATATTGCCCTAGCTTGTTTGGCTCAGTGGATAGAGCATCAGCCCAGGTTTGATACCGGGTTCGAAGGGTCCCGGGTTTGATTCCGGGCAAGGGCACCTACCTCAATCCTTGGGTATTAACCAAAAAAAAGAAAAAAAAAAGGATACTGACTCAGCCAAGACATGAACAATAGAGACAATAGCACACCACTAAGTAGTAAAAATGCAACTTAGGGTTCCTTCTTCCATATTCCATAAACATGCACTAACTCCCTCTTATGTGCCTGGCAATCTGCCATCTGTCATCTCGGGCCCTGGAGTCTCTAACTTGGCAGAATGGGCTGCTAGCAACTCCCTCTTGCTGCCGCTGGAGTGCATGGACCAGATAGCGCAGCTCTCCCAACAGAAGGCCTGTGACGTGACAGGCAAGTGGCTCCCCTGTGAGTCACCAGCATGAGTCAGCTGTGTCATGAAGCAGAGATCACGGGAGGTCTCATGGTGTTCCTGTTTGCTGGCGGTTTTGCTTTCTTCCCATTTCCCTGATTTGTTAAAAGATATTTTTTCTCATTTTACATTTCATTCCCTCTCCCTTGGAGTCCTAAGTCTGGGGACCTACACTTAAAAACTCATTGACCACAGAGTATATCTTTTTTTTAAAAAAAAAAGGAGCCTGAGATGATGTAAGGTACTTGTTTGGCCATCAATCCAGGATGCGGTATACAAATCACTTCTTTCATTAAGTTCAGCTTCCCAGGCGAGGACTTCCCGCAGCTGACCAGAGAGACCATCAGCAACGGAATGGTCAGGTTCGCTGGCTGTTCCTAAAACAGGAGAGAGGCGAGAGGAAATGAGGAACGTGGTCCACGCAGACTGAGATGCCCCAGCTCCTGACCTGGGACGGAATGGAGTGGAGACCAACCTGAGGGTGCCTCAGGGCTGCGATCCTCAGGTACAGAGGCTGGCTGTCCAGCATGGCGCAGGTTTTGGCGACGGCCAGTGACACGGCCCCGATGGCCATGCTGCCACAGAGCACAGGTTCTGCAGGTTCTGGAGGGGGGAGAGGTTTCTCCAGGACAGAATTCTTCCGGCCTGGAGGGAAAACCATGGATAACGGGCTCCTTTTGAGGAAGTGGGACTCTAAGAAAACTTCGTTTTTTTTTAAGGCTTTCCTTAACAGATACGAAAGCTCGGCATCAAGAAAGGTTGGAAACTGAGGCTGAGCATAACATACTCTCCACCTCAAGCCCCAACAAGTTATCTGCTTGATTTACTTATCTCTCCCCAGTGCTCTATCCTTCGGCGTGGATTTCGCCTAAGAAATTTGGAGAACATCCAGTATGGGCAGATATTGTTACCTCACATTCCCATCTAACAGAACTAGGGTTTAGGGGTGTCAAAAGAGTTGCCCAGTATTTATCAGAAAGTGAAAAAAGAGAGGATCCGAAATCCTTTGCTTTTCTCTATGCCAGCACAGCTCTTGTACACCCAGCTTGATGTTAAACATCTCTTCATGCATAAAGCTATGTACAGTGGTACCTCGAGATACGAGTGCCCTAACATACGAGATTTTTGAGACACGAGCCGTCGAGCGAGCGATTTTTGCTTTGAAATACGAGCAACAGTTGAGATAGGAGTCATCAAGCGGAACGGCCGGCTGCACACGACCCACCCGTTTACCTCGACTCAAGCGTCTCATAGTTTCCCACGCCTCAAGGTTACGGAACGAATTAAACTCGTATCTCAAGGTACCACTGTATCTTTCTCCCCACCCCCTGCCAATGCCCTTTTCTTTTAGAAGTGCCTTCAGGTCCAGCCATCCAGCCAGAATCCTTCATCTCTCACTCTCCTATGTTCGCGGCCACCCAGGCGGAGCAGGTGCCACGGAATCCATCATCGGTCTCTGTGTCCCTCCTGCCCTTCTTCTCCCCAGTTACTTGGGTCAAGCAGGTAAGACTTCTTCCCTTGCCTTGTGCTCCAAGTTGTATCAGTCAAAAGCAACCACCACAAAAATCATACACCTATGGATGAGGACAATGCGGGGGAGGTAAGGGCAGAGGGTGGGATGGGAGCCGGGGGGGAGGGGAGCTATGGGGGGGGGAAAGAGGAACAGTTGTAATAATCTGAAAAATAAAAAATTATTTTTTAAAAAAGTGATCCACCAAAAAAAAAAAAAAAAGCAACTGCCAAATGAATATCCACTGATGGTCTCTACGTGTCATTCAGGAGTGGTTCTCCTCACCCGCCCAGGAGATGGGTTAAACATAATTTTTTATTTTTATTTTTTATTTTTGTCTAAGGCAATTCTCCTCACCACCCCGGGCCTCAGCATCTGAATCTGTGAAAGAAGAGACTCTGTCTCCTCAGTCTCTTTGGTCCCTTTCTGGTTCTGGTTTTTTATTCAATGGAACCCGCACTAAGCGGGTATTTCGTTGGCACTTGGCATCATGCTGGGCACCGGCAGTGCTAAATTGAACGAAGCATGGTTCGTGCCCTTAAGGAGCGGGTTCTAGCTGGACAGATATACAGAATACTGTTCTTGTTTTTGTGTGTGTATGTATGTGTGTGTGTGTGTGTGTGTGTGTGTGTGTGTATATATATATATATATTGATTTTTCACAGAAAGGAAGGGAAAGGGATAGAAAGCCAGAAACATTGATGAGAGACATCGATCAGCCGCCTCCTGCACGCCCCCTACTGGGGATGTGCCCGAAACCAATGTACATGCCCTTGACCAGAATCGAACCTGGGACCTTTCAGTCTCCAGGCCGACGCTCTATCCACTGAGCCAAACCAGTTTCGGCTACAGAATACTGTTACCACACAAGCAGCAGCTCCAGAATGAACTTACTGGAGGGACTGTTGGAAGGCATGGGGCAAAGGGCATCATGACTTCTTTGCTTTACGACAGCAAAGTGTCCCAAATACATTGTTAATGAACGTGTTACACAGGACTGAGAAAACGCTGGTTCCCTTGAAACTATGGAGTGGCTTCTTGATGCACTAATGGAAATTTTGAGGGGCGGTTAAAGGTCCGCCCTGCCACCCTGCCCCTCCCTGTCTCCGGCATTGCCACCCCATTCAGTGCGCTTCGTGCATTTAGCAAATGCTCGCCTGTGGGTAAGAAATGTGTTCCTCTTACAAAAATCAATGAACAAATAAACGGAGGGTGAGAGGGGCGTGAAACCCTCACAGCCCAACACAGACGCTTCACGCGAGGAAGTGGCGTGGAGGATGGATGGTACCTGCTAGTAGCCCAGCCTGGGTCTCCAGCTAAGAGACTCGAACGCAGCAAAGCAGGCTGAGCCGCAGCCTCCTTCCCTCACACGTTTGTTACTAACGGTTCTGCAAGATGAGGAGCCGCTGACCTTGCTTTTGTCCTTTCTTTTTGGCCGGAGGTGGAGGAGGAGGAGGAGGAGTTGGTGCTGGTGGCGGCATCAGGGATGAAGGTAAGTGGATCAGTGAGTTTTCCAAACTCTTTTCCAATTCCTTTCTCTCCTTCTCTTCTTGCACTTTATTCTCAAAGAATGTCCTTAATGGCAAGAAAAACAGGGCTGTAGAGTGGCTTATTCAGGAATACCCCTGGTAATTTTGGTCACGTTTTAGTGCTGACCCCAATACGTTCTAATAATTAACTCTGCTCTTTAGCTACTTAAGAACAATCAGCTTCAGTTTCCAAGGCCGACATATAATGGCGCTATTATGAAACTGTGTTCAAGAACTGAAATTAATTTTTTGGCCTGGAAATAAATGTTTAAAGATTTCCGCCTTGTTGTTAAATTATTTGAGATTTGATTCTATCTGTAAAATTGAAGATGTAATTTGATGAAGGGCTATTGAGTTTTCTTGTTCAATAAGTGACCGTCAGAAGAAAAAATGAGTCAAGAATAGACAATGAAATATGTAGCACTATGTGCAGGATTTCTTTTGGGGGAGAGTGGGGCTTAAAAAAACTTGGGACAAATCTCACTTCGGTACATCTATGTAAAATTTCAGTCACACAGAATGAAAAGAGGCTTAAGTTCCCATCGACAAAAAAAGCATCAATAAGTCAACAAAGATATGGGAATTAATAATCCCGACGCCAGTGGGGCAGTGACGTTAAAGTGCTGAGAGAAACGGATCTGAAACAAGAATTCTATACTCAGCTAAACTGTCAACCACGAGAGCAAAGTGCTGACATTTTCACACTTGAAAGAACTCAAAAACTTTACATCCTTTTCTCATTCTTCCTTTTAAAGGATGTAATCCAGCCAGTTAAGAATGAGGAGGACCTGGGATCTGGTGGTAAGAGAACAAGAAAGGGGTGTCTTCCGGCATGTCTGTGGTGGGCCTAGAGAGGAGCCGGTCCAGATGGGAGGTTTGGGGAAGGAAAGCTCCAGAAAAGAAAGAATGTATAGAATAGAAGGTATGACTAAGGATATAATAACAACAGACAAAACACACACACACACACACACACACACACACACACCCCAAAGGAATAAGTGTAATAATAGCATTCAGAAACCAAAATCGAATTTTACAAAAAGGTTTGTACAAGGGTCATGATCCAACTCTGAAGCAAACTCCAATATAACGTTATGTACGATTAAGCAAGTGATGAAGCTTAGAGAAACGGAATCCAGTTGACCTTCGTTTGGCCAAGAGATTGTGGCCTTGGACTTGCCCCAAAGGAAAAGTAACGCTAGCCTCTACTTCCCTGGGCTGGACAATACTCACAGAGCCCCACCAAACGGTCCCTTGGTTTTCACCTTTCAGAGAGAACCTATGGGCAAGGTCTGGAAGACCTGGTTGTCTGGAGGACAGGAAAGAAGCGTCACACATTCACTGTGACTATAGGGAAGGTAGGGGATGCCCCGTGGGGGCCTATGGGGGGGGGGGGGGAGAGGGAGGGAGAGGACAGCATCTCCAGTCTTAATTCTATTCCCGAGAGTCTTTTCACCGAATCCGAAGGAAGCTCGGTGCATTATTAAATGTTAATAATGGTTTTCAGAAGAAAAGCAGCGTTTTATGCTAAAGTTCGCTGCTTTAGCATAGGCTTCTTAACCGACTAACTGCTGTGTCCTGTGGATATGACAGACGTGTTTTATTGACAGGTGAGTGGAAAGGAAACATATATTTATCCTGCACACTTACATTTCTTTTTTTTTTTTTTAATCCTCACCCGAGGATATTTTTCCATTGATTTTTTTTTTCAAGAGAGTGGAAGAGAGAGGGAAAGAGAGAGAGAGAAATATCGATGTGAGAGAAACACATTGATTGGCTGCCTCCTGCACGTGTCCCCACCAGGGCTCAAGCCTGGGAGGAACCTGCAAGCCAGGTACGTGTCCTTGACAGGGATCGAACCCAGGACGCTTCGGTCTGTAGGCCGACGCTCTATCCACTGAGCCAGACCGGCTAGGACTGCGTCCTCACATTTCAAAGTGGGAGGTTTACCTGAGCACCTGGTCCACCTCGGCCTGGTTAGAGGGCTCCAGGCCCTGAAGCTCCTGGGTGAGGGTCTCGTTGACCCACTGCACAGCGATGCTCACGGCATCCAGCCGCTCTGCCTCCATCGCTTCAGCCAGCTCAGCCATCGCGTTCTCGTAGACCTCGAAGTGAGTCGCCATCACCACGGAACAAACGTACTGGAAAGAGGACAATGGGTTCTACCTGTTCTCTGCCTCTTGCAGAAAATGGGCAGTGCGTGTTTTATCACTCCTTGCAAAGGGAAAATGAGGATACATAATTTTCCTGGAGTGTTTTTATAGCTATCGAAATACTATGCAACACAACTTCAGGGCACATTCAAAATCATTGCCTTGTTAAAATTCCCTTAGGCCAGTGGTCGGCAAACTCACTAGTCAACAGAGCCAAATATCAATAGGACAAAGATTGAAATTTCTTATATATATATTAATATTGATTTTTTACAGAGAGGAAGGGAAAGGGATAGAGAGTTAGAAACATTGATGAGAGAGAGACATCGATCAGCTGCCTCCTGCACGCCCCCTACTGGAGATGTGCCCGCAACCAAGATACATGCCCTTGACTGGAATCAAACCCAGGACCCTTCAGTCCACAGGCTGTCGCTCTATCCACTGAGACAAACTGGTTTCGGATGAAATTTCTTTGGAGAGCCAAAGTTTTTAAACTTATACTTCTTCTAACGCCACTTCTTCAAAAACAGACTCGCCCAGGTCGTGGTATTTTGTGGAAGAGCCACACTCAAGGGGCCAAAGAGCCGCATGTGGCTTGCGAGCCGAGGTTTGCCAACCACAGCCGTAGGCCAGTGTGCTCCAATGGTTAGAATAAGGAACCATGCACAGAAGGGTCATGGGTTTGATTCCTGGTCAAGGGCACATACCTGGTTGCAGGCTCGATCCCCAGCCCAAGTTGGGCCAGCCAATCGATGTGTCTTTTTCTCTCTCTCTCTTCCCCCCCTCCCTCCTTCCCTTCCACTCTCTCTAAAAATCAACAGGAAAATATCTTTGGTTGAGGATTAACAGCAGCAACAACAATAACAAAAATCCCCTTAGAAAAGCCTTAAATTTAAGTTCATTTCTATCACTAGCTCTCCAATAAATAGCGAAAAGTATACAAACAGATTTAATCATAATTATTTTCCTTCCAGAAACGGTGGCAACATTGTTTCTAACAACACATATGAATTACTAACATGTAGCCATTAAAATGAATTATTAACATTATGAAAATGCATTTTTCTTTATGCAGTTCCCTCTACCCATCTTTACATCGATAAAGAATCTAGATATAAATCTATATAACCCTATCAACCTCGCTGTAGCTTTATGGAACTCATCACAGCGATAATGCCAGGTTGTACAAGGACTTTTACTCCATTTCCTTTCACCACCTGGGGTCGTCCTCAAGGTAGCACGTCATGTCTGTACCATGTTACACTGACACATAATCAAGCCATCGTGGTTGCTTGTCTGATTCATACTTTATGGACACGCCTACCGAAAAATGTGTGGGTGCGTTTCCCAAACATGGCTTTTCACAACATTCATTTCCCCCAAAGCAGACAATGCATGTAGCCCAGAACCCATGTAAGCTGCCCGTACCTTGGGGAAATTCTGAATGGTGCAGAATATTTCCACCTGGAGGGTGGGAAGGCCCAGTCCGTCCAGCACATGCTTGCCCCCCACTTTGCAGATGGTGGGAGACTTCGCAAGTTTAGAAAAGCAGTTTGCCTGCAACACAGGAAGATGGAAATCAGGACACCACAGCTAATTTACCTTTATCAAAGCTCATTCACAGGTACTTTGGTTTCTAACAAACTCCTCTCCCCTCTCCCCTCCCCTCCCACTCCCAGTGTTCTCCTCATGCCACTGTGGGAACGGTCCCTCCCTCACCCACGGGGATGTGGATGTCGCCTGATGCTGAGTCTCCGGTATATGGGGTGATGTGTTGTCTTTGCAGCTCTCAGCAGAAACTCACATGCCTTTCTTAGTTAAAGGCCCTGTGTCATTCTGTAGCTGGTCCTCACCTATCCCTCCATGACACCAGAGTCAACGGGTCCCTAGAACACGGGTGCATTAAAACTTCAGAAACTGCCGAAAACCGGTGTGGCTCAGTGGATAGAGCCTTAGTCTGGGGACTGAAAGGTCCCAGGTTCGATTCTGGTCAAGGGCATGTACCTAGGTTGCGGGCACATCTCCACTGTGGGGCGTGCAGGAGGCAGCTGATCGATGTCTCTCTCTCTCATCGATGTTTCTAGCTCTCTGTCCCTCTCCCTTCCTCTCTGTAAAAAATCAATAAAATATATTTTAAAAAATCAATAAAATATATGGGAGGAGGAGGAGGAGGAGGACGACGATGAAAGTCCCTTGCTCTTACTGGTTTGGCTCAGTGGATAGAGCTTCGGCCTACAGACTGAAAGGTCCCAGGTTTGAAAAAAAAATAAAGGGGCATGTATCTTGGTTGTGGGTACATCCCCAGTAGGGGCGTGCAGGAGCCAGTTGAACAATGTCTCTCTCTCATGGATGTTTCTAACTCTATCTCTCTCCCTTCCTCTCTGTAAAAAGTCAGTAAATTTTTTTTTTTTTAAAGAGTGAAATGGCATTTGAGCTCCACACTGGAAGAGGTGCAGCATTTCAACAGGTAGACGATGCAAGTGCAGTGGGGATACTTCCAGAAGATGGACTAGGAGAAGCAAAGGGGAGGGAAGTGGGAACTTCAGGCCTTCGGGAAAAGTGGGCCAGAGGGAGGAGCCAGGGAGGGAGTGTCCCCGGAGGCAGAGGGGAGCACTGTGAATCACACCCCCAAAGGGGCTGGATCTGACTAGGCAGGCAAAGGGTAGCCACAGGCGTTTCTAAGCCAAAGAATGATGTTCAGATTTAAGAGCATTGCTCTGGCAGCGCTATGCGGGATGGACTCAATAGAAGGGGAGACCAGGTGAGGATAAGGCAGGCTCAAGCTAGGGCAGTGATAAGGAAAGGGTGGTTGCTTTTTTGCCCACCCCAATTTCTTAACAACCTCCAAGCCAAAACTTTCCCAGACACTACAGCCTACAAGGACCTTCCCCCACCCTGGATCCTTTAATAAGCTCACGTGATCTGTCCCTCAGTCTAGCACACTACTGTGTGTCACCTTATCTAGTATCCATTGGAAAAAAAATATATGGCTTCGTCTCTAACCGAAGTACAAACTCTCAGAGAGTCCTGGCTGCCTGATAGACTGGGAACAGCATTGCACGAGGGAACCAGAGTCCAAGTTTCCAGCCTTAGCTTTTGCTCAAAGTAGCGATGAGACAAGAGTTTGGTGTCTTTGTAAAATGAGGAGCTTAGACAAGTTAATTTTCAAGATTTCCTCTAGCAAGAAATAGTGGGATTCAGAGTTGCATCCATCCATCCATCCATCCATCCTATAAGTAGTTTCGGAGTGTCCACCATGTACCAGGCACGGTGCTGGGCACTAGGGACAAAGACCCGGCTCGATTTCTCCCTCCTGTTCACTGTGCCCCTTGGGGAAAACTGAAGTTCACCGGGCCAGTTTCTTTATTTGTGAAACAGGAACACCATTTTTCCCCGCACAGGGGCCCCTGGGATTAAGTGAAATAACACAGAAAGCACGTAACACAAGGAACTCGATACGCACTGCGCCCTCATCCCACCCCCAACTTTGATGTAATAGGCCATGAGAGAAAAACAATCATCCCTCAAGAATTCTCTGTCTCCGTAAAAATGCGCTTTTGAGCCCTGTCAACACATCCGGCTTCTTCCCCGCATTTACATGCTCGACTCCTGCCCTACCTCACCATGGTGCAAATTCCTCTTAGTCCCTAAGGTAGGTGTTGGTGAATACGAATGGGTCTGGAAGTGAGAAACCCCGTGCTCATTGCTTAAGGCTAACGGCTTGTGCCAGAAATCGCACCGGGCACTGCAGCCAGGAAGGTGATAGGAAAAGACTCCTGCTCTCCACGGAGCTTAACTGTGCACCCCCCAAAAAAAAATAATAAAAAAAAAAATAAAAATGCTACAGCAGTGGTTCTCAACCTTCCTAAGGCCGCCACCCTTTTAGACAGCTCCTCATGGGGCGGTGACCCCCAACCATAAAGTTATTTCCGTGGCTCCTTCATCGCTGTCATCTTGCTACTGTTATGAACTGTCATGTAAATATCTGATAGGCAGGAGGCATTTTCGTTGTTACAAACGGAACATCATTAAAGCATAGGGATTCATCACAAAAACAATATGTCATTCTATATTGTGAAATATTTACTTCTCATTACAAATAAATGAAATGTTGTCTTGAATCGTGGTGTAGCATGGGTGACAGTCTTCATATGACAACAGTAAACTACATGGCTACCCTTTGCTGCACCGAGGAGCGGTGTGGGTTCCTAAGACCATGGGAAACAGGTGTTTTCTGATGGTCTTAGGGGACCCCCGTGAAAGTTGGACCCCCAGAGGGGTCGCGACCCCCAGGTTGAGAACCGCTGTGCTGCAGGGACTGGCACCGCGGAGGGTCAGTGAGTCCCGGGCGCCGCAGCCCAGACTTGGATCTGAAAGGCAAGTGTTTTCATCAACTGTCATTTTGCAACTGTTACGAATCGCATCTGCGTTTTCCCGCTGGTCTTCGGCGACCCCTGTGAAAGGGGTCATTTGACCCCCCCAAAGGGGTCGCGACCCCCAGGTTGAGAACCGCCGAGCTGGAGGAGGTGCGCGTTTCCCGGCACAACCGGCGAGCTGTCGCCGTAGCCACACGCCCGCCGGGAGGGAGCCCACTCTCCTCTCAGCTGCTTCCTGTTTCCCCACCCCCACCCCCCACCCCCCACTTTCCGGCCGGCATCTCCGCCGCCCCGGGGTTGCCCGCTCCGCTTGGCGCCCTTCGGGATCGCCTGCCCGCAGCAACGCGGCCGGCCGCCCAGCCCGCGGCAGCGCCACGCATGCGCGACCTGGCGGCGCAGGCGCAGAGCGTTGCCGCAGCGCCGGGGGGAGGGGGGCGGGGGCGGGGGCTGGCGGGCGGGAACAGGGCGCTGTCCCAGGTCCCTACCAGGTGCCCGTAGACGTCGGCGGGCTGCAGGTAGAAGGTGGCGTTGAGCAGCTCTTCCAGCCTGCGCGGCACGGCGTTCGCCCGGTAGTACTCGAGCGCCTGCTGCTTCCGCCTCTGCAGCTCCCTAGTGGTCCCGCCGCGGCCGCCGCCGCCGCCGCCGTCCCCCATGGTAGGCGACGACTTCAGGGGCCCACCGCGGGGGGTCGCCTGGGGGCCCGCGCGCGTCCGCCCCGTCGCTAGGCAACGCCGCGCCGCGGCCGACCCCAAGTCTCGCGAGGCTTCCGGCGCCCCTGGCCGGCGGGCGCTGGGGGCGACCCCTCAGCCCTCCTCTGCCTCCGCCCGGTGCGGCTCCCCCGGTGCGGCCGGTCGCCGCTCCCCCCGCCGGCGCTTTCCAGACGGGAGATGGTTAGCGGCCGCAGGTAGCGCCGTCGGCGGCGGGAGTCGGCGGGGGGGTGTGCGGGGTGCCGTGGCCCCGGAACGCGCGCGGGCCCTCGGCCTCGTACGCCACCTCTGCGAGGGCGGGGGCGGGGGCGGCCCGCGCGGCCTGCCTTCCC
>JAAGEH010000038.1:6254457-6267529 GCA_011751065.1 Lasiurus cinereus
GCTTATGGAAAAATGAAAAAACTCCAAATCACAGAATCTAGGACAGAAAATTGTGGAACTATGTCAGGTGTGTGTGTGGCGTTAAGCACTCAGGATAGAGTCTGAAAGGATATAAGCATCTTAATTGTGTCATCCTTGGGTTTTGGGGATATAGGGAACTTATTTTCTTCTCTTGGCAGTTTCTGGCTTTCCTAAAATGAACGTATTACTGGTATAATTTTGAAGAATTACATTAAAACTATTTGAGGAAAAGATAAGTCAAATATTACGAGGAGAATTGAAGAGGGAAAAGCTTATTAGGGACTCAGTTCTTCCCTTGTAGATGATTCTGTCTCTTCAAATAAAAATAAAGCTACTTGTAGGCTAAATGGTGAAGAAATAAACCTATCATTCCCCTTTGCTGTTGACTCAGTCAATCAACAAACATTAATTGAATGATTGCCTATCATGTGCCAGGCACTGTTTTAGCTATTGAGGGCGAGGGAGGGGGAGAGGCTGTGAATAAAATAGATAGCATGTCTTCTTGTCATGGAACTTAAGTTCTCATTGTGCTCCAGCAACGCATTTTAGTGACCAATTGGGACAATAAACTGAAATAAAAGATGTGAAAGCATTTTGCAAAGTTGGTAGGCTAGGGGTTTAAGAGCCTGTTGGTGTTGACAGGTTGGGAGAAAATAAAATAATTATTCACAAATATTCCAATTGTCTTATTTTCCATAGATTTAGAAGTTCTGGGGTTTCAGCTATCAAAGACACTCATACATATGCCTGTTTTATACAGACTTAACACACTCCTTATTCAGTACCTTCATAGGAAGACTGAAAGTCCAAGGGCACTTACAGAGCTTCGGAGCTGGAAAGGGGTGGAATGCGGCCAACCCTAAAGGCATAAACGAGAGTTGAGCAGGGGAAGGAAAAAAGAGAAAGAAAGAGGAAAGACAGATTCGGGATATTTAGAAAATTCTGGCACATATCCAGGGACGGTGGGTAGGACTATACTCCCCTTTTTAGAAAGAGAAGAGATACTCGAAAGAGGACTGTTAACTTCCCATTGGAAGGGATGTCTGGTGTGAAACAAAAAAAAAACATTTGGGAATTAGAATACCTACATTATAGGAATCCTGCATGTCCCAATATCTTCTAGGACCTATTCAATGAAATTAGGGGGTTGCATTAGATCCATGTTTCCTAATCTTTTTGATGGAGACTCCTTTTGAACAATAAAAAATGGAGGACTCCCCTTCCCTGGCTATGGCGGTTATATGTAGTGATTATACATTCAGCAGTATGTCTAGAGGCATTTGTATTTCATTCACAGAAACGTACATCTGACAGAGATGATATATTTATGGGCAAGCCATTCTTCAGTGTTGTGAATGTGTTTGGTGTACATTTGAAGTTGGGGGACCCTTGCCCACAGCCCCCCGGGCTTCTTGGGGATCTTGATTGAGAACCACTGAATCGGGTCTCTCCATCTTAGATCTCTTCTGCCTGTAGCTCTGATGGAAGATAAAATATCAGGACATGCGAGGTTCTTCCTACCTGCTAATGGAAGGCCCTTCTTAGAGGAAATTAACCATTCTTCGGTCTGCATTTCAGATAGAATTTCTAAATGAGTGAGCATAAAGAAAAATGTATTTGTTCATTTCTCCTCAATCCTTTCTGCCATCTTTATATAAATTGGAACTTGTTTGTCCTGACTTTAATGTTCAGGAGTGATTATTTAGATGTTATTTTGGGGTTGCTATCAAGTGCTTGTTAATCTTCTTTCCTGCATTTGCCACCTGTGTTGAGTATCACTTTTCATAGGGGGCTAATGAACATGATTGCTGGTGTCTAATCACAGAATCATAGAAACTAGAGACAGAATAGATAGATATGTTGTCTTTTCCTACGCAGTTGTCATGAATGAGAAATATGATTGCCAAGCTAATTTGCAATAGAAACAGCTGCAAATTAAATGCTAGGTAATAAAAGTAGGAATTATTTGGCTAATAAAGAAATGTTTTCCTGTAATTTGATTTTTTCGCTCCTAATGCCTCCTGGCAGTAGTCATTACCACTGTCGTAATCACAACAACAAAAACCACAGCAGCAACAAACACTGATGGAGCAATGTTATGTGCCTGGGGCTTTCCCCACATCCCGCCAGCGAATCTATAGAACATCCACCCAGGGCAGGGGGCTGGCCCAAGGTCACACAGTTCATGAATAGCAGAGCTGGAATTGGAACTCGGGTCCGGCTGACTCGAATGTCTATGCATTTTCCATGGTGCTCCACTGCTCCTCAGATCTGGAACTTTCTAAGTAAAATTCTACCGTCTCGTGTCAGCTAGACTCTTGCCCATTCCCTGCCAGTTGAGTTGCTTACATTGAGGGCCTGGATAAGTGGCAATATTAATGTGATCACCGATTCTCACTCTGGGCTGCACATCAGAATCATCTGGGGAGCCCCAGCCGGTTTGGCTCAGTGGATAGAGCGTCGGCCTGCAGACTCCAGGGTCCCAGGTTCGATTCCCGTCAAGGGCATGTACCTTGGTTGCGAGCACATCCCCAGTAGGGGGCGTGCAGGAGGCAGCTGATGGATCGATGTCTCTCTCTCATCGATGTTTCTAACTCTCTATCCTTCTCCCTTCCTCTCTGTAAAAAATCAATAAAATATATATATTTTTAAAAAGAATCATCTGGGGATCCTACTAGAATCTAAGCACCATGAGAATTTAAGCATCGCAAAGAGAAGGATTCTCTATTTTATTCACTGGTTAGAGCACTGAAAATTACTGGTGCCTGCGCACTACCCCAGACCTATTAAATCGGAATCTCTAGGGGTAGAGCCCAAACATAAGTATTTTTTAATATGTGATATCAGTGGCAGCCAAGGTTGAAACCACTGCTCTGCAAGCTTTCTGCAGGGGTCCTGGCAAAAAGAGAACGGCTATGCCGAGACCAGTTTGGCTCAGTGGATAGAGCGTCGGCTTGCGGACTGAAAGGTCCCGGGTTCGATTCCGGTCGGGGGCATGTACCTTGCTTGCGGGCACATCTCCAGTGTGGGGTGTGCAGGAGGCGGCTGATCGATGTCTCTCATCGATGTTTCTGACTTTCTATCCCTCTCCCTTCCTCTCTGTAAAAAATGAATAAAATAGAGAGGGAGAGAGAGAGAGGGAGAGAGAGAGAGAACGGCTAAGGCTTCACCCAGGAATGGTGTGAAAATGGAAGCAGCCAAGATGGCCTAGAAGCATCATGGGATCTTGAAATCAGACCCCAGGGGTTCAAGTTCTCATTCTTTCAGTTCCCAGCTGTGTGACCTTGTGCAAGTTTCTAAACCTCTCTGAGCCCATTTTCCCGTTGCTGATGTTTTCAACTGCTCTCAGATTAAATTTAAAAATGCATGTGAACTTTTCCCCACTGTGCCCAACATACAGAAATTGAGGGAAAGGAAAATGTAGCATTTTTTAGCAGCTTTGCAATATTGGAAATCTTTTATTTAGCTTCGCACAGAAATTTGGATGGAATTGAATTAAATGATAAGAGGGACTTCCCCCTCCCTTGCAAAAACAGTATTAGTGACCTTCTGGTCATCTTTCCCTTTCCTGTCAACCTTTACTATTTGTGCAAATTATAAAGTTGATGGGTTATTTCTCTCTTGCTTCCCGGGTAAAGCAGAAAGCTGGAGCCTTAGTCCTAAAGTGAGTGCTCAGAGCTGGTGTTCTTGTCAAAGGCTGTTTCAGATTTAGCCTTCCGGTCATTTGTTCAGAGGGCTTTGACACCGAAGACCGAAAGATACTGTTGGAGATGCTACCGCTGGCAGTTTAATTGGTATTTTTCAAGGTAGAGACGCACAGTTTCTCTATAGGCAGGATGCAACTGAAAACAGGGCAATTATCCAGTGAGTTCAGACAGTAAAGAAAAAAAGGAAAAAAATTAGGCAAAAGAAATCCCGCAAGCAAGCTATTTTACCTTTTTATTTTTTATTTTTTTGCCACTTTAAAATAGATATTTTTTAACTTTTAGAAGCAGATACAGTTTAAGAGTATTTTTGTGTCAAAATTAGGGGATTGGTGAAGCAAATACATATACAAGATCCTACAGAAGGCAGGTTTTCTAATTTGTACTTTGCTTTTGTGTGTGTGTGTGTGTGTGTGTGTGTACTTTTCTTAATACAAAAGTAGTAAAATCCAAACAATCATTGCATTTACTGTGGATGAAGAAAATGTTAACCCTATTTTTTACATAGGGGGCAGCAAAGAAGAAAGAGGGGAAGAATCCTAATTAAGCGGACCGGTTAGATGTTTTCTCAGGTTATGGCTGAAAATGTTTACGGCAAACCTTGATCTGGCTGTCTCCTGGCCCCTGAGAGTTTTGTGCGCCCCCCTATTTTGTTGTTGTACTTAAATGAGAGCTAATAAGTTGTTTGACTTTTATAATTAAACTTAAGACCCTGATTGAAGGGGATTTTAGCTTCCCTGAAAATGTACTTTAAGTTAATCTGCTTAAGAGGAATTATCTGTTTCTGATTAGCAAAGTGAAAAGACTGTCTCTGTCTGGCCATGAATCTTATAGTATTGTTAGCCTCCGAAATGGTAAAAAATTAAATGTTGTCACATTTCGTCTAGACTCTCTGCATTTGTTATTGGTAGGGCGATCTTTTGTTGTTAATTCTCTTTTTCTTCCCTGATTCGCCTTTTTTGTTACTGTTGTTGCCCTCGTTAAGAAGTTGGAGAATTTCATGATTTGAATGTTTTCAAAAAATGCTAGTCACAGAGGCAGATGAGAATTATTTCCTGAAGAATTGTGATTCTGGGGGGAGTCGATTTCCAGAGATTTTTAACAAATAAAATAATTTTAGACCAATTTCTCAATATTGATTTGGTTTTCTTGCATCTCTTTTCTATGTGACAGTTATTTAAAATTATCCCTGGAGCCCTAAGTACTTCCAAAAATATTTAAGGTGACACTTGCGGATGAATCCCTATTGCCAATTAAATTTCTGTACAACTAAAAAAAATACACAGAATTGTATTGTATGTTATCAAGGGATCCTGTTTTAAATTAAATAATGCAATTATAATATTCTGTGATTGTGCATTCAACACCTTAGGTGGATATGTAGAAATAAAAAGTAGTATTGATCAGCATCAGTTTCCCAGAAGAAATAATGTTCCCACTAATACTTGAGAGGCTTGGTAAGGATGAAAGACTAAAATGCTATTTCTAAAGTGGAAATAATTTTTAATATCTTTTCAGCGATGCCTGTCTTTGGCTTAGGCTACAAGCAGTGAATTATTTCCAGTGCCTCAGTCTGGGCATAAGAAAGACAAGGAAAATGCAGGAGAATATAACAGCCATCCTCAGACAGAAATAAAGAGTCCATGTAACCCAAGACCACACGAGCTTTGTGCGTTTGTTTCTTTGGTGTATTTGAAAGTTATTCTTACTGTGTTCACCGTGTTGGATGGTGGTAGTAATTTACTTAATATCGAATTTTCTTTCTAAAAAAAAATAAAAAATACATATTCGTACTTTCATAAATTAGACCTTTTTAAAAATTTTCTATCACAAACTTTTGTTTATAGACGATCCAGTCACCAATAATCAAATGGGTAGCACTATATCTGAAACAGCTTATTGGAGTGCTTAAAAGGAGTTTTCTGTACCTAATAAAATCTTAAACTTGATTATCTCAATTTTAACAAAAGTAGAAAAAAAAAGAGCTGATGTACGGGGGTGAGCAACAGGATTATAGTTGTGAGTATGCAAAAACAGTTTATTCTTGTGTTACCATTTATTAATTATTTTAATATTTTCCCTATGAACAACCATAGACCTATTGTTGCCCACCCCTGTATATTAGGATGCCTTGGCCTGATGGCACTTTGGCTTGAAATAAATAATTGAGGCCGAAGTGAGGGGTGGAGGAGAAGTGTCTGGGTGCTCGCCTTGATCTCCGACCCTTTTTGTGTGCGTGGAGATAAGGCCGAAGGAGGCGACGTGAGAATCAGGGCCCACTCGCTCCCCCTGCCCTTGTCGGAACTTGCAAAACTCCCCGTAGGAGCCCCTCTTGTTCAACGGCGGCTGTGAGACGGTTGCAAAAGCCCGAACTGATTTATGAACCGCCGAGTGAGGTGAAATAGCCCTGAGCTACTCCAGGTAACCATCTTTCCCAAAGCTCGTGGTCCCATATTTGCACTCTCTTTGTATCTTCTTTAGGGGGATTTGAAAAAAATAGAGAAGATGGTGAGCCACATTCAGGGCATGTCACAGAGGACAGAGGTCTCAGTTAAGCTACCATCGCTGTGCTTTGGAAAGAATGTTTCTGCCCCTGAAATGTGAAATGTGGACTTTCTGTTGGAGTGATCTATAGACCAAATTTCCTTTGGATGTAAAACGATTCCATGCCAACACTCTGGAATTTTTAGAAATTTGTGGGCCTGATCTAAACTTTGGTGCCGAAGCATAGAAGCTTTCTTTTCTTTGCAGCCAGGCAGACAGCACAGGAGGGAAATACTCGGCCTCCGTGCTGATGTTGAAAATACAAAATCCAAGGCTGTCTTTTGTAGGGCAAGGATCCACGACTGTGTTTTGTAAAGAACAAAAACATACCTTTTTTTTTTTTTAAAGAATGGCATTTGAAATAAATAAAATATATGTGTATCCATTTATAGGCTTTTAAAGGAATCCTGTGTGCCACTTATTACTTTACTGAAAACAGCCATTTTGAATGCTTCACTGAGACCACGGCAAGAAAAATATTATCTGTTCAGTTAATAATTATTTTCTGTATATTTCTCATAAGCCCAGTGTTAGAAAATTAGTTGTCTTTTTTTTTGGAGATAATTATAAATCTGCAAAAGCAGGCAATACAAGCAAAACCAAGAATTCACAATTATAAGATCTCTCTGAATGTATTTTTGCAACAGACTTATCTCCAAGTATTACTTGTGACGGGAGAACAAAAGGAATCACCATGTGAGGTTTTGTGCTTTTTAAAACTGAAAGTAACCATGTTTAACTTTCCCCTGCGAACGTTTCCTGCGTTTGACTCTAACTCACTAGGGACATTCCTTGGACTTTTCACACTCTCTTTCCAAGCTTTCGTGCTAAGAAAAAAAGCCCGATCCTCCTTGGCATAAAACTAGACGCTGGCTGGTGGATCAGGCAGAGAATCACACACACATGTGCATATACACATGCCTGCACTCCCGGGGTTAAGGCTCGGTCGGCTGTCACATCAGTGTCAGCCCATCCCATTACTGTGTTTACGAGCGAGTCACCTTCCTCTCCAAATTCAGGCGTTAGAATCTACACCTGATGCCATCCCATCTCGTCCGTTTTTGAGCACCTGTGTAGGTGAAGTTTCGGTTTTTTAGGGCAGGCATCCGAAACCGGTC
This sequence comes from Lasiurus cinereus, assembly GCA_011751065.1. Taxonomy (NCBI): domain Eukaryota; kingdom Metazoa; phylum Chordata; class Mammalia; order Chiroptera; family Vespertilionidae; genus Lasiurus; species Lasiurus cinereus. The sequence goes on from JAAGEH010000038.1 coordinate 6,261,845, forward strand.
CTTTGGGCCGGTCAGATGGTGATATTATTAAAGTGCCCCTCCGCCAGGCGCGCTGTCAAATAAGCTGTGACTCTGGAAGGACCCGCTTGGAAGAAAGCAGGTGTGAGCCGGTATCAGCATGTTGTGTGCCTTCCGACTTCTGGAAGAAATGAGACTTTGCAGCTCGAAATTCTAAGAAGATTGCCAGGAACAACAACAACAACAAAAAATAGAAGCAGGCGGGCCCTTCCTGGGGGAGGGGAGTGAGGTCTGACTTAGAACTGCCCCTGAAACGCTCACTTACAACGACCCCCTGCATTCTGTGAAGTCATAAAATAGCCCTTTTCCTTCTCGGAGCCCGCGGTGCTGTGTTAATTCAGGAGCCAGAAAGCCAAGTTCAAACGCACACGGTTTTCTAGCCGGAAAGGAGGGACATTGTAGAGAGGAAATACAGGCTTTTTTCAACGGGTCCCGGTAGCCCGCAGCCTCTGGGCACTTTTGATTGAAGTGGAAGGAGCCTCCACTCAGCCTTTCTGTGCGGGGACTTTTGGGGGCTCAGATGCATGAGGGTAACAAGTGTAAACGCCGAGTGCAGAAGCGCTGGGGTGGGAATGTCGTGGCTCTGCCTCCGGGAGTAAAAGTACAGACCCGGGTGGGAGGGGTGCTAGCTCTTACCCTCTGACAATCAGCCACCTCGGAGCCGGGGGTGCAATGCTCACCGCCCTGCAGGTGTGCGGGGACCTGGGAAGGACATCGCCTTTCAAAACACGTTCTTTTATGGTTAAACGTGCGACAAACCCTCCTTAGTAGGAGGTGGGAACAGGCTTCACTCCGGGGGAATCTCTACCTCCTGAAGGCAGGTGGTTTCCCACGGGCCACAAAGACCCCCGAGGAGTGGGACCGCCAGGCCCCACTTGGTTGGCTCTGAACTGGGGGGCTCCACGCAGACCTCGCTGCATCCATCGCGGGCGCACAGGCCAAAGAGGAGGATGCAGAAGGGAAAGCGGTCTGGTGGCCGCTGGCTGGCAGGTCGGAATTCCTTCCTCTGACTGTCCTCTCCCTCCTCCAGAGTGTTAACACCCTCCATTCTCGCTCTCCATCTGGGAGTTCAAGCGAAGGGCAAGCGGCCTCCTCCCGAGCTCGGCTACCCCACCCCCTTCCCTGCGCATTCCTGCTCCCCGGAGGTGGAGGTTCTTCTTGGGGCGAGATTCTGGCCTTGTCTTGGCTGCGGGGGCTTACCTCAACCCGCCTTTACTCTGTCTCGGGCAAAGCTGCCAGAAGTCACCCTTGGTCATTCCAGAATCCTTTCTAGAGACAGGGAAATCACACAGCCAGGCAGAACTTTTGGGGTCATTTAATTCCCCACCTTCATTTTACAGACAAAAAAATAAAAGAACCTTTCCGTGTAGGCTAGGGAAGCCCAGACCTCGCCTCCCCTGCCCATAAAAACAAAAACAAGCCTCCTGTGGTGTGTGAAAGGCCGCCAGCACAGTTCTTCCTGCTCGGGGAATCAATGTAGTGAAGGGGTTTTACATCTAAGGAATTTAAAAATTACAGTCACCATGTGGGTAGGCAAAGGGAAAACACTCTTTATTATATACAGCCCCTTTCGGGGTAATACATGTAATCACCTCAACGGAACAGCTAGAGGATCCTGCCAGTGTTACAAGATTTCAAAAAGATAAAGTCGCACATTTCTAACTCCCAGGGAAACAACAGCAACAACTCCGCTGCACCTGCTAAGCCAGGCCTGAAACTCGAACCCTGGCCTGGCAGAAGGCTTCCAGGGACAAACGTCGCGCAGCTGTCTTCAGATTTACCGTTGCAGCGGCCTTCTGCAGCCGGATGCTCTCTCTCCTCTCTCGTTTGGCAGGAGGGCGGGCAGGCTGGCGGGCAGATGTTTCCGCCCCTTTTAAAGGACAGTCTTAAGCACGCCTGCTGCTTGCTTCATCAGCCATGAACCAGGTTCCCGGCTCCTTCTGCTGGAAGGTGACTCACCTGCGGCTTTGTTCCCAAATTAGCAACATTAGGGACCTGGCAGCCTCTCGCTAGGCAAGGGGAGTTTCCCCCCAATTAGCTGGAAAACGTCTCCCTCTTTCCCAGACAAACCTGGGCCGGCACCTGTCAGAGGAAGAGGAAGCCCTCGCCAGCGGCTGTTGATTTCGCCGGCAGGTTGATGGCGACCACAAAGCGCTTTTCCGCAGGTGAGTGACACCCTCCACGGGCCTGGCGGTGGCTAATGAAGTATTCAGGGAGGCTGCTTAAGCGCGTCACGCTGCTCCTACAGTGGGTCGCTGCTGCCGCCAAGTGACAGGTCTGAAGAATCGACAAGTCTCACCCAATGAGAGCCTCACGCCTCTCCTAAACCGAGGCCCCTGCTACTAGCCCCCTGGACAAAGACACCGTCCCCCTGTGGGATGGAACGAAGAGGCCTTCCTGCGTCACACTTGACCCGCCTGGCCATCTCTGCGGATTCAGGGCCTCCCGGCAAAGAATGGCCTGGGTGACTAAGAAAAGAGTGTCGCCCCGGCCGGTTTGGCTCGGTGGGTAGAGCATCAGCCTTTAGAGCAGCGGTTCTCAACCTCTCTAACGCCACGACCCTTTGATACAGTTCCTCATGTGGCGGTGACCCCCAACCATAAAATTATTTTCCTTGCTACTTCATCACTGTCGTTTTGCTACTGTGAATGAATCGTCATGTAAATACCTGTGTTTTCCCATGGTCTTAGGCTCTACAGCAGCGATTCTCAGCCTGTGGGTTGAGAACCGCTGCTTTAGACCGAAGGGTCCCGGGTTCGATCCCAGTCAAGGACACGTACCTCGGTGGCAGGCGTCTGCCTGGGCCTGGGCCTTGGTGGGGCATGCGAGGAGGCAGCCACCTGATGTGTTTCTCTCCCGTGGATGTTTCTCTCTGTCTTTTTCTCTTTTCCCCTCTCTCTAAAGATCCAGGGAAAGCCGAAACTGGTGTGGCTCAGTGGATAGAGCAGTCGGCCTGGGTACCGAAAGGTCCCAGGTTCGATTCGGGTCAAGGGCATGTACCTTGGTTGCAGGCACATCCCCAGTAGGGGGCGTGCAGGAGGCAGCTGATCCATGTCTCTCTCATCGATGTTTCCGGCTCTCTATCCCAGTGAAAAATCAATAAAAATATATTTAAAATAAATAAATAAAAAGCCATGGGAAAATATCCTCGGGTGAGGATTAAAAAAAAGAAAAACAATAAAAGAAAGAAAAAACAAAGCCTTTCCCCGGACGGTCTGACGTTAGGGTTGAGGGAGTTTCAGGTTCAGGTTGGCTCGTCGGCCACAACCTCACACAGAGTGAGACCCTGGCCCCGGGAAGGGACATTCTCTGCCTTCGAAAGCCACCAGTGCCGCCCCCGGCGCGCAGCTCGGACCGTGCGGTCCTGGAGGACACGGGCCAGGACCGTCCTCTTGAGCAGCCTCGTTCCTGAACCGGGCTGAGAGCTTTTCAATTGCTGTGACATTTTCAGCCAGGGAAGGAGCCGTCCGTCCGTGGTCGCGGGGCCGTGTTTTACAGGCAATTACTTCGGCTGATCAATGGAGCAATTCCCCCTTTCCAGAGAGGCAGCAGAGCGATCACGTTTTTTAAATCATTAAAGGGAGAGAGAGGGGGCCGGGAGGAGCCCCCCCCCCCCCCCCGTCTCATTAGCAGGTGCCTGGGCCGCCCGGCTGCGGGGCGGAGGGGAGGTTCCCCAGGTCCCTGGCCCTTTAAGACAATAGCGGCGCCCCCATCCTCCCCCCGCCGCCCCCTCCCCCGGAGCTGTTGACAGGTCTAAACCTCCCCGGCAGCCCATTGTGGCCGCAGTAGGAGGCACCTGCAGAAAATGTGCCAAAACCAGGCGGGGAGCGGGCGCTTTTCAATAAGCGCCGCAGCTGGAGAGCAGAGGCAACACTAAACACGCGGGCGGGCCAGGCATGTGATGGGAAAAGGGGTCACAGCCAGGCACCTCCTCTCGGCTGGCTGAGCCCCCCGGCAGCTTCCATTTGCTGACATCTCCGCTCGCCGGCTTCTTCGCGATTTGCTTAATATGCGGAGGTATTTAGCTTAAAAGCACTAAATGCTTCCTGGCCACGAGCGCCCTCTCCCTCTCCTCCCCATTTACTGTGATTAAGGGACACTTTCCCCCAGACTGGCTCTCCCTTTCTCCCCAAACGAAGATTGTTTTCTTCGCCTTCCCTCTGATGCCGAGGGGACAGGCAATCCTGGGCCACAAACTGCCCGCTTGATCTTCCTCCTCTGCCATTCAGAGAGCGGGAGAACTCGCCCGTGCCAGCGTGCCAGGCCCTGCCAATGGCTTTCCCGTCCGGTAAACGCGGATGGCACAGCTACCGCGCCCACCGCGGTTCTCCGGGCTTCCAGAGACCCGGAGGGGGACCAGACCCCCGTGCTGTGTGGGACCCCGCAGGGAGGCTAAGGGGCTCACGGAATCGCGGGCTGAGGGACTGGTTTTGCACGCCCGTGCTTTGCTTTGTCGTGTTCTCAGTCCTTCGAGCATAGGCAGGAGTCGGGCCTGTGGTGTGGTGGCCTTTGTCAAGTGGGAAGCAAGAGGACAGGTTCTCAATGTTGGCCCCTCTTAGCGGGCCACACTCTTTTACCTTTGCTTGCTTTCCAGTTATCATGATACTCCCGTTTATTTATTTTTTCTGACTTTAAGGAGTAAGGCATTATATATATATATAATATAATATAAAATCAATAATCAATAAAATATATGTGTGTGTGTGTGTGTGTGTGTGTGTGTTTATTGATTTCAGAGAGGAAAGGAGAGAGAGAGATAGGAACACCGATGATGCCGAAACCGGTTTGGCTCAGTGGATAGAGCGTCGGCCTGTGGACTGAAAGTTCCCAGGTTTGGTTCCGGTCAAGGTTTGGTTTTGGGCACATCTTCAGCGTGGGGTGTGCAGGAGGCAGCTGATGGATGTCTCTCTCTCATCGATGTTTTTAACTTGTTATCCCTCTCCCTACCTCTCTGTAAAGAATAAAATATATTTTGAAAAAGAAAGAAAAGAAACATCAGTGATGAGAGAGAATCACTGATTGGTGATGCTCCCTACTGGGGATGGAGCCTGCAACCCAGGCATGTGCCCTTGACAGGAATCAAACCTGGGACCCTTCAGTCCGAAGGCCGATGCTCTATCCACTGAGCCAAACCAGCTAGGGCAGGAAGGCATTCTCTTACGCAAACATCAGAGACTCAGGGCCAGCCACCTGTCCAGGGCCACACAGCGAGCAGGTAGTGGTACGTGCAAAGGCCCGCGCACCTACACCTTTCTGCCTCCTCCCCCCAGCATGGGCACAGGATCTGAGAGCAGCTGGGAAACCACAGACAAAGTGACATTTTCACACCGACACTCTCCTCCCCCCTCCACAGATGGAGAGTGTTGGCGTGTACGGATTCTGCGGGTGTACATCGAAGAACAAAGGGAAGTGCGACTCCAAGTGGGAGGTAACCGCTACAGGTAGGAAGTGAACTGATCTCTGTAAGTATCTCACCATCTGAATGGTTGTCCCTAGACCGTCACTCCTTTAGAGAGGGACCAGGTCCCTTTAAAACGGGTCCACGGAGACCTAAGCCCCCACGAGGGGTTGTCTCCACGGCTGGGAAACACCAGCTTGTTCAGAACGCCAACAGGTAGTGGAGGTGTGAGCACAAGGCTGTTTCAGAGGCGCTGGGCTCAGGAAAAG
>JAAGEH010000038.1:6267539-6286151 GCA_011751065.1 Lasiurus cinereus
CCCTCCAGTTCTGGAGAAAACAAGTGGACTATTCATGGAGAAAGAGAAAGAGCGAGCAGGGAGGGGGCCGGGGGATGCCACCGACAAACTCCATTGAAAGCCGCTGGCTGTTCATTTACATTCACACTTTTAAAAAACGTTAACTAATGATGTTAAACGGTTTGCCAAAGGTCCTGGCAGGTCAGTTGTAGAAGTGTCATTTCTGCCTAATTAGGGCTCTTGTGGCTGCCCGGGGCCTCCCAGTGCCACCGGTGACAAGCCGAGAGCTGACAGCTTCAATTGGTGCCCAGAGGAAGGTTGGGCTGGTCATGTTTTCCAACTCAGCCAGGTGTTGGCTGAATGGGGGAGGGGACGGGGGAGATCTGAGCGCCTGGGCGATCCTTTTTCTTTCAAGGCTCCCTCCCAAGTCCTGCCCCTTCGCTTGTCTTGCCTGGTGTCAAGGTCAAGAATGGGCTTTGCTAAATCAGCAATTTGGGTTGTCTCTGGGAGGTCATTAGCAATCCCCAGCCCAGACGTTTCGAGTCCTCTCAGACCTAGATGCTAGATTTTTTTTCTTTTATTCCTAAAAACCAGAGAGGAGGAGAAGAAAAACGTAGGTGATAAAACAATAGTAGAAACCAAACCAGACAACAAAGACCCAGAAAACTCCGCATAGCCACCAAAGTGTTAAACTTCTGAAGACATTCCTAAGGATAAAACGGTTGGAAAGCAGCTAACACATCCTGATCAAGGTCTTGAATATTTTAAAGAAGCAAAGATCGTAGTGAAAACAAATCCTATAACCTTCACTTGGCATTAGAGTACCTGTCACATACTAGGTACTCAATAAACCATTTATGGTTGGTTTGATTTTTCAGGGGAAAAATTACCGTCTGAGAAACAAAGAGTGATTGATAGAAATCTTGCCACTTTGCTGTGTTTCTGCAACGCGGTTTGAGTTTCTCAGCTGACTCTAAAACACAGGCTAAGTTCGAGTACCAACTGATGGGTTGATATGATTAGCTTATTCCGCCCACCCCCTTACTTTTCTTGTTTTTGTTTTTTTTATAACAACTTTAAACAAGCAAAATACCGCTGGCTGCAGCAACTACAATGCTGAGGGGCACTCCCGTGGCAGGATGGGACAGCCGTGGCCAGAATTCGGATTCGGCCTCCGTACCGGCAGATCCTGCAGGGCTGACGGCACTCCGTCTTTGTGCCGGAATCCAACACACCAGCCCTTGAGTGTGCCCGCACACACACACACAAACACACATGTGCGTACTGAGGGTGTCCGTGGGACTGTTAGACACGAAGGACCAGGATTAATGTGGGCATTTGGGGAAATGTGGCGTTCAAGGGGAAAAAATGATCTTAAAAAAAAAAGCAATGTTGCCGAAACCGGTTTGGCTCAGTGGATAGAGCGTTGGCCTGTGGACCGAGGGGTCCCGGGTTCGATTCCGGTCAAGGGCATGTATCGTGGTTGCGGGCACATCCCCCCAATGGGGGGCATGCGGGAGGCGGCTGGTCGATGTCTCTCTCTCATCGAGGTTTCTAAATCTCTATCCCTCTCCCTTCCTCTCTGTAAAAAGAAAAAAATCAACAAAACATATTTTTGAAAAAATAAAATAAAATAAAGCAATGTTTGTTTTGTGAGGACTCTGAGAGGCGCAGGTGGCAGGTCTGGGAAGGAGGGGGGAGATTAAAGGGATGGTGCCTGAAACTAGGTTTTTAGCTTTCTTTTCCCCACCCCACGATCCTTTTCTCACCTGCTGCCTGTATTCTCTAACACGGGACAGTGAAAATTGGGCCAGAGAAGTAGACTCTGCGCATTTGCGGATTTGATTAAAGGGGTGTCGTGGAGGTTCAGGTTGGAGGCAGCCGTAGATAAACACACCTGGACGATTCCTGGCACATTCAGGGAGCAGCGAGCCCTTCCCGCTCCTGAATCTGAATCTGCTGTGGTCAGAGAGCACATGCAGTTCTGTGGTGCCCAGTTAGCTTCCCAACACCCAGGACATGTATGTACAAAGAGAACGAACGGAAGGCCACCAGGCTGAGCTCATGAGTGATACGTGAACAGATGCAGCTATACGTATTCACACAGTTGAGTTACCCGTCTCTGACTTTTCCCTCCAGGGACCTCCTTTGTCATTAAATTCCATCCAGAGATACTCTTTGCAATCCCGTCCCTCCCTTTCATACCACTGCACCTGCTCCTTTTCTTCTTCTTCGGTGACTCTTTAAATTTTAGTGATTGTTTTATTCAATTATTTATTGTCTTATTGCGCTGTTGTCCTGGGACCTATTTCACTTCCAGTTCCAGTACTAGCCCCTAAGTTGGCTCCGCCTTCCGCAGCCGCCTCCATCTCCCAGTTTTGACCCAAGCTGCCTACCGTCTGTGTACCCTGAGGGGCAATGGTTATGTCCGGCTCTTACGGATGCTCAGAAGGAGCCACCTACGACTCTCCTTGTGGTTAGGAAGATGAGCATTTAAAACCCATTCGGGAAGATGCCACTGGTAAAGAAGGCCTTTCGCAGCAACTAAGCCGGCCTAGAAAAATAAGCCAATTCATCACTGACACTCAAAGACTTTTGAAGACTTGTGAACAGAGGGAAGAACTGTGCATTACAAGTCCCGTGTTTGTGGCATTAGACACTGAGTGGCCAGATGATGATGATCTCTGAACACATAATCATCTGGCCACTCAGTGTATATACTCCAGTGGTTTTGTGGTAACCGATCATCATCACGTGACCCTGGGAAGGGAAAATGGTGTTCAGATGAACATTACCTACATTTTTCTGAAAGACAAACCTGATTTTGTCGCCCTGTTGTTCAGGGGTTTGGGGTGGTTCTTTGGGATCTGACTCTGGCTTCTCTTTGACCTTGAACCCTTCCTCTGGTTGTGCTGACCTACTGGCAGCTCTCCTGCCACGATGTTCCATACCTCGGGGTCTTTGAACAAACGCCTTTAGAATGCTCTTTCTCCCCACGGTTCTACTGACCAGCGCCTATTCGTTATGCCACCTCCTCCCCAGAATTCTCCTGACACCCCGAGGCTAGATTGACCTTCCTTTCTTTCTGTGTCCCCTACAGAACCCCACATTCTTCTCCATTACAGTGATAATCGCAATAATAAATGTCCCCTCCTATGGAGTGCTTTCTGTGCGCGGGCAGCTGTGAGGGCTTCCGCTGGTTATATCGCTCAGTCCTTGGCCACCCTGTGAAGAAGGCTCCGCTGTAGATATCGCTTTACGTGAGGGCTCTGAGGCTCAAGTTGCATATTGAAGGTTGAGGGTTGAAGAGGGCAGGCTGAGCGCTGCCGGCCTGGCTCCAGTGGGCATGGCGGCCTCCACCCAACTCTGCTGCCTTTCAGATGTCATACAAGAAAACAATGAGAATGATGCGTGTGAAAACAGGACGGGCACGGTCAAGGGCAGGGGGGCGCACAAGTACATCGCGTGAGGGCCTGTGGATTTTTTTTTAAATATTTTTATTGGTTTTTTTTAACAAAGAGGAATAGAGAGTAAGAAACATCAATGAGAGAGAAACATCTAACAGCTGCCTCTTGCACACCCCTTACTGGGGATGTGCCCACAACCAAGGTACATGCCCTTGACCGGAATCGAACCCGGGATCCTTCAGTCCGCAGGCCAACGCTCTATCCACTGAGCCAAACCGGGGAGGGCGGGCCTGTGAATTTTAAAAGACGAGCCACAGAAGTGTGCTCCGCCTCCGAGCAGCAGAGGAAAGACGCAAGGTCACGTGCAAGCCCGCAGGAGGAGAGGGAGGTGGAGGCAGCCCCGTGGCCTCCACGCTGCCCTGTGCGAGGCAGAGAGGTCTTGAGAGACTGAGTCGGGCTCGCCAGGGATCTGTTTGCATGAGGGACCAGGTCACTTCCCAGGCAATCCTACCAGAGTCCGGAATGAAGCTTTGTTCCGAGGAGAAGGTCAGACTGAGTTCTTCATGATGTCCCGCCACGCAGTCTGTCCCTCATCTCCTGACTCCCCCATCGGCCTCCCCACTCTGAGAGCCCCAAGGGCCGCTTGCCAAGGTGTCGACTGGGGCAGCAAGTCGCTCCAGCGATGTGGCAGCCACACCAGCAGAGGTGGTGGGGCTGGCACTGGCGGTGTGAGTGGCACTTGCTCGATGGCAGTGTCTGTGCCAGTGGGAGGTGGCTCTAAACCTTGGACATGGACACAGAAGCATCTGGGCAGCTGCAAGGACCCGTTGGCTTTAGCGAGCTGGGGAGGCAGGTGGCTGGAAGTGACGGGAGTGGGCTCTGCCTGTAGTGGTGCAGGCCTGGGGCCAGCCTGGACCCCAGGAGGTGGTGTGTGGGGAGGCTCACCCAAGGACATATTTGAGTCTCCCCTTGGGGAAGTTTTTCCCAAGAGCTGGTGTGAGTTGGAGCTAAGGAAGTGCTCTTTAGGTTGTCAGAACGATCCAGTTTTTTGCATGGGCATAGAGTGACCTGTGAAGAGACGAGTGACATAAGGTTTAGAGCATCCTATATAATAAAAGGCTAATATGCAAATCGATTGGACAGTGGAATGACCCGTCACTATGATGCACACTGACCACCAGGGAGCAGATGCTCAACACAGGAGGTGCCGCTTGGTGGTCAGTGCGCTCCCATAAGGGGAACGCCGCTCAGCCAGAAGCCGGGCTCACGGCTGGTGAATGCAGGGGAGGTGGGGGGACCCTCTCCCGCCTCCACAGCAGCGCTAAGGGGAGTGGGCCTAAGCCATCAATCAGACATCCCCTGAGGGCTCCTGGACTGCAAGAGGGTGCAGGCTGGTCTGAGGGACACCCCCCCCACCTGAGTGCATGAATTTCATGCACTGGGCCTCTAGTTTGTAGATTAGAACCACCCAGCCAGTTAAGAGAAGCTCAGTTTTTCTAGTGCAGGCAGTTGAGCACATATTCATTCACTCATTCATTTACTCATTCATTCAGCAAACATCAGTGAAACCTTTGCATGAGTCTGAAGTCAGATTACTGGCATCTGACTCTGGCCCTGCCATCTGCTAGTCTGTGATCTTGAGAAAATTATGTGCTTTCTCTCAACGCCAGTTTCCTGGTCTGTAATAAGAAATGTGAATGATGTTAAGTTCCCACCTCATTGGGTTTTAGGAGAATCCGATAAATGTGAGTTATGATTAAACATTACAAAGATGGACACAGATTCATGTCATCCACACTAATTAAAGCAGTATTTATCCATGTAATGACATGCGACGTAGCCAATGTCCACCAGGATATACTGTGTTGACTGTCACACTTGGTGGAGAGGTTATGAACGACCTCATTTACTGCCTTTTCTTACCGGCCTTTTAGGATTTGTGCAGGGTACGTGGACTATGGATGAGATTTTAAAACAGGAGGGAAGGAAATCCCATCTGACCATCTCGGCAGGCTTTAACCTGCGCCGCGACGCCCCACATGCTTGCACAGTTCCAGGGAAGGGAAGGGCACGGATCCTCGGGAGGCACATCGCATCTGTTGGCACTTCTGATTCTGAGAAAGCTCTTGCTTCGCCTGTCAGCTTGCCGTTTACAACAGTCATGGTGCATTCATCTATTCATGCAGCTGATACCTACTAAGTGCATCCTGGATGCCAGGCACATGCTAAGTTCTGGGGAGACAGTGGTGAATAGAAGCCGGCCGAGTCCCTTCATGTATGCATGGAAGGTGAATGCTGAGAGGTGGCCACCTGCAAATGATCTGGCATGACTCCCACTTTAGAGGCAGAGGTTTTTGGGGGGAAAGAGGGAATGAGCCTAAACCAGTGGTCGGCAAACTGTGGCTCATGAGCCACATGTACCTCGGGAGCCCCAGTTTGCCTCTCTGTTGACTCATGAGTTTGTTGACCGCTGACCTAGATTCTCGATTCCTTGTGGTTCCTTGTGATTAAGCCCCTATCCCAGTGGTCGGCAAACTCATGAGTCAACAGAGCGGCAAACTGCGGCTCCCGAGCCACAGTTTGCCGACCCCTGGCCTAAACCATTCCGACTTTTGGATCCTCCCCTTCTCTGCCTTCTGCCGGCAGCCTGACAGACCGGAGTGGTGGCGCACAGTGGAGTCTCCAACAGAACCCCTCCGTGTAGCTGTGCGGGCGCTGCACGCCCGCTGGGTCCCTCTGTCACAGCCGGGAGGTAGTGAATAGCACACCGACCTGTCCCTGAACTCGCCGTGTCAGGAGTGGCTCCGCTGGGAGGACTGCAGACGCCGCCTCGTCCGGGGTTAGCGCTCAGCACCTTCTTCCTATTGTCTCTGCAACTCCATTGTTTTAAGCCAGCCAGCCGACTTTGTAACCAGGGCTCACTCGCTGCAGGCGTAGCCTCCGTGAGAGAAAAGGAGATCTCAGGAGCTTCTAGAGAGCTGGGGAAACCACAAGCCGCCTGCAGTGCAAGCTCCAATTCCAGATTCCTAGGGCCCCCCTCCTGCCCCCCAAAAAAGGGTAATTCAGTGTGAAATAAACAAACCTGGATGGGGAAGAGGGAGTGGCCTCCTGTAACGAAGTCCTCCTTCCTGACTCTGGACCGCAGGTCAGTGATGAGTTCCGAGGAGACTGGCGAACCGTAGATTTGATTTCCCACAACCAGCAGCACAGGTGGTGGAGACAAGGGAGGAGCCGTATTCAAAGCGGCTGCCATGACTTAAATCGCTCAAGCAGTATTTAAATTCTGCTTTTTTTAGGTCTGTCCCCAACCTACCTCCACCCGGTCCCCATTGACCAGTTTTGGAATTGTTTTAAACCAGTCATCCAAGGATTGTGTTTCCCATCAGAAAAATAAGCTTATGACTGACCGGTATGGCTCAGTGGTAGAACATCAACCTATGAACCAGGAGGTCAACGGTTCGATTCCTGGTCAGGGTACATGCCTGGGTTGTGGGCTTCATTCCTAGTGTGAGGAATGCAGGAGGCAGCTGCTCTCTGAGGAAAAAAAATAAAAAGATTAAAACATACATATATATTTATACACACACACGCACACACACACACACACACACACACACACACACACAGGCACTAGTGGCCCAAATTCATGCAAGAATAGATCTTCCTTCCCCTGGCTGCCGGCACCACCTCAGCTCTGGCTAGAGCAGCCTTTCTGCTCTAACCCAGAGCCACCTTTCTGCCTTCCCACGCTGCCCAGAGTTCCAGAGCGGCTGGGGTGGTGCAGAACGCCTGTGTCCTGCCCCATCTCCATGTGCAAAGTAACCTGCCATCTTTGGGTTAATTTGCATACTCACTCCTGATTGGCTGGTGAGCGTCGTGAAGGTACAGTCAATTAGCACGTTACCCTTTTATTAGTAGCTATATATTTAAAGCTCAGTTGCAATAAAATAGCTGAGCAAATGGATAGTGGGAAGCAATTTGTAACCTTTGGCATCAAAAGGAGTCTTTGAATCTATGTACCCCAAATTGGAGAATTCAAGAACCTTAAACTTGGCATTCCTCATTAGAAAGGCTTATATCACTCTGAAGAGAGGGAAACCCCCATTTGCTGTGAGCGGCAGAGTCCCCTGAGCCCATGGCCACGCAGGCCATTCGAGCTGGGCTTCTGAGCTGTGAGCAAGATGCACCTTTTTTTTTTTTTTTTTTTTTTTTTTTTTTACAGAAAGGAAGGAAGAGAGATAGAAAGCCAGAAACATCGATGAGAGAGAGACATCGATCAGCCGCCTCCTGCACACCCCACAGTAGAGATGTCCATGCAAGCAAGGTACATGCCCCCAACCGGAATCGAACCTGGGACCTTTCAGTCTGCAAGCCGATGCTCTATCCACTGAGCCAAACCAGTCTCGGCAGCAAGATGCCCCTTTGATGCTGGCTGCTTCAGCTCGATGGTGAGAGCACTGTGAAGGCGGGGGTGGTGCTAGTGAAAACCCCGGGGCCTCTGAGAACAGGTTGAGAGAGCACAGAGCACCATGTGGCCTGGCACGTGGCCAGCATCCTCCGCTCTGTGTGTGGGGCCACCTGAGCCTCAGCCAGGTGTCCCTGCCTCTGGAGGTGCAGGCTGAGCAGGGAGAACCATGCTTTGAGGGACATACACAGCCAGTTGTTCCCTGTCCAGGGCCAGATGATACAAATGTTTCTGGAAGAATAGGTGGTGGGAGGTGGGAGGGGCTTCAGGGAGCATCAGGCAGAGTGAACCAGTGGTTTAAGCCTGCGGCCATGCAGTCAAGTTTTGGGCATGCCCCTCACTAATCAGAGGAGAACAAAGCAGAAGATGTCCCCTCCTTTCTGACACGAGCACAGCTCACGACTGCAGATTCGCCTTCGGCGCGCTCTGAGTGCATTTTCCTCCTGGATGGTCTTGGTTGTTTTCCACTTCTCCACACCAGCCCCCCGGAGTCCCTGCCTGCAGTGAGACCAAGGTCCCTGCCTCGGTGGGTTCCAGGTGCTGCCCCTGGTCTCCCTTGAGGCCTCCCTTTTCTGGTTTCCCCCAGTTCTGTGTGTGCCCCGGAGGCAGCACCAGGCAGGGTGAGTGCCTTTATGCCTCTCCTCGAGAATCCCCCCGTTCTGCAGGAGAGGGACCTCCAGAGCAGCGGCGGGAGCAGGGCCAGGCCTGCAGAGGCGCTAGAGAGCCTTTCCCTTCCAAGACGCCAGCCAGCAAATCTGTGACCCACGACTCCTCCAAATCCCAGAACTGATGCTGCCGTGCGCGCTGAAACGTCACGATCGTGACCATGACCGCCACGTCTAACATGGGTGGGGCAGATCTGCACTCTCTCCCCCCAGAGAGACCCTGTCCTGTTGCCTGGAGACCCACAGGACGAGGGTCTGGGAAACTGCTTGAGGAAGATCTGTCCTCAGCCAGCGGACGAGGAAGGCCTGAGGACCAGCAGGAAGTGCCACGTACCCACCCATTCCGGCCGAGTCTGGGGCGTCCTGGGAACTGTGTTGGGAGAGGCCCCAGGACAAATCCAGCCTCCGTTCGAAAGAGTATCGTGACTGACCAGTGGCCTTGGCAGTGACCAAGGAGGCTTTGGCAGCCTGGGGACCTGGGACCTGCCCCCCGGCCTACAGCTCAGGAAAGAGCTGGAAGTGGGGGTGCGGGCTGCCCTGGGAGCCTCCTTCTGCTCCAGATTTCCAGCACCACAAGTCGGAAATTCAGTTCACCACCACCAGCCTCGCTTCCCTCGGGGCCCAGTGGCACAGTCACACCCAGCACCCCTGCCCGTGGCCCAGAGAAATGGTGACGGCTCACCCCATGCCTCCGAGGAGTAACGAGGCCGTGGAGGAGCCGCTGCTTCAGCCACCATACCCCTTGGGGGCCCGGCAGCTTTCACAGGCCGTGCGCAGCGTGGTTTCCCCAGGGGTGTTTGAGCGACAGGCGCTGTTTCCAGAGGTTGGCAGGGCTGGAGGCGGGACCAAGGCGAGGCCGGCAGGGCTGGCACGGGGCGAGAGGAGGGAGCCACTCGGGGACCCAGGAGCAGAGAGTCCCTTGGGCAGAGGGAAGAAGGGGGGTGGGGGCTGCCTGGAGAGGAGCGGTAACCATAGGCTGAGGGGCACATCCCACGGGACCCCAGGAGGGGAGCCAGAGATTTCACCTCTCCCCTCTCTCCTGGCCCCCCACTTCCTGCATGAGCCCCGCCAGAATCTGCCAGAGTTGCCCATTGCCTGGCGGGTGGGTGAGTCCCTGTCTTGGCTGGGGCTGCATAACCAGTGGCTTGCCGCTGGGAGAAACCTGTTCCCGCTGTCCAGCTGGAAGTCAGCGATCAGCTTGATGGAGTTCTGGTGAGAACCCACTTCCGGTTGCAAACTGCCTGCTTCTCACGTGTCCTCACATGGCAGAAAGGGAGCTCTGACCTTTTCATCCTCTCATGATGCCACCCATCCTCTCGTGACTCCTCCTAAGGCCCCACCCTCAGGGGCCATGACATGGGGGACCGGGGTTTCAACATGTGGACTTCCGGGGACACAAACTCAGTCCCTCGCAGCCTCCCCGGGCAGGGAACAGAGCAGGCAGGAGGACTCTGCACTTTGCCAGTTGCCTTCGTTTTCTGTGGCTGCTGAACCAAATGCCCATGTACCCGTGGCCTAGCGCAGCGGACACTTCCTGTCCCCGGTTCTGGTGGCCAGATGATCGAAATCAAGGTGTGGGCAGGGCCACGGGGCTCCTGGGCTCCAGGAGGAATCCTTCGTGGGCTCTCCCTGTGGCTTCTTCCTGTGGCCCCCGGCAGGCCTGGCCTGTGTCTGCATCACTCCAGTCTCCGCCTCCATCCTTCCATCGCCTTCTCCGTGTCTCTCCTAAAGACACCTGGCACGGGATTTAGGATCCACCTGGCTAATCCAGGATGCTCCCCTCATCTCAGGATCCTGAACTTGATTACATCCGCGAAGACTCCTTTTCCAGATGTGAGAACCCCCAGAGGTTCCCGGGATTTGGCGTGGATAGAGTGTTTGTTCCGGGGGTGTTCGGCTGGGTCAGAGCTATCTTTCCTGAAGGCTGCCCTGGGCTCTGGGGGCTAGCACCCCTTGGCACATCTGCTCTCACGAGATGATGGTCCGTAAGTTGGGGTGGTAGGTGCTCTGTTGGACAGAATGATGAACACGCGGCTTTCGGCAACCGGTGTATCTTCCGTGAGCCACCATGAAGCGGTGAGATGAGGCGACCCATCCTGAATGTATGTCTCACATGCCAAGGCCCGGTGGAGATCTCTCTGGTAGCCATCTGCCCACCACGTCTGGCCCAGGACACGTTTGCCGGCAACTGGGGGTCAAGCTGAGGGTCACAGACGCCTTCCAGCTCTCCAGGCCGCCCTGGACGGACTGTCAGCCGCTGCCTTCGGTCCAGCCCCAAGGAGGGGCCCCAGGATAAAGGCTGTGCCTCTCCCACAGGACCCGAGGCCCGCAGCCTGGCGATCTGAGGTGGCACTGAGGCTCGGGTGTCCTGGGTGAGCGCAGGTTTCCCGCCAAGCGATGCTTGAACATTTTCCCGGGGCGGGAGTGTAAGGGTGACACGGCGATACCTTTTCTAATTGCGCTTTAATTGGAGGGAGAGATTTGATTATAGAAGCCGGTGCCGCGGTGGAAGGGCTTGTTAAAACAGGCATTAAAGCCGAGAGGCGGCCGCGTTGCGCTGTGTAATTACGTAAACAGCCGCACACGCGGCCGCTCGCAGTCTGCAGGAACGCTTTTACCGGCGCCGCGGCAAACGGGCGGCGCTCATCAGTGGCAGGTGAATGCGTGTCCCAAGGACAAACACGGTTGGTATCTCTCCCCCTACACACCCCTACCCACCCCCAACCCCCCGCATCAAACCGGCCAGCGGTTTCCCTCTCTCCCCTTGGGTACATTGCCCTTGAAATCGGCAGTGATTTGAAAACAATGTTCCCGTGGCCTCAGGTGCGTGAATTTCCACCCTGGTTCAGGAAAAGAAAACGGGCCGCGTCTCTGCAATGTCTCAGCAGCAAAACCGATGCAGGGATTAGAGAACCCCTCGCCCAAACCGGTTTGGCTCAGTGGATAGAGCGTCGGCCTGCAGACTGAGGGGTCCCAGGTTCGATTCCGGTCAAGGGCATGTATCTTGGTTGTGGGCACATCCCCAATAGGGGGCGTGCAGGAGGCGGTTGATCGATGTCTCTCTCTCATCGATGTTTCTAACTCTCCATCCCTCCCTCTTCCTCTCTGTAAAAATTCAATAAAATATATTTAAAAGAAAATAGCTACCTTAAAATTCCCTGCACTTTAACGAGCGTGTCCCTGAACTTGATTGAGGACAAAGGAGTCGTTTCCCTCTAAACACGCGCTCCTAGCCTTTCGGGAGGGTCAACCTGCGATGCTCACCTATCCCTTTTCTGAACGTGGAAGGAAATGAAATATTGACCAGAGCTACCACGTAACTTCTGCTTGTCCGTCCCTCGCTCAGCCCTGGCCTCTTCCAGGGAGGCAGGCCCCTCCATCAGCACTGCCTCCAGCCCCCGGAAAATAGAAGAACAAATGGGCCGGGAATTACGTGCTCCCGGCGGCTTTGAAAGGAAGCATTTACCGAGGGAGAAAATGGCTTTAATCTTATAACAACCACGGAGGAGAGTTGGTAAAACACGCAACACCCACACATGCGTTTGATGGGTAGGAACACACAGGAACATTTCTGCCCACCAACACGCCTCAGCTGCGAGGTCTCCCCGTGGCCTGGGCAGGGGCGGGGGTTGGGGGTGGGCCTGGGGCTGCAGGGAGAGCAGAGGGAGGGTCAGCGGAGAGTGGGTGGGGGTGATGGATTTGCGGTCAGGTTCAAGTCCGCTGAGAAGAGGACCAGTTCAAGTCCACAGGGAGGGGACCAGTGACCACGATGGAGGTAGGCACTCGGGCTATGCCACCATGTGCTCGTGGCACGGTGGCCTCCCCTGGACTCCTGAGTCAGATGTTCTTCCCTGTCCATTGTTCTAATTCTAAAAGCAACACGTTTTTCACTGTAGTGTATTTCTTTAATATGTTTTTATTGGTTCCACAGAGGAAGGAATTCAGAGAGGAAGGGAGAGGGAGAGAGCAACACCAGGGATGAGAGGGGATCATTGATCGGCTGCCTCTTGCACGCTCCTCCCACTGGGGATCGAACCCGCAACCCGGCACGTGCCCAGACCGGGAATCGAACCGTGACCTCCTGGTTCACAAGTTGACGCTCAACCACGGAGCCACGCCGGCCGGGCTGTTTGTGTGGTTATTGAGTCCTGGGTTACTCTTCGGAGTTACTGTGAGGGTGGGAATGTTTGGGCCCAAGGCAGGCTGTCTGGTCCCCACTGTGAGGCAGCCAGATGCTGAGCATCCGAGTTTCCCCTCTTTCCCCCCCAGCACTCTCAGGACAGGGGTCCCCGCATACAGGATGCCTCCTGACCCCGGCGGCCATCCGGGAATCTGCTGCGTATGCAAACGAAAGCCCCAACTCGGGGTTCCCTGTGTGCCGTGATCAGTCGGGCCCGAGCCCCTGCGTCCGCATGCAAACGAGGGGCAATCAATTTCTGAGAAGTAAAACACGCCGGCTCACTTTATTTCCGGAAGGATGGGGATGAATGTGTCTCCTCTATATGTATACCAGTCCGTCCACGTAAAATCAACCCATTGATGTCTGTTCTGGGTGCAAGGAGCCCAACATCAGACTGGAAATGGGATGGGTTGAAATCAGTTTGGTGTCAACCACATCGAACCTTTTCTAAAATTGTGGGCTTTGTGGGACTTTAAAATGCACTTGTTTATTTGTTGGAATGTAGCTGTGATCCATCTTTCCCTGAAACAGACAAAAGCCCCAAGAGGCAGAGCAAAGAAATTGCAGGTGGCAATAGAGCCCTCCCTCCTCCCCTGCTCCCCCCACTACCCCCCTATCACCCCTGCTCATGCTCCCGCCCTCCTCCCCCTCACCGCTGCCTCTCTGGTGCACGGGGGTGACATGAGAATTTTCACGGCTGCATATTTTGATGGCACCCCTGCGCTGTGCCTTCAGGCATGGAGAGAGCCACGCCAGGCCTGGGCGGGTGAGGGCATCACCCAGCCGAGGTGGCCGGGAGGTGGCAAGGTGCTGGGTGCCCGGTAGATTACCCAGCTCGCCCAGCGAAGAAATCAGCTCTGCAGGTGGACGCGATGCTCCCTGGGGGGGAATGAACACTGTGGCCTGGGGCTGAGGGTCAGGGCGATCCCACTCAAGTCCATGGCCAGGAGTGGCAGACGCTGGCAAACACGGACAGTGGAGCATCCTAGACACGCTGGCGGGCGGTGGGGGAGCTGGCCGAGGACAGAGCTCGGGGGAGAGGGCAGGACGCTAGGCCAGGCAGGGGCTTGAGGCTCAGTGAGCGGGCATCCTTCCGGCTGGCCTTGTGCCCTGCCCCTGCCCACGGCCCAGGCCGGAGAGAGCGGCCGGAGCCAACTGTGCGCTCTGTCCTCTGGGAAGCATGCCCTGGCGTCCAGTCCCGAGAGGGAGGTGACGGTGTGCCCTCAGCACCTCTGCCGGTGTGGGTGTGTGTCCTGTCATACGTGCCATCGTGGAAACGACGAGTGGTTCGGTCATGGCACTCAGCTGACACCTAGCGGTCCTTCCACCGCCCCTGGTCAGACCGGGAATCCCTTGGGATCAAGGCCTGTGCCCACAACCCCCGGGCCCAGATGAAGCAGCAGCCTCGGCGAGGTGCTGGCAGCCCTGGGCACCTGCCAAGAAGTAGAGGGGATGTACACAGACAGGGCCCGCGCGTGTTTATCTGTGTCTGACGGTCCACTCTGCTTCTCAAATGACAAGGACACCGGGCACTGCGTCCTAGTCTTCCAAAGAGAGAGCTGCAGCGCCCCCTGGTGGCGCCAGAGAGCCAGTGCTGTCAGCCAGCTCCTCCTAGCACAGTGGTTCTCAACCTTCCTAAGGCCTCGACCCTTTAAGACAGCTCCTCATGGGGTGGTGACCCCCAACCTTAAAATTATTTCCGTGGCTACTTCATCACTGTCATCTTGCTACTGTTATGAACTGTCATGTAAATATCTGATAGGCAGGATGTATTTTCATTGTTACAAATGGAACATCATTAAAGCATAGGGATTAATCACAAAAACAAAATGTAATTATATATTGTGAAATATTTATTTCTAATGACAAATAAATGAAATGTTGTCTTGAATCGTGGTGTAGCATGGGTAACAGTCTTCGTATGACAACAGTAAACTACATTGCTACACTTTGCTACACGGGGGAGCCGTGTGTTGGTTCCTAAGACCATGGGAAATAGGTGTTTTCTGCTGGTCTTAGGCGACCCCTGTGAAAGGGTCGTTTGACCCCCAAACGGGTCACGACCCACAGATTGAGAACCGCTGGTTTAGGGTAAATAAAATCTCTGCAGTGGAGAAGCCTCCGAGGCACTCTGCTAATCATCTGTGCAGTCAGTTTGAAAATGACAGATTGGAAGCTTTCTTGGTGTGAAAAGCCCTCAACCACCCGAAGACATCACTTTTGTCAAATCATAGAGGCCAGCTCCCCTCGGCTCCGAGACCATGTTCTGCACCCCCAGCAGAGGGCGGGCTGGGCTGAAGGTGTTCCCTTTGGGTGATGCCCTGGGATTGGGGTGTCTATTCTCCCCCCATTTCTCTGTCCAGTGCCTCAGCTAGGATGCTACAAAGGTCACATCTGGAGTCTTCTCTTTCAGTGTGGAAGGCTTTCGCCCTTTTAAAAATATTTTTTTTTATTGATGTCAGAGAGGAAGGGAGAGGGGGAGAGAGAAACATCAATGATGAGAGAGAATCATTGATCGGCTGCCTCCTGCATGCCCTCCACTGGGGATGGAGCCTGCAACCCGGGCATGTGCCCTGTCCAGGAATTGAAAGGTAACCTGCTGGTTCGTAGGGCGATGCTCAACCACTGAGCCACACTGGCCGGCCTTTCATCCGTTTACACGAGCATTTGGAGAAGGGGAACATTCTGAGCCCCGCCAGCCCTGCGCTGGGCTCCGTGTTTGAATGCCAGTGTCCAGGGCCCACTGGGTATCGATGGGGATGCAGGTGGAGGAGGCAGAGCCTGGGGCAGGGCCAGCGTAGGCCCAAGTCCCCAATGGCGAACCCTACAGGGAGGGAGAGGGTATGGAAGGGACTGGGCCCTGTGAAGGCCCGCCTCCTCTGCTCGATTTCTGCCCTGCACCTCGGCCATTGGTCTAAAGATAAAGAATACCCGTATTTTCTGGCATATAAGACAACCCCCAACTTTTCCAGTTAAAATATAGAGTTTGGGATATACCTGCCCTATAAGGTGATACCCGGTGTTTAAGACAACCCCTGACTTTTGAGAAGATTTTCCTGGGTTAAAATGTTGTCTTATATGCCGGAAAATATGGTACTCTACCTCCCTCCTCGAAATTCGAGGATGTCAGAACACTGGTTTGCACGGTGGTGTTGTGCTGTATGAATTCTATGTGGCTTTCTTTAGCTCCGCAGACCTTATCACGGTTGTGTTACACAGTTAATGTTCGTTTCAAGTTCTGTGCATCTCATTCCTTCTTACATCTGAGATCGTCAAACTGGAATTACTCTCCTTCTGTCTGGAATTCATCCTTTAAAGCAGCGGTTCTCAACCTGTGGGTCGTGACCCCTTTGGGATCGAACGACCCTTTCACAGGGGTCGCCTAAGACCATCAGAAAATGCAGATATTTACATCACGATGCATAACAGTAGCAACATTTCATGGTTGGGAGTCACCACCACATGAGGGGTCTCGGCCTTAGGAAGGTTGAGAACCACTGCTTTAAAGGTTTGTTTACTGAGTTTTGCTGGTGGCAAATTCTCTTAGTTTTTTAGGGGGTAGAGGGATGTTTGAAATGTCTGTATTTTCCCTTGTTCTTTTTAAAAAATATATATTTTATTGATTTTTTACAGAGAAGAAGGGAGAGGGACAGAGAGCCAGAAACATTGATGAGAGAGAAACATCCCTCAGCTGCCTTCTGCACGCCCCCTACTGGGGATGTGCCCGCAACCAACGTACATGCCCTTGACCAGAATCGAACCTGGGACCGACCCTTCAGTCTGCAGGCCGGCGCTCCATCCACTGAGCCAAACCGGTTTCGGCTTCCCTTGTTCTTAAAATATATTTTCCGTGAGCGTGGAGTTCTGGTTGGCAGTTATTTTTCTCTCAGCACATTGGAGGTTCATTTCCTTCTTGTAACTTCCGTTCTTGCTGATAAGTCCATGGTTGGTCTGTAGTTCTGTTGAAAAGCTGTCCTTTCCTTCTGCCTGCATTTAAAACCTCCCCTTTGTCTTTGGTGTTCAGCATATCGCCAGGATGTTTCAGGGCGTGGGTGTCTTTAATTTTTCTTGCTTGGGGTTTATTGGGCTTTTGCCTCCAGAGGTTGGTAGTTTTTATCAATTCCAGAAGGTTCTCAGCCCTTCTCTCCTCTTCTGTTGCCTCTCCCCCATTCACTCTCTTTTTCCTTCTATAGCTTCTTCCTCTTTAGTTTCCTTCTATAGTTCTTCACCTCCCTTCACACCTTCCAGTCCTTGTCTCTCGCTGGGTAATTTCTGAGGATCTGGATCCCGGGTGGGTAACTTCTTCAGACTGATGGCTAGCGACGAATTCCCTTATCCCGGAGGTCTTAGCTCTAATGATTCCTCTTTGTGGTTCTGGACATTCTATCAGGTTCTTCTTCAAATCTGGTCAGTCTTTCTGTATACAGTGGTACCTCGAGATACGAGTGCCCTCACATACGAGATTTTTTGAGATACGAGCCGTCGAGCGAGCGATTTTTGCTTTGAAATATGAGCAACAGTTGAGATAGGAGTCATCGCGCGGATCGGCGGACTGCACATGACCCACCAGTTTACCGCGACTCGAGCGTCTCCTAGTTTCCCACGCCTCAAGGCGACGGAGCGAATTAAACTGGTATCTCGAGGTACCCCTGTAGTTCCTTGTTTCCTGCACACCCTGGCAGGCTTGTCCTTGAGCAGACACAGGTGGGTTTTGTTCTGTGACTGTAACGCCGGAGAAAGAGGGACCACTCCCGAGCGCATCTCATCGGGGCACGTGTAGGCAAGAGGAGGAGAAACACGGTCAGCCACTCGGGCACCTCGCCACTCGGCTCCGCCTCCAGGCGCGGCCCTGAACGTGGTGATGTTTCCTAGGGCAGCGGGTCCAGGCTGCTGGCTCGGTTTGCATTCTGCATGTTCTCTCCCCCGTCTCTGTGCCCAGGAGCTAGGTAGAGCCCGCTTCTCCCCCAGGTCCGGAGAGGGGTGCGCTGAAGGCTTTCCAGGTTCCTGGGAGCCCCGGACCCAGGGCAGCAAGCAGGGAAGACCCGCTCTACCGCCCGCCCGGGTGGCGGAAGGGAAACCGGAAAGAGGCAGCGGCTTCCTGGCCCGGCAGCCGCAGAGCCAGAGCTGGCGCACCTGTTTAGGTGATGGATGCACACGCACATGTCGAGCTTGGCGTGGATTCAGATCTCGCATGTAAAACTCATCAGCACGGGGCCTGACACATGAAAAGCTCCCAGGAGTCTTGGCAGCCTTCCTCATGATGACCGTTTCTATTACAGTGGTACCTCGAGATACGAGTTTAATTCGCTCCGTAACCTTGAGGCGTGGGAAACTGTGAGACGCTCGAGTCGCGGTAAACGGGTGGGTCGTGTGCAGCCGGCCGATCGGCGCGATGACTCCTATCTCAACTGTTGCTCGTATTTCAAAGCAAAAATCTCTCGTATCTCAAAAAACTCGTATGTTAGGGCACTCGTATCTCGAGGTACCAGTGTATTCCGTTCCGCAGAAATCCTGATCTGCTGAGTTAACATGTCCAAGGTGCCAAGTTGTGATTCTTTCCCAGAGAACAAGGTCTCCAGAGCGGGAAGAATTTGCATCTTTTGCTCAGCCGAGAAGCTGGGAGCTGTGGGCCGTGGGAGATGCTGAGGGAGGGACACGGGGCCAGAGTGCGGCCCATTTGCCCAGACTGGGAGTGGGGGGGTCTCAGGGAGGAAGCTGCAGGCCCGGGCACAGGAGCGGTGACCCGGGGGGACGCTGGGAGGGTGTGTGTGTGGGGAGGGGAGTGGGAGGTAATGAATAGGAGGTGCTAACCTTCTCTCCACAATTTGTTTCATTCTAGGCGGGGGGACGGGGGCTGAGGAGGGCCCTGTGATGACAGCCTGAACGGGGTAAAGTGGAAGGATAAGGAATTACTAA
>JAAGEH010000038.1:6286161-6309140 GCA_011751065.1 Lasiurus cinereus
TGATGACAGCCTGAACGGGGTAAAGTGGAAGGATAAGGAATTACTAATTAGCAATGCGGCGGAGTACTGAAGAGTAGGAATAAATAATACGTCGCGAGAAAATAATGATACAGCGTTAGACGTTTGAGACGTGTGGGCTCCAGGCAATTAACCTCTATTCTTCTTCTGCCTCGAGGTGCTGCTAATTGGTTCCTTTCCTCTGATGGGGCCGCGTTAACCTTTCTCTCTTATTCTGCAGGAGCGGGTAGGTGCGCCGCTCTGGTTGGGAGGAAAGGTATTTTTCCGGCATAATCACCCATTTGCCGCTTTCCTCCCGAACGATGGCTTTAGGATGCCCTGTCAGGTTCTCCTGCTCAAGCTCATTGGGGCTGGCAGGCTTCGGACGGCCCTGGGGTACAGCCCCCGCTCTCTCAGCCACACGTCCTGGCTGAAGGCTCGGGCGCAGGATGCTGGACGGAGCAGAAGCCAGGCAGCGCCCGCTCTCACGAGCAGACGGAGTGTATGGCCTAGAGGGGGAGGGACAGCGAAGGGGATGACCATGTGAGTCCAGTTCAACCCCAGGGGGAGGAGGGGACAGGAGGCTGGTAAGAGGATGGTGGCTGGGAAGGGACAGGCGCCTTTCAAGGCAAGGTGTCCTGTGGGAGGCAGCATTAGAACTGAGACAGACGGAAGCTGGTAGCTAGGCCAGCGGTTCTCAACCTGTGGGTCGCGACCCCTTTGGGGGTCAAACGAGCCTTTCACAGGGGTCGCCTAAAACCATCAGAAAATGTAGTAATGTCGTTTACTGTTGTCCTATGAAGACTGTTACCCATGCTACACCATGCTTCACGACAAAATTTCATTTATTTGTCATTAGAAATAAATATCTCACAATATCTAATTGTGATTATCACTATGCTTTAATTATGTTCAATTTGTAACAATGAAAATACATCCCGCATGTCAGATATTTACATTCCGACTCATAACAGTAGCAAAATGACAGTGATGAAGTAGCAACGGAAATAATTTTATGGTTGGGGGTCACCACCACATGAGGAGCTGTCTTAAAGGGTCGCGGCATTAGGAAGGTTGAGAACCACTGGTCTAGGCAGAGGGAATCGCAAGGGCAAAGGCCCCGGCTGGTGTGTGCGTGGCGCGTCAGAGAGCCGCAAGCTGGCCAGTGTGGCTCATTCTGAGGGAGGGCAGGCAGAGGAGGGGGACATGAGGTTGAAAGGTCACGAGGGCCCTCCAGGCAGAGCCTCGGGGGCCTTGGTGAGGACCTGGGGTTGATTTCCAGTGTGGAGTGGAGTTGCTGGTCGGGGGTGAGCAGGGTCTGGTAGGAAAGGCGCCCCCTGGCTGTGGGGAAACCAGACTGGGGAGAAGGGATGGCAAGAGGCGTTGAGATGCTACGTAAATGGAATCAAGGCACGAAGAGGGACATCTGGGCATGAACGAGCCAGTGGATCCGACCCCCGTTCTGGTGAAATACAGCCTCCAGGGGTACCAAGTGTGGACAGAGGCCATGCCCGCCCCACCTGGAGGCAGACACACGAGCTACTTCAAAACCCAACTGGGCAGGAATGGCCAGGTCACATTCCCTCTGCCAGGTGTTGACAGTCAAGGTCATGGGTAGTTAGTGCACAGGGAAAAATGGACCCAGCACTTCCACACCCATAATTTACCCAGAGAGACCATCAGACAGGTGCACCGCAACTAGTTCATGTGCAGGGGGTGGGTTCCCAGTGGGAAGACTGTTAATACCTAAATGTTCATGGATAGGGATTCATTCACTAAGTCATGGCACACTCAGGCCCCGGAATAATTTCCTCAGGGTAGTACCATTTTAAAAACCACACAGCACAGAAGAGAAACAGTAAAACGCCACGTATGCTTCATCTTCCCCATCCCCCTTTTTGCGAGAGTTTCTCAAGTATCTTTCAAGCAACACTTTCTTTCCTCTTCAGATACAGCCATATGTCTGTCCTAAAATAGGGTGCTTCTATAAATACTAGAGGCCGGGTGCACGAAATTTGTGAGGGGTGTGTGGGGGTGTCCCTCAGCCTGGCCTGCACCCTCTCCAATCTGGGGATGGCCGACTGCTGGTTTAGGGGCATTAACTCCAGCCACTAGGAAAATCACACAGAATGTCCTTGACATACAGACAGGGTGGTTTTATGAATTGTTTTTTTAAATAATAATGGCCATTCCTTTAAATAATATCTGCTTATATACAATACAGCTGGTACTACGTGAATTCAGAATGTTAATATCACAAAATCATAGAAGGCTGTAGTGGAAATAACCTGGAATTGTCTAGTCCAAACTTTTATAAATATTGGAATTCCCTTTTCAATGATTTTGAATGCTTTTTGTCCTAAGACGCTTAACAAACTTTTGAGGCAACCCATTTCCTATGAAAGGACTGGGGGACTTCAGCAGCAGGCAAGCAGGACTGGGGGACTCTGGCAGGGTTGAGGGGTCTGGGCATTGCCATCTTGTGGCTATGGGCGCCGCCATCTTTGTGAGAGTGTGATGGTCCCTTTGCATATTCCCTCTTTATTAGACAAGATTATTTTGCAATGTAAGTTATTTCATTATATGCATGTCATTGCCATATAGCCACATAGGTCTTGTGCAGTCGATTGTCAGCTGCACAGTATTCCACTGACTGGATATTCCATAATGGACGCAGTCAGCCCACTACTAATGGATATTTTCATATATCTTTTCCATTTGTGTTACTCTGAGGGGGTATTTTCACAAGCATAACTCTTACAAATTAAAATAATAAAAATTATTTTGTAGTGTATATTTACTGTGCAGATGTCCATATGGTCTGTTGATAAAAGTTGGGATATATCTCTGTGTGTATATGTTTCTAGGGAGTTTGGAGGGATTCTCACTAAACTGCCACCAGGTTATTGCAGGTTTGCTTTTCTGTAGTACTTTTCAGTATTATGATTATTATTATTTAGAATTTGAATATATTTGGGGGGGAGGTATTTTATATTGGAGAAGAGTTCATTGGAAGATGGTTCATTCACTACACTTTAAATATAAATTTTACGTTTGCATCTAATTTGAGTACTTCTTTTGAATTTCTTATTGGATACTTCAGAATTAAATTATACTTTCTCCTCCTCTCATTCCAAACACTTAGGCAGCATGATTGTGGACCCGGGCGCAGTTCACAGGCCGCACCACAAGAGGGCGGTGTTTGCAGGACATTGTACTCCACCTTCTCCCCAGCTCAGCCCGCCAGGGTCTGTGATTTTGCAGGATGTCCGGGAGGCCAGAGAAGAGATGGGGTGTGGCCTCCAGTTTGTGCTGTGCCACATATTTTCCCTCTCATGGGGCTGAGAGGAGGTGGCAGGCGAGAGGAACCTGCCTGCAGTGCCCCCTCCACCCCATAGCCCTCCTCCCCCCTCAGGTTAGGTCACTGCATCCATCCTGGGTCCCGCCAATTTCTGCTCCGGGGCCGAGCTGGGCCTCTGTGGGTGGTGGGTGGTGGAGGTGATGGGAGTGGGGTGGGGACTTAGGGTGCCCAGCCACACCCTCTCTAGACACTGAAGTTGATGTGGTCCCCCCCTCCCCCCATTCTGGCCCCGGCTGTCCAAGTCTGACTCCCTGGGGCCAAGCAGCTGCCTGGTCTTCTCTTCCCTCCTCCCTTTCACCTCCCTAATTTTGGGGGGAAAGCAATACCATATTCAGGAGAATCACTCAATACCGAAAGGGAAGTTCATGGAAACCAAGGCTCCCGTCCTCCCTCGCTTCTTTCCCAGGTTTCTCCCCCAAAGCAAAGACTGCTAAGAGGTCTCAGCACCACACATCCCTGAAGAGACTCGGGGTGCGCCCCAAATAGAAGTGCCAGTTCATGTTCAAACACTCAGGTTTGCATGTTCTGGAGATGGTGGAAACCCTTTCCCGTCAGGTCACAGAGCGCCGGGGGCTTGTCCCTGCCTACAGGGCCCTGCCACGTGGACGCACCAGCTCAGTGTAACCATCCCCATGGGGGTGTTCGGGCTCCTCCCCGTCTGTGCGTACCGCTTTAAGCACAGGTGCAGGATGGGTTCGGCCTCAATTCTCAGACTGGAAACGGCCGGTCCGGGGCGCAGACACCTTTAGCCTTCACCTCCACTGCCCCATCCTCTTCAGGCCTCCGAGCCGCTGACTCGCCTGCCCAGGACTGAGGTCCGGTCCCAGCAGGAGGGCCCTGGGCCAGTTTGACAGCTCACCGCTTCTCCATCCTCAGCAAGGTTAGCGTCACCCCGAGAGCTTTCTACAAACGCCAGCACCTGTGCCCTGTCTCACTGCCACCTCCCAGACCCATCCCGTCGGAATCAGACTTTTATTGGGGTGCAGGGCGCCCCGGCCTGGGCACATAGAAAGCATTTCCCCGGGGAGATTCTTTCTAATGGGCGGGCCGGCACGCACCCCACTCTGACAGGTGAAAAATACCTCACTGATCTCCGTGTACAATTCTGTAATTATGAATAAGGATGGACATTTTTCTTTGAGAGGAGTGATTTAGTGCGTTCTTAGGTCACAGACTCCTTTGAGACTCTGACAAACGCCCTGGATCGTCTGTCCAAAAACACGCGTGGGCACCCGTTGGCCTCCATTGAATTGGCCGCCCGCCCCCCGGAATGCCTCCTCCGGCCCCTGGGGACCCTGAGCTCAGGTTAAGGACAAGGCCCAGATTGTTCTGGAAGCCCTTCCCAACCTCCCCAAAGAGAGCTTTGCAGGGATGGGGGTGACAGGGCGCAGAGGGGTACCGTTAGCTCAGGTGGGGACACAGCCCGAGGGGCGAGAGGAGAGGTCTTCCTAAAGGCAGGCCCTGAGCTGAGCCTCAGGGATGAGCAGGGTTGGGGAGCTGGTCGCCCGCTGAGGAGGTGCAAGCCAGAGGATGGACCAAGGAGCACTCCCCCTACGTAGAGGCCTGAGGCTCAGGAGGGAAGAGGGAGAGGAGAGATGGGAAAGGCCTGCGACTGGGCAGATGGATTCCATGGGGGGCGCTGTGCTGTCAGCCCAGCTGCTCTGGGGGTCTGGGCAGGGAGATGGTGGGAGAGGAGGGAAGGGAAGGCTGATGCTGGGGTATCAGGGCGCCGGGGTACCATTTACCGCAATGTATTTATCCATACTCCAAGGACACAGCTTCTTTTTCTTGTTTTTTTCTTCTTTTTAAAAAATATATCTTATTGATTTTTTACAGAGAGGAAGGGAGAGGGACAGAGAGCTAGAAACACCAATGAGAGAGAGACATTGATCAGCTGCCTCCTGCAACGCCCCCTACTGGGGATGTGCCCGCAGCCAAGGTACATGCCCTTGACCGAATTTGAATCTGGGACCCTTGAGTCCGCAGGCCGACGCTCTATCCACTGAGCCACCCCGGTTAAGGCGACACCGGCTTCTTGCTGGATGTGGTGACCCAGCACTGCTGCTCTAGGGCCTCCCAGGTGAGGAGCCTGGAGCCCGGCGCTGGGGAGGGAGCCACCGCGGCCAGTGCCCACACCCCCCACTGTTCCCAGGTCCCCAGAGTTTCCCCCAGCGGCCGGCCCGCTGCACCAGTTACGCACAGCGGCTCCTCGAGCTCACCCACGTCACCAACCCTCGCGGCGGTCACGTGTCTAAGCGCCTGCCCGTCCAGGGGGCACCACACTGCCTCCTCCCGGGGCCTCGCTCTGCCTGTTCCGGGCCCTGCCTGGGCGTCGCTGCCAGCGCCCCTTCTCAGCGCGTGGGGCCTCATCCGAGAAGCGCCCGGTCACCGTGAGTCTGCGTTTGGAAGGATGCACCGTCTCTTTGACATTGATCTGTAGGTGCCTCCATTCATTCCCGATGCCAGTCCTTGGTTGGTTACAGGTGTAATGAGCAGCGGCTTCCCTTCTGATGCTTTGCTTCTTCATCATCTTTTGATGAATCTCCTGCTCTGCGTTTTTTAAAAATATATTTTTTATTGATTTTTCACAGAGAGGAAGGGAGAGGGATAGAAAGCTAGAAACATCGATGAGAGAGACATCGATCAGCCGCCTCCTGCACGCCCCCCACTGGGGATGTGCCTGCAACCAATGTACATGCCCCTGACCGCAATCGAACCTGGGACCCCTCAGTCCTCAGGCTGACGCTCTATCCACTGAGCCACACCGGTTTCGGCTGTTCTGTGTTGTAACGCAGTGGCATGTTATAAAGTTCTCTCATGGCCGGCACGTTGGGAGCTGGTGTTGAGAAATCCTTTCTGGGTTGCATCGTATTTGATGGCTGGACCCAGGGTTCATGGCACTGACAGCTGAGGGGTCCCTGGGGGGGAAAGGGGGGCAGAACCCATGCAGCCCCGGGCTCTCGCTGTGGCTGACAGCTGGGAGATTGATCAGAAACTGGATGAGGCGAGAGCGAGGGGGCGGGGGAGGAGAGCGAGGCTGAGTGCTTTGAATTTGATCCTTTTAGCAACCATTAAGCCACTGCCAAGGACAGGCAGAGGAAGGGGCTTCCGGCGGACAGGACGCAGGCTGCGGGAGAGGCGCCCTTGGCCTCCCCTTGGCCCCCAGCCACGTGGTCCCTGCTGCCGCCCCATCAGCCCTTCTGGAGACATTTCCTAGCAACGAGCATCTGCTCCCCGGGAAGGGCGCGCTGGAGAGGCAGGCGAGCGTCTGAGCATGTGCGCGGGGGACCGCTCAGGGCCCGGTGAGCAGCCGTCATCAGCCTGATGACTGACTGAGGGGGACACTGAGGCGCTGCTGAGTGGTGACAGAGAGCCCCAGGGCAGCCCAGAGCAGGAGCGCCTAATGGGGCTCGGAGGTGGGGGTCAGGACCCCGGATCGGGGGAGGGGAGGACTGTCGCCCTCACTTTGGCGGGCCTCTAATTGAGGTCTCACATCTCCTGCAATGGCCAAGACATGTCACTCCAAACACCACACTTTCCGCATCACATGGCTTCTGGGAGTATATATTCTGAAATACCGTATTTTCCGGCGTATAACACGACTGGGCGTATAAGACGACCCCCAACTTTTCCAGTTAAAATATAGAGTTTGGGATATTCTCACCCTATAAGATGACACCCAGCATATAAGATGACCCCCGACTTTTGAGAAGATGTTCCTGGATTAAAAAGTCGCCTTATACACTGGAAAATACAGGTGTCTACTGTACAATATCCATAGTCACCAGTGTCTATGTGACCTTTTGGTGTTGAATGTGTTCATGGAGAAGCCCATGCCTATATCGCTATATGACAATTTTTACAGGTAGTTGGTGACCACACTGACACAGATCAGGCTTCTTTGTGATGCTACATGCTTTGGTGTTTGCATTTGAACACGTTGCTCTGAGGGGGGACCCGGAGTTTCCCGGGTGACCGAGGGTCCTTGAAACAGCAGGTGGGTTGAGGAAGGGACTCAGGTGAAGACCCGTCTCCTGGGGGAAGCTGCTAGAGAAACAAACCTCGTGCTCTCAGACAAGGCCTGAGAGGAGGTGGCAGGCGAGAGGAACCTGCCTGCAGTGCCCCCTACCGCCCCCCTCCAAGCCGCCCATAGCCCCCCCCCCCCTCAGGTTAGGTCACTGCATCCATCCTGGGGCCCGCCAATTCCTGCTCTGGGTCGAGCTGGGCCTCTGTGGGTGAGGGGTGGTGGAGGTGGTGGGAGGGAGGGTGGGGATTTAAAAATATATTTTATTAATTTTTTACAGAGAGGAAGGGAGAGGGATAGAGAGTTAAAAACATCCATAAGAGAGATACATCGATCAGCTGCCTCTTGCACGCCCCCCACTGGGGATGTGCCCGTAACCAAGGTACATGCCCTTGACCGGAATCGAACCTGGGACCTTTCAGTCCACAGGCCGATGCTCTATCCACTGAGCCAAACCAGTTTCGGCAATGGGGTGGGGATTTAGGGTGCCCAGCCACATTCTCTCCAGACACTGAAGTTGATGTGGTCCCTCCCACCCCCATTCTGACCTGGGCTGTCCAAGTCTGGCTCCCGAGGAGGGATTCGGGGTTTCCCTCCTTACTGTGGGCGGGGAGGCTGGCGAGGGGCAGGGGAGGGCGTTGTGCAGATCTGCAGGGAGCGCCTGGCCTGCCTGCAGCCCTGCGGCGCAGGCGCTGTGCCTCGTGGATGCTGTGGGAATAAATCAAATGAAAAGCCTGAACTGGGTCCAGGCGTCCATCTCTCCCGCTCTTGCAGCCAGTCCAGGTTCCCCTGCAGTCAGCAAGCAGTGTATAAGATGCCTGCGTCCCTGCGTTGTTCGAGGTCTCACAGTGTTAAAGACACCTGCTCAGCGCCGAGACCGGTGTGGCTCAGTGGAGAGAGCGTCGGCCTGCGGACTGAAGGGTCCCGGGTTGATTCCGGGCAAGGGCATGTATCTTGGTTGCAGGCACATCCCCAGTGGGGGGCGTGCAGGAGCAGCTGATCAATGCCTCTCTCTCATCGATGTTTCTGGCTTTCTATCCCTCTCCCTTCCTCTTTGTGAAAAATCAATAAAATTTATTTAAAAAAAAAAGATACCTGCTCAGAAACACACATGCATCCCTGACTGTTGTTTATCCCTCTGACCAATAAGATGCCCCTGAGTCCATGTGGTACCCGATGGCAGAGTTTCCAGCGTCAGATGTGGGGGTAACTCCGAGGAAGGAAACTGTCTCTTGAATTGCCCTTCCATCCTGATACTTTGGGGGCACCCGTTGGATCTAGCGCTTGGGGATGGGAGGGTTTCTGCTGGAGAAGGAATTCACTGCTCAGCTTTGACAGTCAGATGAGACTTTTTGTTGTGGCTTCTTGGCAAAGCAATCGTCCTGGGGCTTTATTAAGAGATAAAAGCGGTTTCTCCATTCCAAAGCTGCCCTCTAGGTGGGGAGGTGGGAACTCTGACTTGATGAGACGGTTTTACGTAAGCCGTAAAAGAAAGGCTTCCGGGGATTTGATGAAGCCTGGTTCCCTGGAGGCAGGAAGGTGAGGGAGGTCTGGTGAGCAGACCGAGTGAGGATGTGGCCAGAGGTACCGGGTGGGGCCTGGAGAGCGAGACCACAGACGCTCAGAGAAACCGGGGGCTGAGACCAGGTGTCCCCACAGAAGGTCCCCCGGTTGGGACAGCGATGCTGAGAGGACAGATGCTCAGGAACCAGGAGCGAAGGCAGAGTCCCAGGCTGGCCACCGGGGAGGCTGGGGCACTCCCAGGCCAGAGGCTCCTGAGACTCTCCCCTCCACAGGGCAGCCAGTGGGATGGGGGGCCTCCCTGGAGGCCCAAGGGGACCCAGAGAACAGCAAGTGCACCCACAGCCCCGCCCCGCACCCCAAGGCCACATTCGCTTCCTTGATGGCGCTCAGCTGCCCCCCATCTAGTCCCTGGTGTGTGGCAGGCCTGGCTCTGTTCTGAGTCTTGCGAGGGGACCGCAGTAGGAGGCACAGCCAGGCACCCCAGGAGCCCCCATGCAGGGGCAGGGCTCCCCCACTCTGAGCCGGGAACTGGCAGGAGCTGCAGGCCAGGCAGGGGGAGAGGGAGGGAAGTCTCAGGCCAGGCAGGGGGAGAGGGGGAGAGGGATGGAAGTCTCAGGCCAGGCAGGGGAGAGGGATGGAAGTCTCAGGCCAGGCAGGGGAGAGGGGGAGAGGGATGGAAGTCTCAGGCCAGGCAGGGGAGAGGGATGGAGGTCTCAGTCTGAACTGGGAGTGAGGACTGTCCACCCCTGCAGAGAACTTTGATGAGTTTACTGGAGCCAAACTGAGGAAGGCAAATCTCAAGGGGCTGAGAGAAGGCTCTGGAGAACGGCCGTCTTGAGCTTCTTTTACGTTTGAATGAGGGGAAGAGATGGAAAGAGGTGCCCTGGAATCCACGGGTGAAGTCTTTGGGGGGCTGAGGGGGAGCAGAGTGCGGAAATCCTGGGATCGGATAAAAGGGAAGGGAGAGACATGGGTGGGTGCGGGAGAATTAACGTTTACAGCGCACAGAGGTGGTATCCGGGCAACAAGGTAGCCATGGGGCTTGGTCCGGGGCTCTGGTGCCCGGGTTGTGCCCTGAGGGCTGTAAGGAGACTGGTTCTGATCTGAGTGGTCAGGCCACCATGCAGGCCTCTCCTGAGCTTGCCAGGGTTACTGTGGGGCCGTTCTTATTCGCAGACCCCCGAGGTCCCCAAGTGCTCAGGGGCCCTCCCTTAACCATCACACGGAATGGCCAGCACCATGGCCAGCACAGCACGGAGGGGCACAGCAGCCTGGTGCCTGACCCCCAGCCGTGGTGGGGGGCCGGGCCTCCTCTGACAGTCTGCGCCCCAGGCTGGGGGCTATTGGGTGGCTGCGTCCCCGCCTCCCTTCCTTCCGGGAGCCCCTGTCAAAGGTGCTGGCAGACTGGGACCCCCAGGGCGGGAGGTCGTGATCGCAGTCCCCTCCCTTCGGATTGACCCGTTCTGGAAAGGTCCCTGGCCCGCTGGCCAGGCCCTGCACAGTTTAAAATATAAAGCCTTTCTCCGGAGCTTTCCTACGGGCTCTGGGACTCTCTCTGCAGCCAGGTTTTATTTTTAAGGGGCAGGGCCACCGCTCGGGCCCCCCCCCCCGCCACCACTTAAAGTCCTTCCCCCTCGTCAGTTCCCGTTCCCGCTGCTAGAGGCTGCCCCCACCAGGCCGGACACGGACCCCACTGCGGGGCCCACGGGTTCTGGTTCTGGTTCTGGCCTCTGTCCCAAGTGGCCAGCAGCGCTTCCGTCCCCCCACCCCCACCCCCTGTGTGGCCTCCCAGCCATGGGCGCTGAGAGCAGGCCGTCCCAGAGTGCTCCTGGTTCTGTTCCCATGAATGTGACTCTTTTTTTTTTTAATGTATTTTATTGATGTTTCACGGAGAGGAAGGAAGAGGGATAGAGAGTCAGAAACATCGATGAGAGAGAGACATAGATCAGCTGCCTCCTACACACCCCCTACTGGGGATGTGCCCGCCACCAAGGTACATGCCCTTGACCAGAATCGAACCTGGGACCTTTCAGTCCACAGGCCGACGCTCTGTCCACTGAGCCAAACCGGTTTCGGCTGAATGTGACTCTTGACAGTAAGTCAGGGGTGTGGCTCACCCACGTCCTCTGCGGGGGAAATTGCTGACCCCAGACTGTAGGGAGGGGGCATCTTTGGGGTGTCCTCCTCCGCCTGGGTCAGCTCTGCATTACACAGCCCTCTCCCCCCTCCAGCATCCTGAGGCTCCCTGAACACCTGAGGGGGCCCGCCTCTCTGCTGCCTCTCGCCGGCACCCCCAGAGCAGGAGGCAACTTGGGTGGCCTTTCCCTTTAAAAATAAAATCTCACCCCACAGAGATGCAGAGCACCCTTAGGAAGCTCAGACAAAGGCTTTATATTTCAAGTAAATGCAGGGGAGGTTGTTGAGCGGGGAGAGGGCTGGGCCCTGAGAAGGCTCACTGTTCTCCAGACCAGGGGGGTTCTGGAGGGGCAGCGGGGAGCGATCCTGGGACAGCCAGGCGGCCCGGGGCCTCTAAGGAAAACGGGCCCTTCTGCCAGCTGCTTCCTCTTCCCCGGCCTCAGTCACCTTCCTCCCATCCCTCCTCCCCCCATCCTTCACGCCCCACCTTGCTTGTGGGGACTGTTTCCTGCACCCCCACCCCCTCGTGCCCTGTGGCTTTGAGCCACGCTGACTCCCACAAACCCACAGACCCAAGGACGGCATCTGATGGGCCAGCAGGCCCTGGCCGCCAGGGTGGCCTCTGGGCGGCCGTCCCGAGGCTGCCCTCCTCCCTGTGGTGACGGTTCTGCAGGACCCTGTCCTCCGGGCACCTGCTCTGCGCCTCCCCAGGGGGGATCCAGGGCTCACCGGGGTCACGGGGGTCACCGAAGCCCCACCCCTGGTCACGGATGACCTGAGAGCCGAGGTTCCTCCTCCGGCCACGGCGGGACCACGGACAAGTCACCGCCTCCCTGAGCAGCCCCGGTTTCCTCACTCACAAAACGGGGGTCACACCGCACCTCTGCCAGGGGGTCTGTGGAGGATGACTGAGACCCCGCCGGTCCCCCTTCTCTGCATGAGACCGGGCGGAGGGCAGAGCTCAGCGCCTCTGGGGCCCAAATGACCGCAGGGCTCTGTGGCCACTGCCACCTGTGTGGCCACCACCTTCTGCCCATGCGGCACCCACGCTGCAGCTTTCTCCCGGTGCTGGCGCCGTGGGAGCGTCCTTGAGATGGAGCGGGTTTTAAGCAGGAGGAGCAGGGGCCTGCGCCTGTTAAGATGTCTTCCCTGAACCGGCATAAGAATTTCTTTAAAAAATAAATTGTTACCCCCTGACAATGGGCAAGGAGACACCTGATTGGTGGTGGTGTTCTTATATCAATCAGGGGCAAAGCAGATGTACAGTCCTTAGTTCATCCTAGCTTGATGCCTGTGTCTGTGGCCAGAGCTGTTTCATGCCTGAGGCACATAAAAAAAAAATTGTTGCCGAGACGGGTTTGGCTCCGTGGATAGAGCATCGGCCTGCGGACTGAAAGGTCCCGGGTTCGATCCCGGTCAGGGGCATGTACCTTGCTGGCAGGCACATCTCCACTGTGGGGCGTGCAGGAGGTGGCAGATCGATGTCTCTCTCTCATGGATGTTTCTGACTGTCTATCCCTCTCCCTTCCTCTCTGTAAAAAATCAATAAAATATATATTAAAAAATAAAAATAAAAATAAATAAATTGCCCTGCAGACACAACCTCTGGAGAGTCAGTGGCTCCCCAGGAGCTTTGTTTTGTTTTCTCGGTGGCCGTGGCGCACTGCTTGGAGCGCCCCCGCAGACGCTGATGACTGAATCAATAGCTGTTTTGCTCTAATTTATTGGCTCGATTGCCTGAACCTAATTAGCCTGTTTCAGAGCCGTGAATGGCTTCTGCGGCCTGGGTGTAGCAGCAGATTGATCACCCGGCAGCCCCGAGCCGAGCAGGTGGGGGGAGGGAGGGGGGGAGGGAAAGGCTGTACACATCTCCCTGACAGCTTCATCCCAGGAACAGTCACAGCCAGAGAGGCAGACATGCCTCCCAGGGCCTGTTCCTGGCGCTTTGACACCTCCCCCTTCCACTAAGCCCTAGTCCTCAAAATGGGGACCCTTCACCCCAAGCCCCAGTCCCCGGAATGGGAGACCACAGGGTCTGTGTTGGAGACCCCACCCCCACTCTTGGGAGCTGGGAGA
The DNA here is from genome assembly GCA_011751065.1 of Lasiurus cinereus. Taxonomy (NCBI): domain Eukaryota; kingdom Metazoa; phylum Chordata; class Mammalia; order Chiroptera; family Vespertilionidae; genus Lasiurus; species Lasiurus cinereus. The sequence continues at coordinate 6,299,280 of JAAGEH010000038.1, forward strand.
CTTGCCTGTCTGTGAGCCACCATCTCCTTCACTGGGGAAGGGCTGGGGGTAACCCCAGAGCAGGGAGGGAGGGAGAGGCCTGTGAGATGGGCGCTGGGGCCACACTGAGGTGTCTTGGACTGGGAAGAGAAGGCTAGAGGCACAGCGTGGCGAGGTTGCCCGGTCGGAGGCTGGCGGTGGAGAACCGGGAAGGCCAGGCCATGCCTGGTTGGAGCGGAGACCCTGTGGGGCTGGGCCAGGAACATCCAGGAACACGGCTGCTGATGGTCAGACCTACCAGTACGTCTTGCTGTGCTATGCTGGCTGCGCCCCATCATTCACTCCAAATCTGCCCCTAAGTCTGCTCCTCTCCCCCGGCCTCTTCCCCTGCATTTCTGACTGCCTGCAAATGGCACCGCACATTAACCCAGACCCCGCTTACTCCCCGCGGCTCCGTCACCTGGCCTGGCTCAGGGGAACCCTCTTCTCTTAATCATGTTCTCGTCAGAAGCACTCTCGCTGGGAGCAAGGGACGCCATTCACAGACCGCAGGTTCAAACGATGTCTCACCTATTCCCACCTCGCCGCTTGATGTCCTAACAATTTTGTTCAGAGACTTTCCTGCAAATAATGTGTGGAGAATTAAAAAGGAAAGAGCTCACCCTGGCACATTGGGGTCCCCAGGGAAATGCTGGGTGTGCAGCCGCAAGTCATCCCCGGGGAGACCCATCGGGATGACAGCCACCCTGTCCGGGTGGGGAGGGGGAGAGCTGCAGCCTCTGGGGCTGGGGGCAGGGACACAGCTGGGATCTGGTCCCCAGCTCTGAGCCTGAGATGCAGGGGCATTGGGGGGCGGGAAAGGATCTGTAAGCCCCCGTAGGACAGGCCAGTGCAGACAAGAGAGCACAGCACTGGATCCTTAAAAATGATCTAGAACAGCGGTTCTGAACCTGTGGGTTGCGACCCCTTTGGGGGTCGAACGACCCTTTCACAGGAGTCGCCTAAGACCATCAGAAAATGCAGATATTTACATCACGATGCATCACAGTAGCAAAATTTCATGGTTGGGGGTCACCACCAGATGAAGAACTGTATGCAAGGGTCGTGGCCTTAGGAAGGTTGAGAACCACTGATCTAGAAGAAGCTTGCCTGGACCGGCAGCCGTCCTGGGGTCACAGTCTCGGCGACCCAGCGGACTGCTTCACATACATGTAAACAGCACGAACCAACGTCAATTGGCCTGCTGGAGGGGCACGCTGCAATGCGTTCGGATGCTCGCTCCCTTGCGCAGCTCTCACCACCATCAAGTTCCAGGACCCTTCCATCTCCACGAGCAGATGCCCTTCCTCCCTCCCCCAGCCCTGGTGCCCGCTAGCCCGCTCTCTGTCCCTGGATCCGCTTCCTCTGTACGTTCCATGTCAGTGGCATCATGCAGGTGGCCCTTGGGGTCTGGTTCTCTCATTAGCATGGGGTTTTCCAGGTTCACCCCTGTGGCGGCCTGTGTCAGACCTCTGCTCCTCCTAATCGCTGAATAGCACCCCGTCGTGCGGATAGATACATCCCAGCGGCCCACTCGCCAGCTCAGGGACTTTGGGGCTGTCTCCATCTTTGGCTACTGGGTACAGTGCCGTTGGGGGAAGACAGCTTTTCCGTTTCCTCACTGTGCACCTAGGAGTGGGATTGCCGGGTCATTGAGATTCTGTTCCACTCTTTGAGGAACTGCCAGAATGTTCCAGAAAGTTCAAGAGGAAGGTAGCTGCTCCATTTGAAAGCGGGCACAGTCGGAATGTGCAACCAAGAGAAGCCGCCCCAGAGTGAGAGCCCGGAGCTGGCCACGCGCTCCTCGGGGAGCAGCCGAGCCCAGGCGGAGACGGAGCTGAGGGTGGTTGGGGGTGACAGGAGGAGCAGTGCCGGCTCCCGTCTGCCTCTTCTTGGGGACAGAGCTCTGCCAATCGGCCACTAGGAGGGGTACAAGGCAGGGGACGGGGTCTGGAGCCAAGGGAAGGATCAGCACCTCGGCTTCTCCCAGGCGGCCCTCTGCCAGGCTGGCCCGCCCAGTCCAGGTCCCTGTCCCTTGCTGGCTGCTTCGCTGCCTCCTTCCAGGGCCTGTGCCTCCCAGGCCACCTTCCCCTGCAGGTGGATCGGGAGAGGAGACACTCTGGAGCAGACTCCTGGGATTCTCTAGAGCCAGCCGGGGTGCCCTGCCTCCAGCCCCAGAGGCCTCGGTCCTCCACTCCCCACCCAGTCACCTCAGGCTCAGAGCTGGGGACAGGCCACAGCTGTGTCCCTGTCCTCAGCCCCAGTGCCTGCAGCTCTCCACCTCCCCACTGGGACGGGGTGGCTGTCATCCTGATAAGTCTCCCCAGGGATGACTTGCGGCTGCACACCCAGCACTTCCCTGGGGACCCCAGTGTGCCAGGGTGAGCTCTTTCCTTTTTAAGTCTCCACACATAATAGTATTTGAAGGAAAGTCTCTGAACAAAATCGTTAGGACATCAAGCGGCGAGGTGGGAATAGGTGAGACATCATTTGAACCTGCGAGTGCTTCTGACGAGAACATGATTAAGAGAAGAGGGTTCCCCTGAGCCCGGCCAGGTGACGGAGCCGTGGGGAGGAAGCGGCAGTCTGGGTTAATGTGCGGTGCTATTTGCAGGCATCCGGAACCTCTGGGGCTTTGGCTGTCTGTGCAGGGGGAGCAGGCAGCCATGCTGAGGGGCCGGGGGTGGGGGCAGCCTGGTCTGAAGATGCAGCCAGGCAGGAAGTGCCCCTTTCTCGGGCCCTCTGATGCTGGGGGTCTGGGCAGCAGCCTCCCGGTGTGCCCAGGAAGAGGGCGCTCTTGGGTTGCCAGCCTTTCAGTTCTGAAAGCAGGACAGACGCAGGCAAGGCGGGGGGCAAGTTGATTTCTGTAACCAGGGAGAGTGCTGCCTGCAGAGAGCTGGACGGTGTCACCTGAGAGCCCTCCCCTGCAAGCGCTGTCACCTTGTGGGGGACAACTGGCTACTGGGGCTCCCGACCCACTCCTCAGCGTCTTACTGGTCTAGCCTTCCCTGTGCTCCTGTTTCTTTTCTGCCCCCACTTTTAAAAATGGGGTATTTTCGCTCACCCCTAGTTTTCCTGAGATATAATTGGCATGGAATAGTGGGTAAGTTGAAGGTGTACAATGTGATGATCTAATATATGACCGTATTGCAAAATGATCACCACAATTAGGTTAGTTAATGTATCCATCACCAGACATTAATATTTTTGTAGTGATCCCTTCCTGTTTTAATCTTGAAAATTCTTAACCTTACAGATAAACTATAAGAATAATACAGCCAACACCAGTAAATACCTTTAAAGGCTTTCTTTCCTCTTTTCTGTTTTAAATATAATTTTATTAACTTCAGAGAGCTAGGGAGAGAGAGAGATAGAAATATCAATGATGAGAGAAAATCATTGATCGGCTGCTTCTTGCACACCCCACACCAGGGATCAAGCCTTCAACCTGGACATGTACTTGACCAAGAATCAAACCATGACCTCCTGGTTCATAGGTCGATGCTCAGCCACTGAGCCACACCAGCTGGGCTCCTTCTTTTCTTTCTCTATAAACATCTTTTATTTTATTTTTTAAATATTATTATCACCCCAGCCAGTTTTCTCAGTGGTTGGAGCATCGGCCCGTGGGCCAAAGGAGTGCAGGTTGGATTCCTGGTCAAGGGCAGGTACCTCGATCCCTAGGCCTGCACTCCAACCAGGAACCGAACCGTAACCTCCCAGTTCATGGGTTGACACCCAACCACTGAGCCACATTATGCATCGACATACCTAATTAAAATATAATAACATAAATTTTCAAAGAAATGTATATCTTCCCTTTTTACAGTCAAAACCCTAGTCCCCAACCACATTAGATATTTGTTCACTTGTCCTGTACTTCAATACTCACACACAAAAAAATAGTTTCAGAATTATGCTACCAATACTTCTACCAACAACAAACCTACTACATTAAGTTTAAGGTAGTCCTTTTTATCATCAGAAAAGGTCATATTAAAGATATACAACCTATATGATACTGTTAATCAATGTCATTCCAATTAATTTAATAAATTACTTTAAAAAGATATACAGTTAGAATACTATGTTCAAATTTACTTGAATGAGTGATTTTCCCTGTGTGATTACGTCATACCTACCACTCAGGATATACAATAAGGTTGATTGGCTTCTATTTATGTGAAGTGTAGGGTTTGCCCTTAAAAAGTCCTTTGGATTTGCTGAAACCGGTTTGGCTCAATGGATAGAGCGTCGGCCTGGGGACTGAAAGGTCTCAGGTTATATTCCGGTCGAGGGCATGTACATTGGTTGTGGGCACATCCCCCCCAGTAGGGGGCGTGCAGGAGGCGGCTGATCAATGACTCTCTCATTGATGTTTCTGGCTTTCTGTCCCTTTCCCTTCCTCTCTGTGAAAAATCAATAAAATATATTTAAAAAATCCTTTGGATTTATTTTTGGATATATAAGTGCTCCAAATCCAAACTCTGGAGAAAGGTAAATCCAGAGATGTCTCCCTGCCATCCTCTTCACCTTCTCCTGCATTTTTATTAGCTTCTTGTGCATTGCCCTTGCATTTCTTTTTGTAAAACTAAGCACACATTTATATGAATGTTTCCCCTTTCTTACACAAAATGCAGAATACATTGCATAGGCTCTTGTATTTGGCCTACTGTGCTTAAAATATTACCCTGGAAATCATTCCACGTAAATCTGTAGGGATTTTCTTCATTCCATGGCTACATAGAATTTCCTTGAACAGATGTGCCATAGTTTATATTCAAGCAGTCCCTGAGTGATGGTTTGGGTTCTTTCTAGAATTTTGCAATTACGAATAATCCCACCTTTTGGCATTGCTATTTCGTATGTGTAGGTAGAGTCCTAGATGTAGGATTGTGGTCTAAGAATGAATCCATTTGTAGTTATGGCTTCCAGTGGGTAGTGCCATTGGATAACCTTTCCCGGAAGTGGGTTGTAAAGGAATTCATCAGCCTTGACAGACGACCTCATCCTGTGAGCCACAACCCTGACACCGAGCAAATCCTAACATCAACTCACCTGTCACAGGTTACGCCTGACCAGGAACGCCCCCTAAAGCAGTGGTCGACAAACTCATTAGTCAACAGAGCAGCAAACTGAGGCTCACAAACTGCAGGTGGCTCTCGAGCTGCAGTTTGCCCACCGCTGCCATTGAGGATACAGGGAAGGGAGAGAGCCTTATTGCTGGGCCCTTCCCAAAACTCAATGGTCCTTTCAGAGTCTGTTCCACGGCCTTGTCAGCATCGAGGTCTCACCCACGCTTTCTCTTTCTCCACAAAAGCCTGCTGTTTCCCTGAGCTTCCACCCAACGGCTTTCATAATTCATGATTATTTGGGACAAAAATAAAGCTCTTTACATCGGACTTTCTTGGGTAACCTCAGATGCTCTCTTCCCGTTGCGTTGAATCGCATAACCCAGAAAACCCCCCAGTCCGGAGCACACTGTGTCCGCGAGGGACAGAAAAATGGACCCCTTGTGTCTGCCTAGGGATGGCCCCGAGCTGGGACAGGAGCCAGCGATGGCTTTGCCCAGGGCCAGAGCCCTGGATGCAGGGTCCCCGGCCCCACCCTGCTGGGGCCCAAGCCTTCCACCCAGATTCTGGGAAGCCGGGCCCTGTGGGCGTGGAGAGACTGAATTCCAACACGCTCCACAGACAGACCTAATACACGCATCAGAGTTCTGCGGGACCGCCGTCACAATGTCACCTCTGGGGGTGTGTGTGTGTGGGTTCCCAGAAGACTTTACAGTGGTACCTCGAGATACGAGTGCCCTAGCATACGAGATTTTTGAGATACGAGCGGTCGAGCGAGCGATTTTTGCTTTGAAATACGAGCAACAGTTGAGATAGGAGTCATCGCGCGGATTGGCCCGCTGCACACGACCCACCAGTTTACCGCGACTCGAGCGTCTCATAGTTTCCCACACCTCAAGGTGACGGAACGAATTAAACTCGTATCTCGAGGTACCACTGTAATTTTCTTTTTTAGGTTTATTGGTGTGCCGTTTGAAAACCAGCCTGTCTTAAGGGAGTTATTTGAAAGTATTTTAGTTTAAAATATTAGCTAAACGCTCATTGATTTCCCTGGTTCACGTGTGCCATGTGGTAGAAAAAAATAAATGCATTCAAAAGCCTCAAGTTTCCACCATGCTTTGTCCGAAGTGGGCGGGAGGGAGAGATAAGGCGGACCATTCGCAGGGAAGGCTCCCAGAGATCAAGCCGACTGACTTGCCCAAGGTCACACCAGCTGGGCAGAGGGTTGCTGGGGATCCAGTCTGTCAGCTTCTCCAGATCCCAGGTTCCCACCTCCAGGCTCTGTCACCACGGAGATATTTCAACGGTGAGGGGAAGAGCTTGCTGACGTCACTCAGCAATGGGGGAATGAGCCAAAACCGGTTTGGCTCAGTGGACAGAGCCTGCAGACTGAAAGGTCCCAGGTTCTATTCGGGTCAAGGGCATGTACCTTGGTTGCAGGCACATCTCCAGTAGGGGGTGTGCAAGAGGCGACTGATCGATGTCTCTCTCATCGATGTTTCTGACTATCCCTCTCCCTTTCTCTCTGTAAGAAATCAATAAAATATATTTAAAAAAAGAAAGAAAGAAAGAAATGGGGGAATGTGCTACCTGAGCGCTCAGGGCCCGTCCAGGAGGCGTTTAACAGCTGGCTGTCTGGGCTGCAGTCGAAGGGGTCTCTGCCTGGAGCAGAAGCTTTAACCAAGTGCCTTCTGCCCTGAACTCCCAGGATTCCGTGCTGAGGAGCAAGGATCTAGAATCAGCCTAGACCTTCATCCTGCACCCAAGATCAGACTCTTCTCTTTTCTACTCTTCTGAGTCCATCCCCTGAATTTTTTTTACTTTAAATTCAGTTTCTCGGATTCTGTGACAGACTCAAGCAAGCTCCATGTGTTGCTATCTATTCTCAGAGTCTGAAAAATATTTTATATATATTCTCTCTCTCTTCCTCTCTCTCCCCCCTCTCTTTCACACACACATGTTCACACAAGCACATTTATACACAGTTGACACCGAACTTTTGCACAAGAAGGGTGATAATCAGGAAATGGAAACTCCCTCTCATGGCCCCCAACCACATGCCAGAAACCCTGACTTCTACCAGGTAGCCTGGAGCTGTCTAGTAAGAGGAGCCCCGGGCAAGCCATCCTCTCTCTCTGGACCAGATATAAGAGATCGCCCCTAATGTGGCCATGTCAGGGCCTGGCACATAGTGGACGGTCATACCTGGCCGCTGAAGTTGTAAGGCGATGGTTGCCTCTCGGAGGCCTGGGCAGGGGCAGCGAAAAGGACCACGTGTGGGGTGAGAAGGGGCAGAACTAGCAGCGTTCTCAGAAGATGGGGCACGGGCATTGATTTGAAGGATGACTTGGATGGAGGTTTCCAAAGAGACCAAAATCCTCAAACCCGGGTCCCCCCTTTCTTGCGTGGTGTTAGACCCCGGCACGGAGACCTGCTTTCTCCTCCCATCCCCTGTTTCTAAGCCACCTATCTCACTTGCGTTGATTTTGAAGATTTCTCTATTGATTTTATCTACACTAATAAAAGAGAAAAATGCAAATTACCGTCACTCCGCTACTCCACCAGCCAATCAGAGTGATATGCAAATTAACCTGAACACATGGTGGCAGCCCCTCCCCCCCTGCCGCTCTAGGAAGGAAGGAAGGAAGGAAAGAGGGAGGGAAGGAAGGAAGGAAGGAAGGAAGGAAGGAAGGAAGGAAAGAAGGAGGGAAGGAGGGAGGGAGGGAAGGAGGGAAGGAAGGAAGGAAGGAAGGAAGGAAGGAAGGAGGGAAGGAAGTACCACCACCTACATCTAGGAACTCCTCAAAATGGTTTGCAAGTTCTGAGCGCTTATTCGAGTCCCAGAGGGATAGGTGACCCAGAAGAGGCTGAGGGGTGGCCACAGGCCTTGTGAGGGGGTAGAGTGAGCTTTGCCAGGGCACGTAGATGGAGGGGGCAGTCCTAGGCACATGGCCAGCTCCTCAAAGGGCCTTCTTGTGGGGCCTGGCATTTCGTGTCCAGATCCCAGCACAGAGCGGAATGTGTTTGCTCTTGATGAGGTATTTGCTGGAGAGTGCTGGCCTGCTGATCTCACACATACCGCGCCGGTTTGTTTTGCGAGCTGCAGTTTGGAGAAACAAGATTTAGGAACCAAATCAAAGGACGAGAGTCAGTGGAAGTCGAGGTGGAGGCAGGAGGCAGCTTCCTGCCCTGCCAGGAGTCGGGGGACCATCTCCTGGCAGAGTTTAGAGAAAGAGGGAGAGAGAAAAACTGGGTACAGCCCTAAAGGGAATCAAGAGAGGACTAAAGCCTCCCTCGTGTTCCCTTCACTTAGTTCAGTGGTCGGCAAACTCATGAGTCAACAGAACCAAATGTCAACAGTACAACGATTGACATTTCTTCTGAAAGCCAAATTTTTAAAAATATTTTATTGATTTTTTACAGAGAGGAAGGGAGAGGGATAGAGAGTTAGAAACATCGATGAGAGACATCCATCAGTCGCCTCCTGCACCCCTCCCCCACCCCCACTGGGGATGTTCCTGCAACCAAGATATGTGCCCTTGACCGGAATGGAACCTGGGACTTTTCTGTCCGCAGGCCGATGCTCTCTCCACTGAGCCAAACCGGTTTTGGCTGCAAGCCAAATTTTTTAAACTTAAACTATATAGGCAGGTACATTGTTATTCACTTAATTAGGGTACTCCTAAGCGGGACTTTGCCAAAAACTCAAGGGGCCAAAGAGCTGCATGTGGCTCACGAGCCGCAGTTTGCCGACCACTGCAGTCTTAGCTCAACTCGATTTTTCCACTTTCCAGTGCCTGTCCATGTGCAACTCCATGTAGTGGCCCTGTTCATGATGGGCACATGCTATTTCAGCCTCTCTTCACTGAATGGCATATTGGGACATTTTCATATTTGTAATCTTACTCAGTTGTACCCCTTGTATGAAATAACATTTAATAATACATGGCTAATGAGAGTCTTTCCCTTTGGCATGGGATAATTTCTAAGGGAAGGATTCATTGATGGGAGTGTTTTTAATATTCCTGTATGATTTCCCGATGTGTGAAACCACTTAGTTAACGGTGGCGTTATCTGCATAGGTGTGAGAGTATAGCTTTAACCTCAGTGGTGTCCTCATTCGATGGTGGTGTTGCCTTGTTTTCTAATTTACCCCGTTTAACAAGTGTTTAACTGCATGCATACATGTATGCGGTACTGACAAGGTTCATGATTTTTCCATGCCCTTGTTGAACTGCGTAGATTCTTCTTGGTGATAGTTTTGTGTATTTAGCTCTGGTCTGTGAGGAACACACACACACAATATTCCTCTGGATCACCTTATGCCACCGATTTCTTCATCCATAGTCCTCCTTATCCTCAACGTGCTTTGATTAAAAAAACACACACAGAAACTTGACTTTTAAAGCTTAACATTGTGATTTTTAAAAAATGTCTCCTCTTGGTTTCAACCTCAGGACCTCATGAAGACAATGGAGAAAATAGTAAAGGAAGAAAATGGCAAACTTTTTTGGGGGGTTAAGATAAATAACACCCTCTGACCTTTACTCAAGCGTTGCCCGTTCCCGCCTCATGGTGAGCCGGCTTCGGGGCTGTGCTTCTCCCCATTCACAGGTGCAGACTGTCCAGGTGCAGCTTGTTAGGGAGGAGCCCTCCTCCTCTTCCCCCTCCTCCCCCTCCTCCCCTTCCCCCCTCTCCCCCTCCTCCTCCTCCCTCTTCCCCCTCCTTCCTCTTCCCCCTCCTCCCCCTCCCCCTCCCCCTCTCCTCCTTC
>JAAGEH010000038.1:6309240-6352113 GCA_011751065.1 Lasiurus cinereus
CTCCTCCTCCTCCTCCTCCTCCTCCTCCTCCTCCTCCTCCTCCTCCTTCTCCTCCTCCTCCTGCTACCTCCCTGCCAGCGTGGGGAGGCTTTGGGGACAGTTTGGGGCCATCACCTGGCAGGGTAGCCATTGTGACTAAATTGCAAGTAGCAGACCCCCGTCAGGTGGGGTCTGCTCCCCATCCCACTCTGGGGAAGGCGAAATGAAGTGCCCCAAGTCCAGAGCGGGGCTTATTGTTCTGCATAACATAAGCAGACAGATACAGAAAGGAATTGATGATGTTGAGGATGATGGTGGTGATGGTGACGATGAAGAGTCTCAGTGTTACAGTCCTCCTTCCCCTTGGGGCACCCATTCTCTACCACCGAGCCCTTACTATGTGCCGGCCCTGAGCCAGGCATTCCGCACACATTGTCTCATTTCATCATCGTGGCAGCTCTGGGAGGGGGTGCAAAATGATTCCCATTTCACAGATGAGGAAAGTTAAGGCTCAAAGCAGTTAAGGTCACAAATTGAGAAGGGCAGAGCTGGGATTCCGCTCCAGATCTGTGGCAGGCAGAGCTGGGAAGAAACAGGATATTTCTCTGCATTCTACAAATGGGCTGACTGGGCACCAGAGAGGCTGTGTGACCTGCCCCAGGCCACACAGCAGTATGTGGCAGAGCTGGCCCAGGGCTGCTGAGACCAGTCTGGTGCTTGTCCCACTCCTGACATAGCGGTAACCACGTTAACCAAGTGCCCGCCTGGGCCAGGTGTCCTGCCTGGTCCTTAACACCGAGGAGGAGGCCCGGGGAGCGGCTAGCCAGGACCGGGGGGGCCTGAGTCTGAAGCTTTCCCTCTGGCCACCCCAGCCTCACTGCCCGTGGCTTTGCTGCAGGACCACGGAACGGGTGGCAGGTGCCAGCACGGAGCTGGGCAACAACAGGGCGCTGTTGTCCTCGCTCCGCTGACCGCCAGACTGTTCTCACCCCTTGGCCAGCTGGAAGGCTGAGAAGTTTTATCTGGTATTTATTTTCCAAATGCACCGACTTCCCAAGGAGAGATTAGTGCAGAGAAGCATCCTCCTGGGGATGGCGGACACCCTCAGGGGCTGGGCTTTGCTCCTGGAGCTGGCGATGGGTCACAGCGGGTGGCAGTGGCCAGCTGGTGGCCAGCTTCCCTGGTCTAAGAACCCGGTTTGAGCACTGACTCATGTAATGCTCCACGGCAGTGGTTCTCCACCTTCCTCATGCCGTGACCCTTGAATCCAGCTCACCATGTGGCGGTGACCCCCAGCTGGATTCAAGGGTTGCGGCCTTAGGAAGGTGCTTTTATAAGTGAACCAGAGAAGGTATGTGACTCACCCGAGACCACACAGCCAGGAACGGGTGGAGCTGGGATTCCAGCCCAAGCTTGATCCGGTTCCCAAACCCACACCCCGGCGCCCCTCTGCTCCCTGCCCCCCCCCCCCCTGCTTCCCTCTGGGGCCTTGCTCTTAGCTACTGATGGCGGAGACGGAGGTGGGCGAGGCCCAGCGTATTCTAACGGGCTTTGCACGCCTGGCCGTGGGCCAGGGTCTGCCTGGCATTGCGGTTATGCCCGTCTGTTTCTCTCCTTCCCACTGAGGCTGGGGGCTCCCTGAGGGCTGGGTCCATGTCTGGCTGGACTCCGTGTCCCAGCACAGAGAGAGAGAGGCCTGCACCTGACTGTGAGAGAGAGAGGAGAAGGGATGAGGGAGAGATGAATGGAGGACCGTGGGCCCTCCCTCACCTGGAGTGGGAAGCTTCTGGAAACAGTGCAGCTTTAATGCAGAGCTCGGGGGTAAGAGAAAGAGGGCGGGGACCCATTTCCTTGACTTGTTTTAGAGGCCGTACTTCACCCCCAGTTCTGGGGGGAATAAATACGATTTTTATCCGAGTTGTACAAATGGGGGGACGGGAGGTCAAGTTCATGCTTCGGTAACTGGCCAGTCTGGGCCACTCCTGGCTCACCCTCCTTCACGTCCCCATCTGAATATTAGTTTGTGTTTCTCAGAGGGAGGGATGTAAAAATTAAATGAGCATGTAATTTCCACATTAAACAAGAGCGCCTGTGCTTTCTTCCTGGGAGAGTCCATTTCATAGTAAATTTGATTTTTAAAAATTAAGTTCCTTGGGTGATGGGTGCCTGAGGATTCATTATCTCTCTCTCTCTCTCTCTCTCTCTCTCTCTCTCTCTCTCTCTCTCTCTCCATACTGTTTGGATGCTTCATTTTTTTCGTAAGCCATTTTAAAAACAAGTAATAAGAATGTAAAGGGTTCGTTTTGTTTAGAAAAAAACCTGCAGTTATATGAGTGGCACCAAAGAACTGGGTACAGTGGATGCAAAATGTACAGGCCGTTTTAAAATAAAACACAGGCTTTGAAAGAACGGGATGGCTTAAAGCAGACTCTTAGCATCAGGACCTCAGGCCCAGGTGGGGGGATCTCACCAGCCTTCAGTCCCCTCGTCCTGAAAAAGCCAGAAATAGGAAGGCTTTCCTTCGAGTGTTTTAGGAGGCAGTGCGAGCAGCGATGTGGGGTGCTCTGTCCGCTGTCATCCCGATGAGGTGGTTTCCTCATGCCGGCAGCGTGTTTCTGGCGGCCTGCTCTGTGCCAGGCGCTGCTCTGGGCCCCGGGTGGCACAGCTGCCAGGCTCTCGGTGGGGGCAGGGCAGACCTGGGCGCTCTGCTGAGACGGGACCTCCAGGTGCAGATTCTGACCCCGCCACTGGCTTCTTGGTGAATAACCACGGCGGGCCTCAGTTTCCCCTGTGTCTGCCGCGTGCTTCTCTCGGGGAAGGTGTTCCGGACCCTGAGGTGGGCCAGATCTGGCGCGCTCAGACGGTGACCTGTGTGCGCTTTGGCTTGAAGGAGGGAGAAGCCTCAAGAGGCACCGGGAGGCTGACTCACGGGGGAACTGACAGGAGAGAAGCCACGTGAGAGACCTTCCCTCGTGCTGAGTGGCAGGAGAAGGGCCTGACCTTGAGCCCCAGCCTTGCTGCTGATCCCGAGGAAGCCGGGCAGGGCCCCAGCCTTCTGGGGTTCCCCTGACACCCTCCCCTGTGAAATGAGAGGGTCTCCGTGGGAATTAGGGGAGACCTGGCCGAGCGTGTGCTCATTAGGACGATTCTTTTAAATATATTTTACTTATTTATTTATTTATTATTTTTTTAATTTTTTTACAGAGAGGAGGGATAGAGAGTTAGAAATATCGATGAGAGAGAAACACCGAGCCGAAACCGGTTTGGCTCAGTGGACTGAAGGGTCCCAGGTTCAATTCCTGTCAGGGGCATCTATCTTGGTTGCAGACCCATCCCCAGTGGGGGGCATGCAGGAGGCAGCTGATTGATGTCTCTCTCTCATCGATGTTTCTAACTCTCTATTCCTCTCCCTTCCTGTCTATAAAAAATCAATAAAATATATTTTGTTAAAAAAAGAGCAACATTGATCAGCTGCCTCCTGCATGCCTCCCACTGGGGATGTGCCCGCAACCAAGGTACATGCCCTTGACCGGATTCGAACCCGGGACCCTTCAGTCCGCATGCTGACGCTCTATCCACTGAGCCAAACCGGTTAGGGCGCAGGGCGATTCTTAATCATCTCGATGGTTATTATGGAAGCCATGAGGGCGAAGCCACTGCCTCTCATGTTTCCTAAAAATAAAAACTGCTCTCTGTCCACAGCCCGGGGCTGATGTCCCTGCCCATTCTGCTCAGTGTCGCTGTGCTGGCAGGGCGCGGGCGGTGTGGAGAAGGCAGGTGGCACTCCGGGCCTTGGGCTGGCTGCAGGCTCCCTGCTGGTTCTGACAGGCCTCCACGGCCCATGTCTTGACACCAGGGGTCATGATGGGGAGAGACGGGGTGCCATGAGGACCCTGAAGAGAGGCACCCAGGCAGCGAGGGCTGCAGCGGAGGCTCCTGGGAGTGGGGTGGTCTAGGCCTCCAGGTGGCTGGTGGTGGCAGGACCCAGGAAGGAGTGGTCCAATCATCAAGCACGTTTTAAGGTGTTTGAAATCCTGGCACTGAGGCAGGCATGATGGGAGGATTGAAAGATGGCTCCATGGGGGAGATGGAGCCAGAGAGGTGGGCAGGGCACACCTGATTCCAAAGCATGCCTGTGGTGAGGGTCAGAGGTAGGACAGGAGCCAGGAGGAGGGTGAGGGGGCCCTGCAGACGAGTAGGCCGTGAGAGGTGATGGGGTCTGGACAGGATGGTGGTCCTGAGGATGCAGAGCAGATTTCCAAGGTCAACGGGCAACACTTGACTTGGAGACTGACCGAACTTGGATGGACATAGAGGGAGGAGTGAAAGCTGATTCCCAGGCACGCATCTTGGCAACTAGTGGGTGGTATTCCCTTTACCGAGATCCTATCACCAGCCGGGAGGGCAGGAGAGGATGAGCTGGGCCAGTGGTCGGCATACTCATTAGTCCACAGAGCCAACTATCAACAGCACAACGACTGAAGTTTCGTTTGAGAGCCGAAAACCGACTTCTGCGCATAGGCCATGCCTGCACATGGTATTTTGTGGAAGGGCCGCACTCAAGGGGCCCAAGAGCCACATGTGGCTTGCGAGCCGCAGTTTGCCGACCATTGAGCTGGGCTCTGGTTGAGTGGAATGGCCTAGGAGACCCTTGAGGGGGACTCTCTGGAGGTCTGGAGCCCGGGACGAAGGTCCAGCCCTGGGATGGAGACGGCGTCCCTGCAGACAGACAGAGGAGCCTCCCGTGCCGCGTTGCCTGGGTAACGGAGATAGTGGGAGGAGGGGAGTGAAGAGAGGTGTGTGGGTGTGGAATATCCTGGAAACCGTGGCGTGGGGCGGTGTCCCAGGTTCCCCTGAGCTGGCAGCCCTGAAGGATGCTTGGGTGTGGGCAGGTAGGACAGGGAGATGAAGGAGGTGCCATACTTGTAACTGTGGCCTAGGGAGGCGGGTGGAGGGAGGGCTTCTTGGGAGAGAGACTGTAGAGTGGCAGCTTGGGGCTCACTATTGTCAAAGGTGTTGAGAGTCGCACTAAAGAGTGAGGGCTTGCTGAAACCGGTTTGGCTCAGTGGATAGAGTGTCGGCCTGCGGATTGAAAGGTCCCAGGTTCGATTCCGGTCAAGGGCATGTACCTTGGTTGCGGGTACATCCCCAGTGTGGGCCGTGCAGGAGGCAGCTGATAGATGTCTTTCTCTCATCGATGTTTCTAGCTCTCTATCCCTCTCCCTTCGTCTCTGTAAAAATCAATAATAATAATAAAAAAAGTCAGGGCTTTTTCCCTCAGAGGAGGGAATCCTGGCATGGCTTTGAGCAGAAGAGGGACTCGATCAAAACGGTGTTTATTGGAAAGCGTGTCATTGGCCTCACAGCCCAGGCCTGTGCCATGTGATCCTGTGCTCAGAGGACAGACTGCCAGGCCGCCCTGCCCTGACCTTCGTGTTCCAATCCACGCAGCCTCGGCCTGGCCGCCCTTACTCGGCGGGGAGAGGTGGGCAGAACTGGGCCTGGGCTGCCCTTGCCCTCTCCATCCTGAGCCTGCTCTGCCAGCCTGTCTGTCACCTGGGCCATCGCTTGGGTCTGCCTCTGGGCGGTGGGTGTTGTCTCAGCAAGCAAGCATCCTTGGTAGGGGCAGGGCACTTGGTGGAAAATACTGTTCTCCACCTGGGAATGTCCCACACTATTTGTCCCCGCTGCCCGGCACCACTGGCCACTGGGCACCATTAACTGGCCACTGTGCCCCATTAACTGGCCACTGGGCACCATTAACTGGCCATTGTGCACTTTAAAAAGGTGTCTGTGACCTACTCAGATCTAATTTTTGGTCTGACTGCTGTGTGCCAGACCCCAAGCAAAGCATGGTTTATATGTTTCCTTTCATCTAATCTTCGTCAGTATTACGATGTGGGTCCTACTGTTGTACCCATTTCGCAGATGAGGATGCTAAGGCTCAAAGAGTTACTTGCCACAGACTGTACACTTGGAATATATATCCTCACCTGAAGATATGTTGGCTTTTAAAAATTGATTGATTGAGAGAAAGAGAGAGAGAGAAAGAAACACTGATTTGTTGCCTCCTGTACGCACCCCAACTAGGGTTCTAACCCACAGCCTTCGGTGTGTGGGATGACGCTCCAACTGAGCCACCTGGGCAGGGCTGATTTTTAGTGACGGCAGAGAGAAGACCAGTTTGTCCTTTCAACTCCTCGCTCTGCAGTCCCTTCCCGAGTAGAGCCGGCCTCTGGCCTCTCCCTGCGGCCTCTGCCGGCCCCTCCTCTGTCTCCAGCGACAGTGAGGCGTCCCCTGGGTGCCCTCTGGGAGCTGAGGCCCTTCTCAGGTGGTTATGGTTCGGGTGGGCATCCCCGCGTGGCCACTCACATGCTGATGTGTGTTCTGGGGGGTCATCACTTAGCTCCCGCAAACCTCAGTTTCCTTCTCTGCAAACCGGGGCCTGCCAGTCCCCGCCTCTCGGTCATGCGGAGGGAGAAGGCTCAGGGGCAGCGAGCCCGGTGGGTGCCCGCACCCCGGAAGGGCGCGTAAGGCGTCGATCTGGTGGCGCGCGCGTGGCGGAGCCGCAGGCGCGGGAGGACGGGTCGTGGATCGCCCCGCCGCCGCGCCGCATTATTCATGCCGTTATTCCAGACTTCAGCCCAGGCCGGAGGGAGCCCATCGATGGGGGCTGCAGGCAGCCGCTGCCGCTGGCGCCTCGGGCTCCCCAGTTGCCATGGATCCCGGGGCGGCTGGGGGCGCTCAGCCTCTGCGCGTCCCGCACCGCGTCCCCCGCGTTCCGCTTGTGCGCGGGCCCTTGCCGTCCCCCCGGGACCCTTGTGTGGGACGGAGTGGGGGTGTGTGTGTGTTGGGGGGAAGGGGGTTAAACTGGTGGCGCCCGGAGCAGCTTCCGGGAGGGCGGGGGGCGCGTGGCGGGGGCCGCGGGGGCCGGACACCGAGCCCCGCTCCTCCCGGAGCCGTGCGCCCCGCGCGCGCCCGCCTGCGGCTCGCCAGCCCGGGGCCCGGCCCGCCACCAGCTCCGCGGGGCGCCGGGGGGTGGGGTGGACAGGTCCGGGCGGCCCCGCGGGCTCGGGCCGGCCTCTCCCAGCCTTTCCCGGCCTTTCCCGGCCGGTCGGAGCGCGCGGGCGGGGGTGGGGTTGGGGGTGAGGGCGGGCCCGGGCGGGGCGCGGGGCGGGGCTGCGGCGGCGGCGGCGTCAGAGCGGAGCCCCTGCAGCCGGAGGCTCAGACGCGGCGGGAGCGCGGCGGGGACGCGGGCTCGGACCCCGATCCGCCGCGCCGCTCCGGAGGCCCCGCGCGCGGGCCGGGCTGCGCCAGCATGGCCGACAGGGAGGCTGCGGGGGGCGACGCGGGGCCCCGAGGTGAGTGCGGGGGCCGCGGGGCGGGGCGCGCTCCGCCCGGGAAAGCGGGGTCCCCCCCCCACCGCACACCCCGCACCGGCCGCAGCCTGCCGGATAGGGGGGCCCGGGCAGCGCCGCGGCGGGGCGGGGCGGGGGGCGCTCCGGCCGCGGGTGCGGACACTGCGGCGGGGAGAGCCGCCCCCGCTCCCCGGCCCGGGCTGCTGGCGGCGGCGGCGGGTCTGGCCTCCCAGCGGTGCGCGCGGGCGGCGGCGGCGGGAGGCAGAGATTTGGGCCGGTTCCCCCCCCCCGCACCCCGCAGCCTGCCCGGAGCGGGACCGCGGCTCCGGTCCACACTGCACCCCGCGCCCCGCCCCGCCCCGCCCCGGGCGTTCGCTGGGCATTCGCAGCGGTTCCGGGGCCGCTTTGCTTTGGGGCGCGCGGTGCCGGCTCCGACCGGGTGGGGGGAGGGTGGGAGCGAGAGAGGACCGGGTGCGGGGCTGTGAATCGGGGCTTGGCCAGCCGCGGGCACGGGCTGGCGGGGACTGGGGTCTCCACGGGGGAAAGTTGGGCGCCTGGAGGCCCCGCGCGTCTCCCCCATCCCCCGCCGGACCGCCCGTGGCCGGAGCCGCCGCTGCAGCGGAGCGGGACCCGCCGTCCGCCCCGGAGCAACAGGACCGGCCGGCCGGGTCCGGAGAGGCGGAGGCTAAAGCGCCCGGAGGAGAGGGAGATGCGCCCGGAGGAGAGGGAGATGCGCCCGGGAACGGAGCCCCGGGCTCCGCGGGGACCCCAGCGCCGGGGAAACTGAGTCCGGGGCCGCGCGCCGCCGTCCTGCTGTCTGCGCCCCGGGCTGGCTCCACGGCCCGGCCCCCTCCCCAGCCCATTGTTCTGGAGGAGCGGGGAGGTGCCCGCCCGCACGCACTGCAGTGGTGGGGGAGGGGGCGAGGGAGGGAGGGAGGGAGGGGTGCGGAGAACCTGACCCGGCTCCCTCCTGGGAGGGACCTGGGGAGCCCAGGCCAGGAGCCCAAGCAGGGATCTAACACCTCCCCCTCCAATTTGACAGTCCCCCCCCCGCCCCCCAGTACCCTGCCCTGCCCTAGCTAGCAAACGGGGCAGTGGGCTGGAGGCTGTCTTTGTCTGAACATCACTCAGCTCCTGAACTGATTCATCCCCCCCACCCCCACCCTTTCCTCTACTTTGGGAAAATCTTAGAATGATGGGGAGGGATGTCCAAATTGCCCAAGCCCAGTTGGTGAAGCAGCTTCTTGCCCTCTGGCTGGGATGGTGAGTGGCTGTCTCAGATGCAAGGTTCGGCCGCAGGACTTACAGGTCAGAAGAGCGAGCAGGGAGGTGCACCCTCAGACACCCTTCGGTCTTGTAAAATGGAATTCAGCACCCCTGCTCTCCACACACACACACACACACACACACACACACACACACACTGGGGCATCAGCCATCCACACACACACACACACACACACACTCACTCTGGGGCATCAGCCCTACACACACACACACACATACACTGGGGCATCAGCCATACACACACACACACACACACACACACTCTGGGACATCAGCCATACACACACACACACACACACACACAGGCACCCACCAACCAAGGTGAGGAAGAGGAAGCAGGCTGGGTGTGCTGGGCCACCGCTGGCCTGTGTCTGTTCCAGAACATTTCTCCACTCCCAGGATCCGCCGATCCAGGCGGCCTGTGAGAGTCCCTCGCACGGAGACTTGGGACACAGAACAAGCTCTCCCTGGCAACGCACCGCTTCTCCTCGGGCTCCGTTCTTCTGTCTGTGAAGAGGGGATAGCCATCGTGTCTCAGAGGAGCAGAGCCTGCTCCCCCACTTCCTGACACATCTACTTGGGAGGTTCTGTGCTGGACAAATGAACATGCCATCTTTCATTTTTTAAAGCCTCACAAAAACCTGTTACCAGCATTCTCCTTTTCCTGGCTAGGGCATCTAACCATGGGTTGAATGACCTATCGAAGGTCAGGTGTCTGGGTCTAGGAAGTATTGATTCAGACCCAGGCCGTCTGAATCCAGGGCTCTGGCCCTTCATGACTGGGGTTATACAGTGGCCAGGACTGCCATGCCATTAGGCTGTTCTAGCTGGTTTTGCTCAGTGGATAGAGCGTCGGCCCGTGGATTTAAGGGTCCTGGGTTTGATTCCAGTCAAGAGCACATACATGCCTGTGTTTCATGCCCCATCCCCAGTGGGAGGGCCGTGTGTGTGGGAGGTAGCCGATCAGTGATTCTCATCGTGGATGTTTCTCCCTCCCTTCCTTTCTGAAGTGGGTGAAAAAATATATATATATTTTAAAAAGGCTGTTCTTCCTGGATTATTTCAAGGACGCTCTTGGTGCAAAAGGATGAGGGCCACACGTATCGAACTGGCTTGGCACCTGTGAGCAGGGGGAGCCCCAAGTGCTGGGGTGTGCCAGAAAGATGGGCCATAAAATCCCCCCAACAATCAAGTGTTCGGAGGAGTGGCTACAAGACGAGAACAGCAGGATATGGGTCGTTGCTGAAGCTGGTGATCTTTATAAAGCGGCTCATCCCTGTTGTATTTGTTTTGTATAAGCCAGTGGTTCTCAACCTTCCTAAGGCCGCGACCCTTGCATACAGCTCCTCATGTGGTGGTGACTCCCAACCATGAAATTTTGCTAATGTGATGCATCGTGATGTAAATATCTGCATTTTCCGATGGTCTTAGGCGACCTCTGTGAAAGGGTCGTTCGACCCCCAAAGAGGTCGCGACCCACAGGTTGAGAACCGCTGGTATATGCTATTGTAAATGTCCTTAATAGAATGTTTAGTCAATTAACAACATCCAAAGAGCCATCTTTTCATCACCGGAGCTTTGAACAGCAAAGGCTGAGATGACCTTCAGCCTTGACCCCACCAGGACCTGGGTTGGCTGACTCAGAGCCCTAGAAGGATGAGATGGATGGGGTGGGGATGGGAGGAACAAAGGGTGGGTCAGGTTGGCTAGCTTTTAGGGTGATGTAGTCAGGATACCTCTGGGTAGGGGAAACCTAGTAATTTGCTCCAGTGGGGTACGGTGAGGACCAGCAGGCAGGAGGGGTTTTTGCCGGGGTTGGAGGTGCCTCTGTAAGCATTACTTGGGGCCTGGGAGCCGGGATTCTTACCACCCTGGCAGTTAATCATAATAAAAATAAGCATTTTAAGCACTGATGTTGATTGAGGACTTAATTTATGCTAAAATATGAAAGTTTTGAATGACTCATTTATCCCTAGCCACATTTGTCAACGAAAGAACGACTCTGTGACGGGGGCCCTGTTACCCTGTTACACCAAGAGGAAAGCTGCCAAGCCGGTGTGGCGAACGGGAGCTGGGCCGAATGAGGCTCAGGAGGAGGCCGAGCCTCTCCTAGCACAAGCCCCGCAAGACATAGGCCCCCAGAGAATTTTTTCTTTTTAAATATATTTTATTGATTTTTTACAGAGAGGAAGAGAGAGAGATAGAGAGTTAGAAACATCGATGATGAGAGAGATATCGATCAGCCACCTTCTGCACGTCCCCTACTGGGGATGTGCCCGCAACCAGGATACATGCCCTTGACCGGAATTGAACTTGGGACCTTTCAGTCCGCAGGCCGACGCTCTATCCACTGAGCCAAACCGGTTTCGGCCCCCCAGAGAATTTTACCGAATGATTGAATGAACGAGTGCATGACTGACAGAGAGGATGTGGCTGCCCGACACCCCTGTGGTCCCCAAACTACACGCGGAAGTAGATGGGGGCTGGACCTGGCTCCCAAGCTGGCCACGAAGAAGTCAACATGATGCTCCTCCCTGGTTAGGGCTCTGGCCAGGAGACCCACTTCCATGTCCCCCTGCCTCTGTAGGTGGGACCCCTGCCACTGTGGTGCCTGGGGAGGTCCTTTGGTCCTCATGCAGTTCCCCTTGCCAGGAACATCCTCCCTTTCTCTAGCAAACTCCTACTCACCCTTCAAAACCCGGTTCAGATATCCCTTCTCAGGAAGCCTTCTTGGACCCATCCATCTGAGCGAGAGTCTGCCTTTGGTGTAGTGCCAAAGCCTCTGCTACTGACTGGCTGTTGTTGGTAACCTCAGCTCGTGTTCACTGAGTGTATGATGTTTCTGTTTTATGTGCGTAAATCCCACCGACTCCCCCAACAAGTCGATGAGGTTGGTGCTGTCACCCCATTTTGCTGATGAGGTAGTGGAGGCCTTTGAGAAGTTTGGCAACGTGCCAAGCCAAAGAAGCTAATCACCCGGCTAATGGGTGCTTGAGTGGGCAGGTGACTTAATCTTGGAGCCTCAACACTTTTGATCTTTCTCTCAATGCCTTTTCTCCCATCGTGGGCAGGAAGTGTTGTCTTTATGGCCATCTTCTTAGTGACGGCACATAGTAGGTGCTCAGTGTGGGCTGTGTGTTGACTGAATATCCTTCAGCAAGCCACGAGGGCGCACAGCAGTGGGGAACGGCATCCACACCCGGCGTGGATGCTCGGGAGTGGGAGGAAGCAGGTGGGGGGTGTGGGCGGGGCTCGGCCAGTGCCAGAAGAGATTCGGCTTTGATTCCAACCAGGCTCCCGGCGATGATTCAGTCTTGTGGGGGCGAAATCTCTCTCAGAGCATAAGCGGGCCTCTTTGGTGAGGGAGAAAGCCGCTTTATTATCTCTGCGCATAATTTGAATGGCAGGGAGGAACCAGGGCCTTAATGAATGAACAACATGTGGCCGGGAGCTGTGCCTCCCACCCGCAGGCATGTGGGGTCTGGGCACGGCCAGGAGAGCAGGCTGAGCCACCAGCCAACAAGAACTGCTTGCTGGCTTTAGGTGGGCCTGTGGGGTTTCCCAGGGGCAGTCAGCTTGGATTCCAATCCTGCTATACCACTTAGCATCCATGGGACTTTGGGCAAGTTACTTAACCCCCCTCCCCACCACACACACACACCTCAGTTTCCTCCTCTGTAAGATGGGGATAATCAGAGAGGATTTGATTTACTACCCCTGCTAAGTGCGGAGTATGCTTTCCGGCTCATTTGCTGTTATCTGCTGTCATTACGTACCGTTAGGAACTCAGCGCACGTAGGTAGGTTATCAGCAGCTGCGTTCGTCCCGGGGAGAAGGGCTGGCCCGAGATCCCACAGCGAAGAAGGACCAGATCTCATCCTGAGCCTCAGCCACGTGGTTTCTTGGCCTGCAGGCCCAGAACTTGGGAGGAGAGCTGCGTGTCTCAGGTGGTTGGCCCCATTTCACTCCCAGTTGGTCCTTCGCCAAGGCTCTGAGTTCCCTGACTGGGCAGCAGTGGGGTTCAAGGTCTCTTTGCACCCCTGGAGTCTCTCCAGAGCCTTTGGCCCGTTGCCCTCAGAGGACTCCCAGTCCACCATCCACAGGCTCCGCCCGCCGTGCTGAGACCCCAGATCTGGGGCTTTGCAGATGCAGCTCTGACCTCTGCCAGGACCACCCTCCCTCTGCCAGCCTCGACCATGACCTGGCAGCTGGGAGGGCAGGGGAGGCTGCTCCACCGCCATCCTTCGGGGACCCCTGAACTGCGGAGGATGGGCCTCAGTTCTGGTCCCCTTATCTTTAGGGCGGCCCTGTGTCCTGGTTTGTCAGGATAGTCGTGGTTTATGCCTCTTGTCCCCGTGAAATTTTTTAAAAAATATATTTTATTGATTTTTTACAGAGAGGAAGGGAGAGAGATAGAGAGCTAGAAACATCGATGAGAGAGAGACATTGATCAGCTGCCTCCTGCACGCCCCCTACCGGGGATGTGCCCACAACCAAGATACATGCCCTTGACCGGAATGGAACCTGGGGCCTTTCAGTCCCCAGGCCGACGCTCTATCCACTGAGCCAAACCGGTTTTGGCCAGGTGAAATTATTAAGTGGCTCCTTTCCCAGGCTAAGTATCCCGGTTTGGATGATAGATTATATGGTTGTGCCACTTGTCTCTGTCCTCTCCTCAGCCACCAAGGCCTCAGATGGGACAAGGAAGGCCGTAGGGGTGTGGTTAAACCCGGGCCAGGGCTCAGATACTTCTGGGTTGAGATGGGTTTAACCTCTGGGTGTAACATTGCGGTGCCTCGGTTTCCTCTGCTGGAAACGAGGATGATCAGTGGTCTGCTCTGTTGGGGGCGGGTGAGGATTAAGTGTGAGACTATATGTCAAGCGCTAAGCATGAGCCTGCGGAGAGGGTGCTCGCTCAGTGGCAGTAGTTATTGGTGGTGGGAATGGGGAGTGGCAGGGTTAGATGTGGGATCTGGAATCGGATTCTCTGGGCTCCACTCTGGGCTGTGTCGTTTACTTGCTCGATGGCCCTGGCAAGTTACCTCTTTAAGGCCCAGTCTTCTCATCTGTTTGTGTTCATATGGATTTTAATAACCATCTTCGTACGTTTTCTGTGAGGATTCAATGAGGTTAGACAAGAAATTCACTTCGAACAGGGTGGCCCACAAAGTGGATGCTGAATTGCTGCTAGCTGTTGTTGTCGTTGAAGTTACATTCGTGCAGGCCCAGAACTTGGGGCCAGTGTATGAGTTTCTTATTGCGATCGTAAACATTACCGCAAACTCGGTGGCATAAAACAACACCAGTTTGTTAGCATACAGTCTGGAGGCTGGAAGAAAGACCATCATGGATCTAACGGATCTAAAGTCAAGGTGTTGCCAGAGTTGCGTTTCTCCTGGAGGCTCCCATTTTCCAGGTTCCAGAGTCACCCCGTGGCTCCAGCCGCCACTTCCATCGCCACTTCCCTCTGACTCTGCCGCTCTGATCTCGCTCTTGGAAGGGCTCTTGTGTCAAGACCTCTTCCAAAGGCCTTCTCAATAATCTGAATTATTTCCCCATCTCAGGATCCTTAATTTAATCAGACCTGCAAAATCCCTCTTGTCACCTAAGATAATATATGGACAGGTGCCAGGGATTCAGACGTGTGCATGTTTGGGGGACCATGTTCATCTTATCACAGCCAGAAGAAGGGGGTCTGGCCTATATTTAGGAGTGGTAGTTAGAGAGCCTCTGGTCTCCCCCTGTATATCAGTTGGGGTCCCCTTGAACCTGCGGCATGACACCAGCCCTGTGACATTGGGGTTGTTGGTGGGCCCTTGACTTTCATTTGATCTTTGTAGGGTCCTCAGAGACACCCCCACTTCCAGGGTGCCTTACCCATTCTCAGAGACCTATGGAATCCTTGAAACCTGAGTAAAAGGTTTACCGGCTCCCAAGTGGGGATTATTTCACTAATTCTTTACATTTGTAAAGAATTAGTGAAATAGCCGAAGCCGGTTTTGCTCAGTGGATAGAGCGTCGGCCTGCAGACTGAAAGGTCCCAGGTTCGTTTCCGTTCAAGGGCATGTATCCTGGTTGTGGGCACATCCCTAGTAGGGGGCGTGCAGGAGGTGGCTTATTGATGTCTCTCGTCGATGTTTCTGACTCTCTATCCCTCTTCCTTCCTCTCTGTGAAAAATCAATAAAATATTTTAAAAAAAAGGATTAGTGAAATGTCTGCACAGTGTCCCATGACATTTGCTGTGTAACCAACCAGCCCCAATGCACTGGCTTAAAGCATAGTGATTGTAATTGCTCGTGATGCTGTGAGCAGGGGCTCTGCTGGGCGGTTCTTCTGCTGATCTGGCCTCCGGTCACTCATGTGACCACAGCCTCTGCGGGCTGGGCTGGTCTGCAGAGTCCAGACAGCCTTCCTTGGGGTGCTGGGTTTGGGCGCTGGCTGTGGCCTGGGTTTCTTCTCCAGGGGGACCTTCATCCTCCGGGAGGCTAGCTTGGGCTTCTGGATGCCGTGGCCTCAGAGCAGCGAGAGGAGGAGAGAGAAGGCCACGAGGCCTCGAGACCTTCCTGAGAGTCTGTATCATCCAGTGTCTGCTGCACGCTGTGGACACAGGGAAGTTATGTTGGCTCCTGGCAGATTTTCCCCGGCGTTTCTGCTGGGATAGGTCAGGACACGCTTAATTGCACTAAAGAGCAATAGGTGAGGAGCTGAGGACAAAGCAGAAAAGCCCCAAGTGCACCTTCCCCTTTAAGCCCTTTGGGGAAGCGAGAGGGCAGGAGCGGAAGGCGTTACTCTGTGAGGAAACAGCGGGGGCAGGTGACAGCCCAGGGGGGGGCTTGCAGGTGACAGTCTAGCATGGTCTCTGGAAGAAGCGAGGACCCCGGGGGCCTTCATCTCAGCAGAGGAACATCAGCCAGCGGTGTCCTCACCGTGGATCAGGGTCCAGGCCCGGCAGGCGCCCCGCCCCGGGATGTTACCAGAGCCACTGCTGTTTTGGGACGTGACCAGACTGGTAGCTGTTGAGTGATACCCACCGTCACTATGTCCCCCATGAACGCTAGTATTTTTAGTGTGTGATTTTGCAGAATATGAAGAGTTTTGGGAAAAGAGACCTCGGTAGAGCAGAAATGCTTGTGTTTCTATTTGCTGAAGGGTACGTGCCCCTTTAAAAATGTGTGTGCTGTTGCCCTGGCCAGGTGGCTCCGTTGCTTGAGCGTCGTCCCATGCATCCAGAGGTCACCGGCTCCCTTCCCACCAGGACACATGCCTGGTTGCAGCCCCATCTCTGGGAGGAGGCTTGCAAGCGGCGGCCGGTTGATGTTTCTCTCCCTCCCCCTTCCTCTCCCTTTGAAAAAACCAGTAAAGACATATTTTTCAAAAGTGTTTATGCTTTTGGGGGCCCCAAAAGACGGCCACCAGGGAGAACCTCTGGCCGCTTACCTTCACCTCATTGTCTGAGCACATTCCCTGAACTGTTGAGGCTGTTTGACTTCCCAGATGTTGAGCATGTTTTGGGGGTAGTTTTGCCGACTACCTCCTAGTTTTGCTGTCAGAAGCAGATGCTCGCTGAAACTGGTTTGGCTCAGTGGATAGAGCGTTGGCCTGTGGACTGAAGGGTCCCAGGTTCAATTCCCGTCAAGGGCATGTATCTTGGTGCAGTCACATCCCCAGTAGGGGGCGTGCAGGAGGCGGCTGATTGATGTCTCTCTCTCATCGATATTTCTAACTCTCTATCCTTCTCCCATCCTCTCTGTAAGAAATCAATAAAATATCTTTAAAAAAAAAAAAAAGAAGAAAAAGAAGAAGAAGCAGATGCTCCAGGAAGGTAGTAAGTTCTGTAGGAGGGAGCCCCTGTTCCATTGGTCCCCTCAGTCCCCCAAATCTCACAGGGAAGTGGGTTTTGCTAGGGCCCCTTGTTTCCCATGAACTGGCCAAAGAAGTGATCTCCTTTGCTGCCTTCTGTTTTTATCAATCAGACCTGGAGCCGTGGTTTCTGTACCCAGACTCCCGACTCCTGTTTGGGACCCAGACGTTGGGGCTCAGGCCTGCTGACTAAATGGCCTTGAGCTGGCCTCTCGCTGTCCCTCATGGGCCTGTAGCCACTTCCTTCCTTTGTCGTCCTTTCCTCGTCCTTGAGGGGCTCTCTCTGCGGTTGGGAGGGGAAGCTGTTGAAGCACAAACACCGGGAGTCGGGTTCCCCGGGCAGAGATGGGAGCGCAGAAAGCAGAGCTGGGAGGCGGCGTCCACAGCCCAGCGGGACCCGTGTTGTCCAGGGTCTGGGCGGGCCTACCCTCCCATCTTACAGACGGGCAAACTGAGGCCAGGGAAGGGAAGCTCGGCAAAGCCAGGGTAGGAGTCTAGATCAGGAGACTCTCTCTCCTGCTTCCCAGCGGAACCCAGAGATGGATGGCCGCAGAATCCCTCTCAGCACTGCAAACCCTGACCCCGACCCTGACCCTGATCCTGACCCGCTGCAGCCCCTTTGAATCAGTCCGAGGTGGCACATGGATCTAAACTCTTTGCCATTAATAATTCCGTGACTCGTCCCTCCCTGCAGGAGGCACATTTTAAAAGAGTGTTTGGCCCTGACCGGTTTGGCTCAGTGGATAGAGCGTCGGCCTGGGGACTGCAAGGTCCCGGGATCAGTTCCAGTCAAGGGCATGTATCTTGGTTGTGGGCACATCCCCAGTGGGAGGTGTGCAGGAGGCGGCTGATCGATGTCTCTCTCTCATTGATGTCTCCAACTCTCTCTCCCTCTCTCTTCCTCTCTGTAAAAAATCAATAAAATATATTAAAAAAAAAAAAAAAGAGCGTTTGAAGACATAGTGCTGAGCCAGAGGAGCGAGGAGCCAGATCTAGTGGTGGTGCACACGAGTCCTTCATGGTAGACCCCAGGCACAACCTCTTCTCCGTGCTCACATGTCCCTTCAGTTGGCATAGGGGTGGCTCATCCTTGCGGCCTGGCCTCTGCCAGATGCTTGTTTGAGAAGACTGTGAAGTGGCATTTTTGGTTGCAGGTAACTGAACCTCTTCTAGCTAAAGAAAGCCAAAAGGAGATTTTAGAGGGAGGAACGGGGGGAGGATCGGGTAGGGGAGGGGGAGCTCTGGAACTTGGGCCTGTGAGCCTGGAGTTCTCTCTGCACCCCCTGCTTCAGACACGGGAGAGGGGCTGTCTTGGACCGTCCAGCCCCAACCGAGTCTTTGCATGACTGGGGCTGCGTGCGTGGACCCAAGGTGAGCAAAGCCTAAACTGCAGCGTGCTGTGCAAAGGCTGGTTGTTACGTTAAGCCACTAAATCTTGGAGTTAATTTTTTCCCCTTCATAGCAATAGATAACTGAGACAGTCCTGTGTTCCTTTCTTAAGTGAGTTGGATATAGTAGGCAGTAGGTTTAATTAAAATGTTTTTGTGTCCATCCCGGGCAAAATCAAAACGTGACCACACTGTGCCAGGCCCTCAGCCTGCAGGGGACTTCACTGCTTGGTGGGTTGAGGCATCGAGGAACCACCAACTAGGACCTGCGGTGCCGGTTTGGGACTTGATCGGCCATGAGCACTTAGTGCGGCTTTTTCTGACTCCGGTGATCAGAGTGAGAAATGGGGGGAGCTGGGGCGGGAAGGTGGAGGCCGTTGGTGTCCTGTGAGCCAATCTGCTGAAGAACCAGAATCCTAGAAAGTGGCAGTGGCCTTAAGAGCACACGGCGGCTCTGTGCCAGCTTAGGGTCCTGGTCTCTCAGGGCAAGCTAAGGCCCTGCCGGTCTGCTTGGGGTACTGGATGAGGGAGGTCGAGGACGGGCACATTGGGGTGCGGCACCCAGCCTGGGCCTGGTGGTATCAGGGCACCCCTGGAGGGCGCTTAGGAAGCAGGGATTGTCTGCCCCTGGGTACCAAGTTCTGGGAGAGAGTGGCGAGCAGAGGTGCCAAAGACCCAGCAGAGACCTGATCCTGCTGGGGTTTGTCAGGTCCCGGCAGACCTGTCTCAGGAGAAGCTTGTGGGGGTGTACACGTGTGCGCACATGCTTGCGTGTACTTACACGCACACATGTGCACATGTAAGTATGCTTGTGCATGCACGTGTGGCAAGAGGGAGAGGCAGTAACAGAGATGGAGGAGAGGGCGGGAGACAGGGAGAGACTGAGAGATGTTAAAACTTCTGTAGGTCTCTTCTGGGGGTTCCAGCGTGAACCCACAGGGTGGGGCTGGATGATGCCCCTGGAGTCCGCCCACTGCTGTGCTCGGCCCCTCCCTGCGCCTTCGCTGGTGAGACCCGCGGTCCGCTGGCCGGGGACTGGCCAGACTGCTCGCTCAGGAAGGAAGACGGCGGCAGGACGGGATTTATCAAGGCGCCGGAGGAATGTCAGCACGCCCTTTGCCCTTTGCCCTAGTTACATTCTGTGTCTCAGCCCTGCGTGTGGAAGGAAAAACAGGCTTTCTCAGCAGGTGGTATTTTTCCTGGGCAGAGGTCGGACAGAACACAGAGGTGCCGCGGGGGCCTGGGAATCTTCATGGGAGGGGAGGCGGCAGAGGGCGGGCCCCTTCTTAATGAAATGCCAGCCGCGAGGCCCAGAGAAGCTGCAGACCGCAAACACAGAGGCCACAGCTGCAGGGACCGTGGCGGAGGCATGGCCCAGCTCCTCCTGTGACTCAGGAGGACTCATCGGGGATTCCCACGTCCCCAGGCAGCAGCCCCTCAGCCCCTCGCGCCAGCAAAGCCCCCACTCCCCGTTCCCGCCTCTCCCCACCCCTGTTCACAGCCGGGTTCTCTGCAGAGAGAACTGGGAAACGGGTTTCCGGCTGTGACTGTGCTTACAAGTCAAGGTGACCCTCCCTGCCCACCTCCCCCCGTCACAACCCTTCGGGCCAGAGCCGATCGGGGGCCATATGGTCAGCGCACGGCCGGCTCCAGGCGTGTTCCCAAATTAGGCAACGGAACCCCAGGACTCGAAGCAGCGTCAGTGACTAAAGGGGTCAGCCCAGGCTGCGAAAGGCGGGAGCCAGCGAGGCGGCCAGGCCTGGGAGCCCGGGGTGGCCGGGGGCCCTCGCAGAGCTGTCCCTGTCCCCATCCCATCCCCATCCCATCCCCATCCCCATCCCCATCCCCATCCCATCCCCGCCTGCAGGGAGCCAGGGTTTCTGCTTTGGCACCGCACGTGGCCCACCGCACACAGGGGGCATTTGGGAACATTTGGGGGGCTGAGTTTTTTGTTGTTGTTGTTGTTTAGAGGTCTTTATTTCATTTTTATAAAATCCGAGCTGGCTGTGAACACCAGGGTTACAGCAACAGCTCAAGGAAGCGGGGGGATTATCTACTGGTCCTCGCCTCCCCGGGTCAGGGCGAAGGGGGTTTCATGGCAACAGCTGTGACCTCTCAGCTCCAGTCAAGGCACGTGGCTCAGGCAGGGGCAGGCTGAAAATAGAGCAGGAAGGAAGCTTCTGAGGACCAGACATGGGGGGATGGGGTTTGAGTATTGAAGCCAGAAGCAGCACCCAAAAAGCATAGCTCCTCTCCTGGGCCTGGAGGAGGCGGGGCCACGGCATCTGGGGAGCCCCTTCCAGGCGGGCGGGTCCCTGAGCTGTGCTCAGGCCTTGGGCAGCCCTGGGAACTCCTGAACTTCTAAAGTCCTGGGGTCACTGGGGCGGCTTAAGGGGCAGAGAGGTGGCCCCCACGGTTGGAAGCCACTGGTCACGGGCTGATGGAGGCTGGGGTCCCCGTGCAGGAAGCAGGAGCCGGCAGCGGCCTGGGGCGGGACCAGCACCGTGGCCAGGCAGCAGGGCCCCCACTGCTCGCCCCGCCAGCCCTCCCCTCGGCCCTCACGCCATCTGGGCAGGTGCTGGGCGCACACAGTGCTAACTTAGGTTCTCACGACCAAAGCATTCCACGTTCATCCTGGAAAAGAGAATCCGAAGGAAGAACGGAGGAAACAGCCAGGACCCCACCCCCAGAGGCTGCCCTAACCTCGGGGCTCAGCCTTGCAGACTTGCCCGGCGGAAGGAGACAGAGTCAATCACCACGGGGCAGGGGGACCAACTTCCTTCAGAGACCAGGACACAGAGGCTGGAGAATGATGGTTTACCGGAAGGAGTGGGTGTTAGACATGATGCTTTCTGGGCCTGAAGTGTTTCTTCAGCGCCCCTGTCGTGGGTCATTTCTGTAACACCCCCCCCCATACCCCATACTTCTGTGACACCCCCCATCCTTCTGTAACACCCCTCCATACTTCTGTAACTTTCCCCGCCTTAAGAAAGCCACACCCATGGCCCCCTGATTCTGGACACCAAACGCCCAGGGAGCAGGATGGTCGGGCTCCAGATGCAGGCATCTGGCCAGCGGGGCGGGGCCGGCTGGAGGGCAGCCGTGAGGGTCGGCTCCTCCCCTGGGAAGGACAGGGGCCTCTTGTCCCCGCCGACGGGTGCACGAGACAGGCTGAGGGGATGGCTGACGGCCTTCCAGATGGCAGAGAACAGCCCAGCTGGCACAGCCGGCTGTTTGGGGGCAGTAATGATGTGGGGTGCGGTGGTGAGGGGCTAATGGAGGTGTCTGACTGGTTAGAGATGATATAAAGGGCAGCACAGCCGAAACCGGTTTGGCTCAGTGGATAGAGCGTCGGCCTGGGGACTGCAAGGTCCCAGGTTCGATTCCGGTCCAGGGCATGTACATTGGTGGCAGGCACATCCCCAGTGGGGGGCGTGCAGGAGGCGGCTGATTGATATCTTCTCTCTCATCGATGTTTCTGGCTTTCTATCCCTTTCCCTTCCTCTCTGTGAAAAATCAATAAAATATATTAATAAATAAATAAAGGGCAGTAGAGAACCACAGTAGGTGCTTGTGGCTGGAGGTAACCTGATGAAATTGCTGGTTGTGACAGGATCCAGGGGGGCTGCCTGGAGTCGGAGTATAAACCTCTGGAGAGCTCTCCACCCCGCCCTGCCCTGCCCTGCCGTGGCTCATGCTGATCCTCTGCCTGCTGTTCCCTCCCATCTTGTTTGCTCAGCCGACTGACTTGCCCTTCAAGATGCCAGTCAAGCACCCCTGCCCTGGGGGCCTCCCGCACCCTGACCCCCCTGTGGCACTCCCCATGGGTCTAAAGAGGGTGTTAGTGTTCTTAATGACAGCACTTAAACTGAGAACTGAGAACTAACGGTGGGGCCTCACAAATTGAATGCACGTGTGTGTTCACTAGACAAGACGAAGGGCAGCCTGGGGGAAGGTCAAGGAGGGCATGGCCGGACCCACAGGGGGTGGGGGGAATGGGGGCCGTGCCCCATGGCCTGGGCCTTCCAGCGGGAGAGCTTGCTGGTGCTGCCCAAGTCTTGCCCTGCTTCCCTCTGTGTGGTTAGCTTCCCAGAGGCCTCTGGTCCACTCACCCCAAACGTCCCCCCGAGTTGTGGGTGCGCTTTCAGGACCCTCCTCGGTCTGGGGGAGAGAAAGTGAGGGGGCAGGGTGGGGAGGAGAACAGGCCTGAGCCGGCTCCTGCCTCCAGCTCCCTCCTCCCAGGCAGGCATTCCTGTGGACACCTCCCAGCGGTCACCTCCAGAGGGAGGTCAGCACTCTTGACATTCCAGGCTCGGGAGGGGGTGCCTGCGGGAGCCAGGGCTCACCCTGCATCCCGAGCGCTCGCTCTGCAGTGGGGTGGCCACTGATTAACCGGGCTCCAGCTGCAGCTCTGAAAGTGAAAAAAACGGTGTGGCTCAGTGGAGAGAGCGTCGGCCTGCGGACTGAAAGGTCTCAGGTTCGATTCCGGTCAAGGGCATGTATCCTGGTTGCAGGCACATCCCCTGTAGGGGGCGTGCAGGAGGTGGCTGATCAATGTCTCTCTCTCATCGATGTTTCTAACTCTCTGTCCCTCTCCCTTCCTCTCTGTAAAAACTCAATAAAATATATTTTTTTAAAAAAAGAGAGAGAACAGCGACGCCAGAAAAACGCCTGCATGGCTGGCTTCAGGAAGCGGGTGGCCTGCACCCTGGTGGGGGGGAGGGGGTGGGGGTGGTGGGCAGCGGTGCAGAAGAGCCACGGGCAGACCACCTGGGCTCTCGGATGCCCCAGACACCTCTCCTAAGTCCATGCTCGGGCAGCGGGCCATCGACGGGTGGCGAGGGTGCAGTGTCGCCTGCCCCGGACCTCGGTTCTTACTGCCCTGGCCTTGCCGGGGCCGGAGCGGGGTCCTGGAGCCAAGGGCACCGAAGCCCACGTGTGGCAGTACCCACGCCAGCACCTGTGTGTGTGGCACCCATGATGGGTCTGAAGAGGCCGGGGCCACCTGGGTGGCCTCCCTCCCCATGACCCCCCCCACACAGAACGTGGATTATTCCCTGGAACTCCGGCAGCGTATGAAGTGGGGGGGCCCCCGCTAGCCTGGTCACGCTGCTTGGCCTTAGAGGGGTCAGGGGGCCCCCTGGGGACCTTGTGGGTCCCCCAGCTTGGCGGTTCCGCCCCTGCTCTCTGGAGCAGCCCGAGGAAGTAAATTGCGTTTCCCAGAAAGCCCATTTCTAGTTCTTGGGAAAAGACTCTGAGCGGATCTGGTCCTCAGGGGACTCGTTCATTGGTTTTCTTTTTCTCTCTCTTTACCGTTCTGGAAGCAGAGACTCTATTTTCGCTCCCTTCAAGGGTGGTTACTCTTTAAATTTGGCCAGACATGCTCAGCCAAGTCTAAAGTTAAGATTTTTTTATAATTTAACTTTTTAAAAAAATATATATTTTATCGAATTTTTACAGAGAGGAAGGGAGAGAGAGGGACAGAGAGCTAGAAACATGGATGAGAGAGAGACATCGATCAGCTGCCTCCTGCACACTCTCCACCGGGGATGTGCCTGCAACCAAGGTACATGCCCCTGACCAGAATCGAACCTGGGACCTTTCAGTCCGCAGGCCGAAGCTCTATCCACTGAGCCACACCAGTTTCGGCTAAAGTTAGGATTTTAACCCAGCTTACTGCTGCTTCCTGGGTAAGAAGGGCAGTCTGCCATTGAAGGTTTTGTATCAAAAAGGAAAACGCATGGGATTTTTAAACTTAGGAAGTCTTCGAGAGTCCTGGACAGGGCTTGCCTTATGCCCATCAGGTGAGGGATGCTCTGCGTGCAGGTGCCAGGGCCGCCTGTGCTGAGGGCATTTGGTTCCCAGGGGTGACCACCACCCCCCGCCGGGGCAGCCCTCTGCCAAGCTGCAGTGGGTGGTCCAGGCTGGGCCTCCCCTATGGAGGGCCTCTGGCATTGGCCTTCTCTCGCCTTTGACCTGGAAGCAGCCATCTCTCCGACCGGCTCCGGCCGCAGGCCCCGGCTCAGCAGTTTCCGGAAGGATGTCTGAACGCCGGCGTGGCTTGTCCTCCTGACAGAATGAGGCCGCCACTCCACCGCCGGCTGCTTGTGGAGCGGGTCACCGGGCACCTCCTGGCACTGCTTCTGGTTACCGGGCGAATGCTTATCTGCGGGGGAAGCGCCCACAAGTCCTCTGTCCCCAGCCCGCCGGCGGGATGGGGCTGGGCATCCAGCTCCGGCCAGCTGGCAGCCTCTGTCCGGGCATCTAGGGGAAAAGTGAGAACCCAGCCGCTGGCTGGGCGCTGTCCCTGCCCTGGCCGGCCTGCCCGTGCTGCAGAGAGCAGGGTGTCTGGGGAGAGGCCAGTGCCAGCCATTGCCACTGGCGCGGTCAGAGTCTCTGGGGGGGACAGGCCTGCAGACCTGCTGCGGAGTCGCCAGGTGGAGAGGGGAGCCTCTGCCGGAGGGAGGCCGAGGGAGGGTAGGGGAACCATTTTCCTTACAACGTGGCTGTCGGCAGCCCTTTGATATGTTTTAATGGAGATGAAAGTCACATATAAAATTCACCGCTTCACAGCGTACAGTTCAGTGGTTCTTTTATGTCCACGGGGTTGTGCAACCCCCACCGCTGTCAAATTCCGGAACATTTCCATCCCCCTCCGCAGACACCCCTGCCCGCTAGCACTGGCTCCCAATCCGCCTGCCTCCAGTCGCCGCTCCACTGCCCGGGGCTGCAGGTTGGCCGTGGTACCCAGGCGGGCCAGGGACAGAGTCCGGGGGCCTGGGCTGGAATGCGGGAGGGGAAGGACCTGGGCTCGGGAGACGGGCACTTCCAGGGTGCCTTCAGGAAGGTGCTTACCCTCCCTCCGCCTCGGTGGAGCGGTTCAATTGAGGACGTGGCCGTTTTCTCAGCCGGAGTTGGACCAGTTTGATGATGATGATGGTGGGGGTGGCGGTGAGAGAGATGATGATACATAACATTTATAATTTATGGAGTGTTCCTCCTGCACCAGGTTGTATAGATTTTATTTTATTGATTTGTGTGTTATTTTTCTAGCAATCTTAGGAAGTCTGTCACCCTCAACCCATTTTCCAGGTGGAGCAAACGGAGGCCCCGGGAGGCCGAGTTCACGGACACCCAGTGATAGAGGCCCTGGGGATGGGGATCCCGCTCAGCCAGGTCCCGGATCTGGGAAGGGGCCATGCTAGGATTTCCCGACTCTGAACCCCGGTGTTGTCAGCAGCAGCTCCCCCCTCACCCTGACCTGGGATTGGAAGAAAGCGGGCTTTTGCCATGTTCAGTTTCAGAGCCCAAGGAGGCCGGAGCCACACAATCCTCTGCGCCCCGAGAGAGCCAGCCTGAGCCGGGAGAGCCCGTGGCCGTGGCCTCCTGCCTGCCTGCCTGCAGGCGGCGTGTTCATCTGGGCCCGGGAGTCGCGTGGGCATCTCTCAGTGGCTCATCTTCCCAGAGAAACGTGCCTGTGGAGACCTGGTGCTGGGGCTGGTCTAGGGGTACAGGCTCGGGGAAGGAGAGCCCCACCCCAGGAACCCCAGCTTTGCTTCCTCATCTGCAGAATGGGAATACAGTGGTACCTCGAGATACGAGTGCCCTAACATGCGAGATTTTTGAGATACGAGCCGTCGAGCGAGCGATTTTTGCTTTGAAATACGAGCAACAGTTGAGATAGGAGTCATCGCGCAGATCGGCCGGCTGCACACGACCCACCCGTTTACCGCGACTCGAGCGTCTCATAGTTTCCCACGCCTCAAGGTCACCGAACGAATTAAACTCGTATCTCGAGGTACCACTGTAATCACCACCTCCCAGCCCCCTAACAGCAGGGTCCCATGAGCGACGCCCTTAAGGCTCCTAGCTTGGTGTGAAATTCACAGTCAGTGGGTGCTGGCCACCATAGCTTTCCTGGCAGGTTTCTGGGTTTTGTGCATTTCCCATCATTTCACGTTAATAAGATGAGTTTGAACAAACTTGCGAAAGAGCCTACAGTAAAAAGTGTCCAAGAACTTGACCCTGTGAAGGAATTCAGCAAGTGGTGGGCGGGGCTGTTATTTATGCCGAGGGTTACTTAGGGTTTCTTCTGCATTTTGCCTCCTGGGTTCACGGACACACAGTGACAGAGGCCCTGGGGATGGGGATCCCGCTTCCCAGGGTGAAGGCAAGGCCAGAGAGGCGAGGCAGCTCCTTGTGGCCCCTGAGGATCCACACCTGTGGCTCTCTCCCCGCCTCGCCCCATTCTGCATCGTCACCAGGAGCTGTTTTCTTTTCCTTACCTTCCTCTAAGACAGCGGTTCTCAACCTGTGGGTCGTGACCTGTTTTCTGATGGTCTGAGGCTCTACAGCAGTGACCCACAGGTTGAGAACCACTAGCAGGGTCGCCTAAGACCACGGGAAAACACAGATATTTACATTACGATTCACCACAACACGAGGAACTGTATTAAATGGTCGCAGCATTAGAAAGGTTGAGAACCACTGCTCTAAGAACTTGGGCTTTGCTTCTGTTCTAGTTCTGAGGAGACATATCCTAGACCCTGTGGCCCAACCTGGCTGCCCTGCCTGAGCATGGAGGCCACTGTGCCTATATCCTGGGCCCCCACAGGGACCACCTTCCCCCCACCGCTCCCCTCCCAGCTTAGAGCGTGTTCTTAGTACAGAGGGTCCCAGCACTGACACTGGTATTTCACCCCCTGGAGAGAAGATGCCAAGACCTTCCTCACTGATGCTTCCTGCCCCTCCCATATGGCCATGGGAGCCCTGTGAGTCTGAACAAAGCAAAATGGGTGTGTCCTGCCCCTTAAAGAGACCCTGCTTCTCTGCAGGGCCAGGCTCTGGTTTCTCAGAACACCGAGGGGCTCAGCAGCGATAGGGTGGGGGGAGGGGAAGTGGAGGGACCATCACTGGCCTCTTCTGTGGCCCTGGGTTCGCAGAGGGGTTTCAAAGTCAAGGAAGGCCCTGAGGCTGGGCTGGAGCCAGTTGGTGGCTGGATGCCTCCTTTGCTGTCTGCAAGGGTAACGGTCGAGCCAGCAAAATTCAGACTCCTTCAGGGCTGTTCAGATTCATCCCTACAGCCTCAGCCCCAGAAAAGGCAGCTGGACATGTACCCCCTCATCCACTCCCAGACCCAGGCCCGAAACATCCCCAAGGTTCCAAAGGGCAAACTGAGTAGGTCTAATGCAGGCATGTTCTCAAGAGTTGGATCATTTGTTTGATAAAAAGTCTGCGGAGCCTACCTGCTCTCTGTAGAAGAAAAATATTGTCTTGCCCTCCTGAAGGACATGTAACGGGTGTATTAAAGCAGCCACTCTTTGGTTACGGAGAACCTAAAACATACAGAAGTAGGGTAAATACTGTATGGAGCATCCGTGAATATCAGGCATCATCTTGTTTCATCTGTCAACATTTCAGAAGGCGTCTCGAAAGTATCATGGCTCTTAAACATTTCATAA
This sequence comes from Lasiurus cinereus, assembly GCA_011751065.1. Lineage (NCBI taxonomy): Eukaryota > Metazoa > Chordata > Mammalia > Chiroptera > Vespertilionidae > Lasiurus > Lasiurus cinereus. The sequence goes on from JAAGEH010000038.1 coordinate 6,336,575, forward strand.
CTATGCCACTAACGGTAATTTATTAATATTATCAACATCTGGTCAGTGTTTATAATCCAGACCATTTCCACTTGTCTCACAAGTGAAGTAAATTTTTCTCTTCCCTGGGATCGTGATCCATGAAAGGCCCGTGCGTTGCAGGGACTGCAGTGGCTCCGTGTTTTAAGCTGGGGCGATCTGTCTCAGGCAGGTCGGGGTGGGCTGGGGGGAGGGGAAGGTGGGTACAGGGGTGGGGGAGCTCATTAGCAATGCAAATTTCCTGCCGTCCTGGACCAATTGGAGTAGAAACTCTGGGGGTGGGGCCAGCCATGTGTTTTAACCTGGGCTCTGGGTGATTCTAAAGCACTTTCAAGTTTGAGAACCTCTAATCCTTAGTTTCCCCTCCTCTGTTCCCACATATTTTCCTTGTAAATTTTTTTTTTTTTTGAGAAACCTGGCTGTTGTCCTTTGCGTTGCCTCCAGGCCAGGTTTTGCCAGTTGACCTGGGATTATAGGTGCTGATGACCAAATTCTGTTCCTCCCTCCTCCAACAGAGGAGGGTGCCCTGGAGGATGAGGCGGAAGTGGGGCTCCCGATTTGCTGAATACAATTCATGAAAATTAGCAGGAAGACCTGTCACCTCCCCCAGCCTCGGCCCAGACACACATATGCATGTGAACCTGTGGTTGACAGAGACAGCGAACCGCCCCAATCACCATCTGGGATTAGGGGGGTCGGGATCTCACTGTCTCGGGGGAATGCCAGCTGCCCCAGTTTGCTCTCCCGGGGGCAGCTCACTCCTGAACCATCTGGGCTGGGGGTGGGGTGGGGGGTAACTGGAAGATGCTGCCCAGGGCCAGGACGGGCCCGGCACCACCTCTCACTCGGAGCCCGTGCCAGGTGCCGTGGTCTCTGCCAGGGCGAATGCTCATTTCCATAATGACTGTTGAGCATCGGGAGAGCGACCCTTCCACACTTGGTATTCTTTGCAGCCAGGAGGGTCTCCCGGTTCACGCCATAAAATTTCCATTTACTCTGGACATCAGCTGAGATGAGTTAAAAAAAAATCCATAAATTATTTACTGAAATGGCTGTTCAGCTTACGGTAATAATGCATTAGTTCAGCTGGCCAGGCAGCCTGTTAGAGGGTAATAAATTTCTTTTATTTTCCTTTTTAGAAGATATCTGCCGGTAACCTACACATGACCTTGCACTGATCAGTTTTCAGAAATGACACCACAGGCAGGCAGGCAGGGAGGGCGTGTGAGGAGAGAGAAGGGGAGAGCCTTTTTCAGGAAGCCCGACTCTCGGCAGATGTCAGCCGGGAGGAGGAGAGAATGAAAACGTCTATTGCATGTTTAAAGCATAACGACCTTAAAAGTCCTCCTTTTCGCCGAAACCGGTTTGGCTCAGTGGATAGAGCGTCGGCCTGCGAACTGAAAGGTCCCAGGTTCGATTCCGGTCAAGGGCATGTACCTTGGTTGCGGGCACATCCCCAATATGGGGCATGCAGGAGGCAGCTGATCGATGTCTCTCTCTCATCGATGTTTCTAACTCTCTATCCCTTTCCCTTCCTCTCTGTAAAAAATCAATAAAATAAAAAGTCCTCCTTTTCCGTTTTTTATTTTATTTTTACTTTTTTTTAGAGCGAGAGAGAGTGAGAAAGGGCGAGGTAGAGAGAGAAAACCTCCATGTGAGAGTGAAATAGCCAACATCCATCGCCCGCCTCCTGCACGCCTCCTACCAGGGAGTCACCATTGTTAAGACCACTGGTCATTTTCGCCTGAGCCAGGAGCCTTCTAGAATAAAGACCTGTCTTCATCCTTTAAAATGTGTTTATGGAGCAGGATCGATTTCCTGTATCTCGGCAAGTCTACAGTCCTGCTCCCGGCCATTTGCTGACGAATGTCTCCAGCAGAGGAGAGCAACAAGCGAGTTGCTGAGTTATGGCCGTCTCTGACATACCTCTATCCAGCCCATTTTTATTTTCAGAACCGATGCTTTGATTAAAACCATGAGGGCCCGGGGCAAGTACAGTGTGTCTGAGTTTTATGTCTCGCATTTTATAGCAGGAGCCCCGTTGAAACCCGTTTTTTTAATTTTTATACCACGAAGGCGAGCGCAATGAGCATTAACCTCACAAGCTAAACTAGTTCCTCCTCAACTCCCTGGTTTGAGGCTCTAAAAAAAAATCCCAAGCCAGACTTTTACTTAATTTATATCCTTTAATTTGCTGCAAAAATATTTTAATATTTTTACCCCCTTTTGCTGCCAAAATTATTTTAAAAGTGATGTGTTGGGGGTTGGGTCCCAGGTTAAGAGTGAACCCAGAAACCGCCAAAACAACTCATTGTGACATACACTCAACTAAAAAGGATCGCACAGTAAATCTACCAGACAGAAGTGCCGTTAAATTAGCTAAAATTAGTAAAAAAGGAGACTGGATAGTCATTCTCTGTTGGTCGACCAGAAAGCTGCAGTGTCCCTTCTCATAAAACCGTGGTTGTGTGGCTCAGAGTTTGCGTTCCCGAAATGGTGTTTTCCCCATTTTTTGATGTGAAAGCATCAAATCCCTTTGCGTTACTGCATTTCAGGGTAACTTAGTGCTGGAAGGGTGAGATGCTTTGAATGTCTGCTTAAATCTACTTGGAACAGTGTGGTAGGTTTTTTTTCAAACTCCCCGAGTTTCTTAGCTTTACCCACGACTACACTCCCTGGCAAAGTGTTTTCCTTTCATCTCTCCTCCTCTCCCTACCTTCACAGGTGGGTCTCGGTTTCTTTTCATCAGCTCCTTTCTCTCCTCCACCCTGCACTCTGCAAATCTCCATTCTTGTCGGGCTAAAAGCTTTGCCTTTCTCTCCTCCTCCCGATGTGCCCATGTCGCCCTGTGAATACTGACCTGGCATATCACATAGGTGGGAGCAGTCACGGGCAGATGCTATTGTACTGGCTTTGCAGAGAAGCATAAACGGGGCCGCAGCTAATGACAGAATGTCTTACGGGGGACCGTGGCCTCTGTGTATTGGGAGCCAGGTCATACGACATGTGCTTTGTACAGATAGACACCTCATGCATCAACTCTCTCTCGTTGTCTGTTAGCATAGATCTGTCAAGTGCTCTTAGATCAGTAGATAATACTCCACTGACCCCCTTGTCTTTATTCCTAAGCACTTATTTATTGAATGGAAGCCCTCAAGCTTTACTGGGGCTCACAGCGTGCCAGAAACTTTCCATATCCCTCAGGGCTAAAGGAGGTTCTTCCAGGGTCTTTTCCCCAATAATTAAAAAAAAAAAATTTGTTGTTGTTTTGTTCATCTTCACCTGAGATATTTTTTCCATTGATTTTGAGAATGGAAGGGAAGGGGAGAGACAGAGAGAGAGAATTATCGATGTGAGAGAGAAACAGCAATTGGTTGCCTCCCACATGAGCCCCAACTAGGGCCAGGGATTGAGCCTGCAACTGAGGTACCAGCCCTTGACCGGAATTGGACCCGGGACCCTTCATTTCAAAGGGCTGACACCCTATCTACTGAGCCAAACTGGCTAGGGCTCCCCAAGAATTTTTGAGCACCGCTTTGACATCCTAAATAGGTAACTAAAGAACCATTAGCTTGAGAACAGAGTTGTCACTGTAGGCTTTGTGTCTTCCTGCGCTGGGTGGATGCACGAAGCGGTGGCTTACCTCTGATTGGGGATGCGGAGCGCTGGGGCTGTGGGTGTGAATGATGCCCACATTCTATAAAAATGTTGCGGCATGCCTTTTTTTTTTTTTTTTTTACAAATCAGTTTTAAATCATGACACAGTGTAGCTGCATTTTAACTTTGGGTGGAAGAAGTGTGTGAAGTTTAATTGCCTCTACAAGGCCTGGGTGAGTGATCAGCAAGTCAAATGATTTCCCGCTGCACAGAGACAGAGGGGGAGGGGTGCAGAGGACCCAGCAGGGCCTCGGTTCTGGCCCTGAATACCCTGGAGTCCTCTGGGGTCCGGAGCATGTGTGGCCCAGTACAGGCAATTGTGCCAGTCAGCGGGCCGCGCTCCGAGGAGGGCTGAGTGATGGGATAATTAGAGCCAAGCCCACGGCGGGCGGATGGCATGTCTGCAGATAATAGCTTGTTTGCTAATTGCCAGCACCAGATTTTCTGGGTAATTAGACATTTGGTTTCTTCCAAGACCTTCTGTGCACGCGGGGACACATGGCCGTAGGCCTTCCAGGTGGCAGGTGGAGAGAGGGTGGCTCCAGGGCAGGGTGGCATCTCTCGGCTGGCTGCCCTAAGGGCCACGGGCAGGGCAGACGTCTCCCCAACAGGTGGAAAGGACCACCTGGCTGGGCCCCCCGGGTGGAGAGGCCAAACGCCCCAGCTTCTCTAGCCGTGGCTGCCCCTGTGCCGGGATCCCGATGGGCAAAGAAGGCGGAGGCTAGCAGGCTGGCCCGGAAGCCTGGCCTCTGTCTCCAGTCTCCTTCCGAGCACTGAGCTTCGGGTGCTAACAGGAATAAAAAATGGCTTCCCGTCTCAGAGGTGCACGTTGATGTTTTTAACTTATTTTATTTTATTTTATTTTATTTTTAAATATAGGAAGGGAGAGGAACAGAGAGTTAGAAACATGGATGAGAGAGAAACATCGATCAGCTGCCTCTTGCATACCTCCTACTGGGGATGTGCCCGCAACCAAGATACATGCCCTTGACCGGAATCGAGCCTGGAACCCTTCAGTTCGCAGGCCGACGCTCCATCCACTGAGCCAAACCCGTTAGGGCAAATTGTGTGGTTTTTTTTTTTAATAAAAAATATTTGTTGTGATAAAGTAAATATATATTTAATAAATATAAAATGTAAGATTTGCCATTTTAACCATTTTTAAGTGTACAAACCTTTGGAAAGAGTTACAGTCGGTATTGTGTAACCATCACCACTATCTGTTTCCACAGCCTTTTTCTTACCAATACACAAACAGTACACACGCTGTTCTGCCTCCTGCCAGCCCCGGGGAACCTCGAATCCACCTCTCCTCGCCACGAGTTTCTTCTAGATATTTCACATACGTGCAGTGGTTCTCAACCTTTCTAATGCCGCGACCCTTTAATACAGTTCCTCATGTGGTGGTGACCCCCAACCATACTTCATAACTATAATTTTGCTATTGTTATGAATTATAATGTAAATACCTGTGTTTTCCAATGGTCTTAGGCGACCCCTGTGAAAGTGTTGTTCGACCCCCAAAGGGGTCTCGACCCACATGTTGAGAACCGCTGCATAAGTGGCATCATACTGTATTCCTCCTCTAAGGAGCCTACTTTGTCTTTCTCTTTCCAGAAACGGCCCCCACGTCTGCCTATTCCTCTCCTGCCCGGAGTCTCGGGGACACGGGGATCACGCCGCTGTCCCCTTCCCATATCGTGGTAAGACACGTGTGCATGTGTGTGGGAGTGCGTGTTCATGACCTTGGCTCAGCAGCCAGCATGTTCCCGGGTGGAGATTGGTGGTCCTGGCACCACTGAGACCTCCCGAGTCCTTGCCCTCTCGGGCCCGGGTGGCGGGTGACGTGGAGCCCGCGGCCTGGATGGGGGCATGGGCCGCAGGTGGGACAGCCCTGAGGGACAGGACTCGGCAGGATGATGCATGGTTATGGCGGCACCCGGCAGGGCCCCTGGCATGTGGAGCCCTGGCCCCAGGCCTGGCACACGGAGCCGGCAGAGCGGTCACCGGGCGGAGCACAGGCACAGCCGGTACAGCCCGTGGGCAGTGGCTGTGGGTCAGCACGGGGACGTGGGAGAACATGGGAGGCAGGCTGTCGCTCAGAGCCAGTGGGCCCGGCCCTGGCGGCGGTGTCTGTGACAGCCGCGCGTGCCCAGGTGGTAAAGGGAGTGGCGGGAAGCTGGGGGCTCGGCCCTTCTCTTCGGGGTGCCTCCCTGAGCTGAGCTGGCCTGCTCTCTCCCCTGGGCTTGAGCCAGACAGTGGTGTCCTGGGCAGGGGGTGGACAGTGAGGCCGGGGGGGACCATGCGCGGCGACCCCCGCCCTGATCCACACCGTCTTGGTGCATCTGCAGAACGATGCCGACTCGAGCGTCTCGGACCAGCAGGCGTTCCTGGTGGTGGTGGCCGTGGACTTCGGGACCACGTCCAGCGGCTACGCCTACAGCTTCGCCAAGGAGCCGGAGTGCATCCACGTGATGCGGTGAGTGCGTGGCCGGGCAGCTCGGCCCACACCCACCCCCACCCCCGTGCCGCTTGGGGCGGCCACGCTGGGCTCCGGGCTGCAGGTCGGGGTCCGAGTCGGTGATGGTTTAATTCTGACTGTTGGTCTGGCTGCTGCTGGGTTGGAAACCTGTCCCCGGGATGCCAGCGTGCAGCCTGGGGGGAGGGAGAGGTGCCCACTCACAGGTGTCTGTGCTGGACACCTGCTGTGCGAGCTCAGGCGATGGCTAAACCTTCTAACCCTCCGTCCCCTCGTCTGTGAAATGGGGATCCTGACATACCTGCCTCGCAGGGTGTCCTTCCTGTCCAGTGCCAGCCTGGAGCCCGTGTTCGCGGGGAGGTGCCAGCTTTTCCAAGTGGGGTCGTGTCACGGGTGACGTGACCAGAGCAGAAAGCGCCACGCCCGAGAGGAAGCAGAGCGGGGGAACGGCAGCCACGTGAAGGGTCCCCTGAAGCTGCCTTGAATCTCCTGGGGTGCGCGCTCAGGACACCCCCTGTGTCCACCCCACATACACAGCAGCCGGCACACTCTGGTGCCCACCGTGCCCACACGTGACTGGTTGTGAAGATTCTGGTCTGTCCAGCACCAATGCCCACTCCCCCCGTCTGGCCCTGGCCTTCCCGCAGTTTTCAGCCCCCCACGCTTTGAGAGCCAGGGATGGATCACCCCCACGTTCCAAGTCCAAGCTGGCTCTGAAGATATATTGTGATCGGCACTTCCCTTCACTGGTAGTTGTAGAATGTAGCTGCTGTCCCCGGGGTAAGATTTTAGGCATTTTTTTTTTTTAAATGTGAGGTTGAAAAGACAAGTTGTAATGAAAGTAATCCCCACCCTGTTTGGGTGAGGCTCCGGGCGGACAGAGCACGTGTTAAAAGCGGGAATGGGTGCTGGTCAGTGTCTCTGGAATTTCCGGGAATTTCCGGGAGGCAGGCGAGCAGTGGAAAGGGGGAGAGAGCAGACAGAGCTGAACTTGCTGGGAGCAAACCTCCTGAGCACTGGCCTCGGCCAGGGCCTCAGAGCTATCGTCTCAGCTGTAGGGTTTGGGAGAAGGTTCCCCCTGAATTTCACTTCGGTCAGACACAGGAACATAACACGGTCAGACACAGGAACATAACACGGTCAGACACAGGAACATAACACGGGACAGACGGACACAGCTGTGCGTGAGAAGGCTGACTTCCTATGGAACGAAGGAATCCAAGTGGAAGGGAACCCTAGGGCGGTCATGGGTCATTTCTTTCTTTTTCTTCTTTTTTAAAAAAAATATATTTTATTGATTTTTTACAGAGAGGAGGGAGAAGGATAGAGAGCTAGAAACATCGATGAGAGAGAGACATCGATCAGCTGCCTCTTGCACACCCTCTACTGGGGATGTGCCCGCAACCAAGGTACATGCCCTTGACCGGAATGGAACCTGGGACCTTTCAGTCCGCAGACCAACGCTCTATCCACTGAGCCAAACCGGTTTTCGGCGGCTTTCTGCCCTTGTTGGGGCGCTCTCACTCTGCTCCCAGGTGCGGCCTGAACTGCCCCTCAGCCTTCCCGCTTCCAGCCTCCCCGCTTCCATCTGGCTGCCCCCGGCTGCTCCCGCTCTAACACCTTCCGTGGCTCCGTCGCTCACTGTTGAATCTGTCTCCTCAGTCCTCTTCGGCCTGGGCCCCACCTCCTTCCCAAAGTCCTTCCTGACACTTCCCATCACACAGTCACTCTCCTCCCTGCACACCTGTGCTCCTGCCACACCCGCAGGCCCCTGCTGGCCACCTCTGAGCAGCCTGTGCGTCCTCTCCTCCCCCTTCGAGGTCCAGTTGTCTGTCCTCTCCCTCCCCCTGAGTTTCTCCTGAGCCCACAGCCTCCCCCTCTACCCCCTCCCTCGGGCCCTCTGCCCTCCCTGCCTCGGGGGCCTCTCCCTGGGCTTCGGAAGGGGGTGCCACAACCTCTGCCTCTCCTTGGCGGCAGGCGGTGGGAAGGCGGTGACCCCGGGGTGTCCAACCAGAAGACCCCCACCACCATCCTGCTGACCCCCGAGCGGAAGTTCCACAGCTTCGGGTACGCCGCCAGGGACTTCTACCACGACCTGGACCCCAACGAGGCCAAGCAGTGGCTGTACCTGGAGAAGTTCAAGATGAAGCTGCACACGACGGGGGTAAGCGGGCCTCGCCCCGGCCCCAGGGCCTCTGCCTCCAAGAGCCAGGGCCCCCCCGGGTCCGGCGTGGGGGGGGACTTGCTCAAACCCAGGGACCCTGGGCTCCCTCCCAGGCAGAAGTTCACGCCCCTCGACCTTGATTCTAGAAAGGACCTGAACACCCAGTGCGTGAGATGGAACACACAGCACTTTGTGCTGGACACGTGGGCAGGGAGATGTTAGAACATTCCATGGCTTGTTTGCCTGGGAAACCGACCAATCAGAGGGGGTGCTGGCAGGAGCGTAGGCCTGAGGGGGGCGGCGAGCTGGGGACCCAATGATAGGAGGCCCCCTTCAGTGGCCGGATTATTGGGAGGAGGGACGTGGGGACTGGGGTTTTTGTGGGGATGAGGGCAGTGGTGGTAACTAGCCAGTGGCCCCTTAACGCCCTGCGTGGGGGAGGAGGAGGCTCAGGAAATCTTGTGCCCGGCAGTTCCCGGGGCAGAGCTGCTTGGAAAAGGCGGGGCCCGAAGATACACCTGTTTCCCTTTGAACACGGCCTTCCATAGAGCAGCAGTTCTCAACCTGTGGGTCTCGACCCCTTTGGGGGTCAAACGACCCTTTCACAGGGGTCGCCTAAGACCATCGGAAAACACCTATTTCCCATGGTCTTAGGAACCAACACACCGCTCCTCGGTGTAGCAAAGTGTAGCCATGTAGTTTACTATTATCATATGAAGACTGTTACCCATGCTACACCACGATTCAAGACAAAATTTCATTTATTTGTCATTAGAAATAAATATTTCCCAATATATAATTACATATTGTTTTTGTGATTAATCCCTATGCTTTAATGATGTTCAATTTATAACAACGAAAATACATCCTGCATATCAGATATTTACATTACAGTTCATAACAGTAGCAAAATTACAGTTATGAAGTAGCCACGGAAATAATTGTATGGTTGGGAGTCACCACCCCATGAGGAGCTGTCTTAAAGGGTCGCGGCCTTAGGAAGGTTGAGAACCACCGCCGTAGAGATTCAGGGTGGCGATGGTGTGGAAGGCCGGGACTCCAGGACAGACAACCTGGGGTTCAGTCCTGCCCCTTCCAGGTGCTTAACCCCCAGTCCCTGGCCTCTCCGTGCCTGGCTTTACCTTGTCCGTGCCAGGGACCCACTGACCGTGCCTCCGTCCTGGGGGTTGGTAAGGAGCAAAGGAGCTGGAACACCCAGCTCTAGAGCCGTGTGCTGCTTCAGAAGCCCCCGTCAGTCGCCAGCCCCTCTGATTGCTTCCATCTGTGGCTGTGACGCGTGTGCGGATGACCAAACAAGAACTAATGGGCAGCCTGGCCCCAGCACCCCGCTTCCCAGGGCTCCGTGCTCAGGGGGTGATGGTCTCCCTACGGAGCAGACAGGCTCCTGCTAGAAATGCACCCTCCCTTTCCACCCAAGGGGACGCAGTGGTCACACAGGAAGTGTTCAAACGTTGGGCCACCAAAAACTGGTTTGGCTCAGTGGATAGAGCGTTGGTCTGCGGACTGGGGGGTCCCAGGTGCTTGGCCACGTCTCTGAGACGGGGAGCCACCGCCGCCCGAAAGCTGGGGTGTCTTTCTGAGCATCTGGGCAGGGAAGTGGCTGGCCGGGAGGAGGGGCTTGTGCAGACGGGTCAGGATGACTGACAGGCTTCGCGAGGCTGGTTTGGCAGCTCAGTGCCCCTTGGCACTGCAGAGGCAACGCCTCACTGCCCCGCGGGGTGATTCTGGAGGCCCCCCTGACCCCCCGGCAGTAATGGGCCCGATGGCTTCGCATGCTCAGGGCTCTCTCTGCCCCCTCCCCACTCCGGGGGATGTTTCTTCTCGGTCTGGCAGGACCCCAGTCCCTGCAGCATCCTGCAGAGCATCCTCCACCCAGGGACTGCGCCCGCTCCCGCTTCCTTCCTGGCGCGATGTGGGGCTCCCGGGGGGCCGGGCTGCGGAGCCTTAAAATAGGAGCTCTTCTATTTCGGGGACTTGGTTGGCAGCTCCTTGGGGAGCGAGCGCTTCGTGTCTGCTCAGCATCAGGCATGTCAGCGAGTTGGCATGATGATGGAGGCTCCGTGGGGGCTCCGAGGGGACCGTGTGTGTCCCGAGCGCAAATGACATGTAAATTGCTGCAGCGGTGCCTGCTGCCGTCTCTCTTCCTGGGCTCTGGCTGCCCTGGAACCTCGCTCCCAGAGGATGGGGGTGGGGCGGGGGGAGGGGGAGAAATGGAGGGGGGGCTGAGGGGAGCAGCCAGGGCCTCCCACACAGCGCGAGGACATCGCCTCCAGGCCTGTTTTGGGGGGCTCGCATCCTGGCCTGCTGCTCACACTTTGGGAAACACAAATATGGCCACCAGCCACGCCATCCCCTACTCCTACCTCCCCCCTTCCCCCACCCCAGCAGCTGCAGGCAGCTGTCCCCGAAGCTGGAAGCGGGAAGGCCTCCTTGTCTTCCTACTGTCTCCTTCCTCTCCCTGCCAGGACCTCACCTTGGATACCGAGCTGACAGCAGCCAACGGCAAGAAGATCAAAGCGCTGGAAATCTTTGCTTACGCCCTGCAGTACTTCAAGGAGCAGGCGCTGAAGGTAGGACCGTGGAGGAGGTGCCTGTGTGGTGGGTAGGGGTGGTGCACCCGCTAGCTAGGTTGTGGCCTGAGGGAGAGAGCGGGGTGCACCCTCCTCGTGGCAGGGGAGCCTCTGGGAAAACAGTGTGGCCCCTTGGACCCAGAGGTCGAGGTTCAGTTCCTGGTCTGGCACATGCCCGGCCCAGGCTCCATCCCCCACCGGAGACATCAGTGATGTTTCTGTCCCTCCCTCTCTCTCCTTCTCTCTGAAATCAGTGAAAACATCTTTTAGAAGAGAAACTCCTCGAAGAAAGCTGTTCAAGGAGATTTACAGGGGCGAGGCCTTCACAAGCGGGGAGGGAGCTGGTATTTGAAGGGCGGTGATTCAGAGGGGACTGTCGCATGTTGGGCCAGGACGAACTGAAGTAGCAGGTCCCAGAAGTCCCATGCCTGGTGACCTCGGCCATGAAGGAAAGCGAGCGGAAGGGCGGGACAGGGAGACGGACATCAATGGCAGGTTCCTCCCCCTCCGAGCTGTCCTCCAGCGGCTGGTGGATGGTGGACGGGGGTCCAAGCAGCCTCCCCTGCAGGCAGGGGGGCCATTGTTCCGGTCCCCTTCTTCCTGCTGAGAGGCTAAAACAGAGGTGGCGGGTGGCTCCGAATCCTTCCCAGCACGCACGCACTCACCGGCTTCAAAGCCCAGCGCAGGCCCGCAAGGAAATAGCACCCGATTCAAAATCAGCAACAGCTGAAACCGGTTTGGCTCAGTGGATGGAGCGTCGGCCTGCAGACTGAAAAGTCCCAGGTTCCATTCCGGTCAAGGGCACATACCCAGTGGGGGACGTGCAGGAGGCAGCTGATCGATGTCTTTCTCTCATCAATGTTTCTAATTCTCCATCCCTCCCCCTTCCTCTCTGTAAAAAATCAATAAAATATATTAAAAAAACAACAAACAACAACAACAAAAACAGAAACAAAACCCCCAAATCGGCTATTTCATATTGGCCCAAAGTGGAAAAAGAAAAGTTAGCTGAATACACTTAACACTACCGAACTGTACACTTAAAAGTCACAATTTTATCATCCGTATTTTGTCACAATTAAAAATGGGGGAAAGAAAGAAGCTTACTAATCATAGAGGAAGTTAGTTCAGGGAGAGGGTGGGTCAGTCCCAAGATAACCATTTGAAACAACAGGGAAAGTATGACATCCATCTGGAAAAATATCACCGGCCGGTTCAACTGAACAGAATCCAGGACTCTGACTCTGGTGCAGAAGTGCCCCGGTGTGTATGTGCATTTCGCTTTCATTTCAGGTCTGTCTGGTGACCGTGGCAATAGGAGGGGCGGGGAAGGGAAGGAAGGAAGCAGCATTTATCTGAGGTCTTCTCCATGCCAGACGTTCCACGTGTTCTCATTTAATGCTGCCGCTCAGGCCGTGGGTTGGTTTTATTCTCCCCATTTTACAGATGGAAACACTGAGTTAGCACCACGCGTGTGCTAGAGGCACCCTCTTATCGGCGTGGGTTTGGTGGAAACCTCCGAGGCTTCTGCCCATCCCCTTGACCCACCTGGTGTAACCTTGACCCAGAGCTAAGGGCAGCCTGGTGCTCGCTGAGACGGTTCATGTCCTTCCTGTCCCCCCAGGAAAACTCCCCTCACGGGCTGGGCTGGCGGGGAGGAAGATGACAGTGACCACGCTGACGGTTGCCACCAGACACTGTTCTGGATACGAGACCGCGGGTCACCGTGTCATTAAGACCCTGGCCGTTAGAGTCCAGCCAGACCTGGGGCTGAGTCCAGATTTTGGCTCTCCCCCCTCTGGCTGTGGAATCGTCAGAAAGACAGCACAGGGCGCCTTAGTCTGCCTCTGCAGGGAAGGGGCTCAGGGACACTTCCTCACGGCATTCCTGCAGGGGTGACGGGAGCTGAGGCCTCACAGCGTGGATGCGGGGTAAACTCTCAATAACTGCGGCCTGGAAATGTATCAGCCCCCCCAACCACCATGGAGCTAGGAATTGCTGTCTGCACGGTCCAGATGAGGGAACTGAGGCCTGAGGGTTGTCACTTGCCCTTGTCACATGCCCAGGAAGTGGCCAGAGGCCTTGACCTGCCTGCTCTGGCCTGCATGAACCTTCAGCGAGTGAAGGAGCTGGAGCCCCCGCCTGCTGAGCAGAAGGCACCAGGCCCTGCGCCCCCGGATCCCCAGTACAGGGAAGTGCTGGGGCCCTGGACGCTGAGGTCGGCGGCAGGGACCCTGGCTGCTCAGCGCAGCCGCAGGGGGGCCTGCCAGTCCGCCTGACCCGCTGCCCTTTCCTCGGCCGCAGGAGCTGAGCGACCAGGCGGGTTCGGAGTTCGAGAACTCGGACGTCAGATGGGTCATCACGGTGCCTGCCATCTGGAAGCAGCCCGCCAAGCAGTTCATGAGGCAGGCTGCCTACCAGGTGAGCGAGGGGCGGGGCCGATGACAGGGGGGACCGTCACCGCCTCGGGTGTCCAGCAGGCCTAGGCCTCCTTGGGAAGCAGCCGGGTCTCCCGCGGGCAGGGGGACTGGGAGCCTTCCTGGTCCTCGGCTTCCTCCCGGGGAGGAACGGGCGCAGACTGGCAGGGGGGAGAGGGAGAGGGAAGGTTTGGACATTTCCAGGTCACGTGGCCATGGAGGGGGCCCTGGGCTAAGATTTCAAACGGGGGCTCAGAGGCACTTCCCTTACCCGAGACTTTCGAGTAAACGGCTGGGAAAGCAAGGAGATTTGGGGAGAAAGGAGTCCAGGCGAGGCCCCTGGTATGGACCGGGCACCGCTTGGTGCCGGGGCAAAAGCTGTGCAGGTGCAGCCGGGGATACAGGTCTGTTCCCCTCTGCCGCCTCCCCGTGAACTCACAGGAGCACGCATGGTCGCCCCACAGGGGTGAGGGCTGTCACGCCTGCCCAGGGGCAGGCACCTGGACGAGGGCAGGGCCTGGCTAAGGAGCATGCCAGTCAACAGCGCCATGGAGCTGGCATTCCAGCGCACCCCTCATGTGTGCCTGCCCCTCCTCATCTCCCCGCCCCGTCCCTATACTTCTTCTGGTGCCTCACACTCTGCCAGCCTCCAGCCCTCACATGGTTACAGACAACTGGGCCAGGACATAAAAGCCTGCCGTCCTGGCAAGCAAGGCTGGTCCTGCCGATCTGGGTTTTAACCCGAGGGCAGAGCTGGCTCCTGCGTGTTCACTGCCTCCCCCGGGCCACGAAGGCCACTCTGGGGCCCGGCCAGCTCTCTCCCCTGAACGGCAGTCTCCGCAGCCACCGGCCTGAGCCGGGCTGGGGATGTCACCGCGGACACAGGTGGCCTCTGCCCTCCGCCAGGGGTCATACCTCCCACGCTGAGTTTGTGGCCAGAGGGACCAACCTGTCCTGTGAGACACTCGCCGCATCCACCCTGAGCGCACCCCTCCCCAACCCCATCCCCCACCCCCATCCCCCACCCTCACCCCCACCTCCCGGCATCATGGACTGTACCCCACACGTGGGGCTTCACTCCAGGGGGCAGGTAGGGTCCGGGCAGTGCCTGTTCCCTCCTCTTTCCCCCCTCCCCACCCCGCCCCACCCCAGACTCTCTCCCCTCCCTCCGCTCAGCGTGAGAATCTGGCTCAGCCTATGTATCTGCCAAAAATAGATTGTTTTCAGAGGGATGAAGGGAGAGGGGGCGTTCCAGAAAGAGGCAGTCCTTGGAAAAGAAGGGGTCCCAGGCATCCCTCTGCTGCCACAGGAGCTGGGCAGCCTCGGCTGTCCTGTGGACGGGGCCGTGGTGTCCAGACACAGGACCCCAGGAATGGCTGGCTGAGGCCACACAGCCCGGCGTCTGGCCTGCGCGTTTCCCAGGACGGACGCTCGGCTTCGTGGCTTTGACCCTCGTTTTCCGCCCACAGGAAGCTTCCAGAGACAAACGTGTGACCCCTAAAAGGGTCAGCGCCTATTTTTAGCCAGAAAACCAAAGAGGTGCAGTGGCCAGCAGTTGTGTCAGGCCTGTTCCAGCTGGTTGGGGGGTGAGGGGGACTTCTCCAAGGACAGCCTCTCTGAAAGCATGCAGGGGGGAGGGGGACGGCTGGAGGCAGCGAGGGGGAGGGGAGAGGCCCAGGGGCAGCTGAGGAGGAAGGAAATGGGCGGTGGGTGGGGGTGGCACGCCCTGGGGGTTGGCACAATCAGAATGGCACCCCGGAGAGCAGAAGGTCCTCCGTCCCAGCAGTTGCAGATGCGATGGGCATCCATGGACGCCGGGGATTCGCTGTCTGAAGCCAGGGACCCTCTGCACACAGGCTGTCTGCTCCGGACTGGGGAGCTTTCATCCGGTGCGAGATTGCGCAGCGTTTTTTTTATTTTTTAAATATATTTTGTTGATTTTTTACAGAGAGGAAGGGGAAGGGATAGAAACATTGATGAGAGAGAGACATCGATCAGCTGCCTCTTGCATGCCTCCTACTGGGGATGTGCCCGCAACCAAGGCACATGCCCTTGACCGGAATCGAACCTGGGACCTTTCAGTCTGCAGGCTGACGCTCTCTCCACTGAGCCACACCGGTGCAGTGTTTTTTAAATCCTCACCAAAGGGTATGCTTTGTTTTTTTTTTTTAAACTGATTTTTAGAGGAGAGGAAGGAAGAGAGAGAGAGAAAA
>JAAGEH010000038.1:6352123-6365011 GCA_011751065.1 Lasiurus cinereus
TCCATCTACTGCCGGAAGCTGCGGCTGCACCAGATGATCGAGCTGAGCGGCAAGGCCCCGGCCAATGGGTACAGCTCCCGAGACACAGTAGGAGCTGGGTTTGCACCGGGTACTCTGCTCTCTCTCTCCCCCTCCCGGCCCCCTCCTCCCCCCCGCCCCCCGCCCTGCATGTCTCA
The DNA here is from genome assembly GCA_011751065.1 of Lasiurus cinereus. Lineage (NCBI taxonomy): Eukaryota > Metazoa > Chordata > Mammalia > Chiroptera > Vespertilionidae > Lasiurus > Lasiurus cinereus. Next base: position 6,352,300 of record JAAGEH010000038.1, read on the forward strand.
GGGCCGCTCTCATTCACGCGCCCTCAGTGCTGGAATCAAGAATCAGGATGCTCAGCCCCCTCCCTGGGGCCCCGGGACACCGGGCAGTGGGTCCCCCGTTCATCACCTGCCTTCGGAGCGGGGAGGGTCCTGCTCTCTCTCCACACACTCGAGGGGGTGCAGAGGGCAGACCTGGGCCTTGCATTTTACTAAGCTCCTAATCTCTCTGGTCTGTCAACTGCTGCTCAATTCATCCCATCGGCCTGTTATTCCTTCCTCCGTTAAGACGGTGGCTTGTTGCTGACTCACTCCTTGGAGCTGCTGGGTGTGATGAGCTCACTGTGTGTCTTGGCCGTGAACCTGGCGAGAGTTTAAACTGCAGGCGAGAGGACCCGCTGAGGCTCACTTAGCTGTGGGAAGGTCGCCTGCCGGGGGACACTGAGGACCTCAAGGGGGACCCTCAGGAGCTTTTCCTCTTTCGTATTTCCCGGGGTGCAAGCCGGCCACTCTCTGGGTCCCCAGAACTGTTTGCTGGGGCATGGGGTGTGCCATGCTCTGCAGGTCTGTTCCGGGCCACAGAGTCCACAGACGCCTCAGGTCAGGGTCAGAGCCACCTCTGTGAGGGGTTGTGGAAGCTACGCAGAGTGCTGGGCCACAGCTCTGAGCTCTGTCCCCCGGGGGGGGGGGCCGAGGGCAAGACCCCACCATCCCCCCCCCCCCCGGAAGGCCAGGCCCCGGAGGAGAGGAGGGGCGTCAGCCAGGGCTGTTCCCGAGACAGCCTTCTTCCCCAGCTTCCCGTGTCCCCCACCCCCGAGGCCCGGCCGGGGCCACCTCCTGGGCCTCTCCTGTCCCACTTCCGGGGTGACTGCCCCAGGGCCCCCGCCTGCACTGGCACCGGGACTGGCGGATCCGTGAGCCTCGGCCACGGACGGGGGCCCAGTGTGCGCTTGTCCCCGAGCCGCCACCCCTGCCCACCAGGCCCCGGTGCTGGCACCTCGGGCCTGAGTCACCCAGAATGTGGGGGAGCAGGCTCCCCATTAAATCCAGGGCTTGATCTGCCCTTTATTTATTTACTTATTTTATATGTTGTTGATTTTTTTTACAGAGAGGAAGGGAGCGGGATAGAAAGTCAGAAACGTCGATGAGAGAGAGACATCGATCAGCTGCCTCCTGCACGACCCCCACTGGGGATGTGCCCGCAACCAAGGCACATGCCCTTGACCAGAATCGAACCTGGGACCTTTCAGTCCGCAGACCGATGCTCTATCCACTGAGCCACACCGGTTTGGGCTTGACCTGCCCTTTAGCAGCGCTGGGCCCCAGCACAGGCCCAGGGCAGGCTTGCTGCGGACAGACCAGCCACCCCATTTAAAACGCACGCAGGGCCAGACCTCGGTAAATCGCCGCCGTCCTTGTTTTCATGGAGAGGAGCAGGAAGGAGGGCGTCTCGCCTCGCTTGCGGGCTCTCCCTCAGCTGTAGAGAGAAGGAAACCCAGGAGGACGAGCGGATGCTAGTGCCGCTCTCCCCACGTTTCCCCGGATCTGAGAGCTCAGCCTGGCTTCCTCTCCTCCCACCGTCCAGTCCCCCCTCTCCGCCCGTTCCGGGTCCTGTGCCTGTGGACTTGGCTGCGGCTCCCGGTGCTCAGAGCGTCTTGAGGGTTTCTTACATCCCCAGGTGGTGGGCCAGCGCCCCTCAGAGGGGCAGGAGGCAGGGCTCTGTCTCAGCCTCGGGGTGCCGTGGGGACCTCTCTCCCGGGAGGATGGGTGCTGTCTGAGGCCTGGCAGAGCACGTAGCAGGCAGGAGTCCCAGAGGGCGGGGTGCTAGAGACACCTCCCCAGCTGCCCCTGCCTTGGGGCTCCTTCAGGTGGAGCCAAAGGACGCCATGGGGGAGAACAGAGCCAGCACTCTGGCCCCCCATCCTCCCCCTACCTCCCCAGCCCTGCAGGGTTTGCCGTGGCATTGTATTTTACGCCAGGAGGGTTTAATGAGCGCCGTAAAAGGGCACATTTGTCACAACATGGGCTTAATTTGCCTGCAAAATGGGATAAGTCTTGGAGAGCCCAGAACATGCCTTGCTAGCTTCGCCTGGCTGTTTTTTATGATGCCATTCTGTTCGTCATCCAGGTGGTTGTAGGAAACCAAACGCCAGATCTGCGATAGACACTCATCTAGAGCCGGGGCTGGGAGAGGAGAGAAGCCAGGGTGTGGCATCCCCCCTCGGCCTACAGGAACTCTTTCTGTTTAATTCATAAATACTTTTTATTGCCCTGCCGCTTGGACTCAGTGGATAGAGTGTCGGCCCCAGGACTGAAGGGTCCAGGGTTCGATTCCAGTCATTGACCTCGGTTGCAGGTTTGATCCCTGGCCGAGGTCAGGGTCGTGAGGGAGGCAAACCAATCGATGTGTTTCTCTCACATTGATGTTTCTCTCTCTGACTCTCCCTCTTCCCTCCACTCTCTAAAAATCAATATGAAAAATGTCCTGGGGTAAGGATTTTTAAAAAGATTTTTTTTTATTGCTTTTTGGAGAGATAGGAAGGGAGAGAGAAGCATCCATCGGCTGCCTCCGGCAGGCCCCCTAGCGGGGATTGAGTTCTCAACCCAGCCACGTGCCCCGACCGGGAATTGAACCAGGAATGGAACCTGCACCCTTTCTGCGCACCTGACGGCTCCCAGCCCGCTGAGCCACACCGGCCTGCGGGAGCTCTTTCCCCGGGGCAGCCTCCCCGCCGTAAAGCAGGCCCGGGAACTCCGAGCTGGCCCCGGGCTCGCCGTCCCACCCCCCAGAGAGGCTGTTGTGCAAACCCTGCTCCTTGCTGAGAGGCCAGAGGGTCAAGGGTCCCTTGCTGGGTAAACAGCTGCAGACGGATACGAAGTCTGCCGCCCCCACCCGGGGACGAGAGAAGGCGCAGCGGGCAGCGAGCCGTGGGCAGAGCCTGGATCTGAGAAAGGGGCCATCGCTCTCCGTGGCACCGCGTCTCCGACGTGGTGCTCACCTGCATCGTCACCCTCTGTGAGCGGGTGTCACACTGGCTCCTTAGGACCAACCGGAGAGCCAGGCCCTGCTCGGCCTGGGAGGAACGTAGGCCACGTATCGTTATACCCATTTTATGGACGAGGAAACTGAGGCTCGGGGTCGGAGGGCTGTGCCCAGATGCCTCCCAGGTACCCTCTCACAGCACCTTTTCCTGGTCCTTCACACCTGTGTCTGCTTTCTCAGACTTCGCTGTAAACGGTTAAATCGCAAAGGCACGGGGGTCCCTGGATGGGGGGGTTCGTTTGGGGCTGTGAGACAGTGTGGGAACTGGTCTCCTCACCGCCCTGGCCTGTTTCCTCCTCTGAAGGGAGGGCCGTGATCGATGCCCTGCCCTCCTCACAGTGCTGGGGGGAGGCCCGTGGGAGGTGAAATCCCTCGCCTGGTGTCTGGTGTCACCGCTGGGTTGTCCGCAGGGCTAGGGAACTGGCGCCTGGCTTTGCCAGCTTCAGATGCGCCACCGTGTGGCCAAAGAGCATATTGGCTTCCACAAGATCAGGAAATGGCTCCCAGACCATAGATCCAGGCTCCAGGTTAGGGCTCCCCGTCCGGTTTACCCAGGATCCCGATGGGCCCCCCCACTCTCCTTGTACCAGAATTCCTCGGGGTGACAGTGTTTAACCAAGGACGCCGAAGGCTGCTCGGCGGACAGCGTCCTCCCTGGGACAGCAGAGCCAGGAAAGGGGTGGATTTGGGGACCCCCATCCCCCTGAAAGTTTGGGGCTCGCGTCCAGGCTAAGTCTGCCACGCCGAGGAAGCAGGGAAGGCGGGCGGCAGTCGCTGCCCGTCCTGGGAGAGCGATCCTGGAATCCCCGGGGTGGCCTTGCCGTAATGGCTGGGTCGCGGTTTGCCGAGCGCTCTGTCCCTAACCTGCTCACGCTGCCGCCGCCACTGGCTGCGATGACGGCCGCTCTGCCGCGCTTTCTCACTGCCATCCTCCTCTCTCTGTCGGCCACTAGCCAAGGAGCACGTGCGGCGCAATCGGCAGAGTCGGACCTTTTTGGTGGAGAATGTCATAGGCGAGATCTGGTCCGAGCTGGAGGAAGGTAGCGTCCTTGAATGTCCTTGCCTTTTGCTGCGTGTGCGTGTGCATGTGCATGTGTGCGTGTGTGTGTGTGTGTGCGAGCTGCTGACAAAACTGCCTTCCCGCTGGTCCCTTTGCCCTTTTGGAGAACGTTCTAAATCAGCGCTTTTAAAGACGATTTCCCCGGGGAGAGCTCTCTGTGGAGCTGTGATGTCGCATGCGTTAAAGCCACATCTAGACTCTTCTTCTGAGGAGGAAAGGTAGGGACCGGGCCTCACCGGTCCCAGGACAGGCCTCCAGGTCAGCGGTTCTCAACCTGTGGGTCGCGATGAGCCTAAGACCATCGGAAAACACAGATATTTACATTACGATTCATAACAGTAGCAAGATGACAGTTATGAAGTAGCAAGGAAAATAATGTTATGGTTGGGGGGGTCACCACCACATGAGGAGCTGTCTTAAAGGGTTGCGGCCTTAGGAAGGTTGAGAACCGCTGCTCCAGCTAAACAGCTGGCCACTCGCTGGTGCTCTTCGCCAAGATCCGCGCCTCGGGGTCCTGACCGTCCATGCTAACGTGGCTCCCAGCAGACATCACTGCCTTCTCTGTGGCCATGAATAACCCGCTGTGCCACTCCTGAGCAAGCCCGCTGCGCTAATGGGGAGGGGTGGGGACCCCGTCACCGCGCCCCCCCCCTCCCAGCCCGTTTCAGGGTGGGTTGAGCGATGGCGGCGGTCTGGGTGAAGGATGGCCGGTGTCCCTTTGCCAGGTGACAAGTATGTGGTGGTGGACAGCGGCGGCGGCACCGTGGACCTGACCGTCCATCAGATACGGCTGCCGGAGGGACACCTGAAGGAGCTCTATAAAGCCACAGGTGAGCACTGCACGCGGGCATCCTCCTCCTGGAGCCGGGCCACTCACTCCTCCCCGGCTCCTCTCGGCTCGTCCTGGCCCCTCTGCCGCCAGCGCGTGGGACAGTCGCAGGCAGGAGAAGGCACGAGGCTTCTTTTTTTATTTTAAGATAAGTTTTCATAATTTTTTAAAAATATATTTTTTATTGATTTTAGAGAGAAGGGAGAGGGAGAGAAACACCAATGACGAGAGAGAATCATTGATTGGCTGCCTCCCGCACGCCCCACGCTGGGGATCAAGCCTGCCACCTGGGCACGTGCCCTGACCGGGAATCGGACCGTGACCTCCTGGTTCAGAGGTCGATGCTCACACACTGAGCCACGCGGGCTGGGCGGCACCGAGGCTCATTGGACATGGGAAAGCAGAGTGTGGTTCCGTGTCCTTTAAAACACAGACTCCGTCCCTGGGCTTGGGCTCCAGGGAGCCTGCCTCAGATCCTGGCCAGGAAGGCGGCTCCCGGAAGCTGGGGAGGATGTGACAGAAGCCGGAGGACACACGTGATTCGGGGCTGGGGCTAAGCCTTCAGCGGGGGGTGCGGTGAGGGGAGGTGGGCCCCAGGACCCCTGATCTTGGGTCACCAAACCGAAGAGCAGGCTCTTTCCTGGCGGGAGGGGATGAGGAGGGAGCAGCCCCAGGGGCCGAGCGAGGCCTGCCTGCTTCCCAGGCCCGGTCCTTGGTGTCCTGGGGCGAGGGGGAAGCCATGGTGCTCCCAGTCACTGACATGGATGCTTTTGTTGACACTGTGACTGAGTGTACAGGCCACTGCCCGGCAGCGACTCTAGAGGAGAGTTCTCCACGGGGAGTCAGAGAGCCCGGGTGAAATCCTACCCCGTTTCCCCGAAAATAAGGCAGTGTCTTACATTAACTTTTGCTCCCAAAGATGCGCCAGGTCTTATTTTCAGGGGATGTCTTATTTCTCCATGAAGGAGAAGAAGGTACACATTTATTGTTGAACAACAAAAAAAGGAAATTTATTACCTGCATACTGTACGGTAGTCATTGTCATCACCAACCAGCTCACGGATGGGCCGCAGCGTAGCCGGAGCTGGTCAGGCAGGGCGAGGTCTCTTTAAATCAGGAGTCAGATGCCTGACGGTAGCTTCTGGGGCCTTCTATTCCGGGGAGGCCTTACGTTCAGGGGAGGCCTTCTTATCGAGGAGGTCTTATTTTCGGGGGGATGCCTTCTATGACGGCGAGAGGCACAACTGGAAGTAGGTCTTATTTTCGGGGGATGCCTTACTTTCGGGGAAACGGGGTCGCCGTGCTCCGTGGTGCGTTTGAGGGCAGAGCAGGGTGGCCTCGGCCTCGGGGGTCCCCTTCTCACCGCTCCTAACTCGGCGGCTCCCGTTCCGTCCTCGGCGCAGGCGGGCCCTACGGGTCCCTAGGGGTGGATTACGAGTTCGAGAAGCTGCTGTGTAAGATCTTCGGCGAGGACTTCATCGAGCAGTTCAAAGTCAAGCGGCCCGCCGCCTGGGTGGACCTGATGATCGCCTTCGAGTCGCGCAAGCGGGCGGCCGCCCCGGACCGCACCAACCCGCTCAACATCACGCTGCCCTTCTCCTTCATCGACTACTACAAGAAGTTCCGCGGCCACAGCGTGGAGCACGCCTTGCGGAAGAGCAAGTGAGCGGGGCCGCCGGGCGGGCGGGCGGTCGGTCGGTCGGTCGTGGGGCAGAGAGGGACTCCTCGGTGGCTCGGCCGCCCGCACGCAGCGTCCGGGAGGAAGACGGGGCACCGCTGGGTTCTCTCTTCCCGTGTGTGTGTCCCTGTTTGAAGAATTACTGGTTTCAGCGCCTCCTCCAAACGACGGTTCTCCTTTTGCGGGGTACCAGGGGGAGTCTCACTAAGAGCACACAGGCTTAGGCACACCTGCTGCATGGTGTTTTTTTAAATATTTTATTGATTTTTTACAGAGAGGAAGGGAGAGGGATAGAGAGTTAGAAACATCAATGAGAGAGAAACATCGATCAGCCGCCTCCTGCACGCCCCCCACTGGGGATGTGCCCGCAACCAGGGCACATGCCCTTGACTGGAATCGAACCCGGGACCTTTCAGTCCGCAGTCCAACACTCTATCCACTGAGCCACACCGGTTTCGGCGACACCTGCTGCATGTTAACCACGGCGGCTGCATCCTCGGGGACACTCCAGTGGTCCAGCTTGGGCCGGCCGGAGCCCCTTCAGGTTGGCTCCTGAGTCCCCGGGCCTGGGCCTGAGTCGGCTGATGGATGTCTCTCTCTCATCGATGTTTCTGACTCTCTATCCCTCTCCCTCCCTTTCTGTAAAAAATCAAATATTTTTTTAAAAAGCAGATTCTTAAAAAAAGAAAAGAAAGAAGAGGCCGAGTGTTGGCTTTGAGCGTATTTCCAAGGACCTTCACTGCTTGGAGCCGCTCGGAGCTGGCAGCGGCTCCTCTGGGGTCGTGTCTGCCATGGCTGTAGTTTGTCTGCTCACCACTGTGTCTCTCTCTCTCTCTCTCTCTCTGCGCCCACCCCGCAGCGTGGACTTTGTGAAGTGGTCCTCCCAGGGGATGCTGAGGATGAGCCCTGACGCTATGAATGCCCTCTTCAAGCCGACCATCGACAGCATCGTGGAGCACCTGCGTAAGTGCCGCCGGGGCGCGGCCCGGCAGAGCGAGCTCCGAGCGCCACTGCCCTTCCCGCATCCCCGGCCAGCACGCCGAGGCAGGCGGCGGCCACCGGCCCTCCACCCTCAGCCCGCTCTCCCGGTGGCTCCCCAGGCAGAGGGGGGGGACTGAGTAGCAGAATCACCGCTGGCCACGGGCCCTGAGCAAGGTGGCCTTTGCTTCCTGTGGAAGGAACCCCAACCCTGGCCGGGAGAACAACGGTGTGTGGAGCCACAGAAAGGTCCCCACAGGGGGTGACAGCTGTAGTCATGCTGCTCTCTGCTGCCTCGTGGCGCCCCCAGGGCCACACAGGACTCACGGGGGACCCTTTTCAGGATCTAGGGCCCCCACCCACTCCCTACTCCACCTACCACATCACAACCCCTATGAAAACCAAAGAAAAAATTTTATTTACTTATATTTTTATTGCTTTCTAAATAGACAGAAAGGGAGAGGGAGAGAGGAATATCAATGTAAGACATCAGTCCGTTGCCTCCTGCACGCCCCCTACCGGGGACCAAGCCTACAACCAGGCATGTGCCCTGATCAGGGGTCAAAGGAGCGACCTTTCGGTGCCTGGGACACTCCCAGCCCAAAGAGTCGCATCGATAAGAGCCTGCCTTTTTTTCTTAGCAGAAGCACAGGTCGGTGAGGGTGAGGATGTCCCTTTAGGCAGAACGAATGACTCCTGTACCTGACCACCACCTCTCTGTTAAAACGGGTGTCCACTTCGCACAGCTTTGGCGTGTGCTCTGAGCACATTGGCGTGCAAACCCCCTCCCTCTCTCTCAGAGACCAGGTCCCCAGGAATTCTGTTCAGGCCCCGCCTGTCCCCCCCGGGGTGGCTGTGTCCCCTCCCCGCCACCTGCTCAGGCCGCCCCGGCCCCTGGGCCGCCGGCTCTGGTAACAGGCCGGCGTCCTCCCCTCCTCCCTCACAGGGGACCTGTTCCAGAAGCCCGAGGTGTCCACGGTCAAGTTCCTCTTCCTAGTGGGCGGCTTCGCCGAGGCACCCCTCCTGCAGCAGGCGGTGCAGGCCGCCTTCGGGGACCAGTGCCGCATCATCATCCCCCAGGACGTGGGCCTCACCATCCTCAAGGGCGCCGTGCTCTTCGGCCTGGACCCCGCCGTCATCAAGGTGCGCCGGTCGCCGCTCACCTACGGGGTGGGCGTGCTCAACCGCTACGTGGAGGGCAAGCACCCGCCCGAGAAGCTGCTGGTGAAGGACGGCACCCGCTGGTGCACCGACGTCTTCGACAGGTTCATCGCGGCCGACCAGTCGGTGGCGCTGGGCGAGCTGGTCAAGCGCAGCTACACGCCCGCCAAGCCCTCGCAGCTGGTCATCGTCATCAACGTGTACAGCGCCGAGCACGACAACGTGAGCTTCATCACCGACCCCGGGGTGCGCAAGTGCGGCACGCTGCGCCTGGACCTCACGGGCACCGCGGGGCCCCCCGCGCCCTCCCGCCGGGAGATCCAGACCCTCATGCAGTTCGGCGACACCGAGATCAAGGCCATGGCCGTCGACGTCGCCACCTCCAAGAGCGTCAAGGTGGGGATCGACTTCCTCAACTACTGACCGGCCCCGCCCCGCCCCGCTGGTCGCCTGCCCCCCTCGGACGCGGCCCGCCTGCATCTGCCGACCTCAGCCCCAACCGACCGACCAACCGACCGACCGTCCTGTCCCTGCTCTTGACCCTTGACCCTTGACGTGGCGCACCTGAACCGCAGCGGGGAAGAGGAGACCAGAGCTAGACGTACCCAACCGGGGTTTCGAGGCGCCCCGGCCATCAGGAATGCAGATGGAGGTTTGGGGAGAAGGAACCCAAGGGAGAGCAGCGGGGTTCATGGGTCCCGGGGGGCGAAACACCCCCGGGCAAGGGAGCCTGGGCCTCTCTGCACAGCAATGAGCTCGCTGCGAACGCCTCCTCATGGAGCAGAACTTGGGGTGCTCTGGGGCCGTCCTTCTGGGTTCGAAAGGCGCGCTCTGAGCAGGACCAGATTCTCCATCTGCCCGAGGCTTTTCCTTTCACCCTTTTTCGGTGGCAGTTGCTGTAAATGCTCTCCCCACCCCCACCCCCATCTGCAGCTCATTGCTTCTCCTGGTCACGCACTTGCAAGTGGAGATTCGGTGGGAAGCTGGAGCGCCTTTCACGGGCGGGAGACGTCTGCCTACACGGGCCACGGTTTTAGGTCCTCGTTTGAATCCCACATGGGTTCCGTGGAGGGTCGTCGCCGTGGCCCGGGCTGACCCCCGGGGACTGGGTGAGCGGGAGAGCCGGCATCCCAACGTGTCAGCCGCCGGAAACTCGCCGCGAGGGACATGCCCGTCAGAGAGTTCCCGGCAGCCCACGGGCGGGTCACTGCGGGCATCAGGAGGCCGGGTCCCCATTCCTGAACTCATCAGTGGTTCTAGGACTTCCGGTGAGAACAGGGGGCCGAGCCTCGCCGGGATCCCCTCCCCACGCCCAGGAGTCGGGAACAGCTTCTCACCTGGAAAACAGGCGGTTTTCAATGAACCCCGTCCCCCCGGCTCTCACTCATCCCCCTAAAGGGTCTGGCATTTATCCCGACCTTCTCAGAGGGGCGTATGGGTAGCTTCTGGGCAGAGCCTCTGCTCTGTGACATGTGTGACTGAAGCCATCAGTTGTGAAGTCCGTCCGAAAGGAACTGGCAGGTCTGCACTGGATGATGGGTCCAGCCCGGTGCTTTCCCAAGCCGAGGTGTGAGTTTCCGGCAGGAGGGTGCGTGCGGGTTACAAGCAGGAAGTGGCCGATGGCCCTCTCGTCCACCTGAAACTGCTACAGCTGTGACCAACTAGACGTCAATTAAAAAGAAAAAAAGAAAGTGTCCCGGGTCCTGTCCCTTTCATGAAGCGAAGCCCAGTCTTGGTGAGGAGACCAGGACTGCGATTTCAGTAGACGATTTTGCTGGAAGCTGCCCCCCGGCCGGCCGGGCTCCCCTGGGAACGGGGTTTGCAGGAAGAGCAGAGGGGCCCACACATGCCCTCTGTGGGTGAGCCCGGGGTCTGCGCTCTCCCCCCTTCCTTCCGCCTCGCAGTCTTCTCCGGCCTCCCGGAACCCGTTGAGAAAGAACCGAGGGTCCGATCGCAGGCCACCGAGCTGTTCAGAGGCGCCTCTCCCGCCCGCTGGAGCTCGCTCCGCTGTTCACTCACCGGAAGCCTGCGTCACGGACGGACGGACGGAGGCTGAGCCAACCAACTTCCATGACGTGGGATTCTCAAGCCCGTCCTCACCGCCGGTATGCGGATGTTCATGTCGTTTGAACACGTCTCCCTGTCACCTCGCCTGCCGCCGAATTCCCTGCTACAACATGCAACGCCATGGACCGCAGACTGGGGGATGCTGTTCACGCAACCGCCACGCGCGCTCTCGTCCACAGGTGCGTCCCTGCTGCCGCCTGCTTTGCTTCCACCGCTCCCTGCTCCGGGTCTCTGGCGAGGCCGGCCACACTCTACACACAAGACCTTTCAACGTAGTTATAAGTCAGACAACGTTATGTACAGACGGTCTCCGACTATTGTACAGATTCTTTATTTCTACAATGTGCTTTTCTTGTTTTTTTTTTTTTTTTAAAAAGGAAACCGCTCTCTTTGCATTCGGTTGATGACATCGCTCGCTGCCTTTAATCTCCCGGGGTTTCATTCCTTCCCTGCGCTCGCTGCTCCTCGGTTTGCGCCGATACGGCCCTCTGGACTGTGGACACGAGCCCGGGCGGCAGACAGAGGCGCCTGGGTCGGCAGCTGCATCAGACTCTCCCACCCGCACGCGCATCCTTCCCAAAGGGTCACCGTCCACCGCGAAGGGAGCCTGAGAATGTGCCCATCCTCCTGCCCGCTCTCCGAGCTGAGCGCCGGGCCCTGGAAGCAGTGACTCTGCTGGACTCTCTGCGGCCCCTGCAGGTTGCCCTCCCGTCCTGGGGGGACGGAGCGGACCCTCGCAGGGCCAAGTGTGGTCCACGGGTTCTCGGCACGCCAGGGTCCGAGAGGCCTCCGGTGGGGAGCAGATCCAGCTGTTCCACTGGAGCAGGTGTTGGGGAGGGGGGGAGTGACAAAGTCAAGTCCCGCCTGGCGTTAAGATGCCTCCTTGTCTGTTTCTCTTGGTCTCAGCTGGTTGAAACGGGAAGTGCTGGCAAGTAGAGGGTGGAGGGGGAGGGATCGTTGTACTGCGCTTGCTTCTGGCCCCGGAGATGCTGTCCCAAGAGTGAAACTCCCTTAGGGGACATCCCCCAAATCCATCCCTGCTCCCCTTCCTCCCCCCGGAAATGTTCTCGAGGAAGAGGCCTGGGGAGGTAAGGGCACTCAGACACATTTCCTGACCTCAGAAAGTCTCCGCAAGGCCTGTCCTCCCGATACATCACTCCACCGTCCCTGGCTTGTCACCGATGTCCACCTCTCCTCCTGTGCCCGTCCTTCCTGTACCCAGCGGGCCCCCCGGTCAGGGCTCCACGGCAGGCAGGTTCCAGGGAGGCAAGGGGCCAAGATGTGCCCCAGTTCGCAGACCTGCCCTCCCCTCGAAGGATACTTAGATCCAGTTTAGCTCTTAGCGTCCAGGTCTGGTTCACTGCCAGGTGGCCAAGAATCGCATGCACCCCCACATCCCCAGGAGTCAAAATGCAATATTAGTCGACGACCGCACCTCACACGGCAGAGACGAAATAGCTGTGAGGGCGCTGCCTGCGTACGTGAGCCAGAAATCGGCTTCGCCGGGTATGGCTGGCGCAGAGGCCGTGGGCCATCGGGTGAGACCTCTCGTCTGCCTGGAAGGAGGGAACCAGATCCTCCAAAGGCGTCCGGTTCCAGCGTCCCGGGACTTGGGTGACTCGGCACGGCTGTACCTGCCCGCTGTCTTCACAGATGTCTAATAAAGCCAAACTCGGATGTCGGTGGCGTGGCCCAGCCTTCTTTCTCTCCCCCCACTCCCCACCCTGCATGTGCGCACGGAGTGTTAGATGCATCATTACCGACCCCCCCGCATCTCAGGGAGGGCGAGTCCTCAGGTTCTTCCTGTTGAAGCTTGAGTACCTGCCCTTCCTACACCAGAGCCCCTGGTTCCCTGGGAAGGAAGGCTCCGTGGCTGCCTCCAAGCCCCTCTGCCTCCAAGCCCCTCTGCCTCCAAGCCCC
>JAAGEH010000038.1:6370011-6448377 GCA_011751065.1 Lasiurus cinereus
CCCAGCTGGCTCTGGAGTCTCCCCGTAGACGGTGCGTCCGGCCCCGCTCCTCCCCCTGTGTCCTCAAGAGGGACGGTGCCCGGCTGCCCAGAACGGCCCTGCTTTCAGCACGGACAGACCGTCTGTGTTCCAGGAAATGCCGTGGCTGCCGGTCACCCCACCTACCGGGTCAACCGGTTCAGGCCGCCGAGAACGTAGCAGGTCACATCGCGGGGACAAGTCCAGTGACCCCCGTGGCCCTCAGCTGTCACAGGTGTCCTCGGGAGGGGAGATGAGGGGCGGCTTCCCCGGCTGCCGGGCCTCACCCGGTCCAACAGGGAAGGCCGTGCCCACAAAGGATGCAGCAGGCTTCGGGTTCTAGCAAACGGAGGTTCCAGCGGCTGCCTGGCCTTGTCTGTGTGGCTGAGAGTTACTTACCTCTCGGTGGTATGTGTCTGTAAAATGGGTGTATGCCTTTCCGAGGGCTGTCCTGTAAAACAACACCCTTCTGGAGGCCAGAGGTCTGAAAGCCAGGAGTGGGCGGGGCCGTGTTCCCTCGAAGGCCCAGGAGTGGGCCCTTCCGCCTCCTCCAGCCTCTGGAGTCCCCTGCAGGCCTTGGCTGGCGGCAGCATCCCCGCCGCCTGCGCCTCCATCTTCACAGACTCTGCATGCGGCCTCCTGCCCTTGTCTGTGTCTGAGTGTCTCCAAGCTCTGTCCTTTTTTTTTTCTCAATATATTTTATTGATTTTTTTGCAGAGAGGAAGGGAGAGGGATAGAGAGCTAGAAACATCGATGAGAGACATCCATCAGCCGCCTCCTGCACGCCCCCTACTGGGGATGCACCTGCAACCAAGATACATGCCCTTGACCGGAATCGAATCCGGGACCTTCCGGTCTGTAGACTGACGCTCTATCCACAGAGCCAAACCGGTTTCGGCTGTCCTTCCTTTTTATGAGGTCACCAGGCGTTGCATTTAGGGCCCGCCCTCAATCCGGCATGATCTTACGTCTGATCCTTACGGACATCAGCCAAAACCCTATTTGCAGACCAGGTCCCGTTCACAGGGGTGAGGGCTCAGAACTTGTATTGGGGAGATACAGTTCGGCCAACGGCAAGGGGTCATGCTGGATTGTGTATAAGGTGGTTGGTTGTGGGGACTAAAGGAGCCAGCCGCTGTAATCTTTAAAATGCCTTGGCCTGAGCAAGACTCGGTGACGGTAGCTTCTACCCTGATTCCCCGAAACTAAGACATCCCCCGAAAATAAGACCTCCTTCCAGTTTGGCCTCTCGCTGTCATAGAAGGCATCCCCCCCGAAAATAAGACCTTCTCGATAATAAGGCTCCCCCGAACATAAGGCCTCCCCGGAATATAAGGCCCCCGAAGCTACCGTCAGGCGTCTGACTCCTGATTTAAAGAGACCTCGCCCTGCCTGAACAGCTCCGGCTGCGCTGCGGCCAATCAGTGAGCTGGTTTGTGATGTCAACCCCTACCGTACCGTAGACAGGTCATACATTTCCTTTTTTTTTTTCAACAATAAATATGTACCGCATTCTTCTTCATGGAAAAATAAGACATCCCCTGAAAAGAAGACCTAGCGTATCTTTGGGAGCAAAAATTAATATAAAACACTGTCTTATTTTCGGGGAAACAGGGTATTCCTGTTGGTGTACCCGTTTGTGTGCGATGATTAAACCTGGGACCGGTGGGCCCCGTGGGAGGAGAAGCCACCGTGGCAGGGCCCCTGGCTGTCTCCAGTCTCCCCCCTGACATCCGGTCTGTGCTAATGGCCCACGGCTTGGGGAGCTGACCTTGGAGGACTTCAAGGTCAGTCTAGCCATTAGATTTTTCCGTGAGGCGGCCCGGGGTGGGGTTTTTTCTTTCCACTCTGAAGCCAGGTTTCCCTGACTGGGGACCAGGCGAACAGATTGGGCCTCAAACAGGGGGGACTCATTGATGGTATCTGGCAGCGTAAAACCAAGTTTTTACCCAATCTTTCCTCATTTGTTCTTTTTTTTTTTTTTAAATGGTTTTGCTGGGACAGTATGATAGTACTTAGGATTTCAGCATCCAGTGTAAATAAATACCTAGCTGTGTTTTACCCCTACTAATTGTAATGATTATCTGCGATTTTGCGGGAAATGGTGAAGAATGGTTCTGGGCTGGGGTCTCGCAGCTAACGAATGTACCTTTTTGTGTGCAGTAGGTCTGTGCTTTTAATAAGCCCGCAATTTCCCGACGGTTGGACAGGAGAGATCCCCAATTGCATTTGGGAAGTGTCAGGGAAAATAAGCTTTCTCTCTCTAAAAACGCGAGTAATTTCGGTCGCTCCGCAGACTGTCATTTCCGCCCATTACACGCTGCGCCCGTCTCCCGCGCCGCCTCCCACCGGGGGTTTTGTCCGCAGAGCGTCTGACTGCCGTGTCCTTGTGGAAAGGGGCCTCCCCGTGTCCAAGGTCACTGTTTCTGAGGCCGGGGAGGGCCCAGCCGCAGGGGAGACAGCGCCCCGCTGGTCCGAATGGCCTTTAGGAAGCCAGGCCTGCCCAGATGGGGTCGAGAGTCTGGGCCCCGCTTGCTGACGGCTGGCTCTCTCCCCCCTCCCTCCCCCCGCAGGCTTTGTCCCGTACCTGAGCTGCGAGGACACCTCGAGCGAGGACCGCATGTCCCCCTGCCTGCAGGCCTTCCGGGAGAAGACCCAGCGCTACAAGGACCAGCAGAAGGAGTTCTGCCACGCCGTGGCCACTGCCCCCAAGCTGAAGCCCATCTGCAGCGAGGAGACAGTCCTGCGGGCGCTGCACCAGTACTACAAGCAGTACCACCCCCTGATTCTGGGTACTGGCTCCCCGAAGGCGGCCCCTTCCCCCCGGGGGCCCAGGCCTGGCAGGTCCAGGGAGCTGACCCAGAGAGCTCACCGCGCAGCGCTGTCCAAAGCCCCAGGCGGCAGTGAGGATGGAAAGGCCCGGTTTCTTAAGATGAGGAACACCCATTTCGGGGGGAGAGGGGTACAGAGTGGGGGACAGGGTGCTGGGAGCCAGGAGCCCCTGAGTAAGACACCACAACGTGCAGGCTGCTCCGTCTGGGCTGGCTCCATGCCAGGCTCATGGTTTCCCACCATCCACAGCAGCCCCCCCGAGGGCGATGCTCATGCCCATCTCAGAGGTGGGGGAAGGGAGGCTGCCACAGGGATGTCCCTCGTCTGAGGTCAGACCTGGGCTTGAACCCAGCTCCTCCAGGTACCTGGGGGGCGGGAGGGACAGGGCTTTGCA
This sequence comes from Lasiurus cinereus, assembly GCA_011751065.1. Taxonomy (NCBI): domain Eukaryota; kingdom Metazoa; phylum Chordata; class Mammalia; order Chiroptera; family Vespertilionidae; genus Lasiurus; species Lasiurus cinereus. The sequence continues at coordinate 6,373,256 of JAAGEH010000038.1, forward strand.
CTGATAACCACAGAACCCGTCGGGAATATGACTACCGTATTTTCCGGTGTATAAGATGACTGAGCGTATAAGACGACCCCCGACTTTTCCAGTTAAAATATAGAGTTTGGGATATACCTGCCCTATAAGACAATACCCGGCGTATAAGACCACCTCCGACTTTTGAGAAGCTTTTCCTGGATTAAAAAGTTGTCTTATACGCCGGAAAGTACAGTATGTACCATTGATAATCACAACAGTGATTTGCCCGGGACCGTTTTTCAGGGGTAAAGGCTTAGAGGGAATGTAATGGCCTGTTTTTCTTTATGGTCATTACCACCAGAGGCCCAGTGCAGGGATTGAGCACTGGTGGGGGGGTCTCTCGCCCTGGCCTGTGGGGGTCCGTGGGTCTCCGAGCTGCCACAACCCGGCCTCCCCCGCCAGCCAGCTCTCGGGGCTCCTGCCCGCTGTCCACATCAATCCCACACAGCATGCCGTAGTGCGTGAAGCAGCAGGTGCCAGGGAGGAGTGGGGGCTGGGCTGGGCCCTGTGCTGCTGCTTGGGGTGCAGGAGAGTCCATGGGAGAGGTTCACGCTGGTGCAGCTGTGCTCGCCCGCTCTGAGCCCGGTGTCTGGCGCTTGTGGTCAACTGAGCACCGCTCCTGCTGGGGAGCACACTGACCATCAGGGGCAGCTCCTGCGTTGAGCGTCTGCCCGCCCCCACCCTGGTGGTCAGTGCCTGTCATAGCGACCAGCCGGTTGTCTGGTCATCCGTTCCCTTAGCCTTTTTTAAAAAATATATTTTATTGATTTTTTACAGAGAGGAAGGGAGAGGGACAGAGAGTTAGAAACATCGATGAGAGAGAGACATCGATCAGCCGCCTCCTGCATGCCCCCCTACTGGGGATGTGCCCGCAACCAGGATACATGCCCTTGACCAGAATCGAACCTGGGACCTTTCAATCCACAGACAGAACTCTATCCACTGAGCCAAACCGGTTTCGGCCCCTTAGGCTTTTATGTAGAGAATTGAGGACTTTCAAGGACACGTTTCTTGTGCTTCACAGTTTTCTGAGACATGGCAGAGAGCACTGGCTGAAGAGTTTGGGACTTAGCCCCGCTCTGCAGCTGTTTGCTGTGTGACCTAAGGCAGGATGCTGCCCCTCTCTGGGCTCCACTCCTTACATCCGGGGCCTGGAAGGGTGGACTCCATGTTGCCTTCCAGCTCTGAGGTTATGGGACTCGATGGCCTAATTGGATTTTACAGCCACTGGAGGAGGCTGATGGGGCGGGAACCTCTTAGCTGACACATGTGCAGGTGCCTGGGGCCAGCTAGCTGGGTAGTCACACCTGCAGGCAGGTTCCTGGGGCCAAGGCTTTCTCTCACCCGGATGCTGCTCCTGCTCCCTCTGTCAGCATCGGGAGCAGCGTCTGAAGCTAGGGTCTGAGGGAGCAGCGGGATCTGTCCAAGGGCACGGGCTCGGGAATCAGACGGACATGGATTGAATCTTGGTTCTACCACTTCCTGTATGACCTTGACCAGGCCTCTCTTTTCTTCCCTCCCTCCCCTCCTCCCTCCCTCCCTCTCCCTCCTTTCCTTCCTTTCTTACTTCAGAGAGAGGGAGAGAGAGTTAGAAACATCAATGGTGAAAGAGAATCATCTATCAGCTGCCTCCTGCAATGCCTCACACGAGGGATTGAGCCCAAAACTTGGGCCTGTGCCCTGACTGGGAATCGAACCCTGACCTCTTAGTTCATAGGTCGATGCTCAACCACTGAGCCATGCTGGCCGGGGCTCTTCACCCCTTTCTTTTTAAAAAATATATTTTGCCCAAACCGGTGTGGCTCAGTGGATAGAGCGTCGGCCTTGCGACTGAAGGGTCCCAGGTTCGATTCCGGTTGGGGGCATGTACATTGGTTGCGGGCACATCTCCAGTGTGGGGCGTGCAGGAGGCAGCTGGTCGATGTCTCTCTCTCATCGATATTTCTGACTTTCTATACCTCTCCCTTCCTCTCTAAAAAATCAATAAAATATATTAAAAAATATTTTTATTGATTTCAGTGAGGAAGGAAGAGAGAGAGAGAAACATCGATGATGAGAATCATTGATTGGCTGCTGCTTGCATGCCTCATTCGGGGGATGGAGCCCACACCCTGGGCCTGGGCCCTGCCTGGGAATTGCACTGTGACCTCCTGGTTCATAGGTCGATGCCCAACCCCTGAGCCACACCGGTCAGGCCCTTCCCCTCTTCAGAGTCTCCGTCTCCTCCTCCTCCTCCTCCTCCCCCTCCTTCTCCGTAGCGCGGAGGTAATAATGGCGCCAGCCTCTCATGCTTTGTGAAGCTGCCTGTCGCGGGGAGTCCACCAGCCCGTGGCGGCTGCTGTGAGGACATCCACAGGCCGAGGGGTTCCCCGGGGCTAACAGTTGGGGTGCCAGCTCACGGGGCCCCGGCCCAGGGGTGGGGGGGCTTCCCCGAGCCCTCAGGACAGGCGCGTCTCCGTACAGAGTGCCGCCACATCAAGAAGCCGATGGAGGAGCCCCCGATCCCCGGCTTTGCGGGCTACCTGCCCCGGGCCGGCGTCACCGAGCTGGGCTGCGCCACCCGCTACTCCGTCATGGCCAGGAACTGCTACCAGGACTTCCTGGACCTCACGGAGCGGTCCAAGAGGGCGCACCTGAAGCCCTACGAGGAGTGAGTCTGACCGGGTGGGACCCCGGCCACTGGGGGGAGGGAGGGCAGACCCGGTCCAGGGCTCCCCAGCTGTCCTCGCCCCCCTTTACCCCCCAGCGCCAGGACAGTTTGACACGGGCCTCCTTTGTAAACTGCCCGGCCGTCCTAGGAGCCAGCCCGCCACCCCCCGTGTCCTGTCTGGGCCCAGGATTCTCCCCAAGTCCTGCCTGTGGTCCTTGCTGGTCTGCAGGGAGAGGCTGGGGGTGAAACACCAACGGGGGTCACCCTCCTGGCGGGCAGCCCGAGGCCCCAGGGTGCCCAGGGAGGGCAGGGGCGGGGCCAGCCTGGGGGGCCCCTGTGGCCTCCGTTTTCCCTTCTGTGAAATGGGGGTGATAATCCTCACTGGCAGGAGAACTGGGAAGGATTGGAATGAACATCGGGTGCTCACACAGAAACTGCACAGATTCTCTTCCTCCTCCTCCTTCTTACTGATGAAGGGGGTGACGCCCTGACTTTGGTCCTTGTTGTAGGATATACGGGGTGAGGTCCACGCAGCCCCCTCCTGCGGCTGCTCCAAAAACCGTGCAACACGACTGGCTGCCCAAGTACCCGGACTTCTCCCTGCCAGGTCAGTCAGCGCTCTGCTCCCTCCCTGCCTGCCTGCTGGCTTATTATTTTTTTCTTTTTCTTTTTGGTTAATCCTCCCCTGAGGATATTTCCCATGGATGTTTAGAGAGAGTGGGAGGGAGCGGGAGAGACAGAGAGAGAGAGACCTGGATCACTGATGTGAGAGACACCCCCACTGGCTGCCTCCCACACTCGCCCGGACCAGGGCCAGGGATTATGTCTGTAACCAAGGTCCATGCCCTTGGCTGGAATCAAACCTTGGCCCTTTCACTTGACTATAATTGAACCCTGGGCCCTTCCATCCGCGGGTCGATGCTCTATCCACCGAGCCAAACAGGCCCCGGGCCCTTCCTGCTGTTTTTAAAAACGGGGGGCGGCCGGGGGGCGCCCGCCTGCAGCTCCGGGCACGGTGTGTCTTGCAGACAGCAGCTGTCCTGGCCTGGGGAGGCCCCCCATCGAGCACCCCAGGCCTCCGGGGAAGTGCAGCTGGGCTCAGAGGCCAAACCCATGGTGCCACCAGAAGCTCCAGAGCCGCCCGGGGGAGCCGCCCGGGCAGAGTGGGCTCTAGGGGGCGCTCGGGAGCCCGCCGCCCTCCCACCCCCCAGCAGGACTCTGGAGATCTGTACCTGAGCTCCCTCTCCCCCCCCACCGCGGGCCGGCAGCAGGGGGCGGGGAGCGATGAAGACCTTGTACTCTCCTCCTCGGGAATAAAAGTGGACTTAGCATCCCAGCGGCTTCTGGCGGGTCCTCCCTCATCCCCACCCGGAGCAGAGCCAGGCGGCCCAGCCCCTCTCTTCCTCACCCAGGGCATCGAGGTGCGCCTGGCCCCGGCTGGCGGTGCCCACCAGCGTCCTCACCGAGAAGCCCACCCTTCCCCCGGGGTCCAGCACCCCAGTCCCCCAGCAGAGCCCCACTGGCTGGGGGGGGGCACAAACCGGGCTGCGTCAGAGAGCAAACATTTCTGGAAGTCCCCAAATTCAAGGAGTGAGCAGGGCCTGGCTCCCCCCAAACCTGAACGAGGAACCCTTCCCTGCTCCTCCCCAGTTCCTGAAGGCGTGCCAGTGGTCCTTGGCGCATAATCCCAGTGGATATATTTTTTTAAATGTATTTTATTGATTTTTTACAGAGAGGAAGGGAGAGGAATAGAGAGTCAGAAACATCAATGAGAGAGACATCCATCAGCCGCCTCCTGCACGGATGGCGCCCACAACCCAGGTACATGCCCTTGACCGGAATCGAATCCGGGACCTTTCAGTCCGCAGGTTGACGCTGTATCCACTGGGCCAAACCGGTCTCGGCATGCCATTCTTAGAGCCACCACACTGTCTGACCTGCTGCTAGTCAATACACGCATAAAGAAACAGGCTGTTTCACAAATGGATTCTTTTTACCATGTGGAGACTCTTTCAAGAGAATTCGTTTCCTCTGGTAATCTCCTGTATTTTATTTCACATGTAAAACCATGATTCTGAGGAGAGACCCACGTGTTCCCCCAGACAGCCAGAAGGCCGCTGGCACAGAAACGGTTAAGAGCCTTGTCCAGGGAAACAACCCAAGAGGGGTGTCAAGAGCGAGTGTCATACAAACCAGAACAGCTGGACAAACCCCATGGGCCCTGGGATTACCATCTCCCAATATCTGATTATTCAAAAGCAGTGTGAGAGAAAGACGCTGCTGTGGAAAATATTTATGACACAGAACATGTAAAACACAGGTATAGTAAGAGCAAATTCATGTACATATATACACACACATAAATCCCATTTTTTATTTTAAAAAGGGGTGGGTAGAGGGAGCTAACCTATAAGCCAACAGTGGTTATTTGTTTTTATTGTTTGTATTTCTCTCCCTCCCCCCACCCCCAATTTCCCACAGGCAACAGCTGTCGTTAACATAACTAGGGAGAGATGTTATTTTAAGAAGCCTTATTTGAGCCAGACTGGCATGGCTCAGTGGTTGAGCAGGAACCTGTGAACCAGGAGGCCGTGGTTTGATTCCCGGTCAGGGCACATGCCTGGGTTGCAGGCTCCATCCCCACTAGAGGGCGTGCGGGAGGCAGCCAATCAGTGAAATAAGTGCTTCTCCCTCCCTCCCTTTCCCTTCCTCTCTGAAATCAATAAAAATGTATTTTTAAAAAAGAATGCTTATTGGAATCATTAGGAGATATTTTAGTCTTTTAGAGATTGCCCCTGGCAGAAGGAAAGTCACATCTCAGCAGGAGGTGGCTGGCTCGCTCTTCACAGGGCAGACTGAGCTCAGTGCGTGTAGTTGGGATGGTCCCAGTTTTCCAGAGGCCCTGGGAGTGGGACCCCACGATTCCCAGAAGAGAAGCCAGGAGACAGACCCCTCAGCTGCCTGGTGGGCCATGAGCCTGCCGTCCGGCCTCTCAGACCCGAGCCCCGGGGGGTGCAGCTGGCTGGTCCCTCCCCCCAAACCACAGAGTCTGGGGGTGACCGCTCCGGGCTCAAGCTCACTGCGACCGTTGTCCCTGAAATGAAGGCGACCCAAGACCAAAGCGGCTCCCGAAAACGGCCCTCGTGCTAGCCTCACCCATGGGCTCACATCACGCATCAAACTACCGCAGCTGAGACCAATCTTTTCAGAACGGCTCCTGGCCCGCAGGTGTGGCTCGTTTGGGTGAGTGCCACCCCAAGTCTCAGGTTCAATGCCTGTTCAGGGCACAGGCCCAGCCAGGTTGCAGGCTCAGCCCCCGGGAGGGGTATGCAGGAGGCAGCCAGGTGTTATTTCTAGCTCTCTCTCTCCCTTCCTCTCTTTCTAAACAAATCAATAACATTTAAAAAACAAATTAAATTTAAAAAATTAAAAATGGCGCCTGCCAAAACCGGTTTGGCTCAGTGGATAGAGCGTCGGCCTGCAGACTGAAGGGTCCCAGGTTCGATTCTGATCAAGGGCATGTACCTTGGTTGCGGGTACATCCCCAGTGGGGGGCGTGCAGGAGGCAGCTGATCGATGTTTCTCTCATGGATGTTTTTAGCTTTCTATCCCTCTCCCTTCCTCTCTGTAAAAGAAAATATATTTTAAAAAAAATTAAAATGGCTCCTGTAAAATAACAAAACAACCACCCAAGGACAGTGACCAAAGCTGAATGAAGGCGATTTAAAAAATTGATTAATAGGATCTAACTCTACAATGTCAAGGTTAAGATCACCAGGTTCAAGTGACTTTTTGTTTAAGCCGTTCTGCCACTCTTCCCCTAATCTTCATCCTTTTTGTCCCTCCCTAAGCCTACCATTGCCAGAGCATTGTCTGTCCGGGCAGGGAGAAAGATGACTTTAGTGTCCGGCAAATTATCGTGATCAGCACAGGTTGCATCCTTACTGAGCCCCTCCTGGCCGCTGGGAACACAGAATCCCGGGCCGGGCGGGCTGGAGAATGGGAGGCACGGGCTTGCCTGGTTTCCTTTGATATCGGCCTCCTGTCAGGCTGGCCTGACTTCCATGGCAATTAAAACGACCCTTCGGGGCACCTCTTTCTTCTGGCCAGAAAACGGACAGTTGCCCTGGAGGCCGGATGTGGGAGGGGATGCACCGGTTCCAGGTCCTCATGCGCCCCCCCCGCCCCCACCCTCGGGGAGCGGTGACTGGCTGGTTCTGAAAGGCTGTCAGCCGGGCCTGTCACTTTTCTCCAGCACTGAGGTTTACACGTCGGATTGATTTAAGAAAGAAAAGAGAAGACAGTCCGGTCAGGGTGGCTCCGTGGTTGAGCGTCAACCTATGAACCGGGAGGTCACCGTTTGATGCCCGGTCAGGGCACAGGCCAGGCTTGCAGGCTCAATCCCCAGTGTGGGGTGTGCAGAAGGCAGCCCATCAATGATTCTCTCTCATCATAGATGTTTCTCTCTCCGTCTCCCTTTCTGAAATCAATAAAAATAAAAATATATTTTTTTTAAAAAAAGGAAAAGAGGACAAACAACGCTGTTTCCCCGAAAATAAGACAGTGTCTTATATTAATTTTTGCTCCAGACTGCACACCCTCACCTCTCTGCCCTGCTCCCGGGCCTTGCTTACCAGACTCCATTCCCTCCCCAGAATTTCAAAAGTTGGGGTCCTGGCCGAAACCGGTTTGGCTCAGTGAATAGAGCATCGGCCTGTGGACTGAAAGGTCCCAGGTTCGATTCCAGTCAAGGGCATGTACCTTGGTTGCGGGCACATCCCCAGTAGGAGGCGTGCAGGAGGCGGCTGATCAAAGTCTCTCTCCATCGATGTTTCTAACTCTCTATCCCTCTCCCTTCCTCTCAGTAAAAAATCAATAAAATATATTAAAAAAAAAAAGTTGGGGTCCTAGCTTCCTTCCCAGAAGGCCTCTGGGTCCCTCAAGCATTTCATCTCCCCTCTCTTAAGATCCCAAGTGTCCCCTGGTGCCCAGCCTACAGAGGGCACTCCACAGGTGAGCTCTCCCGGGGAGAAGGCCCCGCAGGCAGAGCCCATCCGTCCTCTCCTTGACATCCTCCATCCGTCTCCCTAAGTCAGTCCCTTCCCAGAAAAAATACAGCACCCCCACGCCCCGCCACAAAGGTTGACATGTTCCCAGTAAAACCCTTGTCTGTCTGTAGACTCAAACAGGATTGGTCTGGGTGCTCCAAAGGCTGAGAGGGAGTGTGTACCCCATCTTTCCTGACCAGCCTGGGGTGCCATCAGGTAAGGGCACCAGGCACTCCATAGATTAGAGGAAGTGGGGACCCAGTCCCAACAGCCTCCAGGCCTTATTTCCGGTGTGTGCTCTCATGAAGGTCACACCAAGGGCAACTGTCCCCAGCCCTGTCTGTCCATCAGGCCGTGTCACCCCATGCCCTACACAGTCCCCAATCCCAGATCCAGTTTATCTAAAATCACTTGTATTTGCCCTGGCCGGTTTGGCTCAGCGGATAGAGTGTCGGCCTGCGGACTGAAGGGTCCCAGGTTCGATTCGGGTCAAGGGCATGTACCTTGGTTGTGGGCACATCCCCAGTAGGGGGCGTGCAAGAGGCAGCTGATGGATGTCTCTCATGGATGTTTCTAACTCTCTATCCCTCTCCCTTCATCTCTGTAAAAAATCAATAAAATATATTTAAAATAAATAAAAAATATTTTTTAAAATTTTTAATGTGGTATTTTATATAAGTAAAATAAAATAAAATCACTTGTATTTGCCTGGCAGGCCCCAGTTACTATGGCCTGCCTTCTAGATCAGGGATTGAAAGGTTTTTCTGCAACGTTCCAGGCCCGAAATATGTTAGACTTCAGCTCTCTGTGGCAATTCTGCCGTGTTAGCAGGAAAGCAGTTCCAGACAACATGGAGATTAGTGTGTCTATGTTCCAATCAAGCTTGACGGATAGACCCTGAACGTTTAACTTCATGTCATTCTCAGGTATCACAAAGTATTTTTTTTGAATTAAAAAAAAACAAAACAGTTAAAAATGTGAAGACCATTGTTCGCTAGAGGGCTGTGTCCTAATTCACCACCTGTTAACCCCAACCACGTGTTAACCCAAGGGGCTGGTGGGAAGTGACTCATTTTGTAAGCAAAATGGGTCAAGCCGGTGCCTCCCTGAGAGAGACCCCTTTGGGGGAGGTGGGAAACCAAACCCCCACCTGCCCAGAGCACAGAGCAGTTAGCCCAAACCCAGTGCCAAGAGAGAGAGGGACCCGGGCGAGGTGCAGCATGGATCAGCGGCGGGGAAGCCTGCACTCTCGGGAGAGAAACGGAGAAAGACGGCCTGGCAGAGGCCTTCAGACCCGGCCTCAGGTAGCGTCTACGCTGGCTGGAAATGGATGCGTGAAAACCCAACGTGGAAAGGTAGCCCAGGCAAGAGCGCCTTACCAAACTCGTTCCCTGGGCTTGCCCGTGAAGACGCTTTGGGAAATGGGATTTTGTCGCCTTGCAGATGGTTTTAGCTTTGTGAATAGCGCAAACGCCCTGCCCGATCGGCCGCAAACAGAAACAGAGCGTGAACGTGTTTAAGACTCAATCCCAGGCTGGCCGGGAGGGCACCGTATGGAAATCACAGAAAAAAAATCAGTTCGGTGTTGGTTTTGAGCGTGATTTGTCACCAATAGCATGCTAACAGACAACACTGATGACACGGTAGCAGGTGTCATGTCTGGATCCCGAGGTCTGCGGCTGAAGCGGGCGCACATTATACTTAGAAGCAATAAGACGTGGTCCGGAGTCCCCTGCGCTTTCCGACAAGAACTCCTTTCATGTTGTCATCGAAAGCATCTCCCGCTCCCGAAGGTCAGGGAGAAACGGCACTATTAGCATCGGGAGCTGGTAAAAGGGAAAGTCGTCGGAGGCTCATTTAACATACCGTTTTATGACATGGCTTGGTGCAGTAGTCATTACTTTTCCCGGCGGGAGACTGGGCCGGCAGGGAGACTGTTTCTATGCCAAGCAGCAGAGACGAGCGCGTCTCGGTGGCATCTGTGAAGCCCTATGAAGATTAAAGAGGATCTTCCTATACTATCTATACTAAGCAAAGGGTCATATGCTAATTAGACCAGGAGACCTTCCGGACATCCTTCCAGACAAAGCCATGATGGCAGGGCCGAGGCAGAGGCTGTTAGGGGTGATTAGGCCAGGAGGGGAAGGCAGTTGGAGGTGATCAGGCCAGCGACGGGGTGGGGGGAGGGGAAGCTGGGGAAGAGCAGGCTGGTAGGGGAGGCAGTTGGGGGGCAAGAAGGCCAGCAAAGGCGGGGTGGGGGGCAGTTGGAGGCAAGCAGGCTGGCAGGCACAGTGGTTAGGGGCGTTCAGGCAGGCAGGCAGGTGAGCGGTTAGGAGCCAGCAGTCTCAGACTGCAAGAAGGATGTCCGACTGCCAGTTTAGGCCTGATCCCCCAACAGGTCCCAGATTGGAGAGGGTGCAGCCCATGCTGAGGTACACCCCCCTCCTCTCCCTACCCTGGTGCACTAGTCTAAAATACTAAAAACATAATATGCCAATTAGACTAGACATCTTCCAGACGTCATTCCGAGGTCCTTCCTAACAAATGACGAATGGAGGGAAGCCAGCCTGGGTCCCGGGTGCCAGAGAGAAGCTGGTGCCCGCAGCCAGGGGAAGGAAGGCCTGCTCCAGCATGAATTTCATGCCCGGGCCTCTAGCTAGACCATCACATCCCAATTATTTTTTCAGTGTAAAAGGCAAGGTGAGCACGGTGTTTTGTAGGCCGCCCGTGTGGAAGTGGGGCGGGGGTATATGAGATAGGTGCACCCATGTTTCTGGAACAACCTCACGCTGTTCCTGGGAGAGGAACTGGGGGACCAGGGGCCAGGCTGGAAGAAGGAGCTTGTGTAAGAACACTCTCTGGCTCCTTTGCATGTGGTGCCATGTGCAAAGCCACGTGTTTAAAGGCCCCGTCCCTCCCGTGGCTCAGCGGGGCGCATGCCAGCCATGGGGTCAGCTCCCTCCCCCTCGGATGTTAAAGGCTGGGCAGGCAGCACGTGGAAGTAATGATGAGCTTCTCGAACAGGACAGAGCTTCCGGTCTGCAGCAGAACAGGCCACACAGGGGCCCCAAGAAAGAGGGTGACAAAGCATCGCGGGTGGGAGGTTTCAGACACGACCTGTGGCCAACGTGGCGCCAGCGTTTTGTGTTGTTGTTGTTAATCCTCATCCGAGGACATTTTTTTTTCCCATTGATTTTTAGAGAGAGTGGAAAGGAAAGCAGGAAGGAGAGAAAAAAAAAAACATCTAGGTGAGAGAGACGCAATGAGTGGTGGCCTCTCCTAAGCACCCTACCTGGTGCCAGGGATGAAACCTGCCACTCTTGTATGTGCCCTTGACCAGGAATCGAACCCGAGACCCTTTGGTGCTCTCACCACTGAGAATATTGGCCGGGGCCTGGGTTCTAGTCTTAAAAGTCATTTCCAAAACATGACCTCAGAACCCGGAGGATGTCACGCTAACACCTTAATGTCAACCCGAGGGCATTAAACCTTTATTACCCCAAAGAGACAAGAGAGCACCATGTTTTGTTTTTTTTTAAATATATTTTATTGATTTTTTACAGAAAGGAAGGGAAAGGGATAGAGAGTTAGAAACATCGATGAGAAAGAGAGAGACATCAATCAGCCGTCTCCTGTACACCCCCTACAGGGGATGTGCCCATAACCAGGATCCATGCCCTTGACCGGAATCGAACCTGGAACCTTTCAGTCCGCAGGCCGCTGAGCACCATGTTTTTAACAAGGTTGAAGGGACTGCAGCTCGTCTTCTTTCACAGTCTTGTTGCCGCAGAAATGATACCTGCGGAGGAGAACATGGGCAGCGTGAGGCTCAGCGGCTGGTGGAAAGGGGTGTGCCTCTGGCTAGCCAAACCCTGGAACTCAGACCTTCTGACCGAAAGGCTCAGCTACCCACGCAGCTTCCAGGTGATTCTTACTAAGCAAAGCCACTTAAAGAAACTCTCCACCTGCGGCCTTTTAACAAGCTGAAAGTGAATCAGCTGTGTCAGGCGGCGGATTTCTTTCTTCTTCTTTTTTTTTCCCTAAAACTATGAGGGTCTCCAGTGAGCCTGAAGCTTTGGGCGACCCTGGCACTGAATTTAGGGGGTAGGGGTGCCCCTGCCTGCCCAGAGGGAACTTTCCCTAGAGTTAAGAACCTGGGGGGGTTCCTCCTCCATTGCTTCTGGGAATGGAACATGTGACAGCCACTTTGGAAAACAGTCCGGTGGTTCTTCTAATGGCTGAACATAGGCGTTACCACATAACCTAGCAATTCCGCTCCTAGGTATGTACCCAAGAGAAATGAAAACGTATGTGCACACAAAAACTCGTACATAAATGTTCACAGCAGCCTTGTTCATAATAGCCCCGAAGTGAAAATATCCCTGATGTGTCTATCAACTGCTAAATGGATAAATCAAATGCGGTATATCCATATAACAGAATATTATCTGGCAGTAAGAAGGAATAAAGTACTGATGCACGTTACAACATGGATGAACCTTGAACAGATTATGCTACATGAATAAAGTCAGTCAGTCATACTATATATAGAGTATTACTCCATTTATCTGAAATGTCCAGAATAGGAAGATCTATCGAAATGGAAAACAGGTTTCCCAGGGCTGGAGAAAAGGGATGGGAGGTTATGGGATGATGGCGGATAGGTGTGGGTTTTGGGGGAGAGGGTGATGAAATGTTCTGAAACTGACTTTAGAAACAATTACACAACTCTGCAAATGTGCTAAAAGTCACTGGAGTAGATACTTTGAATGGGTGAACACGGGCTATGATGATTATATCTCCATAGAGATGTTGGGGTGGGGGAGGGGGAGATCACGGAGGGATGTCCCTCCTGAAGAGGGTGAGGCCTGCAGCCGTGAGCTGCAGGACACCCGGCCTCCTCCTCTTCCTCTTTGGCTAAAAGGGGATGCTTGGCCAAGCGAGCCGCCCTCAGGGCTCAGCTTCAGCATGTGGCTCCTTGGCGAGGAAGCCCCGTACATGGGGTGAGCTGTTGGTATGGGGGATGGGCAGCGGGTGAGCTGTACCTACGTGAAAGCAAAACCCACCCTCACCTCCACCTAGACGCTGAGCAACTCAAGACAGTTCCTCCATGCATCCCAGCCAGGCCTCACCCACCCTCAGCTCCGGGGCCGGCGGTGTGAGCTGGGCGGGCACGGTGGGACAAGGGCTGGATTGCAGGTCAGAGGACCGGGTTTCCAGCCCAGGGGCTCTGCTCACTGGCACAGCCGCAGTGACCTCTGACCCTTCCAGCACCACACCCAGGAACCGGGACTCTGACAGTTTCCTATCAGCACAGCTAAGTCATGCAGCCGAGCAAGGCCTACAGTTTGCAAATATTCTCCCCTCTAGCTTTCCTCGGTGGCCTTACACGTGATCTGACTCTGCGAACCTCACTCTTCTTCTCATCTTAAAATGAGAGCAGGTGAAAGGCGATCCCCACGTTCCCTTCAGAGGCTGACATCCGTTATTTTCCATCATCCTCTTTCACGGTAGCCTGGTTTTCTTGCCACATTTTCAACACTGTTCTCTCTCCCTGCTCTCACCCAGTCAGATTCTATCCTCTCAGCTTCCGCTGTGAGCTAGATCCTAACTCGATCTGTATTTCTCTTAGGCCACAGTCTCCAAACAAAACGCTTTGTATGAAAGAAACCCTGGATTTCTTTCCTACAGTTACTGCCCAGGCGCTTTGCTTATTGTTGGAGATAAAACAGAGTCTCCTATTGGCCTGTTTCTCGAACCTCTGCCTTACAAGTGATGTCTTGCTCCGGCCAAGTTGAATTTGGCTGAAGGAAAACGGTGATTGATTTCTCAAAGGCAATAAGAGGGATAGATGGAAAGATGCAGATTTGAGAGGAAGAGCTGGGTGGATGGAGGGCTGCGTGGATAAGTGGATAGGTAAGTGGTTAGGTGGATGGAGAGAAAGGGATGCAGGAATGGGTGGGTAGAAGGCTCTGTAGGGTGGGTGATGATGGCATGCATGCAGGCATGTTTGCAGAGACAGATGGATCAGGGGATAGAGGAACGAGACGCGGGCGGAATGAAGGACACTCACTCAGTCCCATCTTCACCGCGCTGCACCGTGATCCTCGAAGCCCCCAGTTTGTACGTGAAGAGGTTTATCATGTGGTTGTTCCAGAGGAACTTAACCTTCTGGATTTCTCCAACGTTGATGTCCACATCAATGTCATGCACATGGTTTGCTTCTGGCTTGAGGGACCCCCTGCAAACATAGACAGAGAGAGTCCTATCAGCCGGATAGATGAATACCGAGGCTGCCCGCACCCTGCTGTTCCTCCAAACAGTGGCTGCGGCTGCTGGCTTTCTGCCATTCCCTTGAAGGCCTCCCGTACACATCTGGGGACGCATCTGCGAAGAACACGCCTTTAGAGAAATCCTGGGCTCTAGATTTCCACTGTCTTGATTGATACCTAGAGGGAAGGTAACCACTTGGGGTGGCTTACTGACTCTTTGATTTCATGCAGGACTTGTTATCTTTGTTTAAAGAGGTGTGTGCCTCAGCCGGGTCCTCTGTGGGCATCTCATGCGAAGCATAAGAAGTAGTCAAAGGGCTGAAAAGCACCTGAAAATTGTGATGCAAACTTGGTGCAAAAACAGAATCTAATTTTACAGCACGGTGATCCGGCACATTGTTACTAAGCGCCTCATACATCCGCTAAAGCTAGGTGCGAGGCTACCATAGCAACAGGAAGCTGGCTTCAGGCTTCCCATGGAGCACAGCATGAATGGGGGATGGAGTGTGTGGGTGGGATGGGAAGCAGGTGCCACATACATGTGCCTTGTCTAAGGAGAACATGATGTTCATAAAACTTAAGCAGGGCCTGGCTGGTGTGGCTCAGTGGTAGAGTGTGAACTCATGAACCAGGAGGTCCCAGTTCAATTCCTGATCAGGGCACATGCCCAGGTGGGAGGTTCAATCCCCAGTAGGGGATGTGCAGGAGGCAGCTGATCTATGATTCTCTCTCATCATTGATGTTTCTTTCTCTCTCCCTTCCTTTCTCTGAAAACATAAAATAAAATTAAAAAACAACAAAAACAACCCCACAACTTAAGCTGGAAGGGAAAGTGATTGGCAATCCAGAGGAGTCAGCCTTTAAAATTACGAGTGCTTCCTCTCTAGGCCTCCGTCTCTTCAAAAGGAGTGATTCAATCAGATGCTAAGAGACTTCCTTCGGCTCTGACCTTCTAGGACTCAAAGGTTCTGTACGGCTATGTGCGTGTAGAAGTTTATACCCAATCTTTTATTAACCATCTATCAGGGAAAGTACGGTCATTCCGCTTGACTATCACACTTACTTGAAAATTTGGTATTGCTTGGAGTTTCCATTACTTCCATATAAAGCAACCCTGATGTACCCCCTCACTTTCTGCTTTCCAGCCAGGGTGACTGATACCCTGTATCTCCAACCTGTGCAAAGAAAACACACCATCAGCTCAATGAACGCCTCTTGTGGGGGAGGGGGCGCAGAAATAATAACACGTGGGAGCATTCTTATTCCGAGCTACGAATCTTCCGTGAGCGGGAGGTAAGGGCGAATGTATCTAATCGTTTCCTTCTAGGCGGTTGGGGTCCCAGGAATTCTGATGCGAGGTGGGGGTGAGGGACTCGGTGGGCGGGAGAGTAAGTATTACAGCTCAGCCAAATCCCTTGCCAACCCAGCCAGGTACGTGTTCCGATGGATGGATGGAGGGCGGCTAGTTACTCTACCCGGGTACCCATGTGCACACCACTGACTATACCAGCAAGGCCACGGGAGAGGGAGTTATCTGGCTCCAGCATTTGGATGAATCTTGTGCTGTTCCCTCCTTTATTTTTATTGTTTTCCCATGCCATGGACATGCTCTCAGTGGAAGAACAACACAGGTAAGTTTTAAAAATGAGTAAACCCTTTCTCAGCGCTCTGTCTACCTGCCCTGCGTCTCAGGGTCTCCCCAGTTTGGTCTGTAGGCTTAGTCAAGCCCCAGCGGGGTGACTTGCTTCTGGGGGACAGTGGGACTTGTCTGGAGAGGTTCTTGATTGTCACACCCAGGGAACGGGGTGGGTGGATGCAGGGCTACTGGCATCTCACTGGTAGAGGCCACGGATTTGCTAAACACACTGCAATGCACAGGACAGCCCCCCAATAACAAATGATCCAGTCCCGTATTTCAATAGAGCTGAGGTTGGGATACCTTGAACTAGAACTTTCTATGGGCATTTATACACCCACATAAAATGTATAAAAATAGGATTTTGCCCGGCTGGTGTGGCTCAGTAGCTGAGCATTGACCTGAGCACCAGGAGGTCACGGTTTGATTCCTGGTCAGAGCACATGGCCGGGTTTCAGGCTCCATCTCCTGGAGGAAGATGGGGGGCTGGGGGGGGGTTAGGGTACATGAAACAGACCATCAATGATTCTCTCTTATCGTTGATGTTTCTATCTCTCTCTTTCCCTCTGAAATCAATTTTTCAAAACATATAAAAATAAATACATAATGAGGCTTTTCCCCCTTCCATAAATAATACGCACTGTTATTCTCTATTCTCTCCATCCATCACCACGCCAGACTGACTCGCCGCCCTTCCTGCCCTGACCTGCGCTTTAGAAGGTCGGCCTCACCAGGGATCCTAGCGGCTGGCTTTCCGTTGGGTTCAGCCCATCAAAGGCTTGCATGGTGGTGGGGGGACAGTGGCAGGAGGAGGGAGATGGAGGTGCGTGCTCCCCACAGCCTCCGTGCTCCAGTGTCTGGCAGTAGCTCGCTTCCCTCCATTCCTGGAGCCCCGCAGCCACTAGATCCTGGGCGCCTCAGCATCCCTAGTCTGTTCTTTCCACCCTGCCCACACCTCCAAAAGTAGACCCTGCCAAGAGGTCTCCTTCTTTGGACCACGTGAATGAGCTGTCTGCAGCAAAGACCCTGACTGGAACACGATATATTACGTGATGTTTTGCTGTTTGCCTTTTAACTTAATAGGCCTTAGAGGTTTTCTAGATCCTTCCTTGAATGGTTACACATAGGATATCCAGTGGTGGATATCTAGCTTTCTCCCCGCATTCTTTTGGCATTCAAATCAATGCTGCGTGAACATCCTTGAATAATACCTTCTCCCGCACACATGCAATCGCTTTCCTCAGGTGTGTTCTGCCTTAAAGGAACATGGTTGTAAGACTTTATAGAGACTCCCAACTGTTACTGTTTATGCTAAGTGTCGTGAGCATTACATGAAATACTGCGTGTAAACAGTGTTTTGTGAAGCGCTGCATAAATGTTTTTAAATGCGAAACCCCCTTGGGAAAATAAATGCTCTTCTGTTCAGCCATCATGTAATATTAATTATAACAAGCAAATCTTGGTGCTTTGACTATCTTCTTTTTCAGTGAGAGGCTGGGCAAAATAACACCGAAAACACAGCGAGCTCAAGTGTGTGTACACAGGGGGACTTGTATGGTGGGTAATCACGGGGGCGCCTTTGCCCCGTGTTGCCTTCTTCTGTTAATGGGTCCATCCTTCCTGCCACAAGGTTGGGTGGACATGTGACCAGCCTGGGCCACTCACGGTTGACCCACTCCACTGTCAGGATGATGGGGTAAAGGGGTGAACATGAGAGGCAAGACCAATGCCATTCTACCGTCCTCCCAGGATCACTGAAGCTCACGGTGTTGAGTGTCTGCCCATTGCTACCAAGGGTCCGAACTGAGACGGTTGATACATCTTTAACATCACTCTCAGCGTTTAAGTGGGTAAGATGGACACTTACGAGTGAAGTTGCCGCTCCCTCCCGTGTTCAGGAAAAACGTCTGTCCTACGGCGCTGGTGTTCCTCTGAAACTGGTCCGCATAGTGCCCCATTTTGGGGCATCCTCCGACTGGACAAGGGAAACAGCTGTTCTCCTATAAAAATGACCATTTGTCTGTGAGTGGTAGGCCTTTGGCTCATTCACTCATTCAACTGATCAGTTCACCTTCCCCTCCATCCATCCATCCATCCCTCATCCATCCACCCATCCATCCATCCATCCATCCATCCATCTATCCATCCATCCATCCATCCATCCATCCACCCATCCATCCACCCATCCATCCACCTATCCATCCACCCATCCATTCATCCATCCATCCATCCATCCATCCATCCATCCATCCATCCACTCATCCACCTAGCCATCTTTCTATTCATCTATCCATCCACCCCCAATCCATTGATTAAAGCATGCATGCATCCATCTCACCCATGCCATCCAAGCATCCTTGGAGAATTTCTCAGAATGAAAAGCTTGGGATCTAGGCAAGGCCCGGCCAGGTCAGGTCCGTGCCATCTGCCGCCTGCCCACCCCGCTTCCTTGAGGAAGAAGGCTTTGCGAGGCTCAGCATTACCAGTTCCGCCTCTTACTAGTAGTCGTGGAGTTACATCTCTGTTCTGTTCCAAGCCACAGGGACAGAACCACCACCAACAGAGCCACCCCACCCTCCCCGGACCCCTGGGGATACCCACCTCCTCAAACTCCTCGTAGGAGGCGCACGGGTAGCCCAGGAAGCCATCGGGGTTGAGGATGCTGCTGGCATAATACTTGTAGCTCCTCAGGTGGTTGCAGGCCACGAAGTCTCGGGTTCCTAGGGAAGCAACAGCTGTGGGAGCTCGTAAGACACTCTCACTTGTGAAGCTGGAACGCTCTGACCTGAATAAGGAGTCACCTCCTCCCTTCACAGAGGGGTGTCGGCATTCCCGAATGCCTCCGTCCCCGTTCAGAGTTCCTGTCATTGACTCTGACATACTTTGGGGCAGGCAGGAAACAGTTCATGATCAACATCTACAGCACATAGAGGTGGTATCTGGGGGCGTCTTCAGTAATGGTGTTTGGCTACAGTCGCTCTCCTCTGCCCCCCACTGTGCCCATGCACTGAGCAGGGCTTACTCAGGGCTGGCCACGTGCTAGGGAGGGACGCGTTCTAACAAGAATGTGTGTCCAATCCTCCAGGGGCCAGGCGTCTGACAGAAGTGAAGGATGAGGGCTAGAGGCCTTGGGGAGAGGGAGAAAAATATACACAGAAAGAGAGAGAGCAGGGGAGGGGAGCAGGAAGAGGGAGAGGGAGAGAGAGAGGCAATAGCTTTCAAAAGGGATCTTAGCCAAAACCCGTTTGGCTCAGTGGCTGGAGCGTTGGCCTGCGGAGTGAAAGGTCCCAGGTTCGATTCCGATCAAGAGCATGTACCTTGGTTGCTGGGATATCCCCAGTAGGGGGCGTGTAGGAGGCAGCTGATCGATGTCTCTGTCTCATCGATGTTTCTAGCTCTCTATCCCTCTCCCTTCCTCTCTGTGAAAAATCAATAAAATATGTTAAAAAAAAAAAAAAAAGAGGGAGAGAGAGAGATCTTACACAGTCAGCCCGTTGTTGACTGTTAAGGCCCAGATGGCTTGGTCTTCTGATTTTGCGTCAGAAACCTGCATCTGGCCTTTGACCTGACAATGCTTCATGCTCACAGAACAGCAGTCCATTCCCCCTTAAAAACCGGTCCCTGTGAAGGCCGACCACTGGCTGCTGTGGGCCGCGTTGGGCCGGAGGGATCCAGTTTGAGAACCAGGGATTGCCTGTCCCAGGAATGCAGCTTTTCTACGCCCAAGGCCCCAGGCTGAGAAATTCCTCTTCCTCGCCCTTTGCCCTTCGCCCTTCGCCCTTCGAAAGCGCAAGGTAAGAGCAATGGAGACCAAAGTTTCCTTGGCTCTAGGCCACTGTGTCACTGCTTTCTCTCTACCACGCTTCTCTTTAACCCAAGTCCTCCTATTTGCAAAATTGTTTTATTTTTAAATTTCTCCAGCTCCTTGGCACTAAACCTCCCATGGCGTGATGCACAGTGACCCCAGACATAGCTGGGGACTACTTCTGGGGACCTGGGGGGCTTGGTCCACCACCAGGGAGAACAGATGGGTCCTCTTGGTGCTGGTGGATTAGTTCTGCCCGCCCCAGGGCCCAGCGACTCCAGGCAGGCCGGGTGGTGCCTGGCACCAAGGTCATTACCAGACAACACAACCTGATTCCAACTTAATTGTTCCTTTCGTCCAGCACCGCTGCCAGGGATCCATAAAAGAGGGGCAAGTGGATTTAACTGTTCCTCCAGCCCAGCGCCCAGGTGACTGGGAGCCCACACAATAGACGTGCACTCTTGTGGGCTCGCTTACTCTGAGTTGCCTCTTTAATTAAAGCAGGCTCCCTGCTATTCTGTGGGCCCTGCTGGTCGCTTATGGGAGGGGTGGCCTCAATCCTTCAGCCCGGTCTTCCCCGGGGTCACCTGGTGCGGGGCAGACAGCTCCAAGGCTCCATTAGCTGACGGTGGGTGTTGGCTACCGCTTTATCGACTCTATTCGTTCACATTCAGCCCCTGGAATATTACATGCTCAGTGGAGTGGGCTGTACTGAGCACCTATCTGGGAGGCCTGGAAAACTCCCAGCTGAGACAAATAAACATGAAACTGAAATGATCACAGATACAAAGCCTCCAGGTGCCGGGGGGAGAGGAAGCCTGGTCTCCAGGGAGAGGCAGCAGGAGAAGAGCAGAGGCCGGACAAGGGCAGGTGACGGAGGTGACACTTTAAGTCACCTAACTGTAGGGGGACTGAGCTTGTCTCTCAGGTAAACTCGGACCTCATTCGGACCAAAAAGGGGCCACAGGCTACACCTGACAAACTCCGGGGAGGCCTGCATGGTGGCCCTACAAACTCAGAGGCCGCAAGTCCCCACATGGGGTGGGCTGAACCTCAAAATTCCTAATTAAAAGCGGGCCACGGAGGATAGTCCTGTCCCAGACCTGTAGCTTCCTTGACAAAGGTCCATCTTTTTTTTTTTTTTTTAAATCCTCACCGAGGATATGCTTATTGATTTTAGAGAGAGAGGCAGGGAGAGAGAGAAACATCAACCAGTTGCCGCCCTGACCAGAAATCAAACCCAAAAGCTTTCAGGTGTATAGGACCAAGCTCCAACCAGCTGAGCCACCGGCCAGGGGAACAAAGAATCTGTACTTTCAGCGAAGCTGTTTTCTTTCTGCATCTAAGAAAACGCACCTTTTCAATATCACGGTGACCTTTTCCGGGTCCCTCAGGGCACCCCCCTATAAGAGCACCAGACCCCAGAACCCTCCATGGTGACCTTGTTCCCCAAATACCACCTCTATGTGCTATAAATGCTGATCATTAACCAGCCTGTGCCCACCGATGTAAAAAATGTGCCTCTCCCTTTGACTTTTTATCCGGTTCCAGAGACTTCCCGTTTTACTTCCTTCCCCCTCCCCCATCTACCTCCCGTGGATTTCACGTAACCCGCTATGTCTCCTTTTTATTCTAATGTATAAAATAAGCGGTAAAACTGCCATTCTCCAGAGCATTTTCTCAGTCCGCTGAGATTTTGCTTCCCAGCATTGGTCATCAATTTGGTTCCAATAAACTCATACAAATTCTCTAGCGGTTTGGACATTTCTGACATGGACACACAGAAGCCTCATTGCCCCGAGACCGCCAGGCCTCCCACTCCACGCACACACTCCCCCTAACTACAGAGCAGACCCCCACTTCTTCCAGCTCAGTCCCTCTCCAGGCCTAGTTCCTGCCTCAGCAAAGGGCAAGAAAGCCCAAACCCTCCACACCTTGGTGCGTGCCCTGCAAGGAGCCAGCACTGAAAGTTAGGATGGGGGTGGGGACGGTGGCAAAGCTGGAACTGGTATTTGCCAACGTGCCCGGTCAGCTCATGCCTCAGGGGGTAGCGACACAGGCTGGTATGAGGTTGGGACTTTGCAGCCAGAAATTGCACTTTAACATCAGGTGGCCTTGGGCAAGTTTTATAACTTTCCGGACCCAGCTTCTGCATCTGTGATATGGGGGTAATCGGAGTGAGGCTCTCACGGCATTGTGGGGCAGAATGAGCACCCCAGGAGTGGAGGCGGCAGATTCAGTGCTACCGGGGCCCAGCCGCGCACCCTGCCTTCCCCCCAGCACGGCGCTGCCGGCTCGCTTTGCTAATGCACGCACCTTCCCAGATCCCATTGATATCCACAATGGAGGACAGGATGTTCTTCTGGCATCCGGGCATTTGCTCTCCTCCGTTTGGAAAGAAATCCAGATGGCCCACCTTTTGGCTCATTCCCAAACCTGAAACAGGGGAAGCGGCGGTGAGCAGGGAGGTAAGTCTCCCCCCAGGCAAGGTCACAGCCCCAGAAAGCATCCGACTCCTGCCGACCAGACCAGAGCGAGAGTTTTCTTGGCAAACTGGTCCCTCAGCCTAGCCACTCCGCCAGGCTTTGCAGAGATGAGCCCATAGCAAGACAAGGAAGGAGAGAGCAGAGGCAGTGAGCATGTTTACATGTGTATTTGTATGTGTGTCTGTCTGCCTGTCTGTCCTGGGGAGGCTGTGAACGATATGGATACACCCTGATACCATTATGGACCAGACACTATCAGCGCTGTGCAATTTCCATTCCTGAATTCATTTTGAAATGCTGATTTCTGTGTGATAAGGTTATACTGAGATTTCGTGATGTTGAGGGCCCAGTAATGGCTGGACGCTTTGGCTTTTTAAGCACACAGACCCATGAGCACATCCTGGTCCTATTGACACATTTTGTAATATGTGGCAACTGCTAAAGCTTTTCAAACCTCAGTCTCCTCAGCTATGAGTCAGTAATAATAATGCCCACTTTTTAGGGTCGTTACCGAGCGAGTATGTACAAAATGTCCAATGCAGCCCCTGGTAACCAGCACTATTATTAAAAACATACCCTTTGTTGGCATATTTCATTAGGGGCTTCATAAGAAAATGTTGAAAAAAGAACAGTGAGCTTATGTAATATTAATTTTTTACATAATTTTAATTATTTAAAATTTTAATTTATTTAAACCAACAACAACAATTAACCTTTTTGATTTTAGAAGAATTAAATAAAGGGATATATTTTGTTTCCAACAACACAAACTATAACCAAAGTTTCCGCAAAAGAAGTGAGCAAAATATTCGCACGTTAACTTTGCATTTTGCAAGTATAGGTCAAGCATCCTATATAATAAAATCCTAATATGCAAATCGACCGAACAGTAGAATGAACGGTTGCTATGACGTGCACTGACCACCAGGGCAGAAGCGGGTGCAGTGGCAGTGCTAAGAACCCCCAAGGGGTCCTGGGCTGAGAGAGGGAGCAGGCCAGGCTGAGGGGTCCTCCCCCGCCCCCCATTGAATCAAGAGATAGTGGGGCCTAGGGAAGGTCACGGGGTTTGAGGACTGAGCAACAGCCTTCCACAGGCTACACCTGTGTTTGTTTGACTGGCCGAGGCCCTGGGCTGGCTGTTTGGTTGTGGCTGGCACCCACTCGGACGGGCTGACATCCAAGCTGTTACTGTAGTTAGCCATTTGAATACCACCCCTGGACCTATCTTACCAGTGAGGGCCCTGACCACTGAGCGGGGGAGTGAGGAACTCACCCAGGTAGGGGACCATGGGCAACGTGTCCGTGTGAATCACATCCACAAACTTGGCATCCGACGGGTCCAGCCGCACCTCCTCGGGCGTGCCCTGGAAGCATGGTTCTGCCGGATCCAGTCCTGAAAGTGGGGACAGCGGGGTGCACAGTGACAATCCGGGTCCCAACCCCTGGACCCACAGAACCCATGCGCTCTCCGCCTGAAGCGGGGGCTGTGCCAGCTCATCTTCAAAGAGAAGCAGAGGGGGAGGAGGAGCATGGCCCACGGGCTCAGTGACCTGTATTCCAGCCCAGGTTCTGCTCAAGGTCAAATGCGGGTCTTCCCTGAGCCTCAGCTTCCTCAGCCGGAAAGTGGGAATAACAGCAACCTACCTTCCGGGGCTGTTGTGAAAACCCCACACAAAGATACGAGAGGAAGAACTTTGCAACCGGAAAAATTCTCCGTGAACATAATCTACGAATCCCCGGATCCTGCCCCTCTATGCCTAGCACGCAGCCCTGGGCGCAGGAGACGGCCATTAAATGGTTTGCACGGTGACAGGCAAACGTGACTCCGCCGTGTCTGTGTCTGTCTAGTGTGCCTTCATTTTGCCTAGTGATTCATTCATTAATTCACTCATTCATTCACTCACTCATTCATTCATTCATTCTTATTATCTACAGAGTGTGTCCTGGGACAGGTCTCGGCTACTTTCATGTTCTGCCTGCAGCTGGCACAGCCATTATAATTAATATTTGTGGAACGAGCCGAAACCGGTTTGGTTCAGTGGATAGAGCGTCGGACTGGGGACTGAAAGGTCCCAGGTTCGATTCCGGTCAAAGGCATGTACCTGGGTTGCGGGCACATCCCCAGTAGGGGACGTGCAAGAGGCAGCTGATCGATGTCTCTCTCTCATCGATGTTTCTAATCTCTGTCCCTCTCCCTTCCTCTCTGTAAAAAATCAATAAAATATATTAAAAAAATATTTGTGGAACGATGAATTCGTATTAAAAATCACTTCACCATTCAAAAACCTGCCCTGTTCTAGCAATAACAATCCTGGGGTCATGAGTTGAATGTGCTAGCTATGTTTTTCTTTTTTAATAATCGTGTTTTTATTTACAATCCTGTATTTTTGGTCATTCACGTGAAAATGCATGGGCAGTTATTTTTAAAATCTAAGTCTGGCAGTGCCTCAAATCAGGGTCCCCAGGCGACCAGTAGGGGTGACCAGTAGGGGCGACCTTGGCCATGGGAAGTGCATGTGTAGGGCTTCCATCTCTTACAGGACCGCCCCTCTCACCCCACCCCACCCCACCCCCGCACCCCTACCTGTGATCCTGCCCAGGCGGCCCCCCAGCCTCCGGCCCGCCTCGCCGACTGCATGTGCGCCCAGGCTGTGGCCAATGAGGTGCACGTTGTCCAGGCTGTAGCCCCTCTGGGTCTGCGGAAGGAAGGCGCGTTAGGTCCCCCAGGCCTGGGTGGGGAGGCCCAGGCTCGGGGAAGGGGGTGGGGACAGGTCTCAGGACCAACGACCGGGCTCCGGGACCACCTAGGACAGCATTACCGGACCCTGGGCCACCGCAGTCTCTGAGTCCTGAGTCCTGGCGCCCGGGCCAACAGTGCTGACCAGCAGCCTCTGTGTCAACTGCAGGCCACGTGGAGAGTCTTGGGGGGCCACTGCCTGCCCCCCAACACCTCCCTCCCCTCCCGCAGGGCTTGGGCCCGCCTTGTAGAGCCTGGGTCCAGCTCTGGGGTGCTCGGGAATAGACCTTCCAGAAGGCGGTAACGGGCTTTCTCCTTTCTGAGCAAAAAGACATCTTCTGGCCAAGACCGGGTGTGGCTCAGTAGATAGAGCGTCGGCCTGCGGACTGAGGGGTCCCGGGTTCGAATATGGTCAAGGGCATGTATCCTGGTTGCGGGCACATCCCCAGTAGGGGGGCATGCAGGAGGCAGCTGATCTATGTCTCTCTCTCATCGATGTTTCTAACTCTCTATCCCTTTCCCTTCCTCTCTGTAAGAAATCAATAAAATATATTAAAAAAAAAAAGACATCTTCTGGGCTGAGAATCCCCAGAACAGCCTCCAAGGACGGCTTATTTCCAATGGGGAAACTGAGGCCCAAAGCGGTTCGTTCGCCCAGCACCACCTGGGATCTCCAGGACTCGGGAGGGAGAAGGCTGCAGTTCGTTTTAGGAAACTCCCCTCTGTGTGTCCAGGCGTCCGGCCCAGCCCCTGCACACCTGTCCCCAGGCTGCCTCTGCCCCTCGCCCCCCCGGCCCTGCCTGTGTCTGCCTGCCCCCCATGGCCCCTCCCCACAGGACGTGGCTCAGGCAGGACTTACCGACAGCCCTTGTATTAGGAAAGCTATCTCAGCGCCCACGACGCGAAGGTTTTGGACGGCCTGGCTGTAGTCGGTCCTGGCCCCCCGACTCCAGTCCACGCAGATGCAGTTCACCTTCTCCACCTTGAACATGTTCTGGGGAGAAAAAACACGGGGGAGAAACCAGTTTATTAACAGGCTCAGACCGCACACTCCAGAGACAGGAATTCGCAGCCATCAGCCTCTGATCTGTGTCAGTTTTAACATCCCTCCCACTTCTCCTAATAATCCTCACTTCACAGGAACTGGGCACCTGATCCCCACTTAACAGATGTCAACGCTGAGGCCTGGAGTGGAGTAAGGGACTGGCCGAAGGTCTCCCAGGTGGTTACTGACACAGCCAGCAAAAAAAAGATGGCTGCCGGGACCGGTTTGGCTCAGTGGATAGAGCGTCGGCCTATGGACTGCAAGGTCCCGGGTTCGATTCCGGTCAGGAGCATGTGCCTTGCTTGTGGGCACATCTCCAGTGTGGGGTGTGTGGGAGGCGGCTGATCGATGTCTCTCTCTCATCGATGTTTCTGACTTTCTATCCCTCTCATTTCCTCTCTGTGAAAAATCAATTAAAAAAAATATTTAAAAAAAAAGATGGCTTACTACACCAGGGCTTAGCAAACTGTTAGGGGAGGGCCAAATCCACCTGCTCATATAAATAAAGTTTTATTGGGACACCCATTTGTTTACACATTCTCTCTCTGCTTGGGAGCAACAACAGAGTTGAACTGAAACCATATGACTATTTACTGCCCGGTCCTTTACAGGAAGTCTGCTGGCACTTGTACTTGGTAGCTGAAGCCACGGGAGGGCTGCTACCCGAAAAGTAAGACATCCCCTGAAAATAAGACCTACTTCCAGTTTTGCCTCTCGCTGTTATATAAGGCATCCCCCCGAAAATAAGACCTCCCCACATAATAATAAGGCCTCCCCCGAACATAAGGCCTCCCTCCTGATTTAAAGAGACCTCGCCCTGCCTGAACAGCTCGGGCTGTGCAGCGGCCCATCAGTGAGCTGGTTTGTGATGATAATGACTACCGTGCTGCATACAGGTCATACATTTCCTTTTTTTTGTTGTTGTTCAACAATAAATGTGTACCATCTTCTTCTTCATGGAAAAATAAGACACCCCCTGAAAAGAAGACCTAGCGCATCTTTGGTCACACTGGCCCATTTCCGGTGCTGGGTGAGCGCTGGTTGGGACAGTGAGGCCATGGAGCCTCTGTGCCATCCCAGAGAGCTGTGTGGGACCGCGGGGTGTTAGGGGCCACGCTTACGTTGGTTTCTCACGTCACATGGGGGGGCTTTCTCTAAACCCCCCGAGACAAATGCGAGGCAATTGGCGGATGCCTCCACTTCTGGGGCGTTCTGATTGGGCTCTGGGGCTCTTTGGTCTCCAGAAAAGATGGCTGGCTAGAGGTCGGTGGGGTTGGGAGACCTTGACAGTGAACGCTCCGGAGAACCAGGGTTCCCTCGGAGTTTTTAGGCAGGAGCCTCTGTCCCTAGAACAGCCCTGATTTAAGCCACTCTGGCCAGGGTGAGAGGGGCCATCTAAGCACAAAGCATCTGTTCACAGTCTCGGGGGGCGTGACCGGGAAAGTGTGTGAAGCTGGGGGCCGGGCGCTGGCCTCAGTGGGGAGTGGGGGGCGGGCGGGGCCTACCTGGCACATGTCCGTCAGCCACCTCTCCTCCCCCTTGTCGATGAAGCCGTGGACGATGAAGCGCGTCTTGCGGTCCAGCTGGAAGTTGGAAGCCTCCACGGTGGCCAGGTCCGAGGAGGAGATGAGCTGGAGGGAGCAGAAAAGGGGTGTTGAGATGGGGGCCTTCCCAAGCCTGTGAGAGCCGGTTCCGGGAAGACTGGTCCCCCGGTCAGCTCCCAAGACGTTGGGCCGGGCTGGAACCCGAGATCCTGTCCTGGGGCTGGAGGACAGGGTCCAGAAGGCCACGTTCATGGACTTCCTAGCATTTCTAAACTGGGCCACAAGCACCCTCATTGTAACAGCACTCTGTCACCAGTGGGGTCCCAGCTATTCCCCCATCACAGGACAAGGGTCTGATCGCAGAGGTCTTTACAACCAGCTGTTCCCAGCGGTTCTCAACCTGTGGGTCGCGACCCCGGTGGGGGTCCAACGACCAAAACACAGGGGTCGCCTAAAGCCATCGGAAAATACAGGTATTTACATTATGATTCATTAACGGTAGCAAAATGACAGTGATGAAGTAGCCGCCATGAAAATAATGTTATGGTTGGGGGTCACCAAACATGAGGACCCGTATTAAAGGGTCGCGGCATTAGAGAGGTTGAGAACCACTGAGCCGTTCCCATTACTATTAAAAGTGATCGTCATTGTTCGAGTAATAATAAAGCAGCGCAGCTCTGACGGTGACATGGATTTAGCTTTTCAAATGTCCTGACAACTGTCTGTCCATGTCATCGGCTTCCCCTGCGGCCCAATGCATTTTATCTCATGCGTTTAAACACGTCCTCCCGAGAAGGGACCCCTAGGCCGCCCCAGATGGAGGAAGGGGTTCCTGGAACGGAAACGGTGAAGGGCCCTAGGCCAGAAGCCCCCAAATGAGGGCAGATGCGGCTCAGGGGGGTCGCCAAGGGCATCTCAAGCTTGTAGCACGGAAGAGCCGACTCCTGCCGAAACCGGTCTGGCTCAGAGGATAGAGCGTCGGCCTGGGGACTGAAAGGTCCCGGGTTCTATTCCGGTCAAGGGCATGTACATTGGTTGCGGGCGCATCCCCAGTAGGGGGCGTGCAGGAGGCGGCTGATCGATGTTTCTCTCTCATCGATGTTTCTGGCTTTGTATCCCTTTCACTTCCTCTCTGTGAAAAATCAATAAAAATATATTAAAAAAAAAAAAAAAGAAGAACCGACTCCTACAGGCCAGGGACCCCTTCACCAGCCCCCAGACCCCACGCCTGAAGAAGGATAAGATAGAAACAGCCCAGCCCCCACGTCCACGCAGACTCCCAGCTGGGGGCTCTCAGGGGGGAGTTTGACACCTAGAACCCCACGGCAGCTGACCGCAGGGACCCCTGGCCAGTGACCGGCTCTCCACACTGTCAGGGGTGGAGCTGTGAGCAGCTGAGCTCTGAGCACCTTCTTCCTGGTCGCTGCCTCCACCCAGCAGGCCTTCTGGGGACTGGAGGTCACTCCCAGCCACCTTTTTGCTTTGTGCTTAAATGGCCGCTCTCGCCCTGGCCAGAGTTGCTCAGTGGTTAGAGCATTGGCCCACGCACCAAAGGGTCACGGGTTCAATTCCTGGTCAAGGGCTTGCACCTGGCTCTCAAGTTTGATCCCAAGCCCCAATTGGGGCTCATAGGGGAGGCAGCCAATCAGTGTGTCTTTCTCACATCAATGTACCCATGTTTCTCTCTCTCTCTCTCTCTCCCCCCTTTCATCCCTCCCTCCTGCTCTCTAAAAATCAATGGAAAAAATATCCTCTGGGGAGGATTAACACCAACAGACAACAAGAAGTCCCCTCCCATGCCGAAACCGGTGTGGCTCAGTGGATAGAGGTCGGCCTGCGGACTAAAAGGTCCCGGGTTCGATTCCGGTCAAGGGTGGGTATCCTGGTTGTGAGCACATCCCCAGTGGGGGGCGTGCAGGAGGCAGCTGATCGATGTCTCTCTCATCGATATTTCTCTCTATCCCTCTCCCTTCCTCTCTGTAAGAAATCAATAAAATATATTAAAAAAAAAATAAGTCCCCTCCCCCACACCTGTCTTCTGGCTCAGCAGGAAGGACTTACAGCCCCTCCCCCATTCCCTGAGGGGCTCCCCTCCCCCGACGGCCAGGTGCAGGAAGAAGATGGACAGACCAGGCCTGGATTCCTCCATAAATGCTGCTCCCACCCCTTCCTCCCAGGACCGGGGCTCAGTGCCAGGGGGTCCTGGGCCCAGGGTGTGGAATGGGCCGTTTCTGGGTGTCCAGAGATGGGGGTTCCCCATCCTGAGGGCTAAGGCGGCTGCCAGTGGCGAGGGAGCATCTGCCTTTCCCTCAGACCAGGCCCCCCGCCCCCCTCGTCCACCCCCGCCCCCCGCAGCCCGCCGTGCCCGCTCTCACCTGGAAGTTGTTGGGGTTCTCATTTGTGAAGAGCAGAAAGCGGGTGTTGACGTCCTCGGGGGCCCAGGGGAAGACCCTCACCGGCCGCTGGAAGGTCCCGGCCCAGGGCTTGTCGTTGGAGAAGCAGCCGAAGGGCTGGTAGCAGATCTCCTTTCCTGGGGCGGGGAGGGCGGCCCGGTCACTGCGAGGCGCCGAGAGGGAGCATCCCCACCACGCTGCCCACGAGGCGCTGCAGGGTGCAGCCCGGGCTGGCGGGGCCACTGCTGGGCTCTGCCTGCTGCCCGTGCTCCCCAAATTCCGGGGACACAGGAATCGCCGGACCCATCCCCAGCGCCTCCCTCAGCGATTCTGACTCGGAGGGAGGGCAGGGGGGCACGGAAACCGCCCGTTTCATGCTGTTTCATCCCTCATCACCAGGCCAGCGGCGGGGGACAGGCTGAGGTTTCCTGGGGACCTTCTGCCTTACAGCCACCTCCTCCAGGAAAGCCCCCCACGGCCCTCTCCCTGCCACCACCGGCGGCCGGTGTGGTGGTGCCCGCGGTTCTGTGGCGCAGAGATGCTGCCGCTGGAGCCAGCACCGCAGCCGGTCGTGGGTGCGGTCCAATCCCGTGTCTTCCTGCCAC
Organism: Lasiurus cinereus; assembly: GCA_011751065.1. Taxonomy (NCBI): domain Eukaryota; kingdom Metazoa; phylum Chordata; class Mammalia; order Chiroptera; family Vespertilionidae; genus Lasiurus; species Lasiurus cinereus. The sequence continues at coordinate 6,403,498 of JAAGEH010000038.1, forward strand.
CCCCTTGTGCATATTGTCTCTTCCCCCACCCCACCCCCATCCTCCGCAATTACTCTCTGCCATGTCAGGTTCCCTGCTGTTCTGAGAAAAGGTACATCGCATAAGGCGAGGGATGACGGGTTTTTGCATCATTCTGTACATAGCCTGGGCTCCAGACAGGCAACGGATGATCCAGATAACACGGCTAAACCGGAAGGCCCTCGCTGAGACTGGTTTGGCTCAGTGGATAAAGCATCGGTCTGGAGACTGAAAGGTCCCAGGTTCGATTCTGGTCAAGGGCATGCATTTTGGTTGCAGGCACATCCCCGGTAGGGGGCATGCAGGAGGCGGCTTATCGATGTCTCTCTCTCATCGATGTTTCTAACTCTCTGTTCCTCTCCCTTCCTCTCTGTAAAAAATCAATAAAATATAAAGAAAAACAATTTAAACCGGAGGGCCCCTCCTCTAGTCTACACAAGCATTGTCATGGGGTGCCCCTGAGGCGGCGTGCTCCAATCAGAGCTTTCACTGGGTCTTGGGCAAATATTCACTTAAAAATTGATCATGGTTACCCGTTTTTACCACCGGAAGCAAGAGTAAACTGTCTCCTCTGTGCCAGAAACCACACGAGCGCTTGGCCAGGATGATTCCCTTTCAGCCTCCACGTAGCCCAGGAGGAAGGAATTACTCCCATTTCACAGATGGGCAGACCCAGGCACAGAGAGACAAAGTTAAGCTGCCCAAGGTCCCAGACGGTGGTGGAGCCAGGATTGGAACTGGGGGAGTTTAGTGGGGGATAAAGCCAGGCACCGGAGAGAGAGAAAGACAACTCAGGCACAAGCCCTGCCCTGAAGGAGAGGACATCTAACAGGGAAGGAGTCACAATGGCCTTGACTTCCTTCCAGGAAGAGGGACAGTCCCAGCGGACGGGCTGCGGACACTAAAGCAGCTCTCGCTGCGGGTGGGAAACGCAGGAGCTGGGAGGACAGGGCAGCCCCGGGCTGCTGGGGGGTCAGGGAGTGGGGGTTCCGTGGGGGTGGTGAGATTTGTGCTCCATGAAAGCGTTTTAGGGAATCTGGTGTGAGCGGCTCAGAGGCAGGAGAGCCTGGGAGAGGTGGGGTCTGAGAGGTAACTGGCATTCAAGTGGAAATGGATGACAGTGGAAATGAAGGGGATGGAGGTGGGGGGGCAGGAAGGGGTGCTCGAGCTGGACAAGTGAATGAGGCGGGCGGCAGCTGCCTGGAAATTGGGAGGAGGTGGGCAGAAGCTGGGCACAGGGGGAGCCCAGGAGCAGGGCGAGGAGAGGTGGGATGTCCTCGCTGGGATGCCCACATGTAGGGCAGGAGGAGGCAGCAGAGGAGCAGAGGAGACCGAGGGGTCAGAGAGGCCCGAGGAGCAGCCAGACCCGGTGCGCTCTGCTCTCAGGAGCCAGATGGCCGAGACGGCAGGGTGGCCAGGCGTGGGCCGGGACGAGGTGGGGAGAAAAGGAGGCCTCGAGGTGCAGAAGGAAGGCCAGCAGAGGGGAGGCCAGAGGCAAAGCTCAGACGGAGCTGGAGAGGCAGAGGCGGAACAGCGAGAGGAGGGAGGGGGAGGGTGGACAGCAGGGGGCGCTCAGGTCGCAGGCCCGGCTGGGCAGTTTTCTGCAGGACATGTCCATTGAGCATAGGCTGCAGACACGCACTTGGCCACGCAAGAGACTGAGGGTGCTGGGAGCCTGCTGAGAGCACCCTCCCCACCTCCGCTGCCCCGCAGCCTGCCATCGTGGCCACCCCCTCCCAGCCTGTGACTGGAGGACAAGGGCGGTGGGTCCTCTGAGTCACCTGTGTCCAAAATGCTGCCCTGTGTTTGCCACAGCGTCAGCCCTCCCCGAACGGAGGCAACTGTTTTTCTTGAAAGAGTGATAAGGCGCCCTGGCCGGCTTGGCTCAGTGGCCAGAGCGTCGGCCTGCGGACTCGAGGGTCCCAGGTTCGATTCCGGTCAAGGGCATATACCTTGCTTGCAGGCACATCCCCAGTAGGGGGCGTGCAGGAGGCAGCTGATCGATGTCTCTCTCTCTATCATTGATGTTTCTAACTCTCCCTCTCCCTTCCTCTCTGTAAAAAAAAAATCAATAAACTATATTTTAAAAAAGAGAAATAGTGCTAAGGCTGGCCGTTATGGTGATGATGGGGATGAGGCCTCTGGCTGCCGCACCCGCAGGCCAGCCGGGCACGGTCCCTTGCTCCTCACGGGGGTGGGGCAGCCTCCTCACCTCTGACGGTGGCCAGCAGGAGGAGGCCGAGGATCCAGAAGGGCAGCATCTGCAGGGACGGAAACACAGTCACACAGGCAGACAGTGGGGACCATCGCCCGACCCAGACGAGGCTGGGGGCCTGCGTCCCCTGGGGCTGTCCCTCCAGGCGGGGACCCTGAGGCCGAGGCCTCCGCGCCCAGGGAGGGGGCAGAGCTGGGTGCGGGATCCTCCCAGCCAGTGGCTGCTCCTTCGGGGCCCCGTCCCTCCGGCTGCCCCTGCCCCGGGCACCGCTCGGACTCACTTTGAGGCAGGCAGGCACCTGAGCTCCACTCAGCCCCAGGTGCCCGTGGCCTTTTATACCAGGCTCTCCCCTTTGAACTGTTCAGAGGAACGGACAGGAAGATAGGCAAGTGTGCTTTGCCCGCGATTATCATAAACACATACCGTCACCTCCGCCCGGAGCCGGGTTATTTGTAAAGGGAGATTGGAGGGGGCGGGGGGGAGAGACAGACGTTGGGGTCAGGAAAGGACCCCATCAATCTGCATCTACAGGTTCCGCTGCCAAAAGATTGTGTTTCTGGGTGAGATCAGGGCACCTCAGGCCTCCCTGTTCAAAATCCCTTCGGAGACGGGAGCCCCAGCCCGTCGGGGTGCCTTCGGTACCGGCAGGAAGGGGGGGGGGTCTGCGGGTTTGCTGCTCCCAGCAGGCACCTGGGTAGGAGGACAGGTGTCTCCTCTTCTCGGGGGGAGGCCCGCCTGCCGGGGACCCGGACAGAGAACAAGAACAAAGGCAACCCCGCCGAATAAGAGAGCGAAACAAACACTGTCCAGGTAGACAGCTTTGTTTGGAAAACAGATAGTCCGTTTCCAAAGAAGTGCTGAGCTGCGCGGGCTGAGCTTTGACCGGGAGATAAGAAGGTGGAGGTGGCCCGGCCTGCCTCTTGCAGGATCGGGGACCCAGCCTGCAACCCCGGACATGTGCCCTGGCCTGAAATCGACCTCCTGGTTCGTAGGTGGACGCTCAACCACTGAGCCACACCGCCCCGGGCCGAGTTTCTCTCTGCTGCTCGCTGAATTCCAGGCGCACCAGCCCGGCTGGCCTTGGGGGAAGGCTTTGCAAGTGCCCACCCCGGGGTCTTTGCATGTTCTGCTTCCTCTCCCCCAAACGCACCCTCCCCACTCCTGTCTGACCTAAGCCAAAGCACACCCCCTCTGCCAAGAAGCCTTCCTGAGTGCCCCGAGTGGGACCAGGTCTTCCTTTACATTCTAGGCATGTTCCCAGCTTGCCTGCATGGCCATCTCCCTGCTGGCAAGCCTGTTCCCAGGACTGTTTGTGGAGACCTTGCCTTGGTGTGTCTGGTCATTTCGGGGTGGAGCAGGCATTGCTGGAGGAAAGGAGAGGACCTCAGAAGTGAATGCCTCATGGGACTGCTGAGCTGGATAACTTCCAGATCTCTCCTGTCTTCCCTTCCCTGCCCTGGGGCTGGGAGGATGCTTCTGTGGCTTCCCTTGGCCTTGGCCTTGGCCCTCTGGTTGGGTTCAGCCAATGGGAGGCGCCTCAAGGAGGTCAGAGGGGAGGAGGAGGGGTTAGAGCAGCGGTTCTCAACCTGTGGGTCGCGACCCCTCTGGGGGTCAAACAACCCTTTCACAGGGGTCGCCTAAGACCATCGGAAAATGCAGATATTTACATCACGATGCATCACAGTAACAAAACTTCATGGTTGGGGGTCACCACCCCATGAGGAACTGTATGCAAGGGTCGTGGCCTCAGGAAGGTTGAGAACCGCTGGGTTAGAGTGTTTCTCTGAGGGCTCCTGCCATCTGTGCTGGGGTCGGGCAACGTTGTACTTCTCTCCCGAGGACGGCAGTTTCTCTCAAGCAGCTCAGCCTCCCCGGACCCAGCTCCTTCCATGTTCTCATACAGCTCCCTCCGCCACCAGGAAGTGCAGCTTCCAGCTGCTGCTGAGCCCCCCCCCCCCCCCCCCTGTAGCTGGTCCCTCGATAAGCCCTTTGAGCCGGCCAGCTGGTTGCCACCGGTCCTCACAGCTGCCGCCGGCCACTGGACTCCCCGCTGAGGGAGGATGTGGTTCCGAGGCCCGGGGTCCGCCTGGGGGGACCAGCTAGGCTTGGGGTTCCTTCCTTTCCTGACTCCATCATGAGGATTTGTGGCCTTTCCGGGGAAGGGCTCAGAGTAGTGGAGTTCTGGGGGTTCCTGGTTTTGCAGCCCACGCTAGCAGCAGCCAATCCGCTCTGTGGTTTGGGGGCGGTTTTTGCCAAAGGTGTAGTGGGTTATCTTCCAGTAATCAGTGGGTCCCCTCACCAGGCCCTCCTGGTTCCAGCCACAGGTTAGTCCAGGAGTCGGGGAACCACTCACCTGAGTGGCGTCTCATCTGGTCCACAGCCACCGCCAGAGGCCGGAGCTGGAGAGACGGGAGGCTGTTAGTTCAGCCCTTGCTATGTCCAGGTCACCGGCCCTGTTCCACATGCCAAGGGCAGATGGTGGTCACCTCTAAAGGGACTCACCAAGGCGGATTTGTTCACTAATAAGGAAAAAATTTCCCAAAGCTCAGAGTCATAGGAAAACAGGGGTTCCTCAGTGGGGTTCGCTCCAGAGTCGCGCCTGGATAACATTAGGACTTGAGCAGAGGCGGACAGAAGCCAAGAATCAGGGCAGGGCCGATTAGAGGATCGACTTTTAAGATCCTTTTCTTGTAGGAGCTTAGATCCTACAAGAAATTTTGGAAACTGAAACCTAGAGGAAAGACCTTCCTTTTCTATTCAAGCAACGGTCACCCGAGTAAGCACACCACCCCGAACCCCGCTTCCCGAGGATAAGATATCACCCGAGAGGCGACAGCATCCAAGGTAATGAGAATGAGCTGAGCAAACACATCTGGGGAGTGTAACCCCAAGGACGGGGGCTGAGGGCTGAGCGTCGGAAAGCAGTTGGTGGCCTAGGTCAGGGGGTGTCCAGGGAGGAAATGGCGGTGATCAAATCGTGGCTCTTAGAGCTGTCAGTGCTCAAGACATAGAGCATCTTCTTTGTCCCACTTTATAGCCAAGCCCGCCAAGGTCCTGAAAGGTAAAGGGCTTCCTTCAAGGCAATCGGAAGAGCAGGCCCCACCTCCTACTGTGCCAGGCTCTCTCCTTTCGTAGGCCTCGTGGACGACCTGTGAAATGGGGAGAATCTAGACCCCTGACTTAGGCACATTGTCCCTGCACCCAGCTGCCCCCTGTCTCTTTGGCAAGCTGGCCTAAAGCAGGCCCCACGCTGTCTCCCATTTGCCTGCCCGCTCAGTTGCCCTCTGCTTCCTGGGGAACCTGAGGTCCTGAGATCCCGCCAGCTGTGGGCCCTGGGAAGCAGGGGGGGGGGCCAGCCCCCGTGGGAAAAGTCATTCCCTGCCACCTGTGGGCTGGGGGCAGCGGGGTCAGGGCCGGGGGGAGCCCGGCCAGCTGGAGTAGCCGCTGCTGGGGCGATGGGGGGGCTTGGGTGCTCCTCCTGCCCCTGGGCCTGTGGAAAGTTCGTTATTCCTCCGCCCCAGCACCTCCTCTACGTGTGCCCTCCAGTTTCGGCCTGTGTCCTCGCCCTCGTGAGGCTGCCATCACCCCATCCCTTTCTCTAGATCCCTGCCCCTCCCCCTCAGGTCATCCTCTCTGCAGCTTCTTCCCAGCTTAACCCTGTGGGTGCTCCCTCTGCCCTCAGACGCATGTCTCCCGCGTTTGTTCATTCGTGCATGTCTGCTTTTTTAAAAAATATGTTTCTATTCATTTCAGAGAGAGGAAGGGAGAGAAAGAGAGAGAGAGGGAGAGACAGAGAAGCATCGAACAGCTGCCTCCTGCACACTCCCTCCTGGGGACCGAGCCCACCATCCCAGGCACCTGTCCTGACTGAGAATCAAACCTCCTGGTGTCTGGGAGGAGCCAACCACTGAGCTACACCGGCCCGGCAGTCGTGTCTGGTTTTATGTGGCGACCACATGTGGGCGCTCTCCCGGCCTGGAGGGCTGTTCTCACAACAGGGAGCAGAGCATCCTCCCTCCCTGTCCTCATGCGGCCGAGGGTCCCTGGGGCACAGACACCGAGCGCCTCCACATCAAAACACAGCTACCAATGGAGGCAGCCCCCGGAGGAGGGCCCGCCCCCGGCTTTGTCACTTGGGCTTTTTCTAAAGAGCATCACGGGGGGTCGGGGGAGGTGGGGAAAGGATGGGGGGGTGCGGGGAGGGAGTGTCAGGGAAAAACTTAGGTGGCCTCCAAGCTCCGAAACCAGGCATACCAAGCTGGCCACTGTGAGGGGCTGGATTATGTTCCCCCCAAAAGGTATGTTGGGAGTCCTACCCCCTCTGGCCTGCTTTAGGCCTCCCTGCCGAAGAGACACGGGGGCAGCTGGGTGCAGGGACAATGTTCCTAAATCAGCCGAAACCGGTGTGGCTCAGTGAATAGAGCGTCGGCCTGCGGACTGAAAGGTCCCAGGTTCGATTCCGGTCAAGGGCATGTACCTTGGTTGCGGCACATCGCCAGTAGGGGGCGTGCAAGAGGCAGCTGATCGATGTCTCTCTCTCATCGATGTTTCTGGCTTTCTATCCCTTTCCCTTCCTCTCTGTGAAAAATCAATAAAAATATATTTTTTAAAAAAAATGTTCCTAAATCAGTAGTGGTCTAGATTCGACCCATTTCACAGGTCGTCCACTGAGGCCTACGAAAGGAGAATATGACCCTGTTTGGAGACAGGGGTGCCATTCAGGAAACAAGAGTCAGGCCGGCTGACAGGTGTCCTTATAAAAGGGGGAACTTGGACTAGTGACAGGCGCACAGTGACAGGCCACACCGTGTGGCCGTCCGTGAAGGAAGCGAGCTGGTGATGTTTCCCCCAGCCGAGGCCGTGGCCAAGGTTTCGGCAGCTCTTCCCAGAGATCCCCGGAGCCAGGCCCCGGATGCCCCGCCCCCAGAACGGTGAGGGAATGCGTTTTAACCTTTGAGTCATCCAGTCGTTGAGTCACCCGGTCGTTGGCACTTCATGATGACAGCCTGAGGTGACTCATCAGGCACCACGTGGCCCCTGCTGGCTTCAACACTGCTTCTCCCCTTCCTCCCTCTTCCCCGCACCGTACAGCCACATCCATGGGAGAAGGACTCGCTGTTCCGGAATGAACCTGTTTTTCCTCTTCTTCTGAGCATCTGCACCTGCGGTCCCCCTGCCAGGAGGCGGCTGCCTCCCCATCTCCCCCAGGAAACCTGTCCCCGAGGTCTCCCTCCCCGGCCGGCCTCCCGCCCGCCAGGCTCAATTCCCCACATCCCTCCCTCTGCTTCCTCTCGGCTCCCCCAGGTCCCAGAACCGACTCTGCTCTCAGAGCCTGGGACCCTGGGCCTGGCACCCACAGTGTCCGTCCCAGATGCCATGCCCCAGGTCTCCTGGGCCTGAGTGAACACGGGGATGCCGCCCTGGCTAAAAGTGCTCACCCCCAGGGACCATCTCAGGAACCCCACTTCATTGCACATCGACCCAGGAGCAAGAGTCTGGCGACAAAGGACTGCAGGAGAGAGAGCTTTGTCTGATTCCTGGGTTAAAATGTGGATTGTCATCAAACGGAAACATAAGATTAATAATTTCTCCCGTAGGCTGGCAGCCCTGGGAGTGGAGCGTCTCTTTGCCTATCCCTGAATACTGCACCCCAGTGGGACTCCATGTGGGAATCACCCCACAGCCCTTTCCAAAGGCCTGTGCCCACCCTGGCCGGGTGGCTCAGTGGTTGAGTGTCATCCCATGCACCGAAAGGTCACTGGTTTGATTCCCGGGCAGGGCACAGACCCAGGTTGCAGGTTCCATCCCCAGCTCAGCCTCCAGCCGCTACCTCCCTGCCCAGAGCACATGGCCACCACTGGGCCTGCAGCTAAGACCCAGGTCACCCCAAGTCACGTCAAGTCATCCATGGCTCAGGGCAGTGCTTTCACTGAGTGCCTCGTATGTAGCCCACAGCCTTGGGGGGGGGGCTGTTTAAACATTGCTCTCCCCAAGTCATCGGCCATGCCTGTGAGCCTGGGGAGGAGGTGAGACAGGCTGTCACTGTGGCCAACCGGTCCCACCCCCTGCATGATGCCTCCGGTCCCCTCTCAGTCCTCACAGTCCTCTCTCCTCTGATCTGGATATCTCCTCCTCCGGGCTGGCCTCCCAGCCTGCAGTCTTCTTGCAAGCCTTGGCCTAGACCCAGGCTGGTGCCCAGCCTTCCCCGCCTCGCTCGGGGCCACCCTGTCCTGGGACAGCCTTGCTGTGGGCATCCCTCCCACCGTGCGCGCCCGGAGGCCTGCATGGAAGAGGCTCTGCTTGCCTCGCCCTCCAGAGCCAGCGCCGAGCTGGTGGCTGGTAACGCTCTGCGGACGGAGCGCCTTTGCCAGCATGGTGCTGCCTCGTCCAGGGTGGGGTTCACGGCCAGTGCTGGGCAGAACTGTGAGTACGGGGCCCCTGCCTGGTGCCCCCCGCACCGACCCCCATCATTACCGCTTTCATTGAACGCTTGCCTCGTGCCCTGCACTATGAGGCCTCACTACCGTCGTCCCTTTACCCTTCAAACATCCGCTGGAACCGCTGTGTGGGAGGCGTGGTGGCCAAGAGGGGAGACGCTCTGGAGAGGGTGATGTGCCCAGACCCGCACAGCCCCCTGGGGGCTGGTCATGGGAGAGGCCGGGCCACCTTAAAGAATGCCCGCTCCCAGGTGAGGAACACCTGTGTGTGTGTGTGGGGGGGGGCGCCTCAGGGAGGTCTGAGCAGCTGAGGGCTCCTGGGCAGTTTGGGAGCACAGAGTGATAGAAGTGTCGCTCCTCTTAGCAGCCTGTCGCCCTCCATGCCCAGCTGCCCGGGAGGGGCGCCTCCAGGCTGGCAGAGAGGGCTCCAAGCAGCCGGCTCAGGCGCTCTGCCAATGAGCTGGAGCCTGCACCTCACCCAGAGCCGGGCCACCCACCAGTGGTCCCATCACCGCAGAATTCACCACCACCAAGGACCCTCCAGAGCGTGGTCCTTCCCAGCTACAGGATGGTCCTCCCATGATCCCTCACGGTGGTGGCAGAGTCAGGGGGGAGAAGTGGAGTTGGAGGGAGGGGCTTGGGGCCTCGGTCCTTGAGGGGCCTCTGATTGACGCTGTGAGTTTGAATAGCAAGACCCCAGTTTCCTCGCCTGTTTGATGAAAGCTTTGCTGAGGCACAAACATCCGCCCTCTCAGGGAAGGCGGGAACAGAGGCCAGGAGGAAAGTGGGGGAAAGGGTGTGTGATCAGAAGCCAACAGCAAGAAACCCCAACAGATGGAAATGCTCCGGACATTGGGGAGTTGGAAGAGGTTCAGTTCCCCCGTGTGCCTGCAGGGGGCAGCGGACACCAGAGACAGACTGTGCCGAGATGGATGCATCATTGGACTTTATTGGTGTTAACCCGGCGGCCACACGGTGCCTGGCGTTCAGCAGGGCGTGAGAGTGAGCAGGACGTCTTCCCGCACGGTGTCTTTGGTGCAGAAGCTGTGCCTGGGGAGACAAAGAGCCTCTCTCAGCGCTGGGCTTGCCTACGTGGTGACTAGACTTGATCAGCAAAGGGATTTGCTGATTCCCTCCAAAGCAAGGAGGGAGCGTTAGGGTCAGGGCTTCAGCCAATCACGGGGGAGGGGGTTGCCTTCTGGGCTCAGGGACAGGCAGCTGGGCTCTGCGACAGGCCAGCCGTCACTCAGAAGTGGCCCTGGTCCCTGGGTCCCCTGTCCCCTCTGCTTCTCCACAAGCAGATGCAGGCCCTGCACCAACACTGGGGACCGGGCTGACCAGTCTAGTAGCGACGGTACATTGCACTCGCACTGGCTGCAGGCCACGACCCTCAGTGGGTCCTCCCGGGTCTTACATCACAGGAGAGGGCACCGAGGCACAGAAGACTCTCCGTTAACAAACGGAAGAAGCAAGGAGCAAATATCTGGTGCCATCGGCCGCATTTCTGTGGTAGAGTCCCACTTCAGACCTCTCTGGGCCTTGCCTTCCCCAACTGGACTCTCTGGGCTGAGTCGTCCCCGCAAACAGGAATCTCTCCCAACACCCGTAGGCGCGAGCCGGCAAAGATACATACACAGTCTTCTCTTCTCCCTTTTGCACGGTGATCTTGGAAGCACCCACTTTGGGCAGGGTGGGGTTTATCACGTGGTTATTCCAAAGGAACTTGACTTTCTCAATGGTTCCCACGTCCAGGTCTGCGTCAAACTCATTGGAATGGGTGGATCCTGGTTTGAGGACCCCCCTGGAAAGAGAAATAGAAACATTTCCAGAAACAACTCCCAGTGACCACATAAGGCCACGCCGCTCTTTCCTCCTCTCAATTAAAGAAAGTATTTTTCCCAAACTGACTCCCAAATAAAGGATGGAGACACAGAAAAGCCAGAAATCAAACCATGACGTAAGTGTTGGTTACTCACACTCAGGCCAATTTCTCTTCAAAACTTTCTTATAGAAAATTATACAATTCCTTCACATGGTTTTGTTTTTGTTTTTCTGGAAGAATTATTTATGTACTGACAAGTTATCCACTTGTTTTAACGTAAGCACATGCTACTAAACAAAATAGAAAGCGTGCAATCTAGAGTAATAATTGGATTGGTTTTTTTTTTAAAATATGATCTATGCCTGGATTTATAACAGAGGGGGGAAAGTTGCGAGTGGAAGTCTGAAATGAACTTCGGTTCACCAAGGAGAGAATTTAAAACCCACGGACAGATAAAAGAGATGCTGAGCATTTAAACGATGGATCTGAAGGCCCTGGACGTACGTCGCCAGGTGAGCTGGGGCGCTGAGCTGGGAAATTTACCTGAAGATGTCATACTGGCGAGTGTTACCCTTATTTCCAAACAGAGCCACCTTGACCTGCCCGGTGACCATTCTCCCCGACATGGTGACGGAGACCCCGTATCGCCAGCCTGCGCAGGGGATGGAAGAGCTCGGGTTATTCAGGCAAACACTTGACTCACATCTCAGATAGATGCTTGTCTCCGTCCCTTACATGGATGGAGGCGTCAGAGAGTCAGAGGTTCTGTGTGTTCATCTGGACCTCAAAGTAGGCCCTGAGGGGAAATACGTGTCTAGCAGTGCCCTCTTCAGATCTGCAGGGCCCAGTCCAGCGGCCACTAGCCAGACGTGGCGGTTGAAATTGGCATCCAAATGAAATCAAATGACAAGTTTAGTTTTGCGGGTTCACTGGCCCCCAGCTGAGTGCTCCGTGGCCACAGGGGGTTACTGCCTCTTCCTTCACGGAAGGAAGTCCGTTGGGACAGTTCTGCTCTGAGTGACAGTCCCAGGAGTCAAGGTGAAAAGAGAAAAGGCGGCTCATGCCTTCACCTGGAACTCCAACTCAGCAGTGTGGTCCTGGGAGCCGGGAGAGGGCAGGGTCCTTCGGCCTGGCCTGCAGGGATCGGGCCAAAACTGGCTCTAAGACATCCCCCGAAGGGTCCCAGATTGCGAGAGGGCTCAGGCCAGACCAAGGGACCACATTGGTGCACCTTTGGGGTTGGGAAGGGCTCCAGGGCGTGTCCGGCCCGTCTCACTCAGTCCCAATTGGCTGTACCCCAACAGCCAGGTATCCTATTGGTTGGAGCATCTGCCCCCTGGTGGTCAGTGTGCATCATAGTGACTGGTCAAACGAGCCATCAGACACTTAGCATATTAGGCTTCTATTATATAAGATAAACACACCCTAACATAATCTATATACATACAACCACACACTCACAAACACGCACTCATATACACATGTACACACACATCACACATCCTTTGTATAAACGAACACACATACAGCTCTAACTGGTTTGGATCAATGAGTAGAGTGAAGGGTCCTGGGTTGGATTCTAGTCAAGGGCACATGGCCGGGTTGTGGACTCCATTCCCAGAAGGGGGTGTGCAGCAGGCAGCCAATCAATGATTCTCTCTCATCATTGATGTTTCTCTCTCTCTCTCCCTCTCCTTTCCTTTCTGAAATCAATAAACACATATTTTTAACACACACACACACACACACATCTTTTGCTTCATTCCTATTTGTCCTTCACATCCTCAGAGACATTGTCCCTGTCCCTCTGGTCAGGGCCCGTCAGGCACAACACCCTCGTGGCTGCTGGCTCCGGTTCTGTCTTCACTGTTGGCCTATAAATCTCATGTGTCTTATTCTCTGCACCCCGAGTGTCTAGCAGAGTCTGTGTTCTGTTAATTAATGTTGGCTGAGGAATTAATACAAGGTGGGAATGCTTAGGTTGTCGTTAACGATGGGCAAGTATTTTGTGCATCCCCACATCAGGGGAAGGATTGATTAGCCAGTGTCTCTGAAAAAATGTACCTGGTGATGGACATGTCCCGTGTCTTGCTTGTGGAGGTAGTTACATGATTAGTCATTTGTCCAAACTCACAGAACTATCCACTGCTAAGGGTGAATTTCGCTGTAAAAAACTGTGCCTCGGTAAACCTGATTTGACTGTGTAAGGCAGGTTTTATATCCATGCATTTATACAGTACAGTCTCTTTTTTACAGTGAAACATCTGAGGGACCCAGCGTGGGCAGGGTCCATGCAAAGTGACCCAGACATGCCCCGTTTGTGCCACATGACCTAGTCCGTCCAGCAGGTTTTTGAGAGAAATCACCCCTTTCTAATTCCCGTCCACCCTCCACCAGAGGGACAGCCCCTGGGTACCAGGTACTGGTGGATGAAGTAGTGGTGGAGGGGGGAGAGAATGGAGAGACGGGAATTGGACTTCTTAAGGGGCTCAGCCCAGCAAAGAGCTGATCACAAGTAAATATTTGCCGAATTCATAGAAGACCAGGTGTATGTCTGTGACATAATCTTAAGAGTAAAGGAGGCCAAAACCGATTTGGCTCAGTGGCTAGAGCGTCAGCCTTCGGACTGAAGGGTCCATGGTTCGATTCCAGTCAAGGGCATCTATCCTGGTTGCTGGCACATCCCCAGTAGGGGACGTGCAGGAGGTGGCTGATCCATGTCTCTCTCTCATCGATGTTTCTGACTCTCTATCCCTCTCCCTTCCTTTCTGTAAAAAAATCAATAAAATACATATATTTTTTAAAAAGAGTAAAGGAGGTCAAGTATATGGTGTTGGAAGAAGACTTGACTTTGGGTGGTAGGCACACAATGTAATATACAGGTCATGTATCACAGACTTACACAATTGTACACCTGAAACCTATTTAATTTATTACCCCATGTCACCCCAATAAATTTAATTTTAAAAAAGTGTAAAAAGGGGACCACGAACTGTGGAGCAGGAAAAATTCAGGATAGACGCCACAGAAACATGCCACCTGCAGCTGTCCCATCAATGCTACTGTTGCCTTCCGCTCATTCCATGCCACAGACACAACATTGGGGAAAGGCAGGCTCTTTCTGAACCCCCAGCCGAGTCCTACATGGGACGGTGTGGGTGGAAGTGTCCTTCTTCTCAGATCATAAAAATGTGCCCAGAAATGTTTCAGAGCAGAGACAAGCCCTTTGCTTAGCACAGACACTAAGCTTTCTCTATGCGAGTCGAGGGGCAACTTACGGGCAAAGTTGCTGGAGTCGCCGGTGTTCAGGAAGAACTTATGATGCTCGGGGCTCACCTTGCTGGCGAATTTATCGGCGTAGTGGCCCATCTGCGGGCACCCTTCGTCCGGGCAGGGGAAGCACTTGTTCTAACGAGAAGAGACACATCAGGCTGTAAGGAGTGAGTCTGTCTTTTTAAGATCCATCCGTCCAGGGGAGCAATTTTCCTATAATCTGAGCTTCCTCATTTGTAAGCAGAAGGGGACTGGAAGGGATGATCTCGCAATTACCTCCCCATGCCCGGTGCACATGGCATTAGGCCTGCGTGGGGAGCTTTAGAAAAGAAGGGTGCCCATAGTTAGAAGATACAGTGGTACCTCAAGATATGAGTGCCCTAACATACGAGATTTTTGAGTTACGAGCCATCGAGCGAGTGATTTTTGCTTAAAATACGAGCAACATTTGAGATAGGAGTCATCGCGAGGATCGGCCAGGTGCACATGACCCGCCAGTTTACTGCGACTCGAGCGTCTCATAGTTTCCCACGCCTCAAGGTTATGGAACGAATTAAACTTGTATCTCGAGGTACCACTGTACTGGGGCCCGTGTTAGATCAATTATACCTTCCAGGGAGTGAGGTGCTGGTAAATGATGACCACCCAACTGTGGGACCAAACCAAACCCCAGCCAATCTCAGTGTTTGCTTATTCCCCTGGTGTAAATACTCCGGCGGTGGCCATTTTCAGGCTGCCAACATGATGTCGCTGGATGTGGCAGTGGGAAGAGACTGTTCCCACCGGCTCTCCTGAGCCAGAACAGGCAGGCTCCAGCATGCCATTCCCTCCATCGCTGGCTGCACAAGCACAGAGCTCCGGCCTGGCCTTGAACTCCAGCATCTGTCTTTCCTCCTCCCACCACTTCGCACCTCATGGGAATTCACCGCTTGTACATTCTTCTACTCTTGCTCTGCCCTGGCCAGACACGGACACTCCTTCTCTGCCTTCGAAATGTGATTTTACAAGCCGGAGTCAAACATTGCCTCCTGCAGGAAGCCTGTCTAGATCTTCGCATGGACTGCTCTTTTCTCTGACTTTCCAGAGTCTTCCTCACCCACGTGACTCATCTAGAGAGCTAGCCACTGCCCGCTTAAAGCTTTGGATCCCTCTGCCCCGCAGGACCGGGAACTCTGATGGGCCGGTGGAACCGAGGAGAGGAGGTCAGAACCGGGAGAGCAGGTACCGCAGATCCCAAACACAGGGGGACTGGGCCTGGGGCGATAACTCACAGACTTAAAGGCCTTGTAGGAAGCGCAGGGGAACGCAGTGAACCCATCAGGATGGAGGATGCTGTCCGTGTAATACTTGTAGCTTCTCAGGTGATTGCAGGCCACAAAGTCCTTGGTTCCTGGGGAAAAACAGGAAGATGTCCGCTCAGGTGACAACTTCTCTGCCTCTCCAGGTGGGATGCATTTTCAGACATTGAAGGTAAATCCCCAATCCAGCCCCATTAATGCAGTTAGCACATGTGGGTGCTTTCTGTGTGCCGGGCAATGGGACTGAGAACATCGCATGGATTGTCCACGTCCTCCTCACGCTTCCCAGGAGGTGGATACCATCCCCTCCCTAACTGCAGGAAGATCTATAGATGACACATCAGATTTCACTGTACAGCTTGCAAATGGCTGAGCTGGGAATTAAACCCAAGCCCACGTGGATTGTGAGTCCACGCCTCTACCCTCGGCCATCCTGTGTCCCAGGAACCAAGATGGAGGTCCTTAAAGATACAACCAGATGTGACGTTGACCCCCTCGACATGCTAAAACCATGGTGACTTCGACACTTTCATGCAATTGAAAAGGAACGTTGGGTAGCTTTGGGTGGCTGTATATGAGCATCCCTATCACGCTCACAGCATCTCACTCCTTGCAGTCCTCCATGGCTTCCGTCACTCCTGCCAAGGGACAGATTCCTACCTTCCAGGCCTGGGCTGAACTTGCTGGGCCATCACTGATGGGGAGTGTAGGCTGCCCTAGCCCTACAAGCCCTCACAACACTATAAAAGACAAACATACACGCCAAAACCGGTTTGGCTCAGTGGATAGAGCATCGGTCTGTGGACTGAAAAGTCCCAGGTTTGATTCCGGTCAAGGGCATGTACCTTGGTTGCGGGCACATCCCTAATGGGGGGGTGTGCAGGAGGCGGCTGATCGATGTTTCTCCCTCATCAGTGTTTCTAATTATCTATCTCCCTTTCTCTCTGTAAAAAATCAATAAAATATGTTTAAAAAAAAGACAAACATACAAGTCGTCTCCTTAATATTTGCTTTGATCGCGTCCATGCTTGCCAAGCCATTTTGATTGAGTTCAATAAAAATCTCCACTCCTTAGAGCTGGTCAGATCATGAGGGTTTTGACCTATATGATGCCACGTGATGCCTCTGGCTGAAAATTTTGCCTATCCTTCATCCTTTTAACATTATTGAGTACAGAGTCAGAGCTGCCTCTGAAGAATGCCCTCTATCCCAAGGCACTTGGTCAAGGGCAAAGACTAACCACCTTGAATAGCCCAGTCTCCACACTAACTTCCTAAAGTGCGATTGCTTCTCCTTCTGGACTCAACACTGAGGAACGGTGACTCTCACTGTGCAAATGGTTTTGCCATGGAAACGGAAACGAAGCCAGTTGTGTAAGCTAGAAGCATACCACTGACTCCCAAGGGAGAAATTGGCAAGTTCTCTTGAAGTCAGGATGTTAACTTGCATCGTTTGTCCTTACTTTGTTATGTGTATCTACCCATTTATTGTTGGAGTTAGAGCTTTAAGCAACGGTTTGGTAATTCTTTGTTGCTTGCCCACATCAGTGTTTTAAGGAAGTACAAAATCAGTAGAGCTTAGATATAACAAATGATATTTAGCTATAGTTTTCAGAAATACCGTCTGGCGGGGGGTGGTGGTGTATATTTTTAAAGAGCAGGGTGTTTTATTTGTTAAGATCTGCTTATGGAGCCGAAACCGGTTTGGCTCAGTGGATAGAGCGTCAGCCTGTGGACTGAAAGATCCCAGGTTTGATTCTAGTCAAGGGCATATATCTTGGTTGTGGTCACATCCCCAATAGGGGGCATGCAGGAGGCAGCAGATCGATGTTTCTCTCTCATCGATATTTCTAACTCTCTATTCTTCTCCCTTCTTCTCTGTAAAAAATCAATAAAATGTATTTTTTTAAAAAGATCTGCTTATGGGAAAGGCGCTGCTCACCCCAGGAAGGTGGTCCCCCAGTCCGGCGTTACCTGACCAGATGCCATCCAGGTCCACAATCTGGGACAAGGCGTTCTTCTTGCACCCCGGCATCTCCTCTCCTCCATTGGGGAAGAAGTCCAGGTGGCCAATCAGCTGATTCGTTCCAAAACCTGAAATGTTGGGGACAACCACGAGCTTTTCTCCAGTGCAAGGCTCTCCTGGGTAAAACGCAGCTGCACATGCGCACGGCTGGGGCATCACTGGCCTCACCCAAGGAGGGGATCAGAGGAGCGGCATCCGTGTGGATCACGTCCACGAAGGCGGCATCGGAGGGATCCAGTCGGACCTCTTCAGAAGTGCCCTGGAAACTTGCTTCTACCGGATCCAACCCTGAGAGAGACGGTCAGGGCTGCGGGCAGCAGGCCTCGCTGTGGTGGCCACAGGACCGAGATGGGCAGTTGCTCAGGCCACGCACCGTCTGACCAAAGAGGTGCCACCACCGGGAAGCGTCCGGTGCCATCGCCCCCTGGACACAGGGTCTCCATTGCTCATCGCAGGAGGGCACCCGTGGCACAGATAGGGAAGGACAGATGAACGATATGGACCCTTCTGCATTATACCAGCCCACGCTCCTACCAGCCTAACTCTGCCTTTTCCTGGGTGCCACGTGCTGCTGAGCCCCCCGCATCACCAGGAGACCTAGTTTTAGAGCGAAGGGACAGGGACAGGGGCGGAAGTGGCAGAGAGAAACAAAGAGGCGCGAAGCCACCACCCCGTTTTCCAGGGTGAAATGCTTGGGGCAAGCTCTCTGCCTCAGCCAAGGGGACAGTCTCCCTGCGGCCAGTTCTGAGTTGGGCTGCAGTCTTGTACCAGGTCGTGGGGTGACGGGGGGGAACACCCAGCGCCCCGCTGCGTGGGCCTTACCGGTGATCCTGCCCAGGCCTGGGGTCCTGCTTCCGGCCTCTCCGGCCACGTGGGCGCCCAGGCTGTGGCCGATGAGGTGGACTTGGGAGGGTGAGTAGCTGTAGTTCGTCTGCAGAGGGAAGGTGGCATTGTGAGGCCATTTCCGCAAGGTGGTTTTGGGGCCTGCAAACCTGATACCGTTACTCCTCAGCTGAGGCCTCCCGTGGCTCCCTCTCCCCTGAGCCTCAAGTCCAAGCTCATTACCAGGGCCTCAGAGTTCTCCTGACTCAATATGTATCCTTCTAGACCAGTGGTTCTCAACCTGTGGGTCGCGACCCCTTTGGGGGTCGAATGACCCTTTCACAGGGGTCGCCTAAGACTATTGGAAAACACCTATTTCCCATGGTCTTAGGAACCAACACACCGCTCCTCGGTGTAGCAAAGTGTAGCAATGTAGTTTACTGTTGTCCTATGAAAACTGTTACCCATGCTACACCACGATTCAAGACAAAATTTCATTTATTTGTCATTAGAAATAAATATTTCACAATATATAATTACATATTGTTTTTGTGATTGATCCCTATGCTTTAATTGTGTTTAATTTGTAACAATGAAAATACATCCTGCATATCAGATATTTACATTACAGTTCATAACAGTAGCAAAATGACAGTGATGAAGTAGCAACGGAAATAATTTTATGGTTGGGGGTCACCACCACATGAGGAGCTGTCTTAAGGGGTCGCAGCATTAGGAAGGTTGAGAACCACTGTTCTAGACTCTTCTCTAGCCAACCTTTTGGGGAACTTTCAGGCCCTCAAAGATATCCTAGTCTCTGATCTCTGGGCCTGGTGCGGAATCCTCTTCCTGGGATTGTCCATCTCCCCGACTCTTGTCCACAAAGCTCACATCAGCTCCACTCCTGCCCCATCCGGATCAGCCCCACACCCACCCACCTGCTTCCGTACAGCCGGGACTCTCCCCACCAGAACCTGACCACACTCCATTGTCCAGTCTCCACTGTAAGCTCCTCCAGGCCTGGACCCTCATCCCTTCTCTTCACCTCCCAGCCCAGCTCCTGACACTGTACCCCCAAAAGAGTGGATGAACAAACAGAACACAGAGGTATGAGGAGTTGGCACATGTTGATCTCACTGATGTGCACCTAAATATACTCCTTTATGGGCCTCCAGTCCCTCTCGTACAAACACCCCGCGTTTGGATTGCTGCGGGGGAGTTAGAACCAGTTGGTTCTTCCATGGACCCTTCACCTCTAAGACAGGAGTGGTGGGGACCTTTGTCTGGTGGACAAAAGAGTCACTGGAAGTGAGCGACTGAGACAAAGCATCAGGGAAAAGGGAGACACAGCTGAGCTGATTGTGCAGAAGGGGTTCCCCACCATCAACACGACCCCCAACAACGGGCCAGTGGAGTGGTACCTGCTAACTGCACACAGTCCTTTGGCTCCATTGGCTCTCCCGGGACAAACTGTTTCCCCCAAACAGAGCCCACGTGGCATAGCGGGACCCCTGGAGCTAGATGCGTGGGGGCCCAAAGATAACTCATGTTCATCTGCTCTCTGATTTTGAGGGGGCAAACCGGGTAAGCTTCCTGGGCCTCGGCTCTCTTGTCTGTTAATCGAAGGCAATATAAAACCCCCAGTGTGGCCCTAGCCAGTTTGGCTCAGTGGATAGAGCGTTGGCCTACAGACTGAAGGGTCCCAGGTTCGATTCTGATCAAGGGCACATGCCCGGTTGCAGGCTCAATCCCCAGTAGGAGGCGTGCAGAAGGCAGCCGATCAATGGTTGATGTTTCTGTCTCTCTCTCCTTCTCCCTTCCTCTCTGAAACCAATAAAAATATATGTATATATATATATATATATATATATATATATTTATATTAATATTTTTTTTTTTTTTTTTAAAGCCCCCAGTGTGAGCTCTTAGTGCTTTCCCATGCTCTCAGAAAATCCACTAAGGCGACTTTCAGAGTTTTCGAAGTAAGACGCCTGGAGAAATAGCAGTTCTTCCTCATTCTTCTTTACGTCTATAACGCCAGCGGCATCTTGACCCACGTGAGGCCAGGGGCCCCGCCTGCCTTCTGGGCGCTCCCCCGCCCCCTCCACACACACACACTCACCTTGAGCACGTTCAGCATCTGGGCCACCTGGGCGCCCACCACGCGCACGTTGCTGACGGCCTGCGAGTAGGTGGTCTGCGAGCCCTTCTTCCAGTCCACGCAGATGCAGTTCACCTCCTCCACCTCGAACATGTTCTGGGGGAGACAGCAGGCGTCACCGCAGCCAGCCAGGGCTCGGGGACCGTCGCTCGCAGCTACGACTGGCCGTGCCCTGACCTGGCCAGGTGGGCGCTGGGATCAACTAGACCTAGGGAAACTGTTGTCAGTTCTGAGTCACCCCCAGTGAATGCAAACAGATTCTCTTTCCAGCTGGTAGGAAAGCTGGCCACTCTGGTTCCCCCTCTCCTAACTCCCCAAATTCAATCAGGTTGCTTAGGTGCGGGAACAATTCCATCCCTCAAGGAGCCCTATTTAGAAAGGAAAGGCCTCAAGTGCAATCTCTGGAGGGACCAGTGTCTACATGTCCCTGTGGGTCTGACCTCGAGGAGCCCTTTCAGACTCTTGGCAATGCGGTTGCCAATCTCAGGCTTGTCTTCAGCCCAGCCTGCTGGGCACTGACTACATTGGACGGCAGAGGGAAGCATTGATGATTTTAGGGTCAGGGAAGCATAGAAGTTCATGGAGAGAACACACGCTGACATATTTGAGAACTAGAACTGCCCTGATTTTAAAGAGGAAGAAGAATCTGAAAGGAAAACTTCCTGGAGGTTAAAGGAACTGATCATTGAGGGTTAGAAGTCCCGCCAGGCGGTGCGCATGGCCAGCTTGAAATTGAACGGGTCCTACAGAGACAGGAAGCCTGGGACAGAGGCAGGATCTCAGAGGGAAGGTGGGGGGGGGGGCGGGCGGGCGGGAAGAGATCAACCAAAGAACTTGCATGCAGAGATGCATGACCATGGACACAGACAGTGGGGTGGGGAAGGCCTGGGGCAGAGGGCAGGGCTGGATTAGAATAGGTCAATATGGGGGGAAAAGGGAACGTATGTCATACTTTCAACAATAAAGATTTAAAGAAGAAAAGAGCCCTGGCCAGTTTGGCTCAGTGGATAGAGCGTCAGCCTACAGACTGAGGGGTCCCAGGTTCTACTACGGTCAAGGGCACAATCCCCGAGTTGCAGGCTCGATCCCCAGTGATAGGAGGCAGCCGATCATTGAGTTTCTCACATCATTGATGTTTCTCTCTCTTTCTCTCTCTCTCCCTCGCTCCCTTCCTCTCTGAAAACAATAAAAATATATTTAAAAGGAAAAGAAAAAAGAAGCAGCCCTACAAATGTAAAATCCACTCTGAATCATTTCACATCGATGATCCGAATCTGGGCGATCGCACACACGGGGATACAGGAGGCTATTCCGCACGACTTTTATCTTTAAAGCCACCCCGAGGAACTCTGGAGAACTGGGGCATCGGCTGTCTCGTACAGCGCGTACACACAAGTGCTTATCCACGGTGAGGCAGAGTTAAATGCCGGAAAGCCAAGGGCAAACACAGAATGCCTTCAATTTTCTGGTCCGTAGCTTTCCTGGTGGCGTCATAGATCAGAGTTACTGATGGTGTGCTGGTAAATGCTTTGGTGCCAGGAAAGTAGGCCGAGCCAGGGTATACACAACAAGAAAGGAGAAGGGCATTCTCTGGGTGTGTGCCTGTGCACATGTGTCCCCGGGTGTCTGTGTGTTTGCATGTGTAGGCAGGTGCACATGAGTGCGTTCGCCTGTTGCCTCTTCTTCTGGCCAACAGGTGCTATGTTACGTACAACTTGGGCAGTGTCTATGCTGCCTTTTTAGTCACCTGCCAAAATGCCCCGGGGTGCCCTGCCTTCATGCACGGGGTGCCCTAGGCCAGACTTTTCTAGGTAAAGCATTAAACATCTGCTCCAATTGACAAACTGACTTACCAGTGCCCATTCTCACGTCTGTCAGAGAAATCTATTTGAAGAGCTGAGATGGGACACAGACCTTTGACTCAATGGGACTGGCCCCAGGCCAGATGGTGGCCCTAGTGGCATTTCACTCTCACAGACATGGCCCTGGCCACCCGTGTCTGACGCTCAGGGTGGGGGAAAGGTCTGAACCAAAAGAACAGAATCCCTCCTTGGCAGAAATGGCACGTGCCCTCACTAGACATGGCCACAGACAATGCTTAACCTTGATCTAGCCAGAAGCCAGGACGCGTCTGTCCACAGAGTCGACGCCACGGTTTTGGGCTCCAGAGGCAGTCAGCGGAAAGGACATTTTGCTTCCGTGAAAAGGAGCTGAATTGCCTCTCGAATCATTTGCTGCTGAAAGGGATGCAGGGACCTAGGCGGGGGGCAGGGGCAGCGGCCGGCCCCTACCTTGCACATCTTGAGCACCCAGCTCTCGTCGCCCTTGTCGATGAAGCCGTGGATGATGAACCGGGTCTTCCTGTCCGTTTGGAAATTCGAGGCCTCGATCGTTGATGGGTCAGAGGGGAGGAGGTTCTGTGACAAACGCAGAGGGATTGCGGGTCCTGGCGGCCCCACCACTCAGGACTGCCCCCCTCTTCCGTTTTCTACTTGTCCCAATGCCACAGCCTTCCACAATGGAGCGCAGAGGCCGCCTCTTCCATGAAGCCCACCTTGACCTCCCAAGTTCCCATGTCAGGACTTACGGCCTCCACTGGGTCTGGATTGTGGCTCAAGGTCATACCTTTCACCGCGTTCTTTGGTAAGCTTATTGCCCCAAACTGAACCCCATAACCAGCTAGCGGTTCTGGGGGATGTGAGCCATTCATTCATTCAAGCCAACTGTTTACTGAAGACCTGCTCTGTCCAGGCCTGAGGGTGCAGCTGGAGGGCCCAGGGGGAGGGGGACATTGTTCTGGAGGAGGAGGGTAGAGAGGGAAGAAACTCCCGGCGTGCTGGACGGCACGGCCCCTCCCCCAGTGACAGTGGCAGCGGCCTCACCTGGAAGGTGTCTGGGTTCTCGTTGGTGTAGAGCAGGAAGCGGGTGCCGATCTTCTCGGGGCTCCAGGGCAGGACTTTCAGGGGCCGGATGACAGTCCCGCCCCAGGGCTCGGAATCGGAGAAGCAGCCGAGCTGGCCATAGCAGATTTCCTTTCCTGTGGAGGAAGCGGGGTTCACTCTGCGCCTGGGGCCGGGAGACACTGCCGCTCAGCCTGGTCCCTCCCCTGCCCGGGGACAGTCTGAGGACCGTGCAGCCCAAACCGGTTTGGCTCAGTGGATAGAGCGCCGGCCTACCTGTGGACTGAAAGGTCCCAGGTTCGATTCCGGTCAAGGGCATGTATTCTGGTTGTGGGCACATCCCCAGTGGGGGGCGTGCAAGAGGCAGCTGATGGATGTCTCTCTCTCAACGATGTTTCTAACTCTCTGTCCCTCTCCCTTCCTCTCTGTAAAAAATCAATAAAATATATTAAAAAAAAAAAAAGACCGTGCAGACACCCACCTCTGCCCCACCCGGATGTTCTTGCCTCTAGGGCCACCATCTGGTTCGGGACCAGTGCCACTGAGTCAAAGGTCTGTGTCCCATCTCAGACTTCTCGAACAGACGTGAGAATGGGCACTGGTAAGTCAGTTTGTTCATTTGGGCAGATGTTTAATGCTTTACCTATTCTCAGGGGTATCCCACTGAGAATAGATGAATGTGCCCCCACATACGTGAATATAAACGGAAGTGTCTGATTAAGAAATACCTTCTCTCTCTGCCTCTGCCTCTATCTCTGTCTCTGTCTTTGTCTTGTCTCTGACTCTGGGCCTGGGGCACCCCGGGCATGAAGGCAGGATGCTGGGAAGATGCTGCAAAGCAGGCCTCCCTCAGACTGGCCTTCACCCCCAGCTTGTGCCAGCCCCACCCGCCTCTTTGGATCTGGAAGTGTCCCCAGCTGCCTCAGTTTCTCTGGCCAGAGCTGAGATGTTGGGCTCCAGCTCTCCCCACGGGCAGGTGTGCTGTTTCTCACCTTGGGCTGCTCCCAGCAGAAAGAGCGTGACTGCCCAGATGCTCACCATCTGCAAAACATTCACACGTCACCAGCCTCAGCAGACTCAGAGATGCCAAGCTATTCAGCCTGTCCTCCCAGATCGTGGGAGAATGGCAGAGGGGACTTACCCTGGCAGACGGTCCTGGCTTCCTCTCCTCCCTCTGGAGCCGGTGCCCGGGCCGGCTTTTATACCGCAGCTTTATCGTCTGGACGCTGCCTCAAGGAAACAGCAGGTGATGATAAAACACGCTGTGTGCTCTTACTAGCTTAATCTGCACAAATACACAAAACGAGGTGAGTAACAGGGGTCCGATCTTCCCACAAGCCTGGGAAGAGGAAGGAATGCTTGATTAAAAGGGGGTCCAAGTCCCCAACTTTGTACCTGTGAGCCTGTATATATGCTTGTGAACCCAGAGGGCCCCTCTTTCTGATTTTCTATTCCATCACTAAGTAGTGCGCCAGTTCCAATGAGGTCACGGCCGCAAACTGGAGGGGTATCCCACTGAGAATAGATGGATGTGCCCCCACATACGTGAATATAAACGGGAGTGTCTGATTAAGAAATACCTCCTCTCTCTGTCTCTGCCTCTGTCTCTGTCTCTGTCTTTGTCTTGTCTCTGACTCTGGCAGCCTAGTAGTACCCATGGACATGAGCTTTGGAGATAGATTCAACAGCCCCCACAATGGCCTCTCACCACAATTCCCCATTAATTTCCTGTCCCAGTAGTTACTGCGTTGTAATGAACCAACTCAAAACATAGTGGTTTCAAACAATAGCAGCCCAGCTGGTGTGGCTCAGTGGTTGAGTGTCAATCTATAAATTAGGAAGTCACCATTCGATTCTCGATCAGGGCACATGTCTGGATTGCAGGCTTGATCCCCAGTGTAGGGAGTGCAGGAGACAGCTGATCAATGATTTTCTCTCATCACTGAATCCTCTCTCTCTTTCTCTTTCTCTCTTTCCCTTCTTCTCTGAAATGAATAAAATATATTTTAAAAAACAACAGCAATTATTCTATTATCTTACTGTAGTTTTTAAAAAATATATTGTTATTGATTTTCAGAGAGAGAGGAAGGAAGAGAGAGAAACATGGATGTGAGCTCTGAACAGTGATTCCCTGCCTCCTGCATACTCCCCACTGGGGATTGAGCCTGCAACCCAGGCATATGCCCGACCAGGAATCAAACCTGCAACCTTTGGGTGCGCAGGACAATGCT
This sequence comes from Lasiurus cinereus, assembly GCA_011751065.1. NCBI lineage: Eukaryota > Metazoa > Chordata > Mammalia > Chiroptera > Vespertilionidae > Lasiurus > Lasiurus cinereus. The sequence continues at coordinate 6,428,700 of JAAGEH010000038.1, forward strand.
CAACCAATTGAGCCACACCAGTCAGGCCCCCTGTCATTTTGAATAGCTGGGTTCAGGAGCCTCTAAAGCCCATGTCACCAGACATGGTCACATCTGTTGGGTTTCCCCAGGTCCTCTGAAGGTTACACACCCCGTCCTGTAAGGTCTAGACTCTGTGAGGCCGTCATGAATTACCCACAGACACGCACCTGCGAGCAGCCAGGCCAGTTCACACAGCGGGCAGATAAGCCTTCTCGGGGAAAACACCACTGGTGCCCTCTACCTCCCTAAGTTACATATGCCTTCCAAGTGTGTCAAAGTTCACACTGCTCCAGAGAAACCAGAACCAAAAGGGGGAGGAGGGGGGAGGGCAGTTAGAGAGGCTCCCCTGTTCAGAAAACAAACCGGACTTCTCCCAGAATAACAAGGAATAGTCGGCAACAGCTATTAAGACTTAGAACGTGCGGTCAAGCCCTTCACACGTTCCCGAATTTAAGTCTTACAGCAACCCGCTGAAGTAGGAGCCATTATTTGTCTCTCTTTGCATATGTGGAAACTGAGGCACGGAGGAATAAACTGTCTCCAAAGTGACATAGATAGTGAGTGAGGAGATGGGATTTGAAGTAAGGAACTGCTGAATATTCAGTTATTCGGAGCAAGTTATCAACAAGATCTGTTGTGTGTCAGCCACATAGAATAGGATCAGCTACATAGAATAAGTTGAAATAGAAACAAATTTCCTGCTGAACCGCCACACTTGAGCCATCTGGTTGACCTAAGTCCGTGGTTGGCAAGCTCCACATTCGGCTCTTTGGCCTCTTGAGTGTGGCTCTTCCACAAAATACCACGGCCTGGGTGAGTCTATTTTGAAGAAGTGGTGTTAAAAGAAGTTTAAGTTTAAACATTTGGCTCTCAAAAAAATTTCAATCGTTGTTTGGCTCTGTTGACTAATGAGTTTGCCGACTCCTGCCCTAAGTGAAGTATTAAGCTTGGGAAGTCTGTTCAGGTGGGCTAGGAGGGGCTGGAGCGCTTTACACCGGCCGGTGACACCAGAGGCCTTTATGCTTTCCTTGGACACGCAGTGCTGGCCCCAGAGGAGATTCGTGATAACTTAGTGAGTAAACAGGGAAATGAGTCTGTCTGCCTCTCACACCTCTCTTCTCCCTGCTTCCACTTTGCCCTCCACACATGGCAACATTGGCTTCCATCCAGCATGCCCGGTCCTTTCCCACCTCCAGGCCTCTGTGCTTACTGCTCCCCTGGCCTGAAACTCTTCCTGGACCTCCATTGGGCTGGCTCCTTCTAGTCCAGCGGTTCTCAACCTGTGGGTCGCAACCCCTGTGGGGGTCGAACGACCCTTTCACTGGGGTCACCTAAGACCATCGGAAAATGCAGATATTTACATCACGATGCATAACAGTAGCAAAATTTCATGGTTGGGGGTTACCACCACATGAGGAACTATATGCAAGGGTCGCGGCCTTAGGAAGGTTGAGAACCACTGGTCTAGTCGTCCAACAACTGCTTTAATGTCGCCTCCTCAGTGATGCCATCTCTGACATCCCTGAAGTTTCTCCACTGTCAGCCTCCCCACTGGACCCAGCAACTTGTTTGCCTTTTTTAGATGTCTCATGACAAGGTATCATCACCTATCTTATTTGCCTGCTTATATATTTGCAGTCATGCTTTCCCATCTACAATGCAATTTCAGGAGGACAGAGACCTCATCTGTTTGGGCCACAGTTGGACCCCAGCGGCTGGCACTGTGCCTGGCACTGACGTGGTCATGAGTTAATGAAAGAATGAATGTGCCATGAATGAAGTTCACGGGCATTTCCCTTTCTTCTCAGTGAATTTGAGGGCGGAGAAAGATGAGAGGACACAGTTTTAAGAAGGAAGGGGAAAAAGAGATGTTATGCTTCAGAGAAGCAGGAAGACCATGCACATCTGATTCGATTTAGGAGAAATAATTATACATGATCTGTCCCCTGTGCCCTTTCCCCCTTTTAGCTCACCTCACTGCCAAGTTCATCTGTGGGCTCCATGCCCAAGCCAAGGGAAGGACCCTATCTGTTGGGGTGCCATGGTTGAAACCACCATGAGAGCTGGTGTGTTTTCTATTGGTGAGCATTTGTTTTCAATATTTTACTTTTAAAAACAATGCCTTGCCCTGACCAGCTTGGCTCAGTGGATAGAGCGTCAGCCTGTGGACTGAAGGGTCCCAGGTTTGATTCCAGTCAAGGACACGTACCTTGGTTGCGGGCACATCCCCAGTAGGGGGAGTGCAGGAGGCAGCTGATCAATGTTTCTCTCTCATCAATGTTTCTGGCTCTCTATCCCTCTCCCTTCCTCTCTGTAAAAAAATTCAATAAAATATATTAAAAAAAAACACAATGCCTTATTTTTATACATCTGTCACTTTCCACATGGATGGTGTATCTGTGGGATAAACTCCTAAAATTGAATTTCAGGGACAAAAGATCTGTCCATGTCACATGTTTCTATGTATGTTGGCTATTCTCTAACCCCCTTCACTTCCTGAAACAACAGTGAAGTACAGACCATGAGCTATTTAAACAGGTAAGTTTTTAGAGGCATGTTATGGGTCTATTGGTTGTAAGCAACAGAAATCAATTCTGGTTAGCTACATTAAAAAGAGAGAGAGAGAGGAAGAGAGAGAGAGAGATGAATTGAATGAATATGGGGGAATCTCATGGAATCCATGACATTGTTGAACCAGGAGACCCAGGGAAGCCCAAGAAACGGGGCCACTCTGGGGGCTTCAGTCCTCCTCAGGTCCCCAGTGCCTGGCACTGGTTCTGCTGCCGGGAGCCTGTGGCTTTGTGTATCTCAGCTCAGAATTCTTCATTAATTAGCAGGTGTGGGCCTGGCCCGGTCAGGAGCTGTCCCTGAATGAGTTAGCAATGGGAATGGCTCCGATTGGGCCAGCCAGGCTGAGGCCCACCCCTGTGCACCAAAGATGGAGCTAACGTTGTGAACTGGGCAGCCGCTACCAGAAGGGTGTGGCTCCACAGTAAGAAAATAGCGATTTTAAATCAGCTGACTCGGCTAAATGTGTACAAAAGTGCGCAGTTGGTGGCTCAGTGTTGGTGAGGAGGGGATTTCTTTAAAAGTATTGTGATTGTCACACCTTGAAATAATGAAGAGGTGATTTATATCAGTTAGTAAGAGTGAGTGATATTGAGAATATCATGCTAAGTTAGATGGAAAAAAAAGAACCATATGTTTTCACTTATATGTGGGATATAAAACTGCGAACAATGAATAAACAAACAAAAACTCGTAGGCACGGACAATAGTATGGTGGTTACCAGCAGGGAAGGGTGGTGGAGAGGAGGTAGAAGAGAATAAAAAGGGTCAAATATACGGTGCCAAGAGGAACTTGACTTTGGGTGGTGAACACATAATGCAATATGCAGATGGTTGTACACTTGAAACCTATATAATTTTATTAACCAATGTCACTGCAATAAATTTAATAAAATTTTTTTAAAAAGAGTGAATGATGACTGTAAAGACCGGATTTCCTGACCAGCAAATCTGATCCGGACTATTGTGTTGTTTAAGATAAGAAGAAGATGCTCTCCATTCATTCGCATAAGTGGTTTGACAAGAAGCATGCCTTCATGAAGAAAGTCAAAGGTCAGTGAATCAAAAAGGGACCCTCACTTCTGATAACAGCAGTGAGGAAGAGGCAGTGTAAGGACATCAGAGACTGGGGCCTGAGCTGACCCATCATCATAAAAACCCTTCTAACACCTGACCTATTTCTTCCCCAGTCCCAGCCTTCCCAGGATGGAGAACCAGGGTAGAGAGGGTGATAGGTGGATTGAGAAAATGGTCACAGTTCTCCACACTCCCCCTAAATATTCGCACCTTCTGCAATGTGATCTTGCAGCTCCTTTCTTCAACAGCAGATGTTTATTTCCTTACTAGAGGCCCAGTGCACGAAATTCATGCACAGGTAGGGTCCCTAGGCCTGGCCGGCAATCAGGGCCTATCTGTGCGGGGACCGGCAGGGCGACTGGGGAGAGGGGATGGGGGGAAAGCCCCCTCTGGCACCTGCCTGGGGCCTGAGGGCTGGGGGCAACTCCTGCATTGAACGTCTGTCCCCTGCTTGTCAGTGCACATCATAACAGCCAGTCGTTCTGTTGTTTGGTTGATCTGCATATTCGGCTTTTATTGTATAGGATGCCTTTGCTAGATGGATGCCTTAATTTGGTCATCAAATGTGATTGCAGTAAGCACTTGGACCAGCTCAAAGCCTGCTGACTTCCACTATGTGAGAGACCCAGCCAAGATTAACAGCACTGCTGACTGAACACATTGTGACCACAGGCAATGAGTGAATCCTGCCAAGAGCAGAAAAAGCGCCCAACTAACCCAGAGATAACTAACATACTCTTACTGTTTAATGCTACTGAGTTTGGTGGTGGCTTGTTATGCAGCAGTGGCTAACCAATACAGGAACCCAGCTCAGCCAGGCCTGGGATTCAGAGACAGCACCTGACATTGTACTCACTGTCACCATTCTTGGGCACACAGGACCAGTTCACCAGTAAGGGAGTATTCTTTCCTAATACCCACATTTCCTTAATATGCACTGTACTCTAATACACTGTCTAAGTGCTCTGGGGAATATAATTGGACTAGACCCTTAGCAAGACTGGGGTTAAATCTGCATCTTCTTTAGAGCCTCCTAGACCAAATAATTCACTCCACACCAGACGGAAAGATTTCTAGGTGAGGCTTTCATACAACGTCAAAACACTGAAATATGGTGAATAAACTTATATCCCACTCAACTTTAGAAACTCAGGATTTGTATTTACACAGATCTATGGCTCTCTTTTGAAACTATGACTTCATTTACATGGACAGCTCTCCTGTCTTCAAAATGTATAAATAACTCCTTAAAGGTCACAAAGATATAGATGAGGTCTCCAGCTGTCATCTGCTTTGTCTACACATCCAGATGGAGCCAAACCACTGCTTTCCTCTGTCTGATCAGCTCTTCCTTTGTTTTACACTTTAATTTCAAGTTCAGAAGGTCCAGATACCTTATCATCTCAATAAAGAACCATCTTATGAATTCTGGGGGGAGAGTAGGGTTGGCCCAAGCTGGGTTCTCAGAGCCCCTTAATTCCAAAGAAGTGTTTGTTTGAGAAAGGTGTTTTCTAAATCTTTCTCACAGCCTAGACACTCACCTGCATTCAATTGAACCAGGCACATACAACATGCAACCCCCTTAAGGAGTTCACAAATAAGATATACAGGCAAGTAAACAAGAAACTGATATGGAGAGATCAGTGCTGAGATGGAGAAAGTCCTAGGTGCAGTGGGAATGTAGTGGGGTGGCCTATAAATCTAGTCTTCAGGGGTGTGGGTAACGGAGGTGAAGAAGGTCTTCCTGGAAGAAGGGATAGCTACACAGACAGGAAGTTAGTCAGCAGTGGTTAAAAAGACAGGAAGACATGGGAAAGGACATCCTAGGGAGAGGAAGAGTTTGCACAAAAGTCCAGCAGCATCTGAGATCAAGGCCCTGTTAGTGGATGTAGAGTTCTACAAAGAATGTGGTGAGAAACGATGCTGGCATCCTAAGTGAAGACCAGACCTACAGGGCTCTTGCAAGGCCCCATAAAGAATGTGGGTTCTATCTTGGGGACCATTGGGAAGTTCTTTGATTTGTACATTAGAAAAATCAAAGAGGCTGCAGAGAGGAGAGGGTCTGAGGGAACCCCACTGGGGAGCAGTTAGGAGAACTGGAAATCCCCAGCCCTCACCTTCTTATGTGTCATCTCTCCTTTCAGGGTAGGAGCAGATGGAAAAAGCAGCAAAGGTGGGTACCTACCAGGAGGGGGTCATTTTGGACCTGGACATCTGCCTTAAGAAATCAGACTGACATCAGTCATAGTAGTAATGGACAATATGTCAGTATCAAGTAAACAATATCCCTAAGCTCAATGTCACATCACATGTAGCAAACTTCAACCGTTATTGGTGGACCTTCAGACTAACTCCAAACTTTGGGTGTTAATCGCCATATCCAAAAGGTTCATTGGAAAAACAGACTCATGATGACAAAGAAAGGACTGTATTGCTTCACCAACAGATTTTATTAGTCAGAAGATTTAGTGGTCAGACGTCAGGGGCTCCTAACATGGAGTGAGAGTGAGCAGAACATCTTCCCTCACAGTTGCTTCACTACAGAAACTGTACCTGCGGAGAGAAAACAATGGAAGTCAACTCCAAGTGGCCCACAGCTGATGTGTTGAACGCGAAGCTACGCTTTGCTCTCCTCTCCAGCACACCCAATGCTCGAGGCCAGACATTGGTGGAGGGAAGACCTCTCTTCTGTATCAAGGACTGGGTCCTTCTTTCCAATTTTTGTTTCATGGCTGTGCAACAGCAGAGAGAGGAGGTGGCGCTGGACACCTCGAAGGACAGGGGAGACTCACTTGTCACATTCTAAAAACACCTACCAAACACTTGGCACATTGTCCCAACTGAGGAAGAGTAAGGTCAACAGTATGACAAGAAATCAGCCAAAGGAAAAATGGCGAGGCCCTGGAGTTCCATTGGCTAGGCATTCCTACTTTCATTCAGAAACTGACCTGAAATGACTAATGGTGCTCATTAAGATTGAACAATATTTAGGAAGCTTAGGGGCTAATTTTCTTTAATATATAAGCATAATTATGAATTTCCTGGTACATAAAAGTCTTAGGAAAATGCTCTTTTCTCTTCATCTTCATTTCCTCCCCCGTGGTCTAATGGCTGGCAACTCATAAATGGCAAATTAAAACTTAAAAAACTAATATTGATAAGGGAATGAAGGGCACACGATATCTATATATATGCATAAAGGTGAACTGAATTTGTTTTATGGTAGTTAAGAATATGTTGGAGTCAAGTTTCCTGCATATGAATTCTGGCACTACCCGTTTATTTAATTATCTGTAAAATGGGGATAATAGTAGTTAATTACCTCCCATCACCACAATCAAGAGACTAAGCATAGGCATCATAGTTATCATCTCTCTATTTTTCTTCTGCTCCTTTGTAATCTTCCTTTCTCATCCCTTTTATCTTCCCCCATCCTCAGGCACCCACTGATCGGCTGTCACTATGGATCATTTGAATGGAATAGAATTTTACCAGGTGTTGAAACGAAAGATGTATGCACACTTTTGTCTTTTCCAACTGGTATATTTCCCTCAACCTGAAGACCGTCCTTTAACATTTCTAATATTGACCTGCTGGTGATAAATTCTTTTAGCTTTGGTATATCTGAAAAGCCTTTATTTCCTCTTTATCTTTGAAAGATATTTTTTGTGGGTATAGAATTCTAGGTTAGCAGGGGTATTTTTCCTTTCAGTACTTTAAAGATGTTGTTTCACTATCTTCTCACTTGCATTTCTGATAAAAAATTTGCTGTAATTATTATTCTGATTTCTCTGTACATTATGCATATTTTTCTTCTGACTGCTTTCAAGATTTTTCTCTCTATGACTGGTTTTGAGCAACTTGATCTTGATGTGTGTTGGTTAGTTTTCTTCATGTTTCTTGTTATATCACTTAGACCTATTTTAGTTTCACCAAGTTTGAAAATTTCTTCAAATATATTTTTCTATCTAGAATAATGGAAAGGGTCTACCTTCTTTATTTCTTGTCTCTTGGGGATCACTCTCCTTTGTTGCCTGATGTTCAATGTCTAGAAATTCTTATTTTATATATTTTGAATTTCTGGTTGTTTTCTAGTTGGGAAGGTGTATCCAGTTGCTGTTATCCCATCTTTGCCAGAAGTAAAAGCCCCCTCATTGGGCTTTTATGGGGACTGGGGGGCATGATGACAAAAAGAAGTATGACACTGTGCCTCAGAATTGGGCTTTATATTCAAATCGCTGGGCTGATATTGGTTTTGTGCTGATCACCATCATCAGCTCACTTTTCCTGGTGTTTCATTCTGCTAAATATCTCTTGGTTCACACACACTTTAGTCTTAAAACCAAAGGCTGAGCTTTGCCTTCAGTAAGAGAGCTAATGACCCAGAATAGCCTATTTGTATTCCTCAATAAGTTAATTTTTTTTCTGATCATTTAAGTGGCAATTTGGTGAACCCAGGACATTTGGGGAAGATACACATGTTAAGCACACGCATAGCACAAGGCACAGTAGCTGAATAATATCACCTTAAATCATGAAACCAGATTTTCAATCGGACACCACTTTTGTTAGATAACACAACACTCATCTACAAATTTATCGAAGTTGTTTCCCTAAAGTTCTACACTTTATCCTAAAGAACACGAAGTATGAGGAAGCAGGTGTGGGTGGGATGTAGGAGAACCATCACAGGAGATTTAACTTAAAGTCAACCTCCAGGGGGCATAGAACTACACATGTGATTCAACACTTCAAAGCCCTTCGGATTTTTATTACTTACAGTTTCCCATCATTCCTTTGCACCATGACCTGGGATGCTCCCACTTTGGGGAGAGTTGGGTTGATTATATTGTTATACCAAACAAATTTAACCATCTGCAGATCTCCAACATCCACATCTGAGTCAAATTCATTGGAATGAATAGCGGATGGTCGGAGAACGCCCCTTGGAAATTAAAAGGTTAGAAAAAACATACATGAATTTACATAAATACACATATACATAAATAGATATATTTCTAAAACCAGTTTGCAATGCATCTCTAGTACAATAACTGATGGTACATTTGTCATACTTTTTTTTTAATTTTACTGTTTAAAGTATTATAAATAGTAATATGTATATCTCCTTTTTTTTCCCCATTGACCTTCCCCCAGCCTCCCCTAACCCCTGGCGGTACATTTGTCATTCTAATGTATTAAGTAAGTGCATACATGTCTACTCAGTGTTAGCTTGTCTGCCATCAATAACTCATATTACTTTAAAGTCATTCTTACTACTAATAAAACTTCCAACATGGGTTAAGTCATTAATCCTCTCACACGATAATAAATGATGGCATCATTATATCATCTTTCCCCCGTTGTTTTGTGGACAGAATTACTATTGACTGATTACAAATCAGACACCACTCATCCACGTAAACATCAGGGGTTTTCTCAGGAAATAGCAGGGAGAACAAATTAGAAACAAAATTCTGAAATGTATTAAGGTGCAAGGGTGAAACCGCCTCTTCCTTTTGATGATGATGAGTGGCACTAGCTTATGCTCATATAGTAACAGATCAACTCTTACATCCATAACGCACATTAAATGCGCATTAAAACAACCAAAAATTCCACTTAAGAAGCTTAGAGCCGAAACGGGTTTGGCTCAGTGGATAGAGCATCTGTCTGCGGACTGAAAGGTCCCAGGTTCGATTCCGGTCAAGAACATGTACCTTGGTTGCAGGCACATTTCCAGTATGGGGTGTGCAGGAGGTGGCTGATCGATGTCTCTCTCTCTCATCGATGTTTCTAGCTTTCTATCCCTCTCCCTTCCTCTCTGTAAAAAATCAATTAAAAAAAAAAACCAAGCTTAGAGTTCTATTTTACTCACTTGAAAACTTCGTACTGCTTAGAGTTTCCTTTGTCGCCAAACAGAGACACCAGCACGTGTCCTCTGACCTTCTTTCCAGACAGAATAACGGTCACCTTGTACCTCCAACCTGGATGGGGCGGGAGGAGGGGGCGGAATGCAAAAGGTCAGCTTGCGGAGGAGACATAAAAAACAGGCTGGGGTGAATTCCCCACTGCTGCATTCTTGGTAACTTATACACGTGGTGGCAGTTCTTCTCATGGCCACGGACATTCCTGTGTCTAACCGTTCAGAGGACAGGCACTGGGGGGGGGGGGGGGTGAGGAAGGAGCGTATGCACTCTTTCCAAAGCCATTAGATTTCAAGACAAGGAAAGAGATAAAATCTCTTGCTTTCAATTCCTTTAACCTACCAATGCATTCTTACGTGATAAAAGAACATTATGTTAAAACACAGTAAAAAACAGTAGACTGTGACATTTTCATCAGTTTACTTCATTTTTATAGATCACGTTTTATAGTACTGTTAGCTCTTTCTTTTGTCCAAAGAAGGTACATTTATTTGGAAAATCCTGCATTTCAACTTTCCATTGCCATGGCAAAGGTATTAATTTGTGGTAACCAGTGTATGGCACTAGTCAATAGGAAACGATCCGTTTTTACCGTTTTGAGCTAGCCTGGGATAGTGGGGGGAGGGAGGGCAGTGGATAAAATTTGGCTTTAGTTCTCACAATGCAGCTAGTTTGATTCCTAACCAAATAGTTTTCTTCCTTTATTAGCCGGAAGAGAACCCTGGAGTCTGTCCCCACACTGCCCCATCCACGCCCCCTCAAAGTCCCAGCGCCCACAGAATCTGCAACCCTAAATACAAATATCTTGAATCTGCTCATTCCTTTCAGTCCCCACAAGCTTGCCATCTCTCTCCTGAATTGCTTTTCTCTTGGTACAAAACCTCCGACTTCTGCTCAGTGCAACTCTCAACTGAATGGGAAGGTCTGGGGTAGAAAGCCGCCTCCAGGATCAAATAGGAAAAGAAATTTTTTTTTCATTTATAGTTCAGCCCCCCAAACGCTGTTGTACTCTCTAAATGCGCTGAGCACAGCATTTGGTTATTTTTCCATGTTGGGGAGGGGCGTTTAAAACTCCTACACAAAAAAAAAAGCAGCCGAGACCGGTTTGGCTCAGTGGATAGAGCATCGGCTTGCGGACTGAAGGGTCCCAGGTTCGATTCCGGTTGGGGTCATGTACCTTGCTTGCGGGCACATCTCCACTGTGGGGTGTGCAGGAGGCGGCTGATCGATGTCTCTCTCTTATCGATGTTTCTGACTTTCTATCCCTCTCCCTTCCTCTCTGTAAAAAATCAATAAAATATATATTAAAAAAAAAAAAAGCAAGTTCGTGCATTTTCACCGGGTGTGATAACACAGATAGCACTGAGAGTTTAAGGCAAATCGACTAGAGACTTACGGGAAAAATTGCTGGCATCACCGGTGTTCAGATAAAAGGTCTGGCCCTCTGCCTTTGTTTTCCCGGCGAATCTGTCAGCGTAATGTCCCATCTGTGGGCAGCCTTCAGTTGGGCAGGGGAAGCACTTGTTCTGGGGAAAATAAACAAGTGATGGATGAGGATGCTCTTCCTCGTAACAGTGCGTCAGCTTTGTCCCACGTGTTGTTACGGTTCTCATATTCTAAAACCAATTCCGTTCTGGCGGTAAAAGGGAACTTTAATAGTGTCTCCGCAAAGGTTGAGCATGTATCTCATTCTTTACGATGACGAGTCAGCAACTTCGCTGCGAAATAACACAATACTAACAAAAATACAAATATCACACCAAAGAGAATGTATGTCTATGTTTACGTATACATATTTTAATATTTTTCCTCTTGCTCCAAAGCCCCAAGACATCCATCTCCTGGAAGGTGGTTAGAATTTATTTTAGAACATTTTCAAGGGGCAGAGCAAGAGGTGATAAGCAGCTTTTGATCCCCAAAATAGGAGCCAGTGGGAGGACAATGCCTCAAAAGTCAGGTTTTCTTGCTGAAACAGTTTTGGCTTAATGGATAAAGCGTCAGCCTGTAGACTGAAAGGTCCCAGGTTCGATTCCGGTCAAGGGCATGTACCTTGGTTGCAGGCACATCCCCAGTGGGGGTGTGCAGGAAGCAGCTGATGGATTTTTCTCTCTCATTGATGTTTCTAACTCTCTATCCCTCTCCCTTCCTCTCTGTAAAAAATCAATAAAATATATATTTTTTAAAAAGTCAGGTTTTCTTGAATTCCTTTAGCTCCCACTTAGCATATCAAAGTGTAAAGAATTCAGATCTCACAGTGGACACAGACACCAGGGGATTGAGGCCATGAGTGGGTAGGGAGGACAATGGGAGAATAAGGACACATATGTAATAACTTAATCAAGAGAGAGAGAGAGAGAGAGAGAGAGAGAGAGAGAGGCAGATAAAAGAATTCAGATCTCAGAATTCTCTCCGAGTTGAGAGAATATACCCCAGTTGGTTGTAAAAGCTTAGCCATAGGTTGGGGTCTAGAAAAGACGGATATCATACAGGAATTGTGGGAAGAAAAGAGGGAAAGGGAGGAACAGAGTGGGAAGGACAAACAGCAATTCCCGCTATAGGAGGGCAGGCTGTTCCATCCTGGGTCAATGGACCAGACAGAGACTGGGCCAAGGACAGGGTCTGCATCCAGCAGATGCTAAGGGGCACTGAGCCAGCCAGGAGAAATGGCCAAAGCTCTCTGAAGGGATAGTCTGAGCCAGAAGAGTAGATGTCCCCAGAATTCACCAGCAGATGCCACGGGCCCATCAATAGGGAGGACCCCCAAGTTCTCCCTCTGTCCAACACATGCTGACCAGCACCACCATGATCCCCTGGCCACTGTCAGCTTGGAGAGGAAGGCTGAGAAATCTGCAAGACTGCGACTATTCTATATAATAAAAGCCTAATATGTTAAGTGTCAGACCGTTCAACCGTTCAACCAGTCACTATGATGCACATTGACCACCAGAGGGAAGACACTCTGACCAGTAGGTTAGCTTGATGCTGGGGTCTGGCCAAGGCAGCAGGGGCTGCGAGGGCCGAGCCCCTTGCAAGAATTTCATGCATCGGGCCTCTAGTGATTACATTGTTTTATAAAGTCAGTGTTTAAGACAAGGTTACCATGTGTATCAGCATCCTGTAGCCACACACCCAGATTTCCACAGACTATTTTTCTTTTAACCTAGAATTATTTCCAAAACAAGATCGAGCGTTCAGCTGACACGTGCAGAGGTGAGAGAACAAAGCAGACATGAGACATTTCAGTAAACAAGCCCATTTCTCAAAAGTTCTCCAGTACCTTAAAGTTCCCCATTGAAAGAGACCTGTAGGAGTGAAGGGTTCGGTAATGTGGCAGTCATAGAGTGACCTCCACTGGATGTGTGTCAGGGACAGTGACCCACAGCAGCCACGGAAAAGGATGCTCCCCAAATGCTTTCGGGCCCAGGTGGAGTTGACTCACCTCAGTGAAAGACTTGTAAGAATCACAGTGGAAGCCGGCGAACCCGTCGGGGTTGAGGATGCTGTCGGAGTAATACTTGTAGCTCCTCAGGTGATTACAGGCCACGAAGTCGCGAGAGCCTTTGAAATCAGACATGGTTCCACATCAGGGACAGCTTTTATCCTTGCAAGTCAATGTCATGATCAGAATAGAGTTAACTTTCTCTCATTAGTGTGAACTCATGGTGGTCACAGGACAAGATCCTTTAGGAACTGTCTTTATGATTCGTAATGAAATTAGAAATTCAGTACTGTTCAAGATGCTAATAGTTAGGCCTAGTAATGAAAAATAGCAATTTTTAGAAATAGAAAAAATAGTTTTTTTAAAAAAAAATAAAGGAAAATAACTTTGGAAGGAAAATATTGGTCCATATTGATATAAGTATCACTTAGCAATGCATTTCCTGAATTCGAACCTTGGAGAGTTGACTACAAATACATTTTCTTTCTCACAGTCTCCCCTCCATGCCACTTCTCCCAATGGAAACCCCGTATCTTGGGGATGCAATGAAAAGTCCTTTGTTACAGAAAATGTGAGTCCCGCACAATGTCAACATCTTCAGCACGTTTAGCAAAACAAAACACCAATCTTTCCCCCAAGAAAAACCTCTCGCGCACACAATGATTCTACCTTCCCAGATGCCATCGATGTCAACAATCTGAGAGAGAATGTTCTTCTTGCACCCAGGCATGTCTATTCCTCCGTTTGGAAAGAAATCCAGGTGTCCCACGATCTGGCTCATTCCAAATCCTGAGGGATTTCACAACATGGGAACGAGGATGTTAACGTAGGAACTGAAGACCCTCTGAGACGCACTAACGTGTAGACTCAAAAACCGTTCTAGGGAGACGAGATGAGGAACTCACTCACCCATGTTGGGGATGATGGGGGCAGCGTCCGTGTGAATTACATCCACAAACTGAGCATCGCTGGGGTCCAGTCGGACTAACTCAGGTGTCCCCTCAAAGCAAGGTTCAGCTGGGTCCAAACCTAAAAGAGACAAGACGTGTGATGTCAGGAGCTCTCAGCGCACCTGCACGTCCACCTGAGTTCATTTCGTCACGGACCTGCGGGCAAGCGTTGGCGGTCATGAGTTAGGCATGAAAGAGCTGAGCTAGTTCTTTCCTGCCTGACCGAGTCTTAAAAGGAAAACCTGTGTCTCATTTACCCTTCGCACTAAAGTGAATCTTCCTCAAACCATAGGATTTTGCTTCACTTATGAATACTTCAGTCACTCAGACACTCCCCATCGCTGTTCTTTTTCATTTTCTTTTGACATTAAATGTATTGGGGTGACTTCGGGCTAATAACTAGCAGAAGTTATCCGGGAAGAGCCGGACTCTGGGGAACACTGGCCTCCTAAAAGATGCTGAGGTCGCTGAAACCGGTTTGGCTCAGTGGATAGAGCGTCGGCCTGCGGACTGAAGGGTCCCAGGTTCGATTCCGGTCAAGGGCATGTACCTTGGTTGCGGGCACATCCCCAGTAGGGGGCGTGCAGGAGGCGGCTGATCGATGTCTCTCTCATCGATGTTTCTAGCTCTCTATCCCTCTCCTTTCCTCTCTGCGAAAGATAGGCCCCCCTATATTCCAGCCTCCCAAGACACCACTAAGACCACAGCTCACACAGCGCCGGGCTGGGTAGGCTCCCGCACACAGCTACGGACTATGGGAAAGAACCTTCTCTCCAAAAAGTCAATGGTGGACATTCCAGATGTGCCCACCAAGCCAGATGTAACCAACTTCTCCGAAGTTCTCTTAAAGAGAACCTGAGAGGGGGAGGATGGAGGAGGACAGTGGTGCTTCTAGAAAGAGTCAGCTCTCAGATGCAGGATGGCGACGTCTTTCTTAGAAACGTACAGGTCTGATATAGGACCCGGGTATCGCACAGGGGACGCCATTGGCCAAACGCAAGGGGCCTGAGATTTGTAAAATCATGTCGTTTAATTCGCAGCAGGCAGAGCTGGCAGCCCAGGGCCACCGGACCCCCGCCCCCTCCCCCACTCAGCTCTTGGCTTGTGGTTGGTGACAATGGGGGTCATTACCAATTGCTACTGAAGCAGAATGAAATTCATGACACACATTTGAGCTCTTGGGGTTGAATTCTATTTCCTCTTTAATCTATACATTATGCTGTTTATCCTATTCCTGAAACATGCCATTGGTGAGCGCTTAAGACAGGGAGAATAGATAGGAATGAGACCTCTCTATGCTTTGCATTCACATCTTAGTCACAGGCCATAATTACATGTTAAGCAGAACTCTGTTAGCCGAAGACCATGGCCAGGAAAATCCCTAAGAGTGCAGCAGACACTGATCATGTGGCTGAATTCAGAAAATGGGAAAACCTGTCTCCTCTGGACAAAAACACATTTCCATCCTTTCAGACACCACGTGGGCCGCGTATTGTGCAGTTCTTACTGTTTGGACCAACCTGTGATCCGTCCAACCGTCCCGTTGGTCCTCCTGCCCGCCTCCCCGGCAGCGTGGGAGCCCAGGCTGTGGCCAATGATATGGACGTCCGCAGGCGAGTACCCAAAGGCCGACTGTCGGGAAGAAAACGTCGTCAGGTGTTTTCAAATCCGGAATGTGGATTTCAAGATGGAGACAGAAGGGGAGCCCCTGAGAACCTGAATTTTAAGAAGATATACTCCCCCTTCATCGCTATTAATGTTGATGTATTTTTAAAATAGAATAGAAAATGGTGATGGGCTTAACCTTTGAACTGGGAGAATGGGCTGGCTCTCTTTTGTTGTTTTCTGACACAGAGAGGCCTTTGAATGGACACAAGGAATTGTAAGCCACAGTCAGTGAAGTACATATTTGGGCCAGAAAATAACAATGGGAGCAATTATTTAGGCACCTTCAAGTTTGACATCTTTGTTTCTAGTTAACACATCAGGTTAGCTCGTTATCATTGTGCTTCTCTTAATTTTTTTTTTTTAAACTAGTTTAATCTTGAGGCTGCCATTACCATGTCAACTTGGTTTAGTAACTGGTACAATGAAGAGAAATACTAGGGGAATTCAGTAGAAACAACCTACCTGGTTACTTGAATAATATCAAATAAAAAGACTAATTTATTGACATCAGTAGGCCTAGTGATGCAGCCCAATCTGGACTTTTTTTTTTCTTTCTTTTTTCAACCAATGGTTTTTTTTTTCTTTCTTTTTTTCAACCAAGGGGAAAGCCAACTCAGCAGAGACATGTCTCTAGTGATGATTACGCCCACAGCATTTCCTGTCCTTTGGAAGGGAGTACAGAGAGCCGTGTGCACGGGTTTTCACATACACGTTACCTGCAGGACTTGGACAAAGTAGGCCACCTCCGCGCCCACGATCCGGATGTTCTGCGAGGCCTGCGTGTAGGCCGTTCTGGAGCCACTTTTCCAATCCACGCAAATGCAGTTCACGCTTTCCACCGTAAACATGTTCTGGCGGAAGAGACACAGCACGTGGGTAAACGATCCCGAATCTTGATCAACTGCCAATGAGTCCCTGTGAGGACTCGGATTTACAATGTCACGCTTGCTTCTAACCCCAAAGCCGTGAACACAACAGAGTGCTAGTCTGTTATGGGTGTAGGTTCCCTTTCAGAGTTTGACATTGACTCCACACTGGAGCGTTGGCCACAGCGGGGACTGGATTCTTGGGATTTCTACGGCCGCAGTTGCATAGACAGCTGATTCAGAGGAAGCTATAGAAACTGTGGTCCCGTGGGCTGTGTCCTCAGAGGTCTCTGATATCATCAGACTACCTCCTTCTTGACCAGAATAGCAGCACATTGCCTTTCTTGTTCGCTGCTGTTTCTCCAGTGCCCTGGAAGTTCCTGGCACATAGTAGGTGCTCACTAAAGACTTACTGAATGAATGAATGAATGAATGAATGAAAGGCCATGTTAGGACCCCCCTTCAATATTAAATATGTTGAAGGTAAAGGAGTAAGCTTTTCCACAATGGAAAAACTCACCAAAGTTTTTAAACAAATGCGTTCTCTTGTACAGTATAATGTTCCTTGAGTCACTATCTAGCCATTCCTTAGGAAATTCTGTTATATTTGTTTTTCTGAATTTTTTTTTTAACCTTTCATTGTCACAGGGCCCACAGCCAAAGACAAATGAAAGAAAATAGGATCACAATTCATGGCAACAACAGAAGCTGGGAATGGAAAGCTACGCAGTTTTCCTAGAGATTGCTTCCATAGGGAAAATCATCCTTTGGGGCTTACTAAGTCCCCTTAGCTCCTCAGATAGCAAGGGAGACGGACTGAAAACATTGAAAGCTATCGAAAATGCAACGCCTGATGTATCAGTGCGGCAACATGTGTTGCTCAATTCTGAAATACCTTCGTATTTTTTATTGAATAACCGCTACCCAAAGCCTCCAAACGCCTGCCAGCCTTGCCGCTCTGACTGTGCCAGGCCTTCTCCACCCCCTTCAACATCCAGGACACCCCCCGCCCCGGACCCCCCAGGCCAGCAGGGTCAGATGGCCAGTGTCTGTCCTGATTGGCTGGGGCTGTGCCTTCCCAGGCTCGCTGATCACACCGAACCATCTTCCCTAACGAGAGGACCCGTCGCACCTTGCACATATTGGCCAGCCAGCCCTCTTCTCCCTTGTCTATGAATCCGTGGATAATGAAGCGGGTCTTCCTATCCATTTTGAAATTGGAGGCCTCGATAGTTGAGGGATCTGCAATGATTTCCTGTTTGGGGGAGAGAAGTGGTCAATGTCAAGTCTCCCCCAGCCGCCGGCAGCACTGTCTGCCAGCACAGGGAGGCGGGAGGAGAAGATTCCCCGGATGTGGGAGCCTGTGAGGGACGGTTCTCCCCTTTTCGCCACGCTGTCCGCAACCATCGCCAAGTCGCTGCTTCCCGAGTCACAGCGTTTTTTCAGTTGTTCAACTTGGGATGCGGCTGCTGACATACTGGTGGCTGAGGTCTCGCCTCCATGCAGGGGAAGGATTTGGGTGCGGCTGGAGTTTTGATATGTGCCACATGTTGCAAGAACCTGGCGGGTGTGGCTCAACTGGTTGGAGCTTCGTCCCATGCACCAAAAGGTTGCCGGTTCGATTCTTGGTCAGAGCACGTGTCTGGGCTGGGGCTTTGATCCCACCCACCCCTCTCTCTTTCTCTCTTCCTCTTCCTAAGCCTGTCCTTGGATGAAGATTAAAAAACATGTATCTTGAAAGAGTATAAGATATATATCATATTGAGAGGTTGTATACATAAATATATTATCCTCAAAAATGTGTACACACACTTTAAATAATTGTAAAGGCTGTGTTGTCAAAACCGGTTTGGCTCAGTGGATAGAGCTTCGGCCTGCGGACTGAAGGGTCCCAGGTTCGATTCCAATCAAGGGCATGTACCTTGGTTGCAGGCACATCCCCAGTAGGGGCGTGCAGGAGGCACTGATCGATGTTTCTCTCTCATCGATGTTTCCAACTCTCTATCCCTTTCTTTTCCTCTCTCCGTAAAAAAATCAATAAAATGTTTTTTGTTTTTTTTAAAAAAAGGCTGTGTTTACTAAAATACAAGTCATTTTCAAATTTGAGCTATCAGCTGTTAAAGTGTATACACATTTTTGGGGACACCCTGTAAGTCCATATTTAAGTGATTTATTAATGGTGCCATAGAGGTAGGCTGAGAACAGGACCTTCTAGAAACAAAGTTACATAACAGAATATCTCAGCTCACAAAAATCTGCCTGGAGGTGCATTCCCTGACTGACTCACTTTAGGAGACTTAGAACTCAGTGCCCTTCTCACACCCAGCAGAAGGGACTGAGCCCTGCAAGCAACGAGCACTCGTACCTGAAAGGTGGTGGGGTTCTCGTTGGTGTACAGGAGGAAGCGGGTGTTGACCTCCTTGGGGCCCCAGGGCAAAATTTTGAGGGGTCTCTCCACAATCCCTGCCCAGGGGGCGTCATCGCTGAAGCAGCCAAGTCTTTGGAAGCAGATTTCTTTCCCTGCAATCACACGGGAGGGTTTCAAGGATATTAGTTTAACCGGAACATTCTTATTTGACGGTCTCTGTGGCAAAGTCTGAGTTCAATGACAGTTTGTGGCACATGGTCTTCCTCCTCATCCCCAAGCATCCTGCCATCTACACAGTCACAACGCAGTGTCCATAGACAACCCCCAGCTGAAGACAGGCCCTGCTCCCCATTTCTACCAGGCGGGACCACGCACTCCCCTCGTCTCTCTGTGCAGGGCTGGGTGGGGACCCGTTAGCCTCTCAACTCAGATGTCTTTCTCGAGCCAGGGGTGCCCGCAGGCCGTGGTCGAGGAGGCGAGGTCTCAGCTCCTGGCAGCCAGCTTCTCACTTTGGGCTTTGGGGGAGAGCTCACTTCCCCAAAAGCCAGCCCTTTGGGGCTGTGAGTGGCCGAGCAGTTAGGTCCTTGACCCATGTGAAAGGGGTTTGCTGGGTTCCGTGATGAAGAAACTCCTCACAAACAATCAAACAGAAAACCCATGGTGTGGCTCAACTCTAGGCTTCAATATCACCCCGAAGAACATCACGAAGGAAGGTTTTTGAGGAAGATCAAGCTAGATTAACAGTAGGAGTAGGAGTAGGAGTAGGAGTAGGAGTAGGAGTAGGAGTAGGAGTA